>JAQQAC010016209.1:108723527-108743460 GCA_029783875.1 Phataginus tricuspis | reverse complement strand
GGGTACATATACACAATGGAATATTATTCAGCCATAAGAAGAAAACAAATCCTACCATTTGCAACAACATGGATGCAGCTAGAGGGTATTATGCTCAGTGAAATAATCCAAGCCGAAAAAGACAAGTATCAAATGATTTCACTCATATGTGGAGTATAAGAACAAAGAAAAAAACTGAAGGAACAAAACAGCAGCAGACTCACAGAACCGAAGAATGGACTAATAGTTACCAAAGGGAAAGGGACTGGGGAAGATGGGTGAGAAGGGTGGGATAAGAGGGTAAAAGGGGTATTACGATTAGCAGATGTAAGGTAGGGGGGGCACGGGGGGGCTGTACAACTCAGGGAAGACAAGTAGTGACTCTATAGCATCTCACTACGCTGATGGACAGTGACTGTAGTGGGGTTGGTGGGGGGGACCCGATGAAGGGGGTAGTTTAATCACCATAATATTGCACATGTAATTGTAGGTTAATGATACCAAAATAAATTGTAAAAGAAAGAAAAAAGAATAAAATACCTAGGAATAAACCTAACGAAGGAAGTGAAAGACCTATACCCTGAAAACTACAAGACACTGCTAAGAGAAATTAAAGAGGACACTAACAAATGGAAATTGATCCCATGCTCTTGGCTAGGAAGAATAAATATTGTCAAAATGGCTATACTATCTAAAGCAATCTACAGATTCAATGCAATCCCTATCAAACTACCAACAGCTTTCTTCAATGAACTGGAACAAATAATTCTAAAATTCATATGGAACCACATAAGACCCTGAATAGCCAAAGCAATCCTGAGAAGGAGGAATAAAACAGGGGAAACTACGCTCCCTGACTTCAAGCTCTACTACAAAGCCACAGTAATCAAGACAATTTGGTATTGGTGCAAAAACAGACCCACAGACCAGTGGAACTGAAAAGAAAATCTAAACATTAACCCAAACATATACAGTCAATTAATATATGATAAAGGAGCCTTGGATATAGAATGGGGAGATGACGGCCTCTTCAGCAGCTGGTGTTGGCAAAACTGGACAGTGACATGTAAGAGAATGAAACTGGACTAATGTCTAACCGCTTACACAAAGTAAACTCAAAATGGATCAAAGACGTGAATGTAAGTCATGAAAACATAAAACTCAGAAAAAAACATAGGCAAAAATCTCTTGTACATAAACACAAGTGACTTCTTCATGAACATATCTCCTCGGGCAAGGGAAACAAAAGCAAAAATGAACAAGTGGGACTATATCAAGCTGAAAAGCTTCTGTACAGCAAAGGACATCATCAGTAGAACAAAAAGACATCCTACAGTATGGGAGAATATATTCATAAATGATATATCCGATAAGGGGTTGACATCCAAAATATATAAAGAACTCACGCACTTTAACAAACAAAAACCAAATAATCCAATTAAGAAATGGCAGAGGACATGAATAGACAGTTCTCCAAAGAAGAAATTCAGATGGCCAACAGTTACATGAAAAGATGCTCCACATCGCTAATCATCAGAGAAATGCCGATTAAAAGCACAATGAGATATTACCTCACAGCAGTGAGGATAGCCAACATCCAAAACACAAAGAACAACAAATTTTGGCGAGGATGTGGAGAAAAGGGAACCCTCCTACACTGCTGGTGGGAATGCAAATTAGTTCAATCACTGTGGAAAGCAGTATGGAGGTTCCTCAAAAAACTCAAAATAGAAATACCATTTGACCCAGGAATCCCCACTCCTAGGAATTTACCCTAAGAATGCAGGAGCCCAGTTTAAAAAAGACATATGCACCCCTATGTTTATCGCAGCACTATTTACAATAGCCGAGAAATGGAAGCAACCTAAGTGTTCATCAGTAGATGAATGGATAAAGAAGATGTGGTACATATACACAATGGAATATTATTCAGCCATAAGAAGAAAACAAATCCTACCATTTGCAACAACATGGATGGAGCTAGAGGGTATTATGCTCAGTGAAATAAGCCAAGTGGAAAAAGACAAGTATCAAAAGATTTTACTCATACGTGGAACATAAGAGAAAAGGAAAAAACTGAAAGAAAAAAACAGCAGCAGACTCACAGAACCCAAGAGCGGACTAATACTTACCAAAGGGAACGGGACTGGGGAGGATGGGCAGGAAGGGAGGGACAAGGGGGGAAACAGGGCATTAGGATTAGCAGATGTAATGTTGGGGGGGGCGCGGGGAGCGCTATACAACTCAGAGAAGACAAGTAGTGATTGTATAGCATCTCACTACGCTGATGGACAGTGAGTGTAATGGGGGTGGTGGGGGGTACTTGATGAAGGGGGTAGTTTAATAACCATAATATTGCACATACAATTGTAGGTTAATGATACGAAAATAAGTTAAAAAAAAAGAAATCAGCACTGTGTCACAGAGGCCAAAGGAGGAGAGCTCTATACAGTATTACGTGTCAGTAGTGTCAAATAGGCTAAAGACGACTCAGAGGGCTTGGGACTTGGAGACCTCTCATGAATGCCCTTTGAGAGAAGATTCTGCAGGGCACCAGGGGAAGAGAAAGAGAAAGAGTGCAGACATCAGTGGAGACCAGCTCTTTTCCTCATTAGCTAACGATATTTACTTGAATTTTCAAAAGTTTAAAATTCAGTTTGTTTTTTGATAAAATTAGTTTGGGTACTTTGGGTTAGAGTAAGTCAAAGGGGTTTCTTTACTATCTTTTCATAATCTTTAAAAGGCTAGTGTATGTTGTGAGTCGCCAATGTCCAGTAGGGGCATGCAGCATTTTCTAGCCACAGAATCCTGGCACCCTCCTTCTTGGGGGCATACTAAGAAACTAAGGTTTTGGGAACACTTTGGGAAATGCTAGTATATAGGCTGCTAGGGGGTAGACAGTTACCTTACGTCATTTCTAGCACTTAGAAGTTTACAAATGCTTTCTCATGTATTATTCCATTTAGTTCTTCTCAGCTGGAGTCAATTGGAATTTTATGAAGCTGGACCCAAACTATAGTGCGGACTTTCTGGATTGTTCATTTCTGGAAATACTAGTATATTACTAGTCCTTGGTACTTTGCAGTCTAAGTTGTGAGAAGAGAACTGTGAGTTGCTAGCCAGAAAGTATACCCTGATTTTAGCAATTCCTTATTGCTGTGCCATGCTGGTGTAATTTCTCAAAAATTAATCTTAGAATGAATGATACAGTTGACTCCATGTATAGCATCTGGGCCTTGCTCTGTCGTGCACAGGGGTTCCTGGAGAGCAAAGGCTGTAAATTTCTCAGTGCAACCTCCTCCGCCACCATCTCATCATTAATCACCAACTTGGCATTTTCCTGCCAATTCCAGGATGACACTGTTGCTTGCAAAAAGCAAGGTGCAGAACAATATGTAACATTTGTGATACACAAATGTATCAACAAAACTCTCAACACCACCACCACACTTATAAAAGTGGTTGCTTCTGGGTAAGTATGGAGGTAAAAATGAGCAGATGAGGGATGGGGTAGGGTCAGACTTTGCACTATGTATCTTTTGTGCTTTCTATTTTTGAATCCTGCAGACTGTATTACCTCTTAAAATTTGTTTCCTAAAGTCTCCCTTCCATCTTGCAGCCATACCTTAAACCTGATCTCTTTCATGTGGAAAATGTAGCATTCTAGAAAGAGAATTGTAGCCAACTTGCAACAATATTAGAAACAGAAGTGTTCCCTGTAAAAAGCAACTATGTGCTCAATTTCTAGCTATGGTGGAAAGCCGTGTTTACTTTGATTAGCTTTAATGATCTCAACTTCCCGATACATAGGACACCATTATTTCTGGATTTTTAGAAAGCAGAATAGCACCTATCCATAGTTTAGGCACTGCTATTTTTGACTCTTCTTCTGCTTAAGACAGAACACCAATAATATATTGGAAAAGAAAGGCTAGTTGAAAAAAAAGGAAGGCTAGTTGTTCTGAAGCAGTTGTTCACACTAAAAATTGAGACTTTAGGGACCAACAAAGGATTACCAGCTTTTAATTTTGACAAGGGTAGAAATTACTGTTCCACCCCAACCCCATCATTTACCACCATCATCATTTCATAAAAGAAAAGCTATTTCAATGCAATTAAAGTGGGAAGAATAACCTCATAATAAAGAAGAACTGGCAACCTCACACTCACCATACTCACCATTATCCTTTTGCTTTAGACAGATGAAAAAATTTGCTAGTGATCAGTGTTTGGGAAAAACAGCTTTAAAATATCTTTCATTTCTGCAGCTCAGAGTCAGAATGAATTATTTGCTAAAATTCTAGTCATATTCAGCAGTATGTTCTATCTGTGTGTGGTTATTCCTTTACAAGTAAACTTTGGTTCTGCTGCTCACATATCCCTACTAAGGCATCATTAATGCCATTTAGTTCGATTTTCCCCAGATCAGAATGTGGCTTTAAACGCTTTTTAAAAACTGGGGTGTGAAAAAGGAAACATCACTGTGTTCCCTCTCTACTGGCAACTGGATGTTTTACCATAAACACATGGAAATAACCATGTATGATATGCTACAAACTGATTTAGTGATTTAGGGCAACCACAGAGCTACTTACTCTCTGACTGGCTGCTGCATGACTGACAATGAATCTTGCTACCACCCTCTCACTTCCTTGACTGCTAAACTGCTCAACTAAAATGACTGCAGCTGGGATTTGGGCTGAACATGTGCAATCAAATCAACTGCAGGCTCTGTAGTCTCCATGTTGTGCAATCTCACTTTCCCAGGTGTGGTTTCCTTTTGTGGCACTCACCTTCCAGCCACTGAACACATGTTCAATGGGAGCAAAGGCTGACTGCTCCCTCTTCAGGGGAAAAACCAGCTGCTCTGCTTGCCGGTTCTTTAGAACTATGGGATCCCATTTGGAGAGGGCTTGTGAGGTTTTATTGAATGCCACTTCTCTGTGGATCTGAAGGCGGCAAAGTACACAGAAGGAAAGAGACATGAAATTAAGCATCAAACACAAAGGACAGCAGGAAATTAGGAGGCAATGTTTTTTACTCCAAGAAACAACCAGGATGCTAGAGACATGCTCTTGCTTACTTTTCAAGACTGCCCTTTCCCTGAGATTACTTTTAATCTTTTCCATAGTGAGGCGATCACAACTTCCCCTCCTCCGATTTGCCAGGCTTTCTCCCTCCTCTTCTCACCCAACGTTTCTTTGTCAGTTCAATTTCCACTTAATGGACTACATTTTCTGTAACATACCCGCTCAACCTCTTCTTTGTTAAGGGGTAACTCCACAGTCTTCTTTGATTTGACTCTATTTAGTTGCTTTTTCACAGTGGCTAATGAGCATGTAGTTTTAACAGGTTCAAGCAGATCTGAGAGGACTAGTTTTTCTCCTGATCCTGTAGAAAAGCCAAACCTTTTGGTCAGACTGAGAAGTGAAGCAAAATCTTAATATAACATAGGGAGACATATCAATAAAAATTACTGGTAAAGAGGCAACATAGGGAGATACATCGGTAAAAAATGCTGGTAAGGAGGCAAATGTGCAGGGAAACAGGAGTAATTTTAACTTTAATCACTAGCTATACTGATACTGTTACTTTTTTACATTTCCAAACGTATTGAAGGGTGGGAGAGAGGAGAAAATGATTTATTTTAAAGAGTCATTTGCCTTTCTCCTGGTCTTTCTGCTTCCACTTTTGCCCCACTGCAATTCATTTTTTTACATAGCAGCCAATGTGACTTTGAAAATGTAAATCATAGCACATCATGATCATGTGGAAGGTCCTCCAATGGCTGTTATACTTTGAATTGCATCCATCTAAAGGACACAGCCTTTGGGATTTGGTTTCCATATGGGATCTTTGTCTACCTCTCCAATCTCATGCCACTCCCCACTGCCATTATCCTCCAGTCACACTGGCCTTCTTCCTATTGTTCAAACATGCTGAGCATGTTCCTTCCTTACACTTTTGTCTTAGCCACTCCCTCGCCTGGAGTGCTATCCCCTATTTTTGGATGGCTGACTTTTCTTGTCATTCAGATCTCAGCTTAAACTTTGCCTATTCAGAAACTTTTCATGACCAGCAACCTAAAGCAGCCAGTCACATTATTGTATCATCCAGTTTTAATTCTCGTGTCCACCCCCTAACAATAGAATGTAAACAACCTGAGATCTCCTCAAGTTGCCTAAGTTGTGGATACAGTGAAAAAGATTTGGCATCTATACTTGTTACCAGGTTAAAACCCTAACTCTGCAATTTACTAGATCCTGTATTCCTAATAGGGGTGATACCCAATTCCCTGACCCCAGGGGTGAAACTGGTTCTTGGCAGGGGTGGCAGTGTGTGAAAAAAAAAACTTAGGTATTACAAAGTTTTTTGTTCCTCCAAAGTTCAATCCTATATGACAAAATTTTATTCTTTAATATTTGACTTCCTGGCCAGGTGTGGGGGGACAGGTTTGTGGGGGGAAACGGAGAGGTAACAAGGAAAAAAGGCTCCTCAGAGGAGTAATACAGAAAACAGGCTGATAAACACTGTACTAGTTGAAGACCCATGAGTAATTAATTTGACTTCCCTGAGCGCCAGCAGGAGAGATTATCTGCCTGTCCAAACTCAAAGCACTGTGAGAACTGAAATAAGAACAGAATCATGAACATGACTAAGCTAATGAGAGGCAGCTGTCTTCATTCAGGACCCTCTAACCGAGAAGTTCTCATCAAGCTCAGTGGGAGACCCTGCCCATGGCCTTTTTGGCTTTCTTTTAGAAATGAAATAAAACTCAAGGGCATCTGAATACCTTTCTTCACCCAATCGCAGGTAAGTATTTATGGTATGATTCACTAACCGTATCAAAAATAGTTCTTGGGGGGTGGGGAATGAAATGACCATTATGCTTTTGGAACTCTACAAACTCTATAAATAGATAGGTTTTATTAACTTACCTTCAGAACTGACACTGAACTCTGATACCTTCAGACTGGCCTCAGATCTCTCAGGCAGTTTCCACCTGACATTAGGCAAAACAATATAGTAGGAATGGACACATTTTGCCGGGAAACAAACACTTATCTCTCCAAACAAGGCTTTGGTTTCATGTATTTCTCTTCTTGAGTCAGTTTTGTCATAAAGCTACCAGGAAATCTGTCCTTAATCTGAATTTGGTAATCTAACCCATCTCTTAATGTGGACTCAGCCCCTCAAAGATACAAGGTAATACAAGCATAGTGGAAAAGGTATTGGGCTTAGATTCAAACACACGTGGATCTGCCACTTATGAGCAGTGATTTTGGGGCAAGCCAGTTAACTTCTCTAATGGGCATAAGTAATGCCTACTCAATGCTTCAAAAGACTGTTACATGTGGATTAACTAAGAATTCAAATGTGTGAAGGCCTAACACAATGACTGATGATAATTACATAATGCTCACTATATGCTGGGCTTTGGTTGAAGATCCTTGCAGTTATTAACTCATTTAATAATGAGTTAATTATTAGGTTGTCACAACAACTCTAACAAGTAGGTAATATTATTAGTCTTATTTCTAGTTGATGAAATTGAGGTGTGGAGAGGATGAAAAATTTGCCTCCACGATCTGTCTCCAAGTATGTGGTCTTAATGATGCTACCACTTGTGTCTTCACTGTCTTAGGCACTCAGAAAATGTTAGCTGCAGATACATCTCACGGAATCAGCTAATTATAACCTGTTCAAACTGATGGGACTGTTACCTATTCTTTCCATTAAGGGAACTGATTGCTTCCAGAAGCTTTTGATGCTTTCTCTCTCCATCAACGTCCCTCTAGACACAGAAAAAGAAAAACCATCAGAATAATGAGGGGAGGGACAAAGACAGTGTGGACATCGAGGCCCATGTAAAAACATCTCATTTTTTGGGTCAGTGGAGACCTGGGGGATCAGATGAGGTCTGGTGTGCAGGCATTCCAACTCCAACCAAAAGAATTGCTTCAAAAGCCAAATACAGAGCCTTACTACCTGTGAGCTAATATCACACCTCTCTCTTAGCTTGTTTTGAGAAGAAAAGTGCTATGAGAAAATGATTCTGTACAGAATATATAGAGTGAGCTGACACAGAAACTCTGACATAAAAAAACTCCCAAAATTTAAGTATTTTTGTCAAGAGAATAGAGTTGGAATTCCTATATGGAGGCATCTATTGGAGAGCCAGCTTAATTATGTATATTTCAGTCAGTTACAGACAGTCCCTAAATTATAGTTTTTCGACTTGTATTGCAAAAGCAATAGGCATTCAGTAGAAAATGTATTCCCAGACAGCCATGTGATCATGAGGGTAAACAACCAATACACTTGCAACCATTGTTTTTTTACCTTTAGTACAGAATTCATTACATAATATATTCAACACTTTATTATAAAAAATGCTTTGTTAGAAGATTTTGCCCAACTGTAGGCAGAGCACATTTAAGATTAGCTATGCTATGCTATGATGTTCAATAGGTTAGGTGTATTAAATGCATTTGTGACTTAAAATGACTTATAATGGGTTTATCAGGACATAACCCCATGTAAGTTGAGGAAGATCTGTATTTAAATAACTCTCTATAGAATTCCAAACTCGAGAGATAGGGAAATCATATAATGAGGACTATGTGTTTTGGTCTTATATACTCAACTATACTTAAGCAACTCAAGGACAATGCATCTTATACCATCTTCAGATTCCTGTAGCACTTCATACAACATCTTATACAGGGAACACTAAAAAACTGTATTGTTGGGGACCTGAACAAATATATACAATGTTGCCACTCCTTTCCTTTCCAGGAACTGTACTGTCTACCCTAATTTTGAGGCAGAAGGGAAGTTGGAGAAGGCACTTTTAGCAGTTGTCACCCACCTCATCTTCACTGGTGCTCAGGGGGTAATCTTTTGGCAAATCCTCTAGTTCTTCCTGTTGGCTTAAAGCCAGAAGGCTATTAAAGGAGATAAAAGAGGAATATTATCACTTGAAATAACTTTTCTTCATTAAGCCACCTCTAAAACATAACTTCAGTTCTTAGTATGGGAACTGGAACTGTCTCCTGGAAGAGGTACAAACCAGGCAGTGTGGGCATCTTTGGAAATTTGTCAAGACAGTAAATTTAGACTGTGGCAGTCAGGCGTCACCTCCAGAGGGGAGCAGCTGTTAGTAATAACATATTGAAACTGCATAAAAAAGATCTCGCACTCTTCAGTGATTAGCACAGCATTTCCCACTGACCTCTGGGAGGTTCTAGAAATGTCAAACCCTAGGTAAGGTTGCAAAGGACGCTATGCTGGCCCTTGAGGCAAGGCAGTTTCATCATTAATATTTCTAAGCATGCTCCACATGGAAGACACCTTTATACTCATAAGTGGCATCTTGATTACTTGTTCCCTGAAATGGGGAAAGAAAGAATTGGACAAAAGCAGTTGAGTAAGCCATTTTCCCAGGGCTTACTCGGAAAGTAGGTGCTTAACTAAAGAGATTGGTACCCAGAAATAAATAATAGTCTACTATTACCTAACAGTATATAGCAATCTTTGTAAAAGGCAACCGTTACTATACGGATTATATTTTGATCCCCTGGCGGGGTTGAGGGAGAGAAGAACATCAGAGGAGAAAACGTCGTGGATGACTCCAGGCAGCAAACGTTTCCAAGATAAGGATAGTTTATGACACAAGGACAGCCTTGCAGAGAAAGTTGATACGCGCCGCGGCCGGGAAAGGGAGTCATGTGACAAGTAAAGTGCAACATATTAAACGGAAAGGGAGAGGATACATCAGAAGTAACAAGGCTGAGGCTAAAGAGCTGGGGAGCAAAGGGAGAGAAACTAAAAGGGCTTTAAAGGATGGATCGCGTAAATAGTAAGGAATGGCGAGGTCCTGGAAGGGGAACAACTGCCGCCTCTTAAACGGCGGCTTCCACTGAACAACCGCTGGGGAACCGGCCCCCAAACAAGACCCAGACCCCACCCTACTCTGGTCTGTATCCCTTACCTCTCCCCAGGCTGGATCGCGCTCATCTCAGAGCCTGTCTCACACATGGGCCAGGATCGGAAGCCGAAAGGAAAGCAATTTCCGTCCTGGTAGTAAAGCAGTTTCTGCTTTCTCCAATCGCGCTCGAGGAGCGCGTCACTTCCGTCCCATCCCAAAGCAGAAGGAAACTGGAGAGGCTACTGGAGAGCCTGCTGGAGGCATCTACGGGGAACCGGGAAATTGGAGATTATAGCCTGTCAGCGGGTGGAGCTTTGCTCCCTTCCCCCATCTCCCGGGGACGCCGGTGTCCGTCGTCCGTACCCCTGGTTTCCATGCTGTCCAAGGTGGGTGAGCTTAGGGTGAGGATGCTGCGCTGTCGGGAATGAGGCCGGAGCCTCCGTTGTCTATGCCCGATCTGAAAGAAAAGGCTCCGGCGCCGGTCTGTGTTATACAGCTTCCTGTGAGCCCGCCCCAGGCCAGCTTGAGGCTTTATTGAATGACCATGAAGTGGCCAGTATTATGTGCTAGGCCCTGGCGATTGGATGGCGAACAAGCTAGTTTCCTCCCCTCTTAAGGAAAAAATCCCCCTTCATCCTTTGTAATTGTGGCCCTAGGTCTTTCCTTTCCTAGCAAGAAATTTTCATCCAAGAATGGGCTGTCAGTGGCTGCAACGTCCTCCCCTCCTGTCAGCTTTTAATAATTTTTTTTCAAATTAAAAAATGGAGAAAAGTAATATACAACACAAACGTCCTTGGCATTTATTCTTTTAAGCCACTCTCCTTTTGCTTTTGCCTCACCTTTCCACTGAAACTGCCCTGGACAAGATCATCAGTATCACCCAAGGTTGCTAAATAAAGTTGAAACTTCTCACTCAGCCTTTGTCTTCCCAGAACTTCGTGTGGTATTTGGTATTGTCAGTTTATTCTCTTACTCATATTCAGGAAGTGTTTTGACCATTTACAGTGTGTCATGCCTCTAGACATAGGGGATACTTTGATGCACAAAACAGACATGTTCCATGGCTTCATAGAGCTTACTTTCTAGTGGGATTAAAGACAATTTTGTCGTTGTTGGGCTTTCATGACACCGCTCTCTCCTGGTATGTTAGCTTTATGACTACCTTACTCAGTCCCTGCTGGACTATTTTCTGCGCTTCCTGAATGATGATGCTCCCCGGATTCTGTTCTCACACCTATTCATTCCACATGCCCTTCTTAATCCTTTTAACACTTGTATGAGAACTCCAGAATCTACATCTCTAGCCCAGATCTCTTGAGCTCCAGACTAGTATCTCTGATTGCCTCCTGGCAATCCTTTTTTGTCCCACAGCACATAAACATGAAGTATCCAGGAGTTTCTATCTTTTCCACTAGAGTTTTGAATTTCCCCTTTCTATGACTGGCACCATCAAGCACCCAGTTAGTCAAGTCTAAAGTCTGAGAGTCATCTTAAGATTCCTCTCCCTTAGGTTTCACAATTGTTGCCTCACATTGTCAGTTTTTACTTCCTGAGTCTCGCCCACATATTTCCCCACCTTTCCATCATGATTGCCATTGTATCAGACCCTTGCAATTTCAAGTCTGTGGTATTGCTGTAAATTATAGAAAAGAGCATTATAGCATGTTAATAAAGAGCATGAGTTTTGAACTGGACTTCTGCATTTGTATCTCATCCCTGCCGCTTACCAGCTTTGTAATTCTTGAGTAAGTCACTTAACCTCTCTGTGCCTTTGTTTCATCAGTTTTAAAATGGGTGTGATTATATTACATTGATAGCTGTGAGGACTAAATGAATGATTATATACAAAGCACTAGACTAATAGAAAGCCCTTAGATCTGTCACATGTTAAGTGCTCAATACGTTAGCTATAGTAATTATTTTTTTACTGGCTTTTCAGTCTTCATCCAGTCACTTAAATCTGACCATGTCACACCCCTACTGAAAAGAGGCAAATAGACCCTCATCACCCTCATAATAAAACTTTAAAATTTTTCTTTAGCCCTTGTCTTCTTCTCCAACCTCTTTGCAATTGTTTGCTGCTCCCCCCAAGACTCCAAATTATACTTTTATGAACTGATGATGTTCTCTTAATCTTACATAAAATATGAATAAAAGCATTTCAAGAAAACATTGATATTTTTTACTTATTTATACTTAATCTTAGTAAAGACTGTGTTTGCTATGCAAATGCACTTTGAAACAAGTATCTAGGTATTCCCCTTCCCAGCTTTAGCCGATTGCTGCCCTATTTCCCTCTTACATAGAATTATAGGACAATTAATACAATGTTTCAGCCAAGGGAGGAGAAGGAGCCAACATTGCAGAGGACGGGGGAGAGTGTTCTGTGCAAAGGAAACAATGTATCCAGGCCCTCTGGGTTGGGAAGAGCTTGTTATATTGTAGCAACTGAAAGGCCCGTGCGGCTTACTGGTGGTGAACAAGAAGATAAATATAACAGAGAAATATGGGGAGATGGGCAGGATTCAGGTCTGGTAGGGCCATGATAGAATGTGGATTTTACTCTACATGAAATGGGTCATAAGTAAAGGGGTTATGTAGGAGAGTGACATACTCTAAATTTTAATAAAATCACTTTGATTGTTATGTGGAGAATGGATTGGAAGTAGATAGACCGGCCAGAAAGCTATTGTGTAGTATAGCAAGAGATGGAGATGGCTGGGAATAGGGCGGTGCTGTGGAGATAAGAGTCATTGATGGGCCCACCGAAGAATGTTGGAGGTAATGGAATGTGGGAGGTAATCATTCCATGCTATTCATTATCATAAAATGTGCATCACAATAATTACTATAACATAATTTTAGAATTAACAGAGTGCTTGCTATGGTCAGGTTAGTATGTTTGTATCCCTCCCTGCCACCCCAAATTCTTATAGTGAAATTTTAATCCTCAACGTGATGGTATTAGGAGGTGGGGCCTTTGGGAGCTGATTAGGTCATAAGGGTGGAGGTGTTGTGAATGGGATTAGTGTCCTTACAAAGAGACCACAGAGAGCTCTCTTGTCCCTTCTACAGTGTGAGGACACGGCAAGAAGGCACCAGAAGAGGGCTCTTATCTAGCTATAGTGGCACCTGGATCTTGAGCTAGCAGCCTCCAGAACTTCGAGAAGTAAATTTCTGTTGTTTATAAGCCACCCAGAACATGGTATTTTGTTATAGCAGCCTGAATGGACTAAGTGTACATCCATTATGCCATTTTATTTTTTATTAAACTTATTTTGAGATAAATTGTAGATTCACACACAAACTGTAAGAAATTATACAGATCCTATGTATCCTTTACCTAGTTTACCCTAATGGTAGCAACTTGTACAACTCTAACACAATATTACAACTAGGATATTGATACAGTCAAGGTACAGAAAAATTCCATCACCACGAGGATTGCCGTTTTGTAGCACACCTACTTCCCTCCCAACCCGGACTTCTTAACTCCAGGCAACCACCAATCTGTTCTCAATTTCTGTAACTGTCATTTCAAGAATGTTACATAAACAGAACCATACAGGATACAACTTCTTGGGATTGGATTGTTTTGCTGGAGATTCAGATTGTTGTGTATATCAATAGTTTCTTCCGTTTTTTTGCTTTATAAGTATACAATTCAATGGCTTTCAGTATGTTCACACAGTTGTGCAACCACCATAGTACACTTTAGAACAGTTCCATCACCCCTGAAACAAACTTTGTACCCTGTAGCCATCACCCCTTGTGGAATAACAGGAAACATATGTGGTCTTTGTCCATAGGTCCTGGCACAAAACTCCCAATACCCTTGGAATTTTATGAGTGATAGCAATGTCTTTTTCATCACTTATGAGGACCCCTTTCAACCACACCGAAGTTTATGTTAATGAGGTGACTTTTGGAAAGCCCCTAAGTAAGGGAAGGATGTAGGCTGGTTGCCAGCGAACCCACCATGATTAATGGGTTGGAACTTTCAGCTTGCCCCTCCCCCTCTGGGGAGGGGAGCAGGGCTGGAGATTTGAGTTCAATCACTATTGGTTAATGATTTAATCAATCATGCCTATGTAATAAAGCCTCCATAAATTCCCAAAAGGACTGGGTGCAGAGCTTCTGGGTTGAATGCACGGAGATGTGGGGAGAGTGGCCTGTCCACAGAACATGGAATTTCCATCCCCTTTACCATATATCTTGTCCTTTGCATCTCTTCCATCTGGATGTTCCTGAGTTACGTCCTTTTCTGTTAAACCAGTAATCTAGTAAGTTGGTCTCCTGAGTTCTGTAAGCTGTGGTTATTATCCTTTAATATCTATAGAATCTGTAATGATATAACCTCTCATTGGTGATAGTGTTATTTGTGTCTTCTTCCTTTTTTTTCCTGATAAGACTGGCTAGAGTTTTATCAATGTTTTTTGATTTGTTATTTATTTCCTTTCTTGTACTTAATTTGGGTTTAATTTGCTCTTATTTTTCTAGTTTCTTAAAGTTGAAGCTAAAGTCATTGATTGGAAATCTTTCTTATTTTCTAATACAGGAATTTAGTACTATTAAACTCCCCTTCAAGCACTGCCTTCTCAACATCTCACAAATTTTCATATACTGTTTTAAAATTTTCTTTTCGTTCAAAAGTCTTTATAAAATTTCCCATTTGATTTCTTCTTTGAGTTCATGGGTTATTTAGCAATGTGTTATCTGTTCTACAAATATTTTGGGATTTTCTAGAAATATTTCTGTTATTGACTTCTAATTCAATTCAATTGCAATTACAGAACCTATTTTCATGAATCCTTTACAGCACCTTGCAATTTATTTTATGGCTCAAAATATGGCATATATTGGTGAATGTTCTATTTGCATCTAAAATATATGTGCATTCTGCTGTTGATGATTGGCGTGTTCTATAAATGTCAATTTGGTTAAGTTGGTTGATAGGTCAAATTGGTATGGCCCTCAGTCATACAGCCACAAGGAAATAAATCCCAAGGTCACAAAGAATTTTTCCTATGTTTACTTCTAAAAGTTTTATAGTTTTAGCTTTTACTTTAGCTCTGACCCATTTTGAGTTCATCTTTTGTGTATGGTGTGAGAGAAGGGTCTACATTTATGTTTTTGTTTGTGGATATCCAGTTGTCAATTGATGTAAGAGTTCATTTATGGACTCTCCTTTCTGTTCCATTGATCTATATTTCTATCTTTTTGTCAGTATTATACTGTCTTGATAACTGTGACTTTATAGTAAGTTTTGAAATATGAAAGATTCTCACATTGACTCTTTTTCAAAGTTGTTTTGTCTATATCTGGATCCTTTGTGTTTCCATGTACATTTCAGGATCAGCTTGTTAATTTCTGCCAAGAAAAAAAAACCTGCTGGATTTTAATAGGGATTTCATTTCATTTATAGATCAATTTGTTGACAATTGTCATCTTAATAATACTGTCTGTCAATTCATGATATGGAATTTCTGTCCATTTTGTAGATCTTTGATTTCCTTCAGCAGTGTTTTTATAGTATTTTGGATATGTCTTACACTTTTTGCTAAATTTATATTTAAGAATTTTATTCTTTTTGATGCTATTGTGACTAGAATTGTCTTCCTAATTTCATTATTACATTTTTCATTGTTAATATATAGAAATATGGTTTGTTTTTATATTTATCTTTTATCTTACATTCTTGCTAAACTCTCTTAGTAGTCTAGTAGCTTTTTTATGGATTTCATCTAGCTTTTTATACTGATTATTGTCATCTGCCAAAAAGCCAGTTTTGTTTCCTCCTTTCCAATCTGGATGCTTTTTATTTCTTTTCCTTTCCTGATTGTACTGGCTTAGAAATCTTCAATACAGAGTATAATACAAGTGTCAAGAGTGGGCATTCTTGACTTGTTTCCAGTCTTGGGGGAGAGCATTCACTCTTTCATAAGTCATGCTATGATGATGTTAGGATCTGAGCTATAGACTTCTCTGATGCCTTTTACCAGTTTGAGGAATTTACCTTCTATTCTGAGATTTTTTTTTCAATTGTGGTAAAAATATATAATATAAAATTTGCCATTTTAACCATTTTTAAGTGTACAGTTCAGTGGCATTACATACACTCACCACCACCTATCTTCAGAACTTTTTCATCTTCCCAAACTGAAACTCTGTACCTATTAAACAATAACTCCCCACTTTTTCTCCCCTTAGCCCCGGGCAATCACTGTTCTAGTTTCTGTTATCTATGACTTTGATCACTCTAGGTAACTCATAAGAGTGGAATCATATATTTGTCTTTTTGTGACTGGCTTATATCACTTAGCATAATGTCTTCAGGGTTAATCCATATTGTAGCATTTCCTTCCTTTATAAGCTGAATGATGTTCCATGTGTATATATGTACCACATTTTGTTTATCCATTCATCTGTCAATGGGTACTTGGATTACCCACCACCTGTCTTAGTCCATTTGGGCCACTGTAACAAAATACCACAGACTAGGTGGATTATAAATAACAGAAATTTATTTCTCATTTCTTGAGGCTAGCCATCCAAGATCAAGGTCTAGCCATCCAAGATCAAGGTACCAGTATGGTCAGGTGAAGGCCCTCTTCCTGATTCATAGCTGGCACCTTTTCTCTGTGTCCTCATATGGTTGACAGGGCTAGGGAGCATTGTGGGATCTCTTTCATAAAAGCACTGATCCCATTCATAAAGGTTCCACCCTCACGAACTAATCATCTCCCAAAGACCCCACCTACCAATAGGTGGGGCCCATCACTTTTGGGAATTAGGATTTCAACACACGAATTTGGGAGGGACATATGCATTCAGACCACAGCATCACCTTTTAGCAATTGGGAATAATGTTGCCATGAGCATGGATGTAGAAATATCTGTTGGTGTCCCTGCTTTTAATGCTTTGGGGTATATATACAGAAATGGAATTTGCTGGATTCTATGGTAATTTTATGTTTAATTTTTTTGAGGAACTGCCATATCATTTTCCACAGCAGCTACACCAGTCTACATTCTCACCAGAAATGTACAAGCATTCCAGTTTCTCCACATCATTGCCAACACCGTATTTTCTTTCTCTTTCTTTATTTCTCTCCTTTTTCGATATTAGCCATCCTAATGGATGTAAACTTGTTCTGTTCCTTCATCTTAATTTATAAAGGTGACTGAGTGGTGACACGGAGAGATCAATGCCATTGAAAGAAAAGTTTAATGTTACTTGCAGTTCCCCTAGAAACAAGAGGCAATATTCCTCTGCCTTAATCATACCAGACAACTAGAGACCACCTCTGTAGTTTAGAGCCTGGAAAAATTATTCAGACTAGCTAATCCTAAACTGTTTATCCTGCTGTGTCTTACTTTCTCTTTGAAATCCCAATAAAGGCTGTGGCCCAAAGCTATCCCTTGCTCATCACTCAGTTACCTTTATAAGTTAAGACCTGGGCATAGAACAATTGGTGCGATAAACAAAGTGACTCAGTGTTCAATGGAGGGGGCTTGCCCCTAGACTGCTCTTGGCTTACTGACAGGATTTACCAAGCAGCAAGTGCTGCTGGGAAGGCTCCTCTGGCTGTTGGCACACCCGCACTCTGGCTGTTGCTGCCTCATGCTGTATCTGCTGTATACTGCCATGATATTCCAGCTAAATTTAAGAGCACCTCGAAGGCACATGCCACTGCACTCCTTATTTAGTCTCAGGTACAAAAGTCTAGGTTGGTGGTTGCCCTAATTCCCTGGTTGGCACCTCACTTTGGACAGGTTGGTCTACTGGACCAAACCTAATTTCCCTGGTTTGACACACCTAGGTTCTGGGCAGTGACCCCAGGGGTAATTAGGATCCTTGGATAATTTACTAGAGCAAGACCTGCCACACACAAAGGGAGCAAAGAGAATCCTCTGATGAGACTGTGTTGTGTGTGAGTCTGATCAACCCACCCACCAGTGCTAAAGTCAACAGTGGGCCCTTGGGCTCCCTGCAAGAGTCCCCTTTCCCATAAGCGATTAAGGCATTGGCCTACTAAAGCAGATGGAGTCCCTGGCAAAGAGTCCAGGTGTTGGTCCTTGATGAGCTATAAAGATCTGCTGGTGACACAGCTCAGAATGCCCTCTTCGTAGCAAACCACGGCACCAGATGGAAAACGTTTCAGAGTGTGAAACTGTCACAGTGTGTCCTCTGACCAAGTGGGGTGTAAGGGATCCCCTCCTTGGAGACCTCTGGCTCAGTGTTTAATAAAAATCAGGGGGTTGGGTGGTGGCGGGAAGGGGCACTCTTATTCCACTTCCTCTGAAGCACCCAAGTAGGTTTCTCAGCTCATTTAAGATTACAAGTCTCTGGGTCACTGTGCTTGGGAACTCATAAATGCTGCTGCCTGTGGACATGCTAAGGGTCTTCTCCATAAAACCAAATTGTCACAAAGAATTTCAAAGATAAAGCTGAGGCCACCATTGCTCTCCTATATGTGGACCCCAACTCATCTGAGGTTGATTGGCACACCCTAGAAAGGGAGACCACCCAATAGCAGAGGCCACTGGGGATCACCAGGAGCTTATCAGGTGAACATCCCAGAGAAAAAAAAACAGTGGGGGCGGGGGGAATTCCACTGCCTGAAAATACAGGCCATTCTAAAAGAGAAAAAAAATGTTTAATGGAGACAGGGACGTCCTAGGGAGGCATGGCTAGAGGCATGACATCCCTTTTCTCTCCCCACTTTTTCTCTCAACAGCTGGAGACAAAAACTAAAGACTTGCACCTTCAGGCAGCTACAAGCCTAAAACAGAAAAAAGAAAAAAACATAGAGACAGTAAAAAGACATCTGCTTTAGGAGTCTACAAGCCCAAGGGGGAAAAAAGGAAACTTTAAACCTTATGTACTGAGCAAATGCCAGGTCTAGCAAACATAATGTTAGCCCTAGATTACTTAATTGATTTTAAAACAAGCCCCTAAACACCGGGGGAGAAAATAAAAGGTAATTAAATATATTATATATGCATACATGTATATATATAATTTTTAACAAAAATAAAATAGATTTAGTGAATTGTATGTACATATGTAACTAAGTTAAAAGAAATTCCCATAACTGAATATAATTGGAAATCCAGAATTTATACACTTAAGAATTTAGAGAGCAAAATTATAAAAAAGAGTGCTGCTTGGCTTTTGTGCCTCTAAAACCTTGCCTTTAAATTAACTTTAATATTTCATAAAATGCACCAACTGACAGGAATTTTAAGGACTTAATCAATGTGGGGCTCAAATTACAATTGTATGTGGGGATTCCACTAAGTTTAAACATTGTGCCCCTTACAATTATTTTATTACTATTTTTTTATTAAGGTATTATTGATATACACTCTTATGAAGGTTTCACATGAAAAACAATGTGGTTACTATATTTACCCATGTTATCAAGTCCCCATCCATACCCCAATGCAGTCACTGTCCATCAGTGTAGTAAGATGCCACAGATCCACTATTTGCCTTCTCTGTGCTACACTGTTTTCCCAGTGATCCCCCACACCATGTGTACTAAACACAATACCCCTCAATCCCCTCCTCCCACTGTCCCCACCCGCCTTCCCACACCCCTCCCTTTGGTAACCACTAGTCCCTTCTTGGAGACTGTGAGTCTGCTGCAATTTTGTTCCTTCAATTTTGCTACATTGTTATACTCCACAAATGAGGAAAATCATTTGGCACTTGTCTTTCTCCACCTGGCTTATTTCACTGAGCATAATATCCTCCAGCTCCATCCGTGTTGTTACAAATGGTAAGATTTGTTTCTTATGGCTGTATAATATTCCATTGTGTACATGTACTACCTCTTCTTTATCCTTTCATCTACTGATGGACACTTAGGTTGCTTCCATTTCTTGGCTATTGTAAATAGTGCTATGATAAACAGGGGTGCATATGTCTTTTTCAAACTCCGCTGCTGCATTCTTAGGGTAAATTCCTAGGAGTGGGATTCCTGGGTTAAATGGTATTTCTATTTTGAGTTTTTT
>JAQQAC010016209.1:108700997-108718527 GCA_029783875.1 Phataginus tricuspis | reverse complement strand
GTCGTTATTTTTCCTTTCTCATTTGTGATTCTGTTTATGTGTGTAGATTCTCTTTTTCTCTTAATGAGTCTGGCTAGGGGTTTATCTATTTTGTTTATTTTTTCAAAGAACCAGCTTTTGGTTTCATTGATTTTTTCTATTGTTTTATTCTTCTCAATTTTATTTATTTCTTCTCTGATCTTTATTATGTCTCTCCTTCTGGTAACTTTGGGCCTCATTTGTTCTTCTTTTTCCAATTTCAATAATTGTGTCCTTAGACTGTTCATTTGGGAATGTTCTTCCTTCTTTAAATGGGCCTGGATTGCAATGTACTTTCCTCTTAAGACTGCCTTCGCTGCGTCCCACAGAAGTTGTGGCTTTATGTTGTTGTTGTCATTAGTCTCCATATATTCTTTGATTTCTGTTTTGATTTGGTCGTTAACCCATTGATTCATTAGGAGAATGTTGTTAAGTCTCCATGTATTTGTGAGCCTTTTTGATTTCTTTCTGAAATTTATTTCTAATTTTATACCTTTGTGATCTGAGAAGTTAGTTGGTAAGATTTCAATATTTTTGAATTTACTGAGGTTATTTTTGTGGCCTAGAATGTGGTCTATTCTGGAAAATGTTCCATGTGCACTTGAGAAGAATGTGTATCCTGCTGCTTTTGGGTGCAGAGTTCTGTAGATATCTGTTAGGTCCATCTGTTCTAGTGTGTTGTTCAGTGCCTCTGTGTCTTTACTTATCCTCTGCCTGGTTGATCTATCCTTTGGAGTGATTGGCGTGTTAAAGTCTCCTAGAATTATTGCATTGCTGTCTATTTCCTCCTTCACTTCTGTTAGTATTTGTTTCACATATGCTGATGCTCCTGTGTTGGGTGCATATATATTTATAATGGTTATATCTTCTTGTTGGACTGACCCCTTTATCATTATGTAATGTCCGTCTTTATCTCTTGCTACTTTCTTCGTTTTGAAGTCTATTTTATCTGATACAAGTACTGCAACACCTGCTTTTTTCTCTTTGTTGTTTGCTTGAAATATTTTTTTCCATCCCCTCACTTTTAGTCTGTGTATATCTTTGGGTTTGAGGTGAGTCTCTTGTAAGCAGCATATAGATGGGTCTTGCTTTTTTATCCACTCTGTTACTCTGTGTCTTTTGATTGGTGCATTCAGTCCATTTACATTTAGGGTGATTATTGATAGATATGTACTTATTGACATCGCTGGCTTTAGATTCGTGGTTACCAAAGGTTCAAGGATTGCTTCTTTACTATCTGAAAATCTAACTTAACTTTCTTTTAAGTTATTGTGAACGCCGTCTGATGTTTCTTTATCTCTCCCTTCCTATTCTTCCTCCTCCTTTCCTTATATATTAGGTGTTTTATTCTTTGCCTTTAGTTGGTATTTGGATGGTCTACTTTCTTTGCTATGATTTTATTTTCTCTAGTGACATCTTTTTAGCCTTAGGGGTATTTCCCTCTAGAGCAGTCCGTTTAAGATATCCTGTAGTTATGGTTTATGAGAGGCAAACTCTCTCAACTTTCCTTTGTCTTGAAATTGTTTAATCCCTCTGTCATATTTAAATGATAATCGTGCTGGATACAATATTCTTGGTTTGAGGCCCTTCTGTTTCATTACGTTAAATATATCATGCCATTCTCTTCTGGCCTGTAAGGTTTCTGTTGAGAAGTCTGATGACAGTCTGATGGGTTTTCCTTTGTAGGTGATGTTTTTTCTCTCTCTAGCTGCCTTTAATACTCTGTCCTTATCTTTGATCTTTTCCATCTTGATTATTATGTGTCTTGGTGTTGTCTTCCTTTGGTCCCTTGTGTTGGGAGATCTGTGGGCTTCTGTGGACTGTGAGACTATTTCCTTCCCCAGCGTGGGGAAGTTTTCAGCAATTATTTCTTCAAAGACACTTTCTATCCCTTTTTCTCTCTCTTCTTCCTCTGGTACTCCTATTATGCGAATATTGTTCCGTTCGGATTGGTCACATATTTCTCTTAATATTCTTTCATTCTTTAGATCCTTTTATCTCTCTCTGCCTCAGCTTCCTTGTATTCCTGGTCCCTGTATTGCAATTCCTTGATCGTGTCTTGAACCTGATTCAATCTGCTGTTGAGCCCGTCGATGGCTTGTCTCATTTCTGCATTGTCTTTCCTCACTTCCCTCACTTCCTCCCTCAGCTCTTGCACATTTTTCTGTAGATCCGTCAGCATGGCTATGACTTTTATTCTGAATTCTTTTTCTGGAAGACTATGCATGTCGATTCCTTCAGATTCTTTCTCTGGTGTGGTGTTTGTCTGAAGCTTTGTCTGTATCATATTCTTCTGTCTTCTCATGACTATAGAATTAGTTGTTGGTAGTTGTCACGTATGTCTGCTGGGCTCTTTATGACTTTAAAAAGGAAAGAGAAGAGAGGAGAGAAAAGAAAAAAAGAAAACAAAGAGAAGAAGAAAAAAATACTTCTACTAATAAAAAAAGTAAAAAGAGAGAGGGAAAAAGGAAAAGAAAGAAAAAGAAAAAGCAGGAACACGTAAAAGAAACAACAACAACAACAACAACAAGAACAACAACAACAAAAAAAACAAAAAACAAAAACAAAAACAAAAAAACGCCCACCGGGGGTGGTTTCTGTGTGAATTCTGTTGGTGGCGCTATTGATCCACTGTTCCAGAACCGTGGCCACGTCGCTCCACACGGCCCTTTAAAGCTGTGGCCAGGGTGAGAGTGAATGGGAGGCTGTTGAAAGAGAGGGAAAGATAAAAAAAGGAAAAGAAAGGGGAGGAAAAAACAACGAAAAAGAAAAAAAGAAAGAAAAAAAAACCCCTGGGAGTTGGTTCTGTGTGAATGCTGTAGGTGGCGCTGTTGCTGCACTATTCCAGAGCCATGGCCGCCCTGCTCCGCAAGGCCCCCTATAGCTCTGGCTGGGTTGGGAACGAATGAGAAGCTGTTGATCTCTGTGGGGGTCTTAATAGCAGTCACCCTTTCCCAGTCGCCAGCTGAGGGGTTCAAAGCTCCCCAGGACTCCCAGTGTGCTGGGCTCAGCTTGCGGGACTATCCGGCCCCTCTACTGAGCTCCTGTCTCTTTACGACCGCTGAGAAAGAGCACGCACTTTTTTTCCCTTTTTTTTCCCCTTCTCTTTCCTTCCCGGAGCCGGCCGCAGGCAACTTGCACGTTCAGGGCTGGGACCCTGTGCCCTCTGTCTCTCCAATCTCCACTACACCGCCGGCTGTGTGTCGGCGCTCCCGGCGCAGACTTCCACTCCCTCCCGGCTCTGAATCCTCTCCTCCCGCTGGAGCACTGGTGGAGAGGAGTGCTTGGTCCCTCTGGGGTCGCGGCTCAGTACCTTACCCGCCTTGCCGGGACTCCCGCCGGAGTGCTGGGGTGGAGGAGCGCTCTGCCTTGCCGGGACTCCCGCCAGAGTGCTGGGGTGGAGGAGCGCTCTGGTCTCGCTGGGTCGCGGTTCTGTCCCGCCTCGCTGGGTGCCGAGTCCTCTCTCCGGAGTGTCTGACCGCCGGAGCTCTGGGGGGGAGGAGCGCTCGGTCCGCCGGGGTCGTGGCTCCATACCTTGCCCGCCTTGCTGGGACTCCCGCCGGAGTGCTGGGGGTGGAGAAGCGCTCTGGTCTCGCTGGGTGCCGAGTCCTCTCTCTGGAGTGGCTGACCGCCGGAGCTCCGTACGCTGTGCACTTTCCTGTGTATTCAGGTCTCTCTTTTAGGGATAGTTGTATTTGCTGTATTTTCGTGAATAAATATAATGTTGGGAGGAATTTTTCTGCCAGTCTGCTTACGTCGCCATCTTCCCGGAAGTCCCTCTTGGGTAGTTTTTTGATTACCGATTCAATTTCGTTGCTGGTGATTGGTCTGTTTAGTTTTTCTGTTTCTTGTTTGGTCAGTTTTGGAAGGTTGTATTTTTCTAAGAAGTTGTCCATTTCTTCTAGGTTTTCCAGCTTGTTAGCATATAGATTCTCATAATATTCTCTTATAATTCTTTGTATTTCTGTGGGGTCCGTCGTTATTTTTCCTTTCTCATTTCTGATTCTGTTTATGTGTGTAGATTCTCTTTTTCTCTTAATAAGTCTGGCTAGGGGTTTATCTATTTTGTTTATTTTTTCAAAGAACCAGCTCTTGGTTTCATTGATTTTTTCTATTGTTTTATTCTTCTCAATTTTATTTATTTCTTCTCTGATCTTTATTATGTGTCTCCTACTGGTGACTTTGGGTCTCATTTGTTCTTTATCCAATTTCAGTAATTGTGTCTTTAGACTATTCATTTGGGAATGTTCTTCCTTCTTTAAATAGGCCTGGATTGCAATATACTTTCCTCTTAGAACTGCCTTTGCTGCGTCCCACAGAAATTGTGGCTTTGTGTTGTTGTTGTCATTAGTCTCCATATATTCTTTGATTTCTGTTTTGATTTGGTCGTTAACCCATTGATTAATTAGGAGAATGTTTTTTAGTCTCCATGTATTTGTGAGCCTTTTTGTTTTCTTCCTAAAATTCATTTCTAGTTTTATACCTTTGTGATCTGAGAAGTTGACTGGCAGAATTTCAATATTTTTGACTTTACTGAGGTTCTTTTTGTGGCCTAGTATGTGGTCTATTCTGGAAAATGTTCCATGTGCACTTGAGAAGAATGTGTATCCTGTTGCTTTTGGGTGTAGAGTTCTGTAGATGTCTGTTAGGTCCATCTGTTCTAGTGTGTTGTTCAGTGCCTCTGTGTCTTTACTTATTTTCTGTCTGGTTGATCCGTCCTTTGGAGTGAGTGGTGTGTTGAAGTCACCTAAAGTGAATGCATTTCTGTCTATTTCCTCCTTTAATTCTGTTAGTATTTGTTTCACATATGCCGGCACTCCCTTGTTGGGTGCATATATATTTATAATGGTTATATCCTCTTGTTGGATTGACTCCCTTATCATTATGTAATGTCCTTCTTTATCTCTTGCCACTTTCTTCATTTTGAAGTCTATTTTGTCTGATACAAGTACTGCAACACCTGCTTTTTTCTCCTTGTTGTTTGCATGAAATATCTTTTTCCATCCCTTCACTTTTAGTCTGTGTATATCTTTGGGTTTGAGGTGCGTTTCTTGTAGGCAGCATATAGATGGGTCTTGCTTTTTTATCCATTCTGTTACTCTATGTCTTTTGATTGGCGCATTCAGTCCATTTACATTTAGGGTGATTATCAATAGATATGTACTTATTGCCATTGATGGCTTTAGATTCGTGGTTAACAAAGGTCCAAGGGTAGCTTCTTTACTATCTAACAGTCTAACTTAACTTTCTTGTTAAGTTATTATAAACACAGTCTGATGATTCTTTATTTCTCTCCCTTCTTATTCTTCCTCCTCCATTCTTTATATATTAGGTATTTTATTCTTTGCCTTTAGTTAGTGTTTGGATGGTCTGCTTTCTTTGTAAAGATTTTATTTTCTCTGGTGACCTCTTTTTAGCCTTAGGAGTGCTTCCATCTAGAGCAGTTCCTTTAAGATATCCTGTAGAGGTGGTTTATGGGAGGCAAATTCCCGCAGCTTTCGCTTGTTTAATCCCTCCCTCAAATTTAAATGATAATTGTGCTGGATACAATATTCTTGGTTTGAGGCTCTTCTGTTTCATTACATTAAATATATCATGCCATTCTCTTCTGGCCTGTAAGATTTCTTTTGAGAAGTCTGATGATAGTCTGATGGGTTTTCCTTTGTAGGTGATGTTTTTTTCTCTCCCTAGCTGCCTTTAGTACTCTGTCCTTATCTTTGATCTTTGCCATTTTAATTATTATGTGTCTTGGTGTTGTCTTCCTTGGGTCCCTTGTGTTGGGAGATCTGTGGGCTTCCATGGTCTGAGAGACTATTTCCTTCCCCAGCTTGGGAAGTTTTCAGCAATTATTTCTTCAAAGACACTTTCTATCCCTTTTTCTCTCTCTTCTTCCTCTGGTACTCCTACAATGCAAATATTGTTCCATTTGGATTGGCCACATAGTTCTCTTAATATTCTTTCATTCCTAGAGATCCTTTTATTTCTCTCTGCCTCAGCTTCTCTGTATTGTTGTTCTCTCGTTTCTACTCCATTAACAGTCTCTTGTATCTCGTCCAGTCTGCTGCTAATCCCGTCGATGGCTTGTCTCATTTCTGCATTGTCTTCCTGACTTCCCTCACTTCCTCCCTCAGCTCTTGCATATTTCTCTGTAGATCCATCAGCATGGTTATGACTTTTATTCTGAATTATTTTTCAGGAAGATTGTGCATTTCCATCCCTTTAGGCTCCCTCTCTGGTGTTGTCTGGGTGAGTTTTGTCTGTACCATATTCCTCTGTCTTTTCATGGCGATAGAAGTGGTCCCTGGCAGGTGCCACATATGTCAGCTGGGCTGTTTAAGACTTAAAAAAAAAAAGAAGGAAGAGAAAGAAAAGAGAAAAACAGAAGAGGAGGAAAAGAGAAAAAAGAAGGAAAGAAAAGAAAAGAAAAGGAAAAAAAAGCCCACTGGGAATAGATTCTGTAAGGATACTGTAGGTGGCGCTGTTGCTCCACTATTCTGCAGCCTCAGCTGCGCCACTCTGCTGGGCCTTTGGCAGCTCTGGCCGGGGCGAGAACATATGGGAGGCTATTGTTCTCTGTGTGAAGTTTCAGTGCTGCTACTTTTTCCCAGTCGCCAGCCAAGGGGGTCCGAAATTCCTCAGTATTCCCAGCCTGCTGGGCTGAGACCGCTGAAAAAAGCGTGCACTTTTCTTTTGTCCTGGGAGCCAGCTGCAAGGACCTGGGCACATTCCCAGCTCAAAACCTGCACCTTTTGCCTCTCCAATCTCCGCTACACCACGCAATGTGTGTCATCACTCCCGGCGCAGATCACCAGGGTTGGTTATTTCGCAGGCCTGTACTCCCACTCCCTCCCAGCTCTGAATCCTCTCCTCCCACTGGTACACTGGGATGGGGGAGTGCTCAGGTTCCGCCGGGATGCAGCTCCGTATCTTACCCACCTCGCGAGGAGGTGCCGAGTCCTCTCAGGTGCAAATGCAGGCTGTGCGCTGTCCTGTGTATTCTGGTCTCTCTTTTAGTAATAGTTGTATTTGCTGTATTTTCATAGATATATGTGGTTTTGGGAGGAGGTTTCCGCCGCCCTGCTCACGCTGCCATCTTCTCGGAACCTCTCCTGTTTTCCTTTATTTTTATATTCTAAAAATAAGTGAAATCATATTATATTTGTCTTTCTCCACCTGGCTTATTTCACTGATCATAATACCGTCTAGATTCATCAATATTGTTGCAAATGGCAGATTTATTTTCTTTTTATGGCTGAATAATATCCCATTGTGTGTATGTGCCACATTTTCTTTGTCTATTCATCTACTGATAGACTAGGTTGCTTTCATATCTTAGCTATTGTAAATACTGCAGTGATAAATATAGGGGTGGATACGTCATTTGAATCAGGGAAATTTTTTTCTTTAGGTAAATTCCTAGGAGTGGAATTCCTGGGTCAAATGATATTTATATTTTTAGTTTTTTGAGGAACCTCCATACTGCCTTCTGCAGTGGTTATACCAATTTATATTCCCACCAGCAGTGTAGGAGGGTTCCCATTTCTCCCCAACTTCACCAACACTTGTCTTTTGTGTAGTAGCCATTCTAACTAGTGTGAAGTGATATCTCATTGTGGTTTTGATTTGCGTTTCCCTTATGATTAGCAATGTGGAGCATTTTTCATGTGCCTATTCGCCATTTGCATTTCATCTTTGAAATGACTGTTCAGGTCCTCCATCCATTTTTAATATACATTTAAAAATTTTTGCTATTATTAATATACAATTGCATGAGCAACATTATGGTTACTAGACTCCCCCTAATACTAAGTCCCCACCACATACCTCATTGCAGTCACTGTCCATCAGCATAGAAGGATATTATAGAATCACTACTTGTCTTCTCCATTATACTGCCTTCCCTGTATCACCCCACCCCACCCCCACCCCCACTACATTATGTGTGCTAATTGTAATAGCCCTTTTTCCACCTTATCCCTCCCTTCCCACCCCTCTTCCCCAGTCCCTTTCCCTTTGGTAACTATTAGTCCATTCTTGGGTTCTGTGAGTCTGCTGCTGTTGTGTTCCTTCAGTTTTTTCTTTGTTCTTATACTCCACATATGAGTGAAATCATTTGGTATTTGTCTTTCTCCACCTGGCTTATTTCACTGAGGATAATACCCTCTAGTTCCATCCATGTTGTTGCAAATGGTAGGATTTGTTTTCTTCTTATGGGTGAATAATATTCCATTGTGTATATATACACCACATCTTCTTATCCATTCATCTACTGATGGACACTTAGGTTGTTTCCATTTCTTGACTATTGTAAATAGTGCTGCAATAAACATAGGGGTGCACATGTCTTTTTCAAACTGGGCTGCTGCATTCTTAGGGTAAATTCCTAGGAGTGGAATTCCTGGGTCAAATGGTATTTCTATTTTGAGTTTTTTGAGGAACCTCCATACTGCTTTCCACAATGGTTGTACTAATTTACATTCCCACCAGCAGTGTAGGAGGGTTCTACTTTCTCCACATCCTCGTCAAAATTTGTTGTTGTTTGTCTTTTGGATGGCAGCCATCCTAACTCTTTTGAGGTGATATCTCATTGTGGTTTTAATTTGCATTTCTCTGATAACCAGTGATGTGGAGCATCTTTTCATGTGCCTGTTGGCCATCTGAATTTCTTCTTTGGAGAAGTGTCTGTTCAGCTCCTCTGCCCATTTTTTAATTGGCCTATTTGCTTTTTGTTTGTTGAGGTGCATGAGCTCTTTACATAATTTGGATGTCAATCCCTTATCGGATATGTCATTTATGAATATATTCTCCCATACTGTAGGAAGTCTTTTTTTTTCTACTGATGGTATCCCTTGCTGTACAGAAGCTTTTTAGTTTGATATAGTCCCATTTGTTCATTTTTGCTTTTGTTTCCCTTGCCTGGAGAGACATGTTCATCAAGAAGTTGCTCATGTTTATGTCCAAGAGATTTTTGCCTATGTTTTTTCCTAAGAGTTTAATGGTTTCATGACTTACATTCAGGTCTTTGATCCATTTTGAGTTTACTTTTGTGTATGGGGTTAGACAGTAGTCCAGTTTCATTCTCTTACATGTAGCTGTCCAGTTTTGCCAACATCAGCTGTTGAAGAGGCTGTCATTTCCCCGTTGTATATCCATGGCTCCTTTATCGTATATTAATTGACCATATATGCTTGGGTTTATATCTGTGCTCTCTATTCTGTTCCACTGGTCTATGGGTCTGTTCTTGTGCCAGTACCAAATTGTCTTGATCACTGTAGCTTTGTAGTAGAGCTTGAAGTCAGGGAGCGTAATCCCCCCAGCTTTATTCTTCCTTCTCAGGATTGCTTTGGCTATTCGGGTTCTTTTGTGGTTCCATATGAATTTTAGAATGATTTGCTCTAGTTCATTGAAGAATGCTGTTTGTATTTTGATAGGAATTGCCTTCTAAGAGTTTTATGATTTCATGTCTTACATTCATGTCTTTGATCCATTTTGAGTTTCTTTGGTCTATGGAGTTAGACAGTAATCCAGTTTCATACTCATGCATGTAGCTGTCCAGTTTTCCCAACAACACTTATTGAAGAAGCTGTCTTTTCCCCATTGTATTTTCATGGCTCTTTTATCATATATTAGTTGACCATATGTGCATGGGTTTATATCTGGGCTCTTGATTCTGTTCCATTGATCTATGGGTCTGTTCTTGTGCCAGTACCATACTCTTGTGATTACTATAGCTTCGTAGTATAGCTTGAAGTCAGGGAGCATAATCTCTCCACCTTTCTTCTTTCTCAGGATTGCTTTGGATATTCGGGGTCTTTTGTGGTTCCATATCTGTCACTTTTTACTTTATATATTCTCTATATTTACTATATATTTTCTGACTGTGTTATTAGGTACATATGAATTTAAGATTGTTATCATTTCCTGTTGAATCAAATCTTTTATAACTGAAAAGCCCCTGTTTATCTGTGTAATGCCAATTCCCTTAAGGTATATTCTGTCTGATATTCATACAGTCATCCTGACTTATTTTGGCTATTGCTTGCATATGTCATTTTGCTATTTTTTAAAATCATGTTGTATCCTTATATTTAACATGTGTCTTACAAGCAGCATATAGTTGATTTTTTCATATAGTTAAATTGTTTCTTTAATTGGAGCATCATTCCAATTGTATTTAATGTAATTATTGACATATTTAGGTTTATATCTGCCATATTTCTGTTTGTTTCCTATTTGTCATATCTATTTCTTTGTTTCCCTTTTCCCCTTTCTTCTCTGCTTTTGGATTTATAAGTTTGTTTTAAATAAACTTTTTATCTTGGAATAATTTTAAATTTACAGAAAAGTTGTAAAGATAATACAGGAAGTTCCCATATACCCCTTACCCAGTTTCAATTTCCCCTAATGTTATCATATGTTAAAATTAAGAAATCAACATTGCCACATCATTATTAACTAAACTTCATATTTTATTGAGATTTCACTATTTTTTTTCTGTTGTTCTTTTTCTACTTCAGGATCCAATCCACAATTTCACATTGCATTAGTTGTTATGTCTCCTTGATGTTCTGATTTGTGACAGTTTCTTAGTCTTTGTTTTCATGACCTTTACATTTATGAGAAGAATTTGTCAGGTATTTCATTGAATGTCTTTCAATTTCGGTTTGTCTGATGTTTTTCTCATGATTAGGTTGGGTTATTGGGTTTTGAGAAAGAATACCAAAGAGATGAAGTGCCTTCCTCATCATGTCATATCAGGGGGTACATGCTATTGACATGACTTATCACTGGTCATATTAATCTTGGTTAAGGTGGTGTCTGCCAGGTTACTCCACTTTAAAGTTATTATTTTTTCCTTTTCCCATACTTTATTCTTTGGAATTGAGTCACTAAGTATGGTATGTGTTTTATTATCCTATTTTCTATCTTTTAGTTTACTAGTAATATATTTTTTATAATTCTCGTAGTCATTAACCTAAAATTTACAACATGCATTCTTGACTAAAACTGACCTGCAATTAGTACTTTTACCACTGCTTAATGTAAGGACCTTTCAATACTTTAGTTCAGTTATTTCCTCATAAATTGAGCTATTATCATGTGCTGTTAATGTCTTGAATTTTAATTCATCATGTGTTTTAAACCCCATAAGACATTTCACATTTTTTTGAAACAACCTCAAACCTACAGAAAAGTTTTTAGTACAAAGAATTTTTTCCCTATATCTTATATGTCACTGACATCACGCCATATAATTTCAAAATATTTCCATGTATACTTACTAGAAAACAGAGTTCGTTTTCTTATAAAACTACAATATAACCATCAAATCAGAAAATTAATGTTGATATATCGCTTTTATTTAATACTCAGATCCAATTCACATTTTGCCTGTTTTGTCAATACTGTCCTTTATAACCAAAGAATACAATTCAGAACCAAGTTTTGCATTTGGTTGTTTTATTTATTTATTGTCTGTGTATCTGCAACAATTTTGTCTTTTCTTGACTTCTGTGACTTGATACTTGAAGATTATAGCCCAGTTATTTTGTAATAAGTTTGTCTCATAACTTGAGTTTATCTAACATTTCCTCATGATTATATTAAGTTTATTAGTTTTTTGCAGGAATACCACAGAAGTGATGCTTTATTCTTTCATTGCATTAAGGTGGTATCTTCTGGGCTTCTTCACTGTTAGGTTATTCTTTTTTCCCTTTGCAATTAATAAATATTTTGTGAAGAGGCCTTTGAAACTACATATATTATATATTAATAGATATAAAAACTATATATATGATATATGATATATATTATATATTATATATTATATATTATATATTATACATTATATATTATATATAATACATATACCCCCAGTCCCTCATCAAACTTCTCACACATATCAGTATGGATTCATGACTTCCTACTTTATTCAATGGGTTTTAATCTAATACTATCATTATTTATTGTGATGCTCAAATTTAGCCAGTGGGACCTTTTTAGGCTCGCTTCTGTGTCCTTTTGACATTTCCCCATTATTCTTTGAGTACTTCTTTACTTTTACTTTTAGGGACAAAAAGAAGTTTCAAGCTCTTCTTATACTCTCGTGCCCCAGTCCTAGAATTAACCTCTTCTCCAAGGAGCCCTGGTTCCTTTCAGTAGAGAATGGTATTTAGAAAACAAGATCTGTGTGCTAGGTGTGTTCATTAGGGTTGTTATGGACTGAATGTTTGTGTCCCCCACAAAATTCATATTTAGAATTTCTAATCCCTAATGAGATGGTATTTGGAGATGAGGCTTTCAGGAGATAATTAGGTTTAGATGAGGTCATGAGTATTAGTATCCTTACAAGAAGAGGATGAGACTAGAGCTCTCTCCATCATGTGAAGATGCAGTGTACAAGGTGGCCATCTGCAAACCAGGAAGAGGCCCTTCACCAGAACCTGACCATACTGGCACCCTGATTCCCTGATTAAGAAATAAATTTCTTTTGTTTAAGCCACCAATTTTATGGCATTTTGTTATGGCAGCCTGAGCTGACTAGAACAACAGTGGTGGTGCTCCCAGGCCTTCTCGGTGGATTAACTGTGAGAAACCTGGCTCACATTTTTCTTAATATAACCCTCCTATATGTAACCAATATTTTATAGCTGTAATTCTCTATTATGTCATTTAATTTTGTGAATATATTAATTAAAATTAATTTAAAGTCATCTGTGTCTATGTCAGAGAACTCTCTAATACCCAGATCTTCTGTGAATCTCCATTGTTTATTCTCCTCTTGATTTTCAGTCAGTGGTTGTCTTTTTGCATGCTTTATTATTAGTGATTGAATATTGGGCACGATATAAAAAGTGGAAGAGATAATTGAGGTGTTGGCTGATGTTATCGTGATACAGAAGGTATTTATTTTTTTACTCTGGCAAACACTCAAAGTCATGATAGATCATTTCAATCTGATTAGAGATCACAACTAGGCTTCGGTCTTTTTGAGGGCTGATCTGTTTCTTATTTTTTCTTACTCCTAGAGGATGGCTCTTTGGGGGATTTGGCTCAAATTGTGCAGTGTTTACCTGGGCTCTTCTTTCTTCATGGGCACTCAACTCCATTTTTTTCCTCTCAGTTCCATGAGACTTCTGAAAGCTCTGCTCAGCTTCTCAGACTCTCAGCCCCTATTTTCTGCACTGTTTCCTGCTTGGGTTCTCAGCTTCTCAGTCCACAGCTTTCAAACTGGCAGATGCCTTAAAAGCAAAAAAGGCAGCTGCATGTCTGGCTCCTCTCTCTCTCTCAATTCTCCCAAATCTTGGCCTCTCAAAATTGGTGACTTGGTGAATTTTCATTTTGACCAAAAAATGTTTTTTTTAATGTGTTGATCATCTTTTATAGTTGTTCTCAATGTGATGGTTATTCTGAGACAAATTGGTTTGCCATTGACAGAAGCAAAATTGATTTATACTCATAAAATGTTACTCTGGCTATTGGGTGCAAAGTTAAGAGGAAGCAAGAATGGAAATGGGGAGATCAGGTAGGAGGCTTGATAAGATGCTGGTTGGACAAATGAAAATCAAGATATGGAGGAATGACCCTAGGTTGGGAGGTAGGGGTGAGAAGAGGTAGAGGGAAATATAGGACACTAATGTCTTCATCTTACAAATTGGGCAGTTAGAAGAAACTACCTATGGTTGATCAAACAGGAAATAGAAGTTTCTGCATATTATTTAAAGTGAAAAAGATAACCATTCAAGGAAATAAAAATAATGTTAAACCTATGTTGGAAGGGATAGATGGGAAGTAGTAGTGGTGGAAGAGGCTTAATCCTCATCTTTCATACCTTTTTAAAAAAGGTAATGCCAAAGAAAAAATACAGAGGAGGGGACAGATTTGAAGAGGTAACATTTGCAAGGCTTGGTGATTTATTTAATTTCACAAATAAGAGAGAGGGGGAGGCAAATGTGATTTGCAGATTTCTAGCTTGAGTGAGTGGGTAGGTGTGGTATTAAAACTGAGGTAAAGAACATGGAGGAGTATCTAGTTCAAGACACAAGATGATAAGTTTACTTTTAGTTGTATATGGTACATTGTGGTCAAGATGTATAGTAGGTACTAGTTGGGGTGGGGATTTAATAATGTGTGTAATTGTTGAATCACTGTGTTGTATACTTGAAACCAATATAATATTGTACAACTATACTTCAGTAAAAAGATAAATAAAACCCTCAAAAGAAACAAACAAAAAAGATGTATAGTAGGTACACATCCATATCCACCCACACATGGGCAAAGGTTCTTACCACAATGAAATAAAAAAAAGAGAAGTTAACTATAAAACTAGAGCAAAAAAAAAAAACCAAATCTGCTCACTTGGAAATTTAAAATAACTCATCTAAAAATTCTTGGGTTAAGACAAACAACACCAAATGTTGGTGAGGATGTGGAGAAAGGGGAACCCTCTTACACTGCTGGTGGGAATGTAAATTAGCACAACCATTGTGGAAAGCAGTATGGAGGTTCCTCAAAAAACTCAAAATAGAAATACCATTTGACCCAGGAATTCCACTCCTAGGAATTTACATTAAGAATGCAGGAGCCCTGTTTGAAAAAGATATATGCATCCCTATGTTTATCGCAGCACTATTTACAATAGTCAAGAAATGGAAGCAACCTAAGTGTCCATCAGCAGATGAATGGATAAAGAAGATGTGGTACATATACACAATGGAGTATTATTCAGCCATAAGAAGAAGACAAATCCTACCATTTGCAACAACATGGATGGAGCTAGAGGGTATTATGCTCAGTGAAATAAGCCAGGTGGAGAAAGTAACAAATGATTTCACTCATATGTGGAGTATAAGAACAAAGAAAAAACTGAAGGTATGCAACAGCAGCAGACTTACAGAACCCAAGAATGGACTAATAGTTACCAAAGGGAAAGGGACTGGGGATGATGGGTGGGAAGGGAGGAATAAGGGGGAAAAAGGGCTATTACAATTAGCACACATAATGTAGCAGATGTGGGGGTTGCGTGGGGGGATATGGGGAAGGCAGTATAACACAGAGAAGGCAAGTAGTGATTCTATAACATCCTTCTACGCTGATGGACAGTGACTGCAATGGGGTATGTGGTGGGGACTTGATAATAGAGGGAGTCTAGTAACCATAATGTTGCTGATGTAATTGTATATTAATAATAGCAAAAAAAGAAACACAGATATTAAAAAAATTCTTGGGTTAAAGTGGAAAAGGAACAAATTACCAATTATTTATAAAATAATGATAATTATAGGAAAAAAGAAAAGGACCCATACTGATGTTGTTATAGATAAATATCTTTACTTAGTAGACCTCTGCTATAGACCAAATGTGTCCTCAGTGAATTGGTCTGTTGAAACCTACCCCCCAAGGTGATGATATTAGGAGATGCAGTCTTTGAGAGGTGCTTAGGTCCTCAAGGTAGAGCCCTCATGAATGGGATTAGTGGCCTTATAAAAGAGACTCCAAAGAGCTCTCATTTCCCTTCTCCCATGTGAGGACACAGTGAGAAAATGTTGGCTGTCTAGGAAGCAGTTTCTCACCAGACACCAAATATGCTGGTGCCATAATCTTGAGACTCCCAGCCTCCAGAACTGTACGAAATAAATGTTTGTTGCATATGAGCCCTCCAGTTTATGGTATTTTGTTATAGCAGCACAAATTATCTAGGACAACCTCACTGATAACTACAGTCAGGATTCTGGTACACAGAGTGGGCATAGATGAATGTCATCCTTGTGTGGTGCTAAGTAAGGCCTGTGTTGGTCTGGCAATGCCATATATTTCATCTTGCCTTGCATTGATTTATAGTCCTCAGGAACAACTCCGTCCTCCAATACCATGATATAAATTTGCTTCATATTATAATAGAACTTTGGAATGTTGATATGCTCAAATGATGGTATTCCAATGTTTCCATAGTAATTAATGCACACCCGGGGGAAAAGATGGAGAATAAATGAGAATAACATTTTAATAAAATAAATGAGGGGCTAAGAGGTTTTAGACACGTGATTACCTCTTGTTTAGGAATGTGAAGATACTCATCTCCTTAATGGATTGTAAAAGTTGTTACAATGAAACTTGTCAGGAGCTATTTGTATTCCATTTTTCTCTATAATCCTCACTGTCAAAAGCATGTAAATGTTTCTTTGCCCAACAATACTGTAGAGTGAGTTAAAGGGACACAGTTGCCATTCTCCTGTGAGCCTGCAATCCTGATGGGGCAGGTTAGGCCAATGTCCATATGTCAAGCAGAGCTTTGCCCCGGTGGATATTAGGAGGAATAGGGATTCAGAATAGCCTGTTCAATTCTGTGGAATTTGTTTGCTTTGATGCAAGACTTTAGTAGTAACTCCATACTCTCCTGGTTGAAGTCTGCCAATACAGGGTGCTGCTGCTCTTCCTTTGTTATCCCACCAGATGATTTTTCTCATTCCTTCCTAACATCCTTCTTCCTCCTTCCCCAAATGCATTCAGTGCTCCATCCCTACCAATTCCAAAGCAACCTGTTCATTCTTCCTCTTGGCCAGTCCTAAATGTCTGTGTATATGCTGGTAGATACATGCTTCCCCCATATATTTCTGACAACCTACTAATTTACTAAAATATGGAACAGTCTGTTTTACTGTTAAACCAATTGTTTTGTGTCCCCCACCCAATGTGCATGTTGAAACCCTAACCCCCAATATAACCATATTTGGAGAGAGGGCCTATAAAGATGTAGTAAAGGTTAAATGAGGTTATAACAGTGGAGCCTTAATCTGATGGGACTGGTGTCCTTATAAGAAGAGGAACAGTTATCAGATCTCTCTCTCCACCACAGAGGAAAGGCCATGTGACAACACATTGAGAAGGCAGCCATCTGCAAGCGTGGAGGGGAGCTCTCACCAGGAACTGAGTGGGCTGGTACCTTGATCTGGGACTTCTAACCCCCAGAACCATGAGAAAATACGTTTCTGTGTTTAAGCCACCCAGTCTGTGTATTTTGTTATGGCAACCTGAGCAGACACTGTATCAGTGTACATGCACAATTAATTAAGCTGTTACCAGATAAGAACAGACTTTGTAAAATGCTCCGCATCGCTAATCATCAGAGAAATGCAGATTAAAACCACAATGAGATATCACCTCACACCAGTGAGGATGGCCAACATCCAAAACACAAACAACAACAAATGTTGGCGAGGATGTGGAGAGAAGGGAACCCTCCTACATTGCTGGTGGGAATGCAAATTAGTTCAACCATTGTGGAAAGCAGTATGGAGGTTCCTCAAAAAACTCAAAATAGAAATACCATTTGACCCAGGAATCCCACTCCTAGGAATTTACCCCAAGAATGCAGCAGCCCAGTTTGAGAAAGACACATGCACCCCTATGTTTATTGCAGCACTATTTACAATAGCCAAGAAATGGAAGCAACCTAAGTGCCCATCAGTAGATGAATGGATTAAGAAGATGTGGTACATATACACAATGG
>JAQQAC010016209.1:108639022-108700597 GCA_029783875.1 Phataginus tricuspis | reverse complement strand
AAAAAAAAAAAGAACAGACTTTGTAAGGGTAAAGAAGGACTTTTTTATTTTAGAACAACAAAGATTAAATTTCTACAGATAAATATTATAACTCATGGTTTATCTATCCAAGCCAGAATGGAACACAGAGAGTAGAGGGACAGAGGTATATGGAATACTTCCAGGTAGATAGACAGCCTGGTTTAGCTGATTCAACTGAGCTTAATTCCTTCTCTATTCAGCCAAGGGATTAAGAAACACGTTGATTTTTTTTTTTTTTGCTTTGAAATGCCTCACCTTCTGAAAATTAGTCTTCTGTGCAAATGAATTCAGAGATTAGAAGCAAGATGTGATGGGAGGTGCCAGTAGGGTGAGGCTCATCAGTGGAAATTAAAGTCAATTTTCTGGAGTTGCCAGGGGAAGATATACCAGAATGATGACCATTTACCTTGGATGGTCATAGGTCAAGTTCAGAAGGGCCTTAGAGGTCAGACGAAAAAGGACTGTATCTTCATACTAGAGTTCCGATTTGGAAAAAGGACATTTCCATGTTTTTGTTTTGTTTTATTTTAAACTTGTGATATTTGATATTGCAGTCCCTGGGCTATAATTTTGATGAAATGCAGAAATTTTGAGGAAATAGAGTTCTCAATATAGCATTATTAATAAAGTTCTCAATAAAATATCCTGAGGGTTTTGGTCTCTATCATTATTACATCCAAATTAAAACAAGGCAGGGAGCGATTTATTCCTGGATAGAATGGTCTTTTGCCATCTATAACACGGAGTGCTTAAAACTCCCGGTCAATCAATTATATATCATACTAAAATGTAATAAAATTTTGTCATGGCATTTTTTCAGACCTCCAATTATTCTTAAAATTGGTGCTTTAGTGAGGTATATGGACATTATAGTTTAGGTCAATTTTCCTTTGCCTATTTCTGTGCCATTTAAAGAAAATCATAACAACAAGGAACATACCATTGCAGACAATTTCTTATTTTTTTCTCAGTGTGGGATTCAGAGTCTAACAGATTTCCAGAATATATATTTAATACCTCAGTTCTGAATATAAGAAACATGATCATTTTACATGCATTTGTAGCTGGGTAAAAGTTTGGCTTGAGATCCAAATAGTGTAGTTTTGTACAGTATACTGATATAAAATTTATTAATATTTTGATATAGCCAGTACATGTACATGGAGCAAATTCCAAAACTGTGAAAGGGTATTTGGTCTTTCTCTTGCCCTTGTCTCCACGTTCTCATCTTTACCCCTGAAGACAACCACTGTTACCAGTCTCATGTTTCCTTCTACAGAGATTCCACAGTGCATTGATTCTGGAACAGAATCTTTGCCCTTCCCTAGCAGGCTCTCAGCACCTGGCAGCATGAAAATCTTGCTCTTTGAGGCAAAAACTAAGGTTCTGAGCAGCAGCATGGTAAGGTGACTGCCCTCGCTTCGTACTCACACCCCTCCATATGTGGAAACCATATTCCCAATCAGATCACCAGACATTTGTCTATACCACTTCTAACTGAACATAACACAACACAAATGCATTTATTATGCATACACAGTACCCAAAATGCCTAAGAGGTCCATATGTTCAATATTTACTTAGTGGTGTATGTGACAAAGTACATGCTTTTGGTAGGCTGTTGAGCAAGGAGGGGGCTCTCTTTTATGCAAGATGGAAGGAGTTGGAGAAGATTTAATCAGAGAGGTGCTGTTTAAATGACAGAAGGGAGAAACCTTGGCTCAACCATGCAGACAAGGCATTCCAGCATGAGCTGTGGTCTGGGAGAAATCTTGGAATGGGGTCTGGGATAGAAAAAAGAAGAGTGTCGAGTATTGATTTGTGGAGAGCAGAGGCAATGAATTAGACTGGCAGGAAGAGGCAGTACAATGAACTGCCACTTTCATTTGTGTCTGTTGAAGGTTTATATAAGGATCTACAAACAGAAGTCAGTCAATCCCTCTGTATTTGCTATGCCTCCTCTGTTCCTCACACTATCACCAGAACTCTCATTCCATCCAGAATTTTTCTCTAATAGAGGCACCAAAGAATGGATTTAGAGTAGCATGATAGTTTTCCTACATTACATTCTTCATAGAGGTTAATTCTATTTACTAAACAGCCATAACTTTCCTTAATAACTTGTTATGTATCTGCCATCCACACAGTTAGGTAAAACAGTTTCCCAATCTCACCACTATGGACATTCTGAGTTGAATAATTCTTTTGTGAGGGGCTGTCCTGTGTATTGAAAGATGTTTAGCAGTGTCCCAGGCCTCTACCCACCTTTTGCTGGTAGCACTCTCCCCCAGATGTGACAACTAAAAATGTCTACATATGGCCATGCCCCGGGGGGGGGGATGGGGGGAGACAAAATCCCCCTCATTGAGAACCACTAATATAAAGCCTTATGAACCTATATATTTTTTTACTGTAAAGCCCCTTTTCTCCACCCTATATCCACACATGCTTTATTAAACTATTCATGGTTACTTTTGCCTACAGTGTTTAAGCACCTGAAATTATGTTGAAAATATTTAAAGTAGGTATATAAAACTTCACAATATTGTCTAAGTTAAATACATTATTTACACACAAACCAGAATTTATTATTTTTTTCTTCCCTAGCTTTAATCAGAGCATACTAACTGATAATATTTAAAAATACAATTTTTAATTTTTAATTTTTAAATATCTTGTATGTCAACCATATTTCAATAAGAAAAATAAATAAAAGCACTTTAAAAATTCACATTAAAAAATGTTTATTAAAAGGTGAGAGATTCAAGATGGTGGCGTGAGAGGTGAGACAGAGAATTCCTCCCAAAACCACATACAGTGTGAAAATATAGTTAATACAACTAGCCCTAAAACAGCAACAGGAAAAAAGGCTGCACCAGACTGCACACAGACCTCATGAACAGAGCAGACCTCATGAAATGGGGTGACGTATGAAAGCCTTGATCCAGCGGAACCCAAGCCCTTCCCCCACCTCAGCTCACTGGTGGGAGGAAGAGAAAAGGAGCAGGGAGGGGGTGGAAGCCTAGAACTGCTGAACACCCAGCCCTGGAGGTCTGCTTTGGAGCACAAACTTACATTGTGTGGTGCTCTGGAGGTTGATGGGGTTGGGGAGCTGGGACAGGTGGAGTGCTTGAGAGACTGAGATTCTGGCTGTTTGTGCAAGATGGGGATCCAGATCCGGCCACTCTGGGAAAAAGGAAGGACGAGCTGTCTGAGAGGCTAGCAGCCCTCCTAGCTGCAAGAGGGCTGCTGAAGGGGCGGGGTTTGCACAGAGCTTGCTGCACGAGAGAAGGAATAGTTGGACAAGGTTGTCTGGGCACACACTGCCAGGCAGGCTGGGAACTTTGAGGAGCTTCAGGTGCTCCATGTCCCTGGCTGCTTACTCAGCTCTGAGGCCGCCCACTGTGACACACAGCTGGCTGCACCTTCCTCCTGGCCTGCCAGCACCTGCTCACAAACCGGCAGTCACTGCGCTGGTGTCAGGCCAGCCAGAGGGAGGCCCCACCTACAACAGCTAGAGATGCCAAGCACAGAGGCTTACGCCTGTGTGCTCAGCCCACTGGCTCTGATACTGGAGACAGGCACTGCAGCCGGGAATCAGGAAACAGCTCTTTCCTCCCCCCAGGCACCAGCACCACTCCCCTAAGACCCCCAACCTTATACTAGGAGCTGAGCAGCTCCTGAGACTAGAGCTTCTGGGCACTAGAGGGCACCACATAGAATTATGAAATGTCAAAGGAACCTGGTTCAGACCAAAATCTCACAAACCCAAGAAAAAAGACCAAACAAAACTGAACTCACCAATCTTCCTGAAAGAGAGTTTAAAATAAAAATCATAAACATGCTCATGGAGGTAAAGAAAAATATTCAATAACTCAGGGACAAATTTAACATGGAGATTCAATCATTAAGAAATTCCATATCTGAAATGAAACATACAATGGAGGGATTTAAAAGCAGATTCGATGTAGTAGAAGATGGTAAATGGGATAGAAATTAGAGAAGAGGAATACAAAGAAGCTGAGGTACAGAGAGAAAAAAGGATGTCTAAGAATGAAAGAATATTGAGAGAACAGTGTGACCAATCCAAACGGAACAATATCCACATTATAGGGGTACCAGAAGAAGAAGAGAGAGAAAAAGGGATAGAAAGTGTCATTGAGGAGGTAATTGCTGAAAACTTCCCCAGTCTGGGGAAAGAGATAGTCTGTCAAGCCATGGAGGTACACAGATCTCCCAACACAAGGGACCCAAGGAAGACAACATCAAGACATATAATAATTACAATGGCAAAGATCAAGGATAAAGACAAACTTTTAAAAGCAGCTAGAGAGAGAGAAAAGATCACATACAAAGGAAAACCCATCAGGTGATCATCAGACTTCTCAACAGAAACCTTACAGGCCAGAAGGGAGTGGCATGATATATTTAATGCAATGAAGCAGAAGGGCCTTGATCCAAAAATATTCTACCTGGCAAGGTTATCATTTAAATTTGAAGGAGGGATTAAACAATTTTCAGATAATCAAAAGCTGAGAGAATTTACCACCCACAAAGTACCTCTACAGTGCATTTTGGAGGAGCTCCTATAGATGGAAGTATTCCTAAGGCTGAATAGATGTTATCAGGGGAAATAAAACCACAGCAAAGTAGAACAATTAATTACTAAGCAGATGCAAAATCAAATCAATTACCCCCAAGGACAATCAAGGGATAGACAAAGACTATAGAATATGATAACCTAACATATAAAGAATGGAGGAGGAAGAAGAAGGAGGGGAAAAAAAGGAACCTTTAGGTTGTGTTTGTAATACCATATGAAGGGAGTTAAATTAGACTGTTAGATAGTAAGGGAATTACCCTTGAACCTTTGGTAACCACGAATATAAACCTGCAATGGCAATAAGTACATACCTATAGAAAATCACCCTAAATGTATATGGTCTGAATGCACCAATCAAATGACATAGAATCCCTGAATGGATAAACAAAAAAAAAGAACCGTCTATATGCTGCCTACAAGAGACTCACTTCAAACCCAAAGACATACACAGACTGAAAGTAAAGGGAAGGAAAAAGATATTTCATGAAACTAATAGTGAGAAAAAAGCAGGAGTTGCAATTCTTGTTATCAGACAAAATAGACTTCAAAACAAAGAAAATCACAAGAGACAAAGAAGGACATTCCATAATGAAAAAAGGGGTTGGTCCAACAAGAGGATATAACTATTATAAATATCTCTGTACCCAATACAGGATCACTTACATATGTGAGACAAATACTAACAGAATTAAAGGGGGAAACAGAATGCAATGCATTCATTTTAGGAGACTTCAACACACCACTCACTCCAAAGGAGAGATCAACCAGACAGAAAATAAGTAAAGAGACAGAGGCACTGAACAATGTATTAGAACAGATGGACCTAACAGACATCTACAGAATACTCCAACCAAAAGCAACAGGATGCACATTCTTCTCAAGTGCACATGAAACATTTTCAAGAATAGATCATATACTAGGCCACAAAAAGAGCCTCAGTAAATTAAAAAAGATTGAAATTGTACCAACCAGCTTCTCAGATCACAAAGGTATGAAACTAGAAATAAATTACACAGAGAAAAACGAAAAAACGCACAAGCACATCGAAGTTTAATAACATGCTCCTAAATAAACAATGGATCAATGACCAAATAAAAACAGAGGTCAAGCAATATATGGAGACAAATGACAATAATAATTCAACACCACAAATCTGTGGGACGCAGCGAAGGCTGTGCTAAGAGGGAAGTATATTGCAATACAGGCCCACCTCAGGAAAGAAGAACAATCCCAAATGAACAGTCTGAACTCATAATTAATGAAACTAGAAAAGGAAGAGAAAATGAGGTCCAAATTGAGTAGAAGGAGGGACATAATAAAGATTAGAGCAGTAATAAATAAAACCGAGAAGAAGAAAACAATAGAAAGAATCAATGAAAGCAGGAGCCAGTTCTTTGAGAAAATAAAGAAAAATAGATAACCCCTAGCCAGACTTATCAAGAAAAAAGAGTCTACACACATAAACAGAATCAGAATGAGAAAGGGAAAATCACTACAGATACCACAGAAATACAAAGAATTATGAGAGAATGCTATGAAAAATTATATGCTAACAAACTGGATAACCTAGAAGAAATGGACAACTTTCTAGAAAAATACAACCTTCCAAGGTTGACCCAGGAAGAAACAGAAAATCTGAACAGACCAATTACCAGCAATGATATTGAACTTGTAATCAAAAACCTACATAAGAACAAAACCCCTAGAAAATATGGCTTCACTGCTAAATTTTATCAAACATTTAGTGAAGACCTAATACCCATCCTCCTTAAAGTTTTCAAAAAAGTAAAAGAGAAGGGAATACTCCCAAACTCATTCTATGAGGCCAACATCACTCTAATACCAAAACCAGGGAAAGACACCACAAAAAAAGAAAATTACAGACCAGTATCACTGATGAACATTGATGCAAAAATACTCAACAAAATATTACCAAACCGAATTCAAAAATACATCAAAAAGATCATCCATCATTATCAAGTGGGATTCATCCCAGGGATGCAAAGATGGTACAACATTCGAAAAATCTATCAACATCATCCACCACATCAACAAAAAGAAGGACAAAAACCACATGATCATCTCCATAGAGGCTGAAAAACCGTTTGACAAAATTCAACATCTATTCATGATAGAAACTCTCAACAAAATGGGTATAGAGGGCAAGTACCTCAACATAATAAAGGCCATATATGAAAAACCCACAGCCAACATCATACTTAACAGTGAGAAGCTGAAAGCTTTTCCTTTAAGATAGGGAACAAGACAGGGATGCCCACTCTCCCCACTTTTATTTAACATAGTACTGGAGGTCCTAGCCATGGCAATCAGACAAAACAAAGAAATACAAGACATCCAGATTCGTAAGAAAGAAGTCAAACTGTCCCTGTTTGTAGATAACATGATATTATATATAAAAAACCCTAAAGAATCCACTCCAAAACTATTAGATCTAATATCTGAATTCAGCAAAGTTGTGGGATACAAAATTAATACACAGAAATCTGTTGCATTCCTATACACTAATGATGAACTAGCAGAAAGTGAAATCAGGAAAACAATTTCATTCACAATTGCATCAAAAAGAATAAAATACCTAGGCAGAAACCTACCAAGGAAGTGAAAGACTTATATTCTGAAAACTACAAGACACTCATGAGAGAAATTAAAGATGATACCAATAAATGGAAACACATCCCGTGCTCATGGGTAGGAAGAATTAATATTGTCAAAATGGCCATCCTGCCTAAAGCAATCTACAGATTCAATCCAATCCCTATCAAAATACCAACAGCATTCTTCAATGAACTAGAGCAAATTGTTCTAATATTCATATGGAACCACAAAAGACCCCGAATAGCCAAAGCAATCCTGAGAAGGAAGAATAAAGTGGGGGGAATTATGCTCCTTGACTTCAAGCTCTACTACAAAGCCACAATAATCAAGACAATTTGGTACTGGCACAAGAACAGACCCATAGACCAATGGGACAGACTAGAGAGCCCAGATATAAACTCAAGCATATGTGGTCAATTAATATACGATAAAGGAGCCATGGATATACAATGGGAAAATGACAGCCTCTTCAACAGCTGATGTTGGCAAGACTGGACAGCTACATGTAAGAGAATGAAACTGGGTTATTGTCTAATCCCATACACAAAAATAAACTCAAAATGGATCAAAGACCTGAATGTAAGTCATGAAACCATAAAACTCTTAGGAGAAAACATAGGCAAAAATCTCTTGGACATAAACATAAGCAACTTCTTCATGAACATATCTCCCTGGGCAAGGGAATCAAAAACAAAAATGAACAAGTGGGACTATATCAAACTAAAAAGCTTCTATACAGCAAAGGACACTGTCAATAGAACAAAAAGACATCCTACAGTATGGGAGACTATATTCATAAATTACATATTTGATAAGGGGTTGACATCCAAATTATGTAAAGAGCTCACGCACCTCAACAAACAAAAAGCAAATAAGCCAATTAAAAAATGGGCAGAGGAGCTGAACAAACACTTCTCCAAAGAAGAAATTCAGATGGCCAAAAGGCACATGAAAAGATGCTCCACATCCCTAATCACCAGAGAAATGTAAATTAAAACTACAATGAGGTATCACCTCACACCAGTTAGGATGGACATCATCCAAAAGACAAACAACAACAAATGTTGGTGAGAATGTGGAGAAAGGGGAACCCTCCTACACTGCTGGTGGGAATGTAAATTAGTTCAACTATTGTGGAAAGCAGTATGGAGGTTCCTCAAAAAACTCAAAATAGAGATACCATTTGACCCAGGAATTCCACTCCTAGGAATTTACCCTAAGAATGCAGGAGCCCTGTTTGAAAGAGACATATGCACCTATATGTTAATCGCAGCAGTATTTACAGTATCCAAGTAATGGAAACAATCTAAGTGTCCATCAGTAGATGAATGGTTAAAGAAGATGTGGTACATATACACAATGGAATGCTCTTCAGCCAAAAGAAGAAAAAAATCCTACTATTTACAACAGCATGGATGGTGCTAGAGGGTATTGTGCTCAGTGAAATAAGCCAGGTGGAGAAAGACAAGTATCAAATGATTTCACTCATCTGTGGAGTATAAGAACAAAGCAAAAACTGAAGGAACAAAACAGCAGCAGACTCACAGAACCCCATAGTGGACTAAGAGTTATGAAAGGGAAAGGGATTGGGGAGTATGGGTGGGAAGGGAGGGATAAGGGGGAAAAAGGGGCATTATGATTAACACGTATAATGTAGCGGGGGGTCACAAGGAAGGCAGTATAACACAGAGAAGAAAAGTAGTGATTCTATAGCATCTTACTATGCTGATGGACCGTGACTGTAATCGGGTATGTGGTGGGAAATTGATAATAGGGGGAGTCTGGTAACCATAATGTTGTTCATGTAATTGTATATTAATGATAGCAAAATAAAAAAGAAAATGGAGTAAAGGGTTTCCTGCAGCACTAGAAGCAGGCAAAATCTCTTAGACTCTAAACAAAAGTAACCTCCATTAAAAAATAAAAATAAAAAAGGAGAACAAAGGCTAGAAAAACAATGTTTATTAAAGTAATACATTCATATTGAGGCAGGTGATGGATGCAGGCAGATAAGAGTTCAGGGTTCCTGTATGTTTCAAGGCCCTTGTAAGTTTCAAGAAGCTTCAGTGCCATTGTAATTTTCAAAACCCTTGTAAGTTTAAAAAAAAAGAATCCCTCCAATCAGACTCAGCCAGTCAAAAGTACACTTATTAGGCAGACTTTAGTTCTGATTGGTTATGCCCTATGCAAATGAAGCATTGTAGTTTCAGCCAATCAAGAGTGGGTTGTGATGTCATTCGTTCAGTTCTCTGCTTGTTCTGGGCAGGGTGGGACTTCCTCCTCTCAGGAGGCAATATAAACTCCAAACCCCACAACCCTGATGCATCTGCCCTTGTAGCCCCTCCTGAGTAGTAAGAGCTTTCCCCTTTCACCCATTAAAAGAGCTTTGGTGGTTGCTCAGTACTCTTGTCTGCTGGCTTCATTCTTCATCACCTCTGAGACATGATCTTGGGAAAAACAGCCGTGTTCTCAACTGGTAACAATATGGATATAAATTAATTAGTGCCAAAGGACTTACTTATAATAAAAAGTAACAATCTCCTGCCCCCCTTGTTTCCCATGGTCTCATTCTCTGAGGGATACCACTTTTAACTGCTTCTGGTTTGGGTTTTTCTAATGTTCCTGCCATATCCATCTACCTGTTTATCCGCTTATTCAAACCACATATTTATTGAACACTGTGTTAGTTTGCTAGGGCTGCCATTACAAAATACCACAGACTCTGAGACTTAAGCAGCACAAATGGATTCTCTTACAGTTCTGGAGCCTGAAGGTCCAAGATCAAGATTCAGGCAGGCTTGATTTCCTCTGAGGGCCATTTGGGAAGGATCTGTTCCAGGCCTCTCTCCTTGGCTTGCAGATGGTGACACTCTTGCTACCTCTTCATATGGTTGTCCCTCTGTCCACCAGCACCCCTGGTGTCTCTTCCTCTTCTTATAAGGATACCAGTCATACTGGGTTAGGACTTTATCCAAAAGGTCTCATTTTAACTTAATCACCTCTTTAAAGCCTTTAACTCCAAATATGGTTACATTCTGAAATACTGGGGGTTGGGACTTCAACATATGAATTGGGAGGGGCATGCAGTTCAGTCCATATCAAGCACCTACAATGTCTCAGTCACTGTTCCCAGCACTGGGAATAGAGCAGTGAGCAAAATAAAAAATCCCTGTTCTTACTGATTTTTACATTCTAGTGCAGGAGCACAAAAATAAACAACATAAATAATCAATATATATAGTATGTTAAAGGATAATAAGTGCCATGGAGAAAAATAAAACAGAGAAAGGAGATAGGAAAGCTCTTTATTTCTTCAAATAGTGTAGCTAGAGAAAACCTCTTTAAAAAGGGGGCATTTGAGTAAGGACATGAAAGAGTAATAGAGCAAGCCATGAAAATATCTGAGGAAAGATCATTCTTGGCAGAACAGCTGGTGCAAAGGTCCTGTGGTAGAACGTGTCTAGTTTGTTCAAGGAACAGCAAGGAGCCTTGGGGCTGGTGTGGAATGAGCAAGGGGGACTAGCAGGAGATGCAAGGGTTGGGAGATGGTGAGGCAGATGATTATGTAAGATCTAGTAAGCCATTGTAATGACTCTGGCTTTTGTTTTGAGATGTTGTCTTAGAAAAATCTCATTCTTAGCTCCTGTGTTTCTCCTTTACTCTCACATTTCTTCACACTTGCAACACTTCTGACATCAGATGTGTGGGTTTTTTTTCCTACAACAAGAAATTCTCTGTGACACCAGCTGGGCATCCTATGATTTAATTCAATTCTGAATCTATCTACCTGGAGATGGTATCAGATCCCACAGGTTCAGGGCTACGTACCACAAGACTATTCCCCCCTACTCAGATGCCAATGGCAAGTCCAGGTTATCGCTTGTGCTTCTGACCCATCTGCTAGAAACCTAAGGTTCCCATGACCCCCTCCTTGGGTTTGATTAATTTGCTACAGTAGCTCACAGAACTCAGGGAAACCCTTACTTATGTTCACTGGTTTATTAAAGGATATGATAAAGGGTACAGATAAACAGCCAAATGAAGAGTTACATAAGGTGAGGTCTGGGAGGGTCCTGAGTGCAGGAGCTTCTGTTCCTGTGGAATTGGGTTGTGTCACCCTCTGGGTACCTGTATGTGTTCAGCAAAGCTCTCTGAACCCCATACTTTTGGGATTTTGTGGAAGCTTAATCATGTAGGCATGATTGATCATTAACTTCATTTCCAGCCCTTCTCCTTTCTCAAGAGAATGGGAGGTGGTGTTGGAAATTCCAAGCCTCTAATCAAGACTTGATCTTTTTGGTGACCAGCCCCCAGCCAGGAATGAGCCAGGAGCCCACCCAGAGTCTCCTCACAAACACGCTCCTATTGCCCAGGAAATTACAAGGGTTTCAGGAGCCCTGTGTCAGGAACCTGGATTAAAGACAAAATATTAGAACAAGATGCTCCTAGTACTCTTATCACATAGGAATTTACAAGGATTTTAGGAGCCTGTGCCATGAACTGGGAAGCAGAGACCAATATATATATATATATATATATATAATTTTTTTTTCTTTCTGTTTTTCACAGATGGAAAGCCATTGGACAAGCTGTGGGTGGCAAGGTCTGAGTTAACCTTTAAAAGAATCTCTCTAGCTGCTGTGTTAATAGACCGAAACGGGGCAAAGGGGAGGCAGAGAGTCAAGTAAGGGGAGTATGGTAATAATCCCTTTCCTCTAAGTACTGTGCATATAATGCCCTTCTTACATTGACCAGCTCTCTAAACTCCAGTCACGTCCTGCTCTAAGAGATGGGGATTTGCTCACTTCCACTGCAGCGCCACTCCTCTCTTCCTCCTAATACAGCTCTCTTTTTTTTAGTTCTTCTATTTAGTTCCCCTCCTCATAGACAACCATTCTAACGTGTATCTTTTTGTTTGTATGTTTTTGGCTCTCATGAGCCTTTATATAAGACACATAAATCTCTATTTCTTGTTCCATCATCTATAGATAGTATCTCTTGATTCTACACTTCCTAAAATTAGAATATTAGTGCCTCTACATATTTTTCCACCTCCCCTAACTTTGTCTACTTTCCAATTTCTGTATGCTATGCTTTTATATTAAGTTTGTTAACATTTACTTTATACCCTTGAAATCATAATTAAGTTTCCTGTGATTTGTCCCTAGGTTGGATTCCAAAAGCTGAAAACCAATAGAGTTTATATTACTATAATTATATAAATATTTTTCAGTATAAAGCCAAGGGATGGGCCTTGATTACATTTTCTTCTTTATAGTTCCAATATTACAACCTCCCTCAGTTGCTCTGTATCATTCTATTTCTAGTTGCCTTCATTATTGGAAAATGGCATTTTTTAACAGTTTTGTATTTTCCTTGAATTTCTGATTGCCTTTCTTTTTCTGCTGAGCGTACACTGAACATATATATGCCTTCTTTACTGTATCTTTGCTATCTTCCAGCTTATTTCTCATTTTGTCTATTGCTTAGAATAAATTCTATTCTTCTTGAGGCCCACTTCCCATGTTAATTTGAACTAATTCTTCATATTTGATCCATGGACTTCCTGTACAGCTTTTTTTTTCTCTGTAATTTATTATCTCCTTTTCGTTTCTTTTTTTGCATTCTGTGCCTTCATTGTATCCACAATTTTCCTATCTGTGAACATGCCAACTCTTTTACTGACTTCCCTTTTTCCCAGAATCCTCCTTCTATGTTCTCTATGGCATTTTTCTGGGCTGGTCATCTCCAAAATTGTCCCCAGCTCTTGTTTGCTCAGTCAACACCCTTCCCTCCCATTTCTTTCTTCTAGGCATTTGTGAAATATATTGTCACCTGATGTCCCTCTTCTTTTCTTTTTTGTGGGCTTATACCTTTTTAATTTCTTTACTGGAATTCTCATTGTGTCTTAGGAGGGAGAAGAGATAAAAGCATGTGGCCACACTGAACAGAGGTATATAGAGCCTAATAATAATTTTTAAAATATTTATTTTTTAAGTCCTAAAGTTAATAATGCTACTTGTAACTAATTCAGACATGAAAGAAGTATATAAAGCAAAACTTTAAAGTTTGTTCTACCTCACTCCCAAGAGGTAACAACTGTTTTGTAAGTATCCTTCCAAAATTAGTTATTTTATTTTCTAGAAGTTGGATTTTATAAATGTTTAGATACTTGGTTTTTACACTTAATATGTATCAGGCATACTAGCTTGCCAGCACAGAGATACTCAAATTTTTAATGTGAAATTTTTAGTGAAATAGATACACATACAGAAGAGTGAGGATCTGTTGTTTTCTGTATATATGCTGTATCTCATTATTCTTAATAGCTGCATAGCATTCCACAATGCAGATGTACAATGATTAAATAACTTTGTTTGCTAACTTTTGTAACTACAAGCAATTCTATAGTGAACATCTTTGAACATGTACTTGGAACATTTGTACTAGTATTTCTTGATAGAAGTAAAAGTGTTGGGTTAATGGTTATGTACTGTAAAAGCATAAAGAGATACTATTAAATGGCCCTACTGAAATATTTTACCAATTTATACTTCTACCAACAGTATTTGAGAGGGTACACCTTTTGAAGCAAGTTTTTCTTAAAAGGTTGGAGACTCACGTGCAGAGGTGAGAAATGGACTTGGCACTATTTTTTAATGTATCTTTAATGACTTCACATGAGCTAGTCTTTTCTCCTTTAGAATATTTTAAGTTCCTTAGAGGCTGGGATCATGTCATATGCTTCTTTGGTATTTCCCATAGTGCCTAGTACAGGCTGGGAAAACTGTGGGTGCTCAATACGTACTTAATGATTGACTGATAAACCAGTTTCTATTTTTGGGCTACACAATTCCTTGAGGTCAGCTTTTGGAATGAGAGGGCTAAGCAGAGTCAGAGACTAGGGCTAAGCTTGGTCAGCAACAGATGCTCTGTCTTGGACATCAAGTTTAGAACATCTAAGAACCTAACTTATATAAAGCACCTAGCACAATCCCTGGCTCAGAGGAGGTCCTCAAGATATGGTCTCTATTGATGTTTTAATGCTTGTTTAGTGAGAGGGTGCTGAGGACTCGAGCACAGCACCTAAAATCACTCACAGTGGAGTCAGAAATCCACAGTCTAGAGACAAAACAAAATTGAGAACCAGGAGGAGCAGACAGGTATCAGAGGCAGAAACAGAGGCTTAGTTTGAGCTGTTCAGTTGCATTCTGGTATCACCTTCCCTCCCACTCCAGGCAGTTTTATTGCGCTTTCTGTATGTTTGGCCTTCACACAGTGGCATTATAAAGTGCTTCTTAGTTTCTGACAGGAGCCAACAATCCCAGAACAGTTCTGTGAGCAGAGGAGGTATGTAATGAAAGAGACTCCATTGATCTCCCCCCTTTTGAAGCAGATAATGTGGCAGTAATGTTGAGGTTTCACTTGAGATGATGGTACTAGAGAACAGCCATTTGACCTGAATAAGAAGATTACAGCTCAAGCTTTACCCAATCAGGAAATGAGGTGCCTCTCGGATTGGGAAACCAAGCGGTTAGTCAGGTAAGGATTAACTTCAGTGATGAATTTAGAGGTCATGAAAACATGGTGGCACATGGATGACATGAGTTCAACAGAGAATGGGTTTCCTTCTTCTTGCTTCTTTACCCCGTTGGCAGTGGGGGACAAAAGAGGGAGGAGGGAGAGGGCAGTTACATACAGATGTCATCATAACATACAATGCTGGTGCGTTTCTCTTACATGCCAGATATTTGGTGTACATTATCTCTAATCCCCTTTACAACTTTATGAAGTAGGTATTAATTCTATTCTATGAGGCTCAGAAAGTTTAAATCACTAGCCAAAGTTTACACATGCTGCTAAGCAGCAAAGTCAGTATTTAAACCTAGGTCTCTCTGGCCATAAAGCTTTGTGCTTTCAACTGTGCATACTGTCCTGCCTCTTCTATGTCAGTGATAGCAGCCCAGGCCTCAGGGAAACAGCTGTTGCTTAAGAATACTAGTTGGTCATATGTAGTCAGGGTGTCCTGCAGTTCTTTTGTTCATCAATTCATTCTACAAATATATATTTATTTATAGCCAGAAAGTAGGGAGAGGTATGCAGGCAGGTGGGGTGGGAAGCAACATGTGTAGGAAGGAGGGCAAAGGGACATGGGAAGGTTGAAGCTTGAGTAAGTAGAGAAAAGAAAGATCATTGTGAGCTTGAATGCAGGATGGGGGCTGATATTTTGAGTCTAGTCTTGCATGCAGTACTGAATGGGTAGCTGGGTGTTTGCAAAAGAGATATCTGGAGCAACAGTAGCAGGCAAGCTGCAGCCTAGTGGTGGCACTGAGGACCTGAAGCCGTTCAAACTGCACTTGGCCCCTACACGCCCACACACACACACTCAATGCAGGAATCATATATGTGGAGACAGGTATTTTTAACAAGCAGACCAGAATGTATGCCACCACACAATGGAAGCCTATACCTTTCTTCCACGGTGTTTCTAGTGCTCTCCATATGCCTATGACTCCCCTTCAAAGGAGCCAGCACTGATGTGGATGCATAAAGTCTGCGAGGTTTGTTGAAAAGAGAAAGAGAAGAAAAGCTAATTTCACTTTTTAGTCGCAATTCAGTTGTGTGTGTGTATTAACACTTTCAGGATTATATAAAATGATGTAATTACATAGAAATAAATGCTATGGAATGTTTGTTCATATAAGTTTTCCTTATTTTTATCTTATCAGTGAACCCATATATAACATATTGTAATAAAACAAGCCTGACCTACATCTTACACTGATGGACAGTGACTGCAGTGGGGTGTGGAGGGGACTTGATAATATGGATGAATGGAGTAAACTGCAATGTTTTTCATGCGAAACCTTCATAAGAGTGTATATCAATGATACCTGAATAATAATAATAAAAAAAACAAGCCTGACCTACACAGCCACTTAATCCCAAAGAGAATGTGACACAGAGCAGAGAGAGGCAGAGCTCAGGAATGTGTTGCCATGACACATTGATTCCAGGATTCCCTGGGCTTCACCTGCACCTGAGATATGCACAAAGTATGCTTGGGTGCTGAGGAGGTTTGTTTTTGACTGCTCCACAGTCAGAAGGATGGCAGCTGGTGTGACCATGCTATTCCTAAGGGCATCTGGTGTACACAGGATTGGGAATCCAAGGTTCTGATGGTGCTGAGGGAAGTTTCTCTCCCTTCCAAACCAAGCGTGTGCAATACCAGCACCCTCCAAGATTTCAAAGGGGAGAATTGGAGACAATGATACTTATCATATAATTTATGAGGAATAAACCAATGATTATAATCAGTATGAGTGCTGAGGAACAACAGAAGCTTTATAAAGACACACTTTCCCCTACAAATTAATTATAACACATCACTTTCATAAGAGAATTAACCTAGTGATTTAAAAAAATCTCTTTCAATTTTTGATTGAAGGGTGTCATGAAAGTGTCAAATATAATTAGCGTTAGGTAGCCTTTTTGCTTCATATCATGTGGGACCTAAACACTGTAAAGGAGAAATAGTTCTTGACCATGTACTTGGTCCTTCAAAAACTGCCTTGTTAACACAAAAAACTGCCTGGGGAAGGGCTTTGGCAGTTTCTTCTGTATTAATTGCAAATATCCTGACCCTAGGGAAACTATTCAAGCTCTGAAAGATAGCTGGCAATCTAGGCACTCTCCCCAGCAGTGTGACAGGTAAGGAGAGGCCACCAGCCCTTTCTCCTATTTCTCCTTATATTTGGAAGCCAAGAGTCATACTAGTGGGAACAGACCCAATGCCTTTTAAAGCTAGCCACATAATATTAATGCCCTGGTTCTCAAATGTTTTCCCCACTCCAATCTTGAACGTCAGGATGAGACTCACTGGGTTCAGCAGCAGTGGCTTGTTGTGACATCAACTGCAGAGGGGGGTGGCAGAAGGAAAGAACCAGTGTGGTTGGGGGTGGAGATTCTGCCTTGGATCCCAGCCCCCTCGCGCCCCCACCCCACCCCCTGCCAATTATAAGCTTTCTAAAACTAGTATTAAGTTTTTACAACCATTTTGGCAATCTTTACTCATTGACTACCTGAAAGAATTTATGTCCTGTCATCAGTTTCCCTAACATCGTCACTGTCAATTATTTAAGTACTGCAAAATGATTCTATGTTCTTGGGGACAGTTACCCCTTTCAAGTTCCTCTTTATGCTTGTTTGTTTTGTTCTGAAAGCGGTAGAGGGGCAGGCCAGGATGACTGGGATAGAGGTGGGGTTCCTAACTAGTGAATGGGACTTGGGAGGCAGAAGACTTGTTTTTATGCCGATGAAAAGTAAAATCCTGAGTCGCAGTTGATTTCGTGCAAGTAGGGCTGGAGAGGTCCAGGGCGGACCTAGTTTGGGGTGAGCACCCGGATCTGTGAGCCAGTGTTGCTTCAGCGTCTCACCGTGTGTGCTGGGTGCCGCTGGTCCCTCGTCCCTCCTTGACCCATCGGCATAATCCTTCACTTCATTCTCCGCGTAACTGTATCAGGAGGAGGCGGCACTTCGCAAATTGGCGCTCGGACCCCAAAGGGAGGCTGGCAGCGGCTTGGCAGGTGGGCATGAAGCCGGGAGATGGGTGGGGGAGTGGGGCGGAGGCATTGTCGAGTGGCATTTGGAGTTGCCAATGGTAGTTAGGGGTACGGGTGGCAGGGGCGGAAGCGCCGAGCCAATCAGCCAATGGGGGACGAGCAACCACTGGAATGACCTGGTGACGTGAGGAGCGTTCTATTTGGCCAGCGGTGGGCGGTTGCCACAGCTGGTTCAGGGCCCGGACCGGTGGGGCCTCTTGTCAGGAGGAGACAGCCTCCGGGCTGGGGAGAAGTCGCTGCCACTTCTGGCGGCAGACGTGGTCCCCTGGGACAGTCCACTCCCTACCCTCAGTTCTCGGCCGAGTTCTGTCTCCCGGGTTCAGGTAACAAGGGGTGGGGGTGGGGGTCTCCTAGGCTCAGCCGCATGGTGGGCTGCCAACCCCACTGCTGCGCCGGGACGCGCGGACGTTGGCACTGCCCTTTGCAGCTCGGCAGCCGCCGAGCCCCTGGCCGAGGGTGACTACACGTGGCGGGGCGTGTGTGAGTGTGTACGAACGTGTGGAGGTGGCGCGCGTCCCAACCTGCCTGGGGCGGTGGTCCGCTGCGTGGCGGAGGCTGGGCGGGCCTCCTGAGGCCGCGCCCGCCGCGCGGCCCTGGACTAGGGCCTGGGGCTCCCAGCTGGTGGGTCGGTCGCTGGTTCCCAACGGATTTTGATCTTTGTTCTCCCAGGCCCGGCTCCCCTTCCTGGTCTCCCTTCTCCCGCAGGGCCGGTCTATCAGGAGGAGATTGTTTTCCAGGTTAGTTTTACACAAAGGAAGTGTTCTCTGCACCTCTGGTGCCTCCTCCCCTTTGCCAAGCCTTCCACCTTCTCATTTCCCTGCTCATCTCCTAGTCTCTTTTTGGTCCCTTGCCCTCTCCAATCCGGGAATGATTTTGAGTTGCTTGTTTCTCATCAGTCAGGCCGCCTGCAGGCTTCCGCCTCATTCGTGCCAGCGTGGGGCATGTGGTGTCAGTAAATAGAGGCCACAGCACCACACCTGAGAGGCAGAGAAGGGTGGCAGTGGCTGAGAGAGGCTGGGCCTGGGGATTCAGGATGCCAAGTAGATGATTTGTTCCAGAAAGCACCTTTATGACTTTTCTAAACTGCTGCAATCTCCCCCTGACCCCCAACCATTCCAGAATCTCTCTTGCTTATTAAGTCAACCTTTCACACACAGGTCTGTGCTGTGGTTTTATTAAGATACCCACAAATGTTAGGCTAGACAAGCAAGATTGGTTCATTTCCTGGACTCAGGAAGTTACCATGAGTTTGATTAGGGGAAATCTGTTTTGAGTAAATACAACCTGGATATGTGTACAGAGTGTCCACAACCTAATAACCCTGCCAGAGGGTGATTTGTTCTCTGGTGTGATTCATATTTGAGTGGCTAATTGAAGAAGGAAGGTGAAGGAAGGGAGAAGAATAGCTCCTAAAGGACAGAAATTCTACTAGCACTTTTAGAGTCCTCCATAATGATGATTGTAGAACAATGATGGAAAGTGCCCTGGACTAAAAGTCAGCAGATTTGTCTTCTTGACTTAGCTTTGTGCCTGTGTGACCCTGGATAAGTTCTTTCTTCTCTCTTGTCTTTGCTTTACTCATTTCCAAAGGAAAGTAATTGAGGCTCTCACGTATAAAATCCCTTCTAGTTCCAAGGTTTTTTGATTATTACATTGGGATTATATTGGAAGCATTAGAGTTTATTTAGGAAGATATACTAGCCCCCTTCTTTTTCTGAGAACCTTTAACCTTTTCTTCTTTTAGAGGACAACCACAGATTGGAAATAAACTTTTGGGGCCCCCCGGGGCCGGGGGGGGGGGGGCATGGTCCTGCCTCCAGGAAAGGAGGATTGAATTGCATTTCTTGTTCCTGCCTCATTTTTTTCTTTTTGTGCTTTTCCTTAGGGCTAGAAATCGGACTTTTGATGATGTTTGACCCAGCAGCAGCAATAGCAGGCAACGTGACTTCAAAGCTGGGCTCAGCTTCTGTTTCTTCCCTCTTGTAATCAGAGAGCCCATTTTGGACCAGGAGTTCCAATCATGTCTGTGATGGTGGTGAGAAAGAAGGTGACACGGAAATGGGAAAAACTCCCAGGCAGGAACACCTTCTGCTGTGATGGCAGAGTCATGATGGCCCGGCAAAAGGGCATCTTCTATTTGACCCTCTTCCTCATCCTGGGGACATGTACACTCTTCTTCGCCTTCGAGTGAGTTTCCATTACATAGACTTGCCTGATTATGGTTACTCTGGGTCCAAGGGAAGAACCTTCTTTCTGGGGAGTTTGTGGATGGTCCTTGGAGGGCTGTCACTGTCCTCTTGAGCAGTGACTATAGATCATGTCAACTGAATTCATTGCTTTGTGTTTACAGCAAAGTACATGCTTCCTAAAAAGACCAAGACCTTTGATACCAATTTTATTGTACTGATTTGGGGCTGCCCCTGGCACAATTAGGAAATGAGGGAGTTTGTCTTGATTACTCACCTCCCCTTTTCAGTGGTCTTGTTAGGTGCTTAGTGACAGACTACCTCTTCCCTACCCCTCCCACTCTGGGTACCCCTCTAGGGGTACTCCTCCTGGTCATAACTACACCCCACAATGCTTCCCTCTTCTGCCATTCTGGGTCCTATTTAACAGTTGAATTGGAAACCTGCAGATTGGTTCCAGCCTCAGCTGTGCCACGAATTAGCTGCATGCATGGCACATATGTGCTTATTAAATGTGTTGCTCTTTCTTGCACTCAAAATCACTCAACATAAACATCTGCGTGCCTGATACCAGCCTTGGAATTATTTTTTCTGTGATATAATAAGAGATAGTATGAGAGCCACTGTGTGAAGTCTGTGTAGGTCACCATTCCAGGGAGGTGGCCAGTTGGATTCCAGAGTCTGATGGCATGGCCACGAGCTGTTCTGAGAATGCTGTGCACTCTAGGGATGGGAGCAATGCTAATTGGTTTGGGATTATTATGAGGAGGGCCTTGAGAGCCGAGAGGTGTGTGTGTAGACTTCGAACCACACCTGATACGAGCCTGCTATAGTTCATGTACGTGGATGACCTGGAAATGGAGCTCCCATGCTGGGGTGTGGCCAGGGGAGGGAGGAGGGGGCTCCTTGGCCAGCCTTTGTGAGTAATTAAAATGAGCCCTTGTCTCTTGGGGCTCGTTTTTGTCCTTCTTCTGTAAGAGCTTCAGGCTTTCCCAGTGCATCAAGAGTGATTTTTAGGCTGCTTTGCCAGACTTTTTGATGGTTGCTGCTGGCTTGAGTAACAGCAGGGGAGGAGTGGGACACAGTTTACAGCAGGGCTAAGAAGATAAGGTCCGAGGAAATCTGTGTCCAAAGCACTTTTGTTGCTGCTGCAGCCTCCAACTTGGTTAAGTATTTGGCAAAGTCAGGCAGGTTGATGATGGCTTCTTAGGTGCTTTCCAGTCTGAGTTTCATGGCTGAGCATGTGTGTGTATTGTACCTATGTGTAATACAAGTGAGCATGTGAAGTCAGGCAGGAATATGCACAACATGCAATTTTTTTCTCCCCTCTCTTCAGGTTTTCTTTGCTTTATTCCTGCCTTGCTTCTTTTTGGGAAGTACAGAGCTGAACTCTGCTCTCTATCATTCTCCCTCTTTCATTCTTTCCCCTGCTGAATCATAGCTCTTTCTGCCACCACCCCACTCCCCACCCCCACCTTGGAGTTAAATTCTTGTGGTTGGAACCATTCAAAACAGAAATGATATTTGTTTCCAGGCCCTGAGTGAGCTGGTAATTCTGGGCCCAGGAAACCTCTACTTGACTGGCCAGGGGAACTTGAAATTTGGAGTTACTGGCATTGGGCCCTTTTTGTATCTGGGAGCCAGAGTCTGATTTTGATCTGCTCTGCTTGGGCCCTGCAGGCCTCTGAAGAAAAGTGCCTGTGAGGTGAAGGTTATAATTAGCCAAGTTACTTCTGACAGAGTCAGGCTGAGTTTTCTATGAAGATGACTTTTTTCCCCGAGTTATTTCTTATGCTTTGCCCTCAGAAATGAAGGATGAGGGTGTTTGTAAGCTGTTCTGAGTTCCAGCTGTTTGTGTGATAGAGTAAATGTTTTTGAGGCTAGGGCTCAGGGAGGGAGAAGGGAGAGGAGCAAGGGAGAAGAAAGTGAATGTGTTAGCTGAGGAACAGAACTGGGAAGCATAAATTTGATCAAAGGGGAGAGGACCCTGGCGATGAATCCTTTGTACTACTTACAGTGGTGGAAACTGTGTTTGTGAAAGTGTGTGTGTGTGTGTGTGTGTGTGTGTGTGTGTGTGTGTGTGTCATATACTCTATAGACACCCAGACATTCTACGTGGTGGCTGCCTTGTGCCTAGCCAATGACAGGCCTTACAAAGGACACTAGCATGCCTTGAAGGAATGAAGTCTCTTTCTGGTCGACCTTTGTCTTTGGAGTATATAATTTACTGCCAACCCCACAGGGGAGGATAGAGCTTAGGGGGTCAAATATAGGCTCCTTCATTAGTATGAGAACTTAGGGAGACCTCAGGAAATCAGCTGATCTAACCCCTGCCTTCAGGCAGGTAAGGGTGTCTGAACTACCAGTGACACAGGACTGTCTATTGTCATCTTCAAATTGCCTAGGAGCATAAACTGCACATCCTCTGGCTGCTGTGTTTTTGCCTTGGGGAAGAGAGCTGAGGCACATCTTGAAGCACATCTGGAGCTGCATTTTAGTAACAGGGTTCTGCTTGCAGCAGGTACTTGGGAACAAGTGCAAGTTGATTTATAGCTGCCTGTGGCACAGCCCTGGGTTGGCCAGATGGCTTGAGAAATCTGGTCAGGCATGTGGGCGCCCCTTGATGAAAAACATGCAGTGTTAGTAGTACCAGTGGACATCTTTTTATTTTTGGATTTTGCCTTTGCACATTTAGACTTCCCAAAGGAGGGACCTGTAATTTTCAGTGGACAGAGTATGTTGAACACATAAAATGAAGAAAGGTTGTTCATCCAGGGGCTAGTTAGTTCTGTATTGTTAGAAATATTTCCAGAGAGGCTGGATGGCCATCTCTCAGAGCTGCTGTCACACAGAGGATTCCTGCCTGGCATGGGGAATTCGGCTAGATTATCACTAAGCCTCTTGCAACTCTGAGAATCTGAAATTCTGTATAACTCTTATATTTGTCTGGAAGAATCAAATGCACATACAGAAAAGGAAAAGATAGAAGATTACGAGTATGTAGCTGTACTTAAATATATTTATGTATTTAAATGTTATTGTATCTATTGGAATTTAAAAGCAGAGTGAAAATTGTATGGTGCTTAAAAAAGAATTTCCTAATTTATCCTTAGGGTGAGGCATTTAGGAAATGCAAGTGCATATGCCAGTTTCAGCTTTGAGTACATGAACCATTTTCAGTCCTTTTTGTCTAAACCCTATCCTGCTTGTGTGATGACATAGCCACCAACTTGGCGTGGAATGTCACAACATGATAGAATGATTGTGTACTGTCTCTGGAATTGGCTTCCTAGCTGTCTCTTTTAACTTTGTGACCAGATCACTAGCAGGGTCAAGGTCTCTAGACTTCTGTTTGTGGCGAGAATGACTGTGACTCTTGACCCCTGAAGTACAAGCAGTTTGCTGCTATGATCAGTGCGAGGCATAAGCACTGAGGAATCGTATCAAGGTGCTATCAAATCCTGTTGGACTTACCCTCATGGGTGCTTTTGATGTCCAGAGGAGTCATTGAATTGAATGAACTGGAAAAAAAGCTTTGTAGCATGGCTTAGTAATTGTCCCACTTCTAGCCCACCCAAATTATACTTCTCTTTCAAGTCTTTTTTTTGAGTCTTTCGTGAAAGCTTTCCAGTAATTTCTGCATTCATAGGACCAATTGTACAAAAAATTCATTTAACACATAAGGATATAAATTTTTTTGTACTGTTCTATGAATTTTATGATTTTTAACACTTTGAGCTCTTTCAGTGTCAGGGACTAGCTCTTATATGTGGCTGCCCTGAAGTGCCCTCCACCAGGCTTTACATAACATTAAGTGGTCAATAAATGTTGCTGAATTAATACATTCTGAAAGCACTTAAAATGTAGCAGCCTTGATTCACAGAATCATAGAATGGTAGAGCTGGAAGGGGCCTTGGAGGCTGTCCCTTTCCTTTTGCAGGTGAGGAAACCAGGTCCAGAGATGTAAGGTTATTTCATCAAGGTCAGTTAGCCAGCCAGTGCCTCTATATGATACTACCTTTGATCTCCTGGTTATCTTTTGAATATGGAATCCTGAAGACATTCAGATAACTAAAGCTGTGCATAGGGCTGAGTGCTAGACCAGCATAGTCTGGGTTCTTGCCAGCTAGTGATTGTACCAAGTAGCATCCAGGTTATTTGGACCTTCCCAGCTCATGTTCCTAGAAAAAGAAGGGAAAGCTGACAGCATTCTGACATGGCATTCTGGTTAGCCTTGCGGGAATAGGGAAGCCCATCTTTAAGAGTGACCTAGAAAGGAAGCTTTGGAGTTTTGAGGGATCATCACCTCTGTGGCAACATCTAGTCCATACTGCCTTGGTAAGAACAGCTTGGAGAAAAGTTAAGCAATGTGTTTTGTTACTCTGTCGGTGATCCAGATGAAAGGGGCATATGTCCAGGTGGACAGATGGATGAGAAAAGGTAATCTGACAACGCACAGTTACCAGGTTTGAGGGTACACAGGGCTGTGTAGGCCAAAGCCAAACTCCATCATGGCATAATAACCATGCTAGTGACAAGGCCCAGGTTCCTGACGTTCTTTAGGTGAGACTGGGGAGAGGAAAATGTGACTTTATCATGATCTCTAACTCAGAATCATTCTCTGGAGAATTGTTCTGTGCAGGTTCAGTCTTGTGCTTCATCTAATCCAAAATTCTGTCTGTGACTTGGCCAGAGAAATGACATTTTTAGAAAGGCATAGTTGCTTCTTTGATATCAATCTGTTATGGTATTTAGCTAAGATCAACTTCCTGATAAAGCACATCCCCTGGAGAAGGGTTGGGTTATGTCTCCTGAACAGTAATCTTTCTTTTAATAATTTTTTTATGGTTCTGTCATTCAGAATTTATCTGTGTATTTTCAGCCTCTACTACCTTTTGTGGTAATGAGTTTCACACTGTCAGTCTCCACTGAATGTATCTCCCATCTTTTGAGAATGAATCTTAATTAAGTATAGTGATCTTTTATTTTGGGAAAAGTGAGCACAAAGAACAGCGATGTCCCCTGGCATGCTGACATCAGTTGAGATGTTCATTGGAGGAGAGAAGAGACCTCCTAAATTTTCCTCCTCAGAGATGCCAGAGCTGGTATTGTGTTTAAGAACAAAGAAGGCACCTTACGCCTCTTGCAACAGCAAGAAGCTAGTGAATTCAGGGTAATTAGGGGGATGTTTCTGGAATGGAGCAATGAGAAAACAAGAACCTTATGATGATGATTAGATGGGGTCAGTTCATGCAGGGCCTTGGAACACTGGCCTGTGGAATTCAGGGCTTACTATAATAGGTAACAGGAAATTGTTCTGAGTTCTTGAGCGGGAGTATATTACAACTGAAATTTGCTACTTGTTATATTTGCTATCATTGAAATGTGGAGTTTGTTATCATTTGGCATTCGTTATCATTTGAAATTTGCCAACTACTCGGCAGGTTTGCCTGGATAGAGATTTTGGCCCTCTTCGGTGAGAGGATGGCTCACCACCTCAGAATTGAAAATATCCCTGTTTAGTTAATTTTCCCCATTGCTACTGGAGCAAAGCTGGGTTATGGATTTGACCTCTAATCTTCACATAGATTAATAAATCTGGAGGCTGAGTTTAAGTTATGTTTTTAGTGTCTGCGGACACTTTTTCCCTCTCAGCAGATTCTGAGTGTCATCAGAAGAATCTTGAACCAGTTTTATGGGTGGTTCTCCTTGTTTACTGTGCTGTAGAGGTAGGTAGTATGTAAGAGGACAGACAACTGTCCATATCAGGAAGGACTTAGAGCAAAGGCTTATTTCTATTATGCGGGACCAAGGGTCTTCATGAGTCTCTAATCCTTGGGCCCTTCCTTCCTGCTGTTCCAAGCACAGCTCTTCTTTAAAGCCACCTTTAATGGCTGCTATGGGAGCAGTTTCAAGCGGCCACTAGCTTCCCAAGAGAGTCCTTCTCTGACCACTTATAGTCCTTAGAGTCTGAATCATCATCCTTACACTTGATTATTGGTCTTATTTTATTCTTTTAGCTGTTTCATATGTTGGTTATGTTTTCCCCAACAAAATTAACTCCTATTTCTCTTGTTCTTCATTAGATCCATAAATAGTTGTTCACTGATCGATTGCACTGATAAAAGTAGAACAACAAAAAACAGCAAGGAAGCTATTAGGAAGACTTAGAAGCAGAGTATTGTATAGAACACCAATCCATGCTGTCGGTCTGTGAGGCAGAGCCCTGCCTTGGAATCTGTCTGGTTTCTTACCAGATCCACTCATGAATCTCTTTTGAGTTTTTTCATGTGAATTGAAGTCTGTGTCATTATCATTGTCCTCGCAGTGAACTAGCAAGCTGGGAGTGGGGGATGGGCCATGACATACCAGCTCAGCCTGGCACTGCTGGTTACTGCTGGTCAGTACCACCATGTGGCCCATGGGACATTTGGGAGTCCAGTTGTCTAGCTCAGCTATGGAAGCCTGAGGCCATTTAAGAAGTTGGTAAAAGATGGTTTAAAATTATGGCATCTTTTCAAGTGGCAAAATAAAGACTCAGTGGGGACATGGTTACATTTATAAAATTAACAAGGGAGGAAAGCAACTTCTAAGCCCCTGGAATGGGGAATGACCCCTGGTACATTGAAGATAAAGGAGAGTTCTGTTTCAAGAAGTGTATAGATATCATTATTCCAAGAAGTGGTATAGACAGAAAGTACTAAGGGGTTTCAAAAACAGTTAGCTTATATTTGTGGATGACAGATCCAGTCTCACTAAGATAAACTGGTGGTGTTTGGAGATACTCCTGACTTTTGACATTGATACTGGAAATTACTACCAAATCTTCACATAGCTTATTCCTGTCAGAGACTCTGATCTCTAGCTTACTGCAATTATGGGACAAACCTAGGGGGTGTCTTTTTGATCAAAACTATTAAAGAGAGAACACAATGAGTTGTAAGTTCACAACAGTCTTAGCCACTGGCTCTCTCAGTTTCCTCTTACTCAGAGTGGAAAGGCCTGCTGGTCTCACATCTGCCTTCCCAGCCACACCCACTCACTAGTGACAACTGGCTGCCATAGCCTCATCTCTGGAGAACAATACAATGGGCCTGTTGTGTACTTGTTGACATACAGAGTGGATTGTTTTAGCAGGTGCAGAAGACAGTCTGTGTGGAGATTACAGAGACCTTTATCCTAGATGGTGTAGTGTAATTCAAATCTAAGTTGTCCTTTGTCCAGTCAACAAGCAGGTGTTGGAATGGGACTTAGTTAAGCTTGGGTCCTTCTGTCGGGCAACATTATGGGGGCAACATTAATTGTGTGTGTGTGTGTGTGAGTGTATGGTTGTTCTACTCTCTCTATATCTTTTCCCTGTAATAAAACAATTTAAAGTCCCTTTGGTGGCCAATCAGATGGCTCTAATGTTCTAAGGCTTTTGATTGGAGACTGTACTTTTGATTGGAGACTCCAGGGCAATTTGAGTCCTGGAGACATTACTTCTTTGTTTTCAAGAGTGATGTTAGAGCTGGGCAGTGACTAGGAAGATGGCTATTTCTGTTAGCATGGTGATTTCATTTGGTGGGTTCATGAGACGGAGCCTTGGGTTTCTCCTGTGTCCTTCGTCAGGTCCCTGGTAAGTGGAGGTGACTTTCATTTCTGAACTCACTTCTACAGTAGCTGTACCAGTGAAGGGGAACAGTGGAAAAAGGGTAATCCACAAGCTAGTGATCAGCAAAGACCTTAATTATCCTGAACTCAGCCAGATCCTTCAGTTCTCCAAAAATTTCCCCCTAACCTTGGATTTTAGGAGAAGGAAGTAAGTCGTATCAAGACCAGCTTGTTAAAAGCAAACAAGCAGGCAAGCAAACAAAAGGCCACAAACATCATTTTACAAGCTAACTACATATGTTCACCTTCATGACAAACTGCTCAGCCTAATGTAGCAGTTGGTTGGCACCCCCACCATGCAGTCGCGTGTGTGGTGGGGAGGTGTGGGGGAGGGTCTCCTGGGGATTGTTCCAAAACCACAGCGAATATACAACCTGGGGTTAACCGCTTGTTCCGAGTGGACAGAGGCTTGCTTAATCCCCGTGCTGATGAGGTAAGCTTTTTTCCTTAGCTTACTTTCTCTGCTCTCCCTGTGGTCCTTGCTCATCCACTTATAGTCTGCCTCTAAGAGAAGAGCTCTGTGTTGAAGGAGTAAATGTGTCTCAGGGGAGGGGAATAAAAATAGGTCAGTGATGACTCTCATCACATATTTCCATTTATTTGGTTTGAAATTCAATTCAACTCAGCAAGTATTTGTTGATAGCTTTGTTCCCATACTTGTTTTAGGCTCTGGGAGATATAGAGCCATGATGATGTTAATAGCAGACATTTATTTATTTAGCGTTTACTATGTGTCAAGTGCAGTTCTAAGGACTTTATTAATATTCATGCATTTGATCCACACAATGACCCACGAGCACTATTATTATTCTCATCTCATAGATAAGGAGACTGAAGTTAACTAAGTCACCCAACTAGGAGCTTGTAGGCCCAGAATTCCAGCCCAAGCATTCCCACTTCAGAGGGACAAGGTTCTTGCTCTTAGGAAGTCCACTTAGGGGAGATGAGGGCAACATAGTAAAAAACAGCTGTGAAACAGTACAAGGCTCTGGCAGTGAGGATGACAGGGTAGAGAAGGGAGAGATCAGTGCAGCTTAGACTAGGCCTTTTGGAGGAGGCAAGACCTCTAAACCCCAGATTCTTCATTTATCAAATGGGCATAATAGACTCTGCCTCATGGATTTACTGTGAGAATTGGATGAGATGGTGCATATAAAGTGCTTAGTGCAGTGCCTGGCATATGGTGAGTGCTCAGCAAATAGTGGTAGTGATGACAGTGGTGGCATTGATGTCTCCGGACCTGGAAGATGAGTGGAGCTGGGATATCTAGAAAGGAAGAGGAATAGCCTTCCAGGTTAATGACGAAGAAAGAGGTTTGCAAACATGATGTTGGAAGGGATGCTAAGGAAATGCAGTTTCCTTATTCCCTTGTCTATGGTCACTGGTCACCTACTACCTGAGTACTAGAGGGGAGAAGAGGAATGACGTGGCAAAGTCAGTTGGCAGCCCTGGAGCTTTTCCCTGGTCTTGAAGCACACTGGGCATACGTTCTGCCTGCTCCTGGGACCTTGCTTCCCGACTGACCCTCATCTTTCCTTCCAGCTCCTCGAACTCAGGCCTAAGGCCAGATGAGTGTGTATGAAAAGCCCTACACCTTCCCAGAGTGAGCAACCTCGGGCGCTTACAAGTTCAGGCTTATTTGCTTCCCTGACCTTAATAGGTGTGAGCCTTTCCTGAGGCACAGAGGAGTGGCTGCCAGCAGGCTTATGCCTGCTGGAGGGACTGGGCTTATGCATAGGGGAGGCCCTTGAGACTATCTTCTGTACACTATAGGAGGCATCAATCAGCTATCTGGTCAGCTCCTACTATGTACAAACCATAAATTAGGAGTTTTGGGTAATTCAGGAGAAGGAAAAAGTATGGTGTCTGCCCTTGAGGTACTGCTGATTCTGCTGTAGAGACCATACTGACATACTGGTAACAATTTGAGGTCAGTATAGGGTAGGTATAATGAAATGTTCAATTGCCTGCTTTCTTCAGATGCCGCTACCTGGCTGTCCAGCTGTCTCCTGCCATCCCTGTGTTTGCTGCCATGCTCTTCCTTTTCTCCATGGCTACACTGTTGAGGACCAGCTTCAGTGACCCTGGAGTGATTCCTCGGGCCCTACCAGATGAAGCAGCTTTCATAGAAATGGAGATAGGTGAGTTTTCTAACCAGCTGTCAAGACACTGTACAGTGGGTGGCTTAATCAGCAAGGGAATGGAGTCGTAATAGCAGTTGCAGGGTAAGAATCACTTCTAGCTTTTTCCCTCTGAGATTCTGAATCTGAGATCATGACCACTCTATACATTTGGTAAGGCAGGAGTAGCAAGATTTGAAAGTCATATGCTTCATTCTTCCTTTTTGTGGGGTGTATTTCAGGAGGGATTTGTTACCAAGGCCCTGCTGCACTGTTCCCAAGAGGATGGACTTTTATACTTTTGGGGGCTCATCAACTCATGGGGGCTCATCAACTCATTTTATTTTTTGATGAAAACTGTAAGCCTTATTTTCATAAAAATATTCTTATATGCATGCACATACAGTTTTGGATATAATTTCAGGGTTTCATAGATCTTTTGAAGCACATTCATGGGCCCCTGATCAAGAATCCCCACTTTTAGGGGAACACTGAAGGTGAGAGAGGACAGCTAGGTGTCAGGAGCCGCTGAGAATCCTAGGAGTGGTAAAGGAAGCATTTACAGGCTCATTATAGCACAGTCTGCAGCTCAGGATAGGGCTCTTTGGGATGGAGGTTAAATGCTCCACTACCCAGGAGCCAGGGTGGCTTAAGCAGGGGATATCCTGGGAGCTCACACTGGGAAGTAAGGCCATGAAGCCAGTACTAGCAGGGGCTGTGAGCTCACTGGATCCAAGAGCAGTGCCTGCCCTAAATTGTTCTCAAGTCTGGTATCCAAGTAGCTTGAGTCAACATCCAAGCCAGATAAGTAGAAAAGGGGTCCCATGACTTGTAAGACTAAAAGCTATGCCACTGGAGCACCAGTCTGGTTAGCCTTTTGTTCTTTTAGGTTGTTGCCTTTTTTTGCTTTTTGAATTTTAATGTTATTTTATTTAATTAAAAATACACAGACCTATTAGGTTCCTAATAGGTATTAGATTGTATTTACATATTATTTTTGAGAGATTTACATGTTTACTATATTATCTGCCTATCCAAGAAAATAGTACATCTTTCTATATTTTCAGGTTGACGTTTATGCCCTTTAATACATTTTTAGTTTTCTTCTTCTAGTTTCTATTCTTCTCATATTGAGTTTATTCCTAATGTTTATATGCATGCTATTATCAATGAAATATTTTCTCCCATTTCCACTTGATTTCTTATTTTTCCTCTAGTTTTATTGAGATATAGTTGACATATAACACTGTATGAATTTAAAGTGCACAATGTGTTGATTTGATATTCTTTTAGGGTGCTTTAAGAGCTTCCAAGCTTTTGTATTTGTTTTGTTTATTTTAGCTGTGTTTCCCTCTAGCTTCTTAGTGAATTTCTTTTTGAAAGATTTTAATTGAGCTAAGGGGACTTAGGGATGGGGTGAGGGTGGGAATGGTGGAAGGAAAGCAGAAGCAAGATGTGTGGGTTCAGCTGGAGTTTGGGGGAGACCTGGTAGAGCTGGGGTAGTTAGGAGCAAGATAGAGAGGGAGAGATGTGAGTGCCATCTTTTCTCCTTTGGGGTTATTCTTTTATCATCTCCTTTCCATTCATGTACGGAGAAACTGAAGGTCAAGGTATTGCCTTGACTTATCTCTTGCATCTCACAGCAGGTTGTTAGCAAGGTCACCTCTGTTTTGCCAGATCCCTGAGCCTGGAGCCCAGGCTTGAGCTGTCATGTCGTGACCTTTGCATTTAGCATGTTTCTCTCAGTGGAAAAGTGTGCTCTTGAGTTTATGTGTATGTTTGTGTTAGCAAGTTTTTGTCATTTACATTCCGCCCTGTACTGGGTCTGCTGTGGGGTGGGGGCTGGGGGTGTGGAAAGAAGACCGTGTGAGATTCCCTTGCATCATGGCACCTCATGGGAAGGGTGAACATAAACTCGGCTTCCAAGGTGCCCTCATGGAAAATGTATGCAGAGGAATATTAAGGTGGCATTCTGGTACTTATCCTCTAATGAATAGCCATACCCCCATTCTTTAAGACGTGTGACCCACTGTTATTGTTTGATTTCATAGCATCTACCCCACTCCACAAAAAAAGGAAAAAAAGTTCCATATGGCAGATATTTTAAAAATCAAAGTGAATTAAAAAAAATACTCTGTTTTTAGAATTACCCTGCATAGTGAGGCTGCAATGAGACAGGCATCTCAGATGCTGCAGGTGGGTGGGTGGTCATGCAGATTGATAACACTCTGTCTGGGAAGCAGTTTGGCAATAAGTACTATGGGCTTTAAGGGTCCTACCCTTTGACTCAGTAATTGTATTTCTCTCTGGGTTTAGCTAAAGGGAATAATCAGAGATTTACACAAATTACTGTGGAAGGATTTTTAGTGGATAATTTTTCTCTTTTTTTCTTTTTTCTTGTTAATATGGGCCTAGCTATTTTAATGCCAGCAGCCTCATATATTACTGCTCAGACTTCAACATGCTTTTCTTTTTTCTTTCTGTTTTAGAAATTAATTTTAACACATGAATATGTTCTTGAGGAAGGAAGGAAGGGATTGGGATTTGGTTGGTGATCAAAGGGGATTTAAACTTTATCTGCAGTATTTTAAGTTTTTGCATGCAGCATCATTTAAATGGTAAAAAAACAGAAGCTCAAACTTTTGGTAGCCAGTGCCATATTGCCTATTGGTACTGTATAAAAATACCTTCTCCCCATCCTTACCAATGCTGGGTATTTTTACTCTTTTTAATATTTGTTAATATAGTAGGTGGAACTATATGTTTGTGTTAATTTTTACTTCTTTGCTTATTGTGAAGTTGGATGTTTTTATTTCACATTTTTTAGCTATTTTATTTATTTATTTTTATTTTGGTATTATTAATGTACAATTACATGATCAACATTATGGTTACTAGACTCCCCCTATTATCAAGTCCCCACCACATACCCCATTACAGTCACTGTCCATCAGCGTAGTAAGATGCTATAAATCACTACCTGTCTCCTCTGTGTTATATTGCCTTCCCCGTGTCCCCCCCCACCACCGCTACATTATACGTGTTAATTGTAATGCCCCTTTTTCCCCCTTATCCCTCCCTTCCCACCCATCTTCCTCAGTCAGTTTCCCTTTGGTAACTGTTAGTCCATTCTTGGGTTCTGTGAGTCTGCTGCTGTTTTGTTCCTTCAGTTTTTTCTTTGTTCTTATACTCCACATATGAGTGAAATCATTTGATACTTGTCTTTCTCTGCCTGGCTTATTTCACTGAGCATAATACCCTCTAGCTCCATCCATGTTGTTGCAAATGGTAGGATTTGTTTTCTCCTTATGGCTGAATAATATTCCCTTGTGTATATGTACCACATCTTCTTTATCCATTCATCTACTGATGGACACTTAGGTTTCTTCCATTTCTTGACTATTGTAAATAGTGCTGCGATAAACATAGGGGTGCATATGTCTCTTTCAAACTCGGCTCCTGCATTCTTAGGATAAATTCCTAGGAGTGGAATTCCTGGGTCAAATGGTATTTCTATTTTGAGTTTTTTGAGGAACCTCCATACTGTTTTCCACAATGGTTGAACTAATTTACATTCCCACCAGCAGTGTAGGAGGGTTCCACTTTCTCCACATCCTTGCCAACATTTATTGTTGTTTGTCTTTTAGATGGCAGCCATCCTAACTGGTGTGAGGTGATATCTCATTGTGGTTTTAATTTTCATGTCTCTGATGATTAGCGATGTGGAGCATATTTTCATGTGCTTGTTGGCCATCTGAATTTCTTCTTTGGAGAAGTGTCTGTTCAGATCCTCTGCCCATTTTTTAATTGGTTTATTTGCTTTTTGTTTGTTGAGGTGCATGAGCTCTTTATATAATTTGGATGTCAATCCCTTAATGGATGTGTCATTTATGAATATATTCTCCCATACTGTGGGATGTCTTTTAGTTCTACTGATGTGTCCCTTTGCTGTACAGAAGCTTTTTAGTTTGATATAGTCCCACTTGTTCATTTTTGCTTTTGATTCCCTTGCCCGGGGAGATATGTTCATGAAGAAGTTGCTCATGTTTATGTCCAAGAGATTTTTGCCTATGTTTTTTTCCTAGAGTTTTATGGTTACATAACTTACATTCAGGTCTTTGATCCATTTTGAGTTTATTTTTGTGTATGGGGTTATACAATAATCCAGTTTCATTCTCTTACATGTAACTGTCCAGTTTTGCCAACACCAGCTGTTGAAGAGGCTGTCATTTCTCCATTTTATATCCATGGCTCCTTTATCATATATTAATTGACCATTTATGCTTGGGTTTATATCTGGGCTCTCTAGTCTGTTCCATTGGTCTATGGGTCTGTTCTTGTGCCAGTACCAAATTGTCTTGATTACAGTAGCTTTGTAGTAGAGCTTGAAGTCAGGGAGCATAATTCCCACCACTTTATTCCTCCTTCTCAGGATAGCTTTGGCTATTCGGGGTCTTTTATTGTTCCGTATGAATTTTAGAACTATTTGCTCTAGTTCATTGAAGAATGCAGTTGGTATTTTGATAGGGATTGCATTGAATCTGTAGATTGCTTTAGGCAGGATGGCCATTTTGACAATATTAATTCTTCCTATCCATGAGCACGGGATGAGTTTCCATTTTTGGTATCTTCTTTCATTCCTCTCATGACTGTCTTGTTGTTTTCAGAGTATAGGTTTTTCACTTCCTTGGTTAGGTTTCTGCCTAGGTATTTTATTCTTTTTTGTGCAATTGTGAATGGAACGGTTTTCCTAATTTCTCTTTCTGCTAGCTCATCATTAGTGTATAGGAATGCAACAGATTTCTGTGCATTAATATGTATCCCGCAACTTTACTGAATTCAGATATTAGATCTAGTAGTTTTGGAGTGGACTCTAGGGTTTTTTATGTACAATATCATGTCATCTGCAAACAGGGACTGTTTGACTTCATGGTTACTAATCTGGATGCCTTTTATTTCTTTATGTTGTCTGATTGCCATGGCTAGGACCTCCAGTACTATGTTGAATAAAAGTGGGAAGAGTGGGCATCCTTGTCTTTCCCCAATTTTAAAGGAAAAGCTTTCAGCTTCTTGCTGTTAAGTATAATGTTGGCTGTGGGTTTGTCATGTATGGCCTTTATTATGTTGAGGTACCTGCCCTCTATACCCATTTTGTTGAGAGTTTTTATCATGAATGGATGTTGAATTTTGTTGAATGCTTTTTCAGCATCTATGGAGATGATCATGTGGTTTTTGTCCTTTTTGTTGATGTGATGGATGATGTTGATAGATTTTTGAATGTTGTACCATCCTTGCATCCCTGGGATGAATCCCACTTGATAATGATGTATGATCTTTTTGATGTATTTTTGAATTCGGTTTGGTAATATTTTGTTGAGTATTTTTGCATCAATGTTCATCAGGGATATTGGTCTGTAATATTCTTTATTTGTTGTGTCTTTGTCTGGTTTTGGTATTAGAGTGATGTTGGCCTCATAGAATGAGTTTGGGAGTATTCCTTCCTCTTTTACTTTTTTGAAAACTTTAAGGAGGATGGGTATTAGGTCTTCACTAAATGTTTGATAAAATTCAGCAGTGAAACCATCGAGTCCTGAAGTTTTGTTCTTAGGTAGTTTTTTGATTACCAATTCAATTTCTTGCTGGTAATTGGTCTATTCAGATTTTCTGTTTCTTCCTAGCTCAGCCTAATAAGGTTATATTTTTCTAGAAAGTTGTCCATTTCTTCTAAGTTATCCAGTTTGTTACCATATAATTTTTCATAGTATTCTCTCATAATTCTTTGTATTTCTGTGTTGTCCATAATGATTTTTCCTTTCTCATTTCTGATTCTGTTTATGTGTGTAGACTCTCCTTTTTTCTTGATAAGTCTAGCTAGGGGTTTATCTATTTTGTTTATTTTCTCAAAGAACCGGCTCCTGCTTTCATTGTTTCTTTCTATTGTTTTATTCTTCTCAATTTTATTTATTTCTGCTTTAATTTTTATTATGTTCCTCCTTCTACTGACTTTGGGCCTCATTTGTTCTTTCTTTTCTAGTTTCATTAATTGTGAGTTTAGACTGTTCATTTGGGATTGTTCTTCTTTCCTGAGGTACCCCTGTATCGCAATATATTCTCTCCTCGCACGGCCTTCGCTGCATCCAATAGATTTTGTAGTGTTGAATTACTGTTGTCATTTGTCTCTGTATATTGCTTGAGCTCTGTTTTTATTTGGTCATTGATCCATTGATTATTTAGGAGCATGGTATTAAGCCTCCCTGTGTTTGTGGGATTTTTCATTTTCTTTGAGTAATTTATTTCTAGTTTCATACCTTTGTGATCTGAGAAGCTGGTTGGTACAATTTCAGTATTTTTGAATTTACTGAGGCTGTTTTTGTGGCCTAGTATATGATCTATTCTTGAAAATGTTCCATGTGCACTTAAGAAGATTGTGTATCCTGTTGCTTTTGGATGGAGTGTTATGTAGATGTCAATTAGGTCCATCTGTTCTAATACGTTGTTCAGTGCCTCTGTCTCTATTTATTTTCTGTCTGGTTGATCTGTCTTTTCGAGTGAGTGGTGTGTTGAAGTCTCCCAAAATGAATGCATTGCATTCTAGTTCCCCTTTTAATTCTGTTAGTATTTGTTTCACATATGCAGGTAATCCTGTGTTGCATGCATATATCTTTATAATAGTTATATCCTCTTGTTGGACTGACCCCTTTATCATTATGCAATGTACTTCTTTGTCTCTTGTTACTTTCTTTATTTTGAAGTCTATTTTGTCTGATGCAAGTACTGCAACTACTGCTTTTTTCTTGCTATTAGTTGCATGAAGTATCTTTTTCCTTCCCTTTACTTCAGTCTGTGTATGTCTTTGGGTGTGACGTGAGTCTGTTGTAGGCAGCTTACAGATGGGTCTTGTTTTTTATCCATTCAGTGACTCTACATCTTTTGATTAGTGCATTCAGACCATTTACATTTAGGGTAATTGTCGATAGTGATGTACCATATTGCCATTGCAGGCTTTAGATTCGTGGTTACCAAAGGTTCAAGGGTAATTCCCTTGCTATCTAACAGTCTAATTTAACTCACTTCGCATGCTGTTTCAAACACAACATAAAGGTTCTTTTTTTTTCCTCCTTTTTCTTTTTCTTTCTCCTCAATTCTTTGTATGTTATGAATCATATACTCTACTCTTTGTCTATCTCTTGGGTGACATCTATTTAGCCTTAGGAATACTTCCATCTATAGGAGTTCCTCCAAAATGCACTGTAGAGGTGGTTTGTGGGAGGTAAATTCTCTCAGCTTTTGCTTATCTGAAAATTGTTTAACCCCTCCTTCAAATTTAAATCATGACCTGGCCAGGTAGAGTATTCTCGATTCAAGGCTCTTCTGCTTCATTGCATTAAATATATCATGCCACTCCCTTCTGGCCTGTAAGGTTTCTGTTGAGAAATCTGATGATAGCCTGATGGGTTTTCCTTTGTATGTGATCTTTTTTCTCTCTCTAGCTGCTTTTAAAAGTCTGTCTTTATCCTTGATTTTTGCCATTTTAATTACTACATGTCTTGATATTGTCTTCCTTTGGTCCCTTGTGTCGGGAGACCTGTGCATCTCCATGGCTTGAGAGACTATCTTCTTCCCCAGATTGTGGATGTTTTCATCAATTACCTCCTCAATGACACTTTCTAACCCTTTTTGTCCCTCTTCTTCTTCTGGTACCCCTATTATGCAAATATTGTTCAATTTGGAACAGTTTTCTCAATATTCTTTCATTCATAGAGATCCTTTTTTCTCTGTGCCTCAGCTTCTTTGTATTTCTCTTCTCTAATTTCTATTCCATTTACCGTCTCTCCTACTACATCTAATCTGCTTTTAAATCCCTCCATAGTATGATTTATTTCAGATATGGAATTTCTTAATGATTGATTCTCCATCTTAAATTCGTTCCTGAGTTCTTGAATATTTTTCTGTACCTCCATAAGCATGGTTATGATTTTTATTTTGAAGTCTCTTTCAGGAAGATTGGTGAGTTCAGTTTTATTTGGCCCTTTTCTGGGGTTTGTGAGATTTTGGTCTGAACCATGTTCTTTTGACATTTCATATTTCTGTATGGTGCCCTCTAGTGCCCAGAAGCTCCAGTCTCTGGAGCTGCTCAGCCCCTAGAGTGAGGTTGGGGGTCGTAGGGGAGCAGAGCTGGTGCCTGGGGGTAGGAAAGATCTGTTTCCTGATTCTCATTTGCCCTGCCTGTCTCCCGTATCAGAGCCAGTGGGCCGAGCACACAGGTGTAAGCCTCTGTGCTAGGCATCTCTAGCTGTTGTAGGCTGGGCCTCCCTCTGGCTGGCCTGATGCCAGTGCAGTGACTGCCAGTTTGTGAGCAGGTGCTGGCAGGCCAGGAGGAAGGCGCAGCAGGCTGCGTGTCACAGTGGGGGCCTCGGAGCTGAGTAGGCAGACAGGGGAATGGAGCACCTGAAGGTCCTCAAAGTTCCCAACCTGCTGGGCAAAGTGCGCTCAGACAGCCTTGTCCACCTATATCCCTTCTCCCATGAACCAAGCTCTGTGAAAACCCCACCCCTTCAGTAGCCCTCTTGCTGCTAGGAAGCCTATCAGACTGCCTGCCTTTTCTTTGTCCCAGAGTGGCTGGATGTGTATCTTCATCCTCCACAAATGGCTGGAATCTCAGTCTCTCAAGCACTCTGCCTGTTCCAGCTCCCCATCCTCCAGAGCACCACACAGTGTAGGTTTCTGCTGGCAAAGCAGATCTCCAGGGCTGGGTGTTCAGCAGTTCTAGGCATCCACCCCTTCCCCCACTCCTTTTTTCTTCCTCTCACCAATGAGCTGAGGTGGGGGAAGGGCTTGGGTTCCGCTGGATCAAGGCTTTCGTACGTTACCCTGTTTTGTTCTGTTCATGAGGTCTGTATGCAGTCTTGTGCAGCCTTCTTTCCTGTTGCTGTTTCAGGGTTAGTTGTATTAACTATATTTTCACACTATCTGTGGTTTTGGGAGGAGTTCTCTGTCTCACCTCTCACGCCGCCATCTTGAATCTCGGGTATTGTTTTTTTATCCATTCAGTGACTCTACATCTTTTGATTGGTGCATTCATACCATTTACTTTTAGGGTGATTAACCATAGGTATGTACTTATTGCCATCGCAGACTTTAGATTTGTGGTTACCAAAGGTTCAAGGGTAATTCCCTTAGAATCTAACAGTCTAATTTAGCTCACTTCGTGTGCTATTACAAGCACAACCTAAGGATTCTTTTTTTTTTCCTCCTCTATTCTTTGTATGTTATGAATCATATACTCTACTCTTTGTCTATCCCCTGGGTGACATCTATTTAGCCTTCGGAATACTTCCATCTATAGGAGTTCCTCTAAAATGCACTGTAGAGGTGGTTTGTGGGAGGTAAATTCTCTCAGATTTTGCTTATCTGAAAATTGTTTAATCCCTCCTTCAAATTTAAATGATAACCTTGCTGGGTAGTGTATTCTTGGATCGAGGCCTTTCTGCTTCATTGCATTAAATATATCATGCCACTCCCTTCTGGCCTGTCAGGTTTCTGTTGGGAATTCTAATGGTAGCCTGATGGGTTTTCCTATGTATGTGATCTTTTTTCTCTCCCTAGCTGCTTTTAAAAGTCTGTCTTTATCCTTGATCTTTGCCATTTTAATTATTGTATGTCTTGATGTTGTCTTCCTTTGGTCCCTTGTGTCAGGAAACCTGTGCATCTCCATGGCTTGAGAGACTATCTTCTTCCCCAGATTGTGGATGTTTTCAGCAATTACCTCTTCAATGACACTTTCTATCCCTTTTTCTCTCTCTTCTTCTTCTGGTACCACTGTTATGTGAATATTGTTCCGTTTGGATTGGTCACACTGTTTTTTCAATATTCTTTCATTCTTAGAGATTCTTTTTTCTCTCTGTGCCTCAGCTTCTTTGTATTCCTCTTCTCTAATTTCTATTCCATTTACCATCTCTTCTACTACATGTAATCTTCTTTTAAATCCCTCCATTGTATGATTTATTTCAGATATGGAATTTCTTAATGATTGAATCTCCATCTTAAATTCGTTCCTGAGTTCTTGAATATTTTTCTGTACCTCCATAAGCATGGTTATGATTTTTATTTTGAAGTCTCTTTCAGGAAGATTGGTGAGTTCAGTTTCATTTGGCCCTTTTCTGGGATTTGTGAAATTTTGGCTGAACCATGTTCTTTTGACGTTTCGTATTTCTGTGTGGTGCTCTCTAGTGCCAAGAAGCTCCAGTCTCTGGAGCTGCTCAGCCCCTAGAGTGAGTTTAGGGGTCGTAGGGGTGCAGAGCTGGTGCCTGGGGGTAGGAAAGATCTGTTTCCTGATTCCCATCTGCTGTGCTTGTCTCCTGTATGAGAGCCAGTGGGCCAAGCACACATGTGTAAGCCTCTGTGCTCTGCGTCTCTAGCTGTTGTCGGCTGGGCCTCCCTCTGGCTGGCCTGACGCCAGTGCAGTGACTGCCAGTTTGTGAGCAGGTGCCAGCAGGCCAGGAGGCAGGTGCAGCCAGCTGCGTGTTACATTGGGGGGGTCTTGAAGCTGAGTAGCCAGCCTGGGGAATGGAGCACCTGAAGGTCCTCAAAGTACCCAATATGCTGGGCAGAATACACCCAGACAACCTTGTGCCCTTATCTTTTCTCCTGTGAGCAATCTCCATGCAAACCCTGCCCCTTCGGCAGCCCTCTTGCTGCTAGGAAGACTGTCAGATTGCCCACCTTTTCTTTGTTGCAGAGTGGCCAGGTGTGGATCCCATCCTCCACAAAGGGCCAGAATCTGTCTCTCAAGCACTCCGCTTGTCCCAGCTCCCATCCTCCAGAGCACCACACAGTGTAGGTTTCTGCTTGCAAAGCAGACCTCCAGGGCTAGATGTTCAGCCGTCCCAAGCTTCCACCCCCTGCCCACTCCGTTTCTCTTCCTCCTGCCAGTGAGCTGGGGTAGGGGAAGGGCTCAGGTCCCACCGAATCAAGGCTTTTATATGTTACCCTGTTTCATGTGGTGTGCTCTGTTTGTGAGGTGTGTATGCAGTCTGGTGCAGCCTTCTTTCCTGTTGCTGTTTTAAGGTTAGCTGCATTAACTATATTTTTGCACTATCTGTGGTTTTGGGAGGAGTTTTCTGTCTCACCTCTCCCACCGCCATCTTGAAATCTGCAGCTATTTTATTTCTTTTATGAATGTTTTTCTTTGTAATCAACCAAAAAGTTTGAAAAAATTCTTTTTCACATGTACACAAAAGAATTGCATGGCACTCGGGAATTTTGGGGTGATACTCTGTGATGTGGAGAGTCTATTCTAGAAATGCTAGTCTGGGGAAGAGAGTGGACCTGAGGAACCTTTGATTACTCCCATTACTTTTGGATACTTTTGCACTCCAGTAATGGCTAGCAGTAATGTTAACTGTCTGTACTGATCCACAGAAGCTACTAATGGTGCGGTGCCCCAAGGCCAGCGACCACCCCCTCGTATCAAGAATTTCCAGATAAACAACCAGATTGTGAAGCTGAAATACTGTTATACATGCAAGATCTTCCGGCCTCCCCGGGCCTCCCATTGCAGCATCTGTGACAACTGTGTGGGTGAGTAAAACCAAAGGGGCTTTGTCTGGAGAAAAAGCTGAGTTGAAGATAGATTTAGATAGTAAACAAGCTAGATTTAGTTAAGAAACTTTAGATAGGAAAGAAGCTTCTGAACCACTGTAAATCAACTATACATCTGCAGATCAAATCGTAATTTAAATATCCTCTAGACTAAGATAAAAAAAAAAAACCCTCTTTGATAAATGGGAAATCAACTTTACCTGGTTTTTGAGTCCAGATTTTCCTGTACTGGATCTGTTTCAGGTGGAACCCACCTAATATAGGGGGAGGAGGACCCTAGTCCACTGGAGGGCAGCATTGGTGAAGGAAGGGCTATGTAAGAAGTAATGTTCTTAAGAAGAAAGTTGCTAGCATTTATTGGGTTCCTACTATATACTAGGCATTGTGCTGCTTCTTTCCCTTTCTCTCATTTAAAACTTGTAAGAATCACGTGAGATAGGTAATAACCCATCTTACACTTGAGGAAATAGGTGAAACACCTTTGTGAAAGTTCAAATAACTAGTGTGAGATGAGGCTGGAACAGTTCTGACTCCCAAACCCTCATTTTTTCTCTCTTTGATGGTGCTACAAGTGTGGTAGTGTATGTGTCTGTAATACATGGGTCTGTGCTTCTATCTGCATATATGTGGCTTAGTTGTAATCACTACCTGGTGTGTACTGGACCCTGGGAAAGATCAGAAACGGGCAATAAATATGTCTACTGATAAGCATATATGTGCAACTCCTTATACTATCAGCATAGTTCCAGTATTCTTTATATATACCATGGAACATGCCTGAGTACATTGCTTTCCTCTTATTAGCCAATTCTTTAGGCAAAAGTTGGGAAGATGTATCTTATTTTATATGGTAAAAAGCTATATGTGCATGGATTTTTAGAAATTGAAACACATTTTAAATGAGTTAGGAAACTTGATATTTCAAGAAGGTCTGATGTGAAGGTTTTCATATAGAATTCCCTCTCCTCGTTAATATTCTTAAATATAAAAACTCATACAAATTAATTTTTTTACAAAAGAAGCACTAATATTCCAGTAGAAGTATACACAGTTCACAAAACAGGAAATATGATTAGATAGTTAACATACATGAAGAGAAATTCATCCCTACTAAAAATCAAAGAAATGAAAGTTTAAAACAAGATCTTTTTTCATCTAGAAAATTAGTAAGAAAAACCTGATAATGCTTAGTCCTACACTGGTAGGAGTGTAAACTGGAGCAAACTTCTTGGAAGGCAACCTAGTAAAGTATTAAAGCCTTAAAACATACATACCCTTTGGTACCAGTGATTCCCTCTCTAGGGATCTATCCCCAAATAATCAGGGATGTTCTAAAAGGTATAGATATGGAAATATTTACCTCAGGACTACTATAATGCTGAAAAAATTGGATAAAATTAATTGCCCATCAGTAGATAAGGGGTCGTACAGATTGTGGGACATTCATACAATAGACTTTTATGGGAAAAGCTCATATCAGAAAGCTAAATTAAGCCAGAGATAAGCTACATTTATAGTGGGATTGCAATTATACATTTAAGAAAATACAAGTATCTGTAAAGATATATGCAAGGAAATGTATCAGAATGTTTATAGTTCGTTATCTGCAGCCTGTGGAATATGAGTGTTATTGTTTCCTTCATTTTTCTTCTTCTTTTTTCAAGTTTTCTACAGTGAGCACGTATTTATTGTCTTATCAGAAAAATGTGTGATTTGAAATACAGTAAAAATATATCTGTATAAATCTTTATTTTCCAATGTTTTTATATGGCCGGTTTGCTTAAGGTGTGGCTATACATATAATTCTTGATCCAGATATAATCCTAACTACTTGGACATATCATTCTTCTTTACATATTTCTTTTCTTTTCTGAAAAGATATATTGTAACACTTTAACTGGGAGGTGGACCGGTTCTTACAGTTTTAATTTTTGATCAGTACACAGCTCGTTGTTCTTTAAAAAGGATGTATTTGATTCTTTGTGCTTTCGATTCATTAAAATAATATATATTCATTACAGAAAATATGAGAAGTACAGAAAGTATAAAATAAAACTTAATCTCAAACTCACTCTCCATTTTGCTGTATTTCTTTCCATTGTTTGCAAAATTAGATCTCACATGATAGTGTTTTTAATCTTGCCTTTGTCACTTAACATTATATCCTGAGCATTTTTCTATATCTTAATAAATGTTTTTTGAGTATATTATTTTAATGACAGCATAATCCATCTTATGGCTATAGTCTAGTTTTTTTAGGTAGTTTTCTATCATTAGCTAGTATTCACTATTCCATTTAGTTCATTATTGTAACACTGTAACCAAAATTATTAAATTTAAGAATGTGAGGAAATTGGAACCTTCATACATTTCTGGTGGGAATAGGAAATAATGCAGTTGCTGTGGCAGTTGCATACTCAGAGAGTTAAAACATAGACTTTATCATATGACCCAGCAATTCCACTTCTGGGTATGTGTGTATATGTGTGTGTGTGTGTGCGTACACACACACATGCCCCTGTATTAGCCTGCTCGGCTGCCGTAACAAAATACCATGGAATGAGTGACTTATACAACAGAAATTAATTTTCTCACAGTTCTGGAGGTTGTAAGCCCAAGATCAAGGTGCTGGCAGGGTTGATTTCTGGTGAGGCCTCTCTTTGGGCTTACAGGTGGCCACCTTCTTGCTGTGTCTTCAGATAGTCTGTGTTTATGCATTCTTGGTATCTCATCCTCTTCTTATAAGGATACTAATCTAATAGGATTAGGGCCCTACCCTTGTGACCTCATTTAACCTTAGTTACCTCCTTAGAAACCCTCTCTCCAAATACAGTCACATTGGGGGTTAGAGCTTCAACATACAAATTTTGGAGAGGGACACAATTCTGTCCATAACAATACCAAAAAGAATTGAAAACAGACCCAAACATTTTTGTATATCACTGTTCATGGCAGCATTGTTCACAATAGCCAAAAGATGGAAACAATCCAACTGTTATCAACAGATGAATGGATAAATTAAATGTGGTATATCCATACAATGGAATATTATTCATCCATAAGGAGGAATGAAGTGCTGATACATGCTACAACATGGATTAACCTTGAAAACATGCTACATGAAAGAAGCCAAACACAAAAACTCATAAATTGTGTGATTCCACTTTTATAAAATACTTAGAATAGGCAAATTCATAGAGATAGAAGTTATCAAGGGCCAGGGGAAGGGGAAAATAGAGAGTTACTGTTTAATGGGTACAGAGTTTCTCTTTGGGGGTGATGAAAATTTTTGGAAATAGGTAGTAGTGGTGATAGTTGCACACCATTGTGAATATAATCAATGCCACTGAATTATACACTTAAAATGGTTAAAACGGCAAATGGTATGTTATGGGTATTTTACCACAATAGAAAATTTAAGAAAAAATTATTGAACCTAAATGTCTGTACATATCTCTCTTTCCTTATGAGAAATTACTGAAAATGGACTTATTCTGCCAAAGGAATGTGAGCATTATTAAGGCTCTTGATATATACTGCCACATTGCTTTCCAGAAAAGTTCTCTCAATTTATATACTAGTATATAGTCTCACTAGTGCTGCATATTTTTATATTCTTATTTTGATAAGCAAAAAAGTGTCTTTTTGTACTAGTATTGCACTGAGTTATTAGTGAATCTGAAAACCTTAAAATATATGTTTATATGGCATTTATTAACTGTCCGTTTTTGTCCTTTGTTTTCTTGAAGGAGTATTTGTATTTTGTTATTGATTTGTAAGAACTTTTTATATACTCAGGTACAAAATTTACATACTTTCCTGTTGTGTTTTTTTCCCTCTTTAACCTTCTTTAATGTATTCTTAACATATATAAAATAGTTTTTTCAAAGTTTATGGGTTCAAGTCTATTTTTCTTTGACATCTGTGTTTTCTTTTATTACTTTTATGCTTAGAGAGTCCTCCATAACAAGAGATAAATGTTCATTTATTCTTTATGGTTATTTTATTGTTTCACTTTATTTTTTTCACTTAACTCTTTAATTCATATGGAATTAATTATGAGGGAAAAAAACCTAACCTTATTTTCCACCAAATAACCGATTGTCTCAGAGTTGTTTATGGAATAATAAATAGTTCCTTTACCACTGATTTTTTAATGCTACCTTTATTAGACAGTAAATTCTTATGCATTCTAGAATCTGTGTCTGAGTGCTTTCCATTCCACTGAGTTAAGCAACACAATTTTACGTCTGGTAGATTTATAATTTTTTTAACTGGAGGTTAAGAAAAACTACACTACTCATTTTTCAAAGTTTCCTTGGCAATTTTCACCTACTTATTCTTCCTGAACATAGGCCACCTACTAAGATTTTTTCTTTGGAAAAGCAGTCTCTGCTGTCAACTGGCAGCAAGGCAGACCACTTAATCCCTCAGCACCTTAGTTTCCTCATATGTAAAATGGGGAAAAGAATTTCCTCTTTTGCCTAACTTCCAGGGTGATTGTGAGGATCAAGTGAGATGATGTGAAAACATAGTGAAAACGTGAAAAATAGAAAAATAGAAAGCAGTGATATTTTGCAAGTAAAATAGGCAACAATCCGGGGGGCCTCTGGATGAGGTATTAGGTGGGCGGGGATGTTGTGCTGGCTTTGGAGGCTTTTTGGCACTGGACTTTCTCTTTCTCCCACAGAGCGCTTCGATCATCACTGCCCCTGGGTGGGGAATTGTGTTGGAAAGAGGAACTACCGCTACTTCTACCTCTTCATCCTTTCTCTCTCCCTCCTCACCATCTATGTCTTCGCCTTCAACATCGTCTATGTGGCCCTCAGTGAGTACACAGGGCAGTGTGTGTTGTAATGAGGGCGGTGGGTGGAAGAAGACTTGAGGACAGCTTAGGGGAGTGGCTAGGTTTCCTGGTGGGACTTTGCCATTTTGAAGGTGCTCTGGGACTAATTAGAAATGAACACTACTGCCTGCTCTTGAGCAGGGCTCCAGTGTCATCTCACATCAGTCGGTATTCACTGAGTGTGTTGGCCTTCTCACTGGCCTCTGCTGGTGACTGGGGCCACAACTACTAGTCTGTACCCAGAGTACTGGGCCTTGCTGAGGTGATGACAGAGATTGGGGATGCATTTTCTGCCTTGTAGAAACTACCCTATGCCAGGTGGTAGAAGGGGTTATACCAAAGAAATGCCTTTTAGTAACTTATGGTCTACTTTGGGGATAAAAAGTACACACTCATGTATATGCATGTGCACACACACACTCACACACACACACATAAATCCGTGTGCAGGCAGATGGGATGTGAAATTAAAGGAGTGGTCTTGGCCAAGACAGCTTCCTGGGAAAAGATGAATTCTCAGCTGGACTTTGAATGAAGGAGGGACGTGGATTGGTGAGGAGAGAGGATATTTCTTGAATGTTTCTGATTTTTTAAATCTATGAATAAGTACCCCGCCTCCATGCCCATAGCTGGGGACTAGGGAAAAGGGAGGGGAGCTGGATGCTTGGCTTCTGCCTGACTCTAGTCCACTGCTGGGTTCCGCATTGGAAATGTGAACCCTTTAGTTAAGAGATGACTGGATTGAAGGTGAGAGTCCCTTGCCTGAGTGAGAGCTTATCTCTTTACAGTTTGTAACAAGGGATAGGGTGAGAAGGAAGTGAGTAGGTATGATTAAGTACTAGGGTAAGTGTGCATTTTTTACTAAAGTAGCTAATTTTTCTCTTTACTCCTCCTCCCAATTTCACAGAATCCTTGAAAATTGGCTTCCTGGAGACATTGAAAGAAACTCCTGGAACATATCCTCCCCTGGCAGTATGTCCCTGTGAAGCACTCTTAAACTACTTTCCAGCATGCTTTCTCTCTGCATGTCTTCCACCATCTCAGTTTTCGGGCATTAGAGTGCCAAAGTCTAAAATAAAAACCTGGAGTCTTAGTGGTAGCAAGCAGAATGGAAGATGGCCAGGGATTAAAGGAGGTCTTTCCCTCACCTCCTTCTCTACTGCCTCCTTCCCAAGTCCTTCTGACTCCAGGCTCAGCCCTGCCTGCTCTAGTGGGCTGTCTTTGCTTCAGTATACCTCTTATGTCACTGGCTAGAAGCCCCGCTTTCCTGTTATAGCTAAGGCTTACTTTGTACAGCAGTTGCATTTCTGAAAGGGAGATTTAGATGGGATTTCTATAAATCACATCCTGTTTTTACCACCAGTTTTTCATTTATGAAGTTTATGTTTTGATGGATTTTCCACTGGCAGTGATAGCCAATGTTGTTTAGCTTTGGCCCCCTCCTAAATGCCCCTTTCATAGAGCTAATGATGAATAAACAGACAAACACTTAAATACACTAGAGTTTATAGAGAGCTACTCATAGTATATAAACAGAAAACCTTTATTTTCCATAAGGGATATATCCAGTGAGTTTAGAATTCATCTGTTGTGATCCACACATGGATACTTGGCCCTTTGTGATACACATTCTGAGAGGTAAAGATGGTGTGGCTGGTGCCATGAGTACGGACTGAGGCATCGAGTCCCCTGATGTGGCTTCCTCAACATTCCTTAACATCACTGCACCGTTCTAGAAGTGCTCATTTGCTTCTTCACACTCTGGTCCGTTGTGGGACTGACTGGATTTCACACCTTCCTCGTGGCTCTCAACCAGACAACCAATGAAGATGTGAGTCAACTTTCCCTTCTCCTCATCATGTGTTCTCCTCAAAGCCTATTCTCTCGTTACCTGCTAGAGAACTAAGTCTCCAGGGTCTGGGAGTTCAAGGCAGGCAGAAACCTGGTGTGGGAGATTGTTACATCCAATGTGTGGAAAAGAGCACATGTGCTGGGATATGGTTAGATTGAATCTGAATGCCTGTAGAGAATTAGGAAGAAGAGGTTGAATGGCTGGGTGGGTACAAGGTCTTCAACTGTTCATAGGTCCTTAAAGTCTCATTAGTGCCTCTGGATTTGGAATGGAGAAAGACGGTTGCACTGAATAAATCCCTACTTTTTAAAATTTACTGGTTAACCCATATTTGTTGTAGAAAATTGGAAAATAGAGATGAGCAAAAAATAGAAAATAAGTCCCTTTAACTTTACCTCCTAGACATCACCATTGTTAATGGTATGATTTATAGTCTTCTAGACTTGTTTAGACTTGTTTCCATCTTTGTTTATGTGAATATACATTTTGCATTTTTAAGTGAAAATAATACATATCACTTGGTTACCTGGTTTTTCACTCTATTGTAAATATTTTTCCATGGCTATGCAAGTATTTATTTTTTTCCTGTAATGCTAAAATATACTTAACATAAAATGTACCATCTTAACCATTTTTAAGTGTATAATTCAGTGGCACTGAGTATATTCATGTTGTGCAACCATCACCACCATCCATCTCCAGAACTCTTTCATCTTCCCATGCTGCATGTATTTCTTCAGCATAATTTTTCATGTAAGGCTTGCCTTTTATCTTGCAGATCAAAGGCTCATGGACAGGGAAGAATCGTGTCCAGAATCCCTACAGCCATGGCAACATTGTGAAGAACTGCTGTGAAGTGCTATGTGGCCCCTTGCCCCCCAGGTACTCAGGGGACTAGAAAGTCCTGGGACTCTTGGGACAAGCACTGTGACCAGTTCTTTGACCTAGTCTTATGCATTCTTCTGAATGTGGCCTCCTGGTGTTAAATAGGTCTTCCCAAGGATTGTCCCTTGGTACTGTATCTACATGGACTATAGGCCATGGGCTGGTTGTTTTGAATGGATGACTTTTCATTCCTCATTTGTTTATTCCCTGGTTAACATAGTGTTCCATGGTTTGTGGAAGAAAAAGTGAATGGAAGACAGTAGATATATGCTAGGATAAGGCTAGACTGCCAAAGGGCAGGTCTGTGTTTTCCAGTACACACAGTAGAGTTCTGTGGGGCAGGTGTGTGGGTGGAGGCACTTTATTAACTGTCCTGTCTCCTCAGTGTGCTGGATCGAAGGGGTATTTTGCCACTGGAGGAGAGCGGAAGTAGACCTCCCAGTACTCAAGAGACTATTAGCAGCCTCTTGCCACAGAGCCCAGTAAGTGTTCTCAACTTTAAGACTTTAGGACTTTTTTTTATTAAGGTATCATTGATATACAATCTTATGAATGTTTCACATGAGCAACAATGTGGTTACAACATTCACCCATATTATCAAGTCCCCCCCCACACCCCATGGCAGTCATTGTCCATCAGTGTAGTAAGATGCTATAGAGTCACTACTTGTCTTCTCTGTGCTATACTGCCTTCCCTGCGACCCCCCTATATTGTGTGTGCTAATCGTAATGCCCCTTAATCCCCTTCTCCCTTCCTCCCCATCCACCCTCCCCAACCTCTTACCTTTGGTAACTGCTAGTCCCTTCTTGGAAGACTTTAGGACTTTTAAGGCTGAGTCGGTGATAGAAGGTGTTGGTGGAATTTACACCTTAGAGGTAAAATTAGGCAGTTTTGTGTCCAGTTGCTCCAGCTTCTCTGCCTCTGCTTCTGCCCTGACATTGCCTTGAGATCTTTGTGCCCTTGGGTCAGATTGAGATCTAGTCATTTCTTTGACATTCTGTGCCAGCCACTGTGGTAGGTGTTAGGGATATGCCAGTGAAGAAGGCAAATGATGTCCCTGTTCTCAAGGAACTCATTGTCTCATGGGGATGAGAGGAAAGAAAACAGACCATTGCTCAATGTTGTGAAAAATACCCTGATGAAGGAAGCATAAAATTCCATATGAGCAAAGGTAAGGTTCAGGGGAGTGGGTTGGAGTTAGTGGTGTGGTTATCTTGGTAGAAGGGGGCTTGCTCACTGGAAGATGCAGATGTTGTGGGAAATCTGCCAACTGTCCTGCTCAAGATACTTTACAAAGTATGTTTCTAAAACATTATTATTTGAACTTTTAAAAATAATAGCTTTCTGAGCTATAACTCACATACCATAAAATCCCTATTTAAAATGTACAATACACTGGCTTGTATTATATTCACAAATTTGTGCAATCATTACAACAATCAATTTTAAAACATTTTAAATACCCCACTTCAAAACCCCTGTACCCATTAGCAGTCACTTTCCCTTTCCTCAAGTTCCCATAGCCCCATCCCCAGGCAACTATTAATATATTTTCTTTCACTATAGATTTGCCTCTTCTGTACATTTCATATAAATAGAATTGTATAATATGTGGTCTTTTGTGACTGGCTTCCTTCACTTAGAATATTTTTTCATTCATCCATGTTGTAGCATGTAACAGTACTTCATTCATTTATATGGATGAATAATATTCTATTATGTGCTTATATCATATTTCATTTATCTATTCATCAACTGAAAGATATTTGGGTTGTTCCCACCTTTTGGCTATTATGAATAGTGCTGCTATGAACATTTGTGTGCAAGTTTTGTGTGGTCATAAATGTTATCATTTCTCATGGCTGTATACCTGTTAGTAAAATTGCTGGGTCATATAGTAACTCTATGTTTAACCTTTTGAGGAATTGCTGGACTGTTTTCTGAAGTGGTTGCCCTTTTACATCCCCATCAGTGTAGGAGGTTTGCAATTTCTCCACGTCCTTTGCAACACTTGCTATTATCTGATGTTTTGATTCTAGCCAACCTAGTCGGTGTGAAATGGTATCTCATTGTGGTTTTTATTTGTATTTCCCTGATGAATAATGATGTTAAGCATCTTTTCATGAGCTTATTAGCCTTTTGTATATTTTTGGGAAGTGTCTATTCAGATCTTTTGTCCATTAAAAATTTTTTTATTGTTGAGTTGTAAGAGTTATTTATATATTCTGTTTATTGGTCCCTTATCAGATATATGATTTGCAAATATTTTCTCCCATTCTGAGGGTTGTCTTTTCATTTTCTTGATGGTATCCTTTGAAGCACAAAAGGTTTAAATTTTGGTGTAGTCCAATTTATGTATTTTGTTTTTTCTTGCATGTGCTTCTGTTGTCATATCTAAGAAACTATTGCCTAATCCAAGGTTGTGAAGATTTATGCCTCTGTATTCTTCTAAGAGTTTTATAGTTTTAGCTCTTACACTGAGATCTTTAATCCATTTTGAGTTAATTTTTATATATGGTGTGAGGTAGGAGGTTCAAATTCTTTCTTTTGCATGTGAATATCCAGTTGTCTCAGTACCATTTGTTGAAAAGACTAATCTCACAGAATGGCTAGTATGAAAAAGACAAGAAATCATAAGTGTTGACAAGGATGTGGAGAAAAGGAAACCCTTGTGCACCATTAGTGGGACTGTAAACTAGTGTAGCCACTGTGGAAAACAGTATGGAGGTTCCTCAAAAAATTAAAAATAAAAGTGCTGTACAGTGTAGTAATCCCACTTCTGGGTATTTACCAGAAGAAAACAAAAACACTAATTCAAAAAGATATATGCACCCCTGTATTTATTGAAGCATTATTTACAATAGCCAAAGTATGGAATCAACGTAAGTGTCTATTAAGAGATGAATGGATAAAGAAGATGTGATGTACACACACACACACAGGAATATTACAGAGCTGTAAAAAAGAATTAAATCTTGCCATTTGCAATAACATGGATGGACCTAGAGGGTATTATGCTCAGTGAAATAAGACAGATAAAGACAAATACCATATGATTCACTTGTGTGTGGGATCCAAAAGACAAAACAAATGAACAAACAACCAAAAACCAAAACCACCCAGAAACACTCATAAATTCAGGGAACAAACTGATGGTTGCTAGAAGGGAAAGGGGTATGGGAATAGGTAAAAGGGATCAAGAGGTACAAACTTGCAACTATAAAATAAACAAATCATGGGGATAAAAAGTACAGCATAGGGAAATAGGCAATAATATTGTAATAATTTCATGTGGTGGAAGATGGTAACTATGCTTATTGTGGTGAGCATTTTGTAACATATATAAATATCAAATAATTATGTTGTTTACCTAAAACTAAATATATTTTGTTAACTGTATTTCAGTAAGAGATTAAAAAATAAAGACTATTCTTTCTCCACTGAATTGCCTTGGCACCCTTGTCAAAAATCAATTGACTAAATGTGAGTTTGTTTCAGGACTCTGAATCCTATTCTATCAATCAATTTGTCTGTTCTTACACCAGTGTCATATACACTGTCTTGGCTACTGTAGAGTTGTAGTAAGTTTCGAAATTAGGATGTGTTGAGTCCTCCAACTTTATTCTTTCTTTATTTAATTGTTTTGGCTGTTCTGGGTCCCTTAAATTTCCATATGAATCCTAAGATTGGCTTGTCATTTTCTGCAATAAAGACAGCTGGAATTTTGATGGGAATTTCATTGAATCTATAGGTCAATTTGGGGAGTGTTGTCATCCTACCAAGATTAACTTTTCTGAGCCATTAACATGAACTACCTTTTCATTTATTTAGTCTTTAATTTCTTTTAACAATGTTTTATAGTTTTCAGAGTATAAGTTTTACACTTCTTTTGTTACATTTATTCATAAGTATTTTATTCTTTTTGCTGTTACTATAAATGAAATTATTTTTCTAATTTCATTTTCTGGTTCTTCAATGGGAGTATATGGAAATACAATTGATTTTTGTATACTTATCTTATGTCCTGAAACCTGCTGAAGTTGTTTATTAGTTCTGATAGATGTTTAGTGGATCTGAACTTCTTTTAAGATAGAATGTCCTTCTGTAACATCTTACAACATTGATAGATAGTAATTGCACTAGAGGGGGTGAGGATTTAATAATATGGGTAACTGTTGAACCATTGTGTTGTACACTTAAAACCAATATAAGATTGTATAACAGTGATACTTTAATTTTTTTAAATATGCAAATAAATTATAGCAATAACATTTATTTTATAATAACAAAATACAACTTTAATTAGAAAAAAAAGAATATACTTTTAATTGGATGGTTTTTGTAAGGTAGATAATTGTTCTCTAGTTTGCCTTTCCTAAATTTTGAATTTTCTTTCTTGATGTACAGCAAACTCATGTTTATATATTATCATTACTTTGAATATAATTTTTCTGATGAGTCTGGCTTTAAATCATAACAGCCTAAGTTAGTGATTCTCACTTGAATGTGGGGAAGGGTGGTATTTTAGAATCACTAGGGACATTTTCAAAACATATGTATCATCTGAAGATTTTTGCCATCTCACCGGTTTAGGCTTAGAATCACTGTTCTAGTGAGCCGTGTGTTAAGGCAGAAAGAAGATTGAGAACCATTGGGTCAGGCCTTGTTAGACGAGTACATTATAATATTCTGTTGTGAAGGAGAGGAGTTTGTGTAATTACTTGTGGTCCTTTTTATTGTTATCATGAATAATAATGGAAACATCTGTCCACACAGACAATTAAGAGCAGAACTCAAACTTCAGTTCCGTTATGCTGAGTAGATGATAGTCTGGTCTTGGTTCTGAATTTGGTGTTGGTGGCTACATAACTGTGACATCAGTGTGGTTGATGGGTTCTGGGGAAGAATTCAGTGTCTATGGATTATCTCCATTTGGATTTTGAGGGAGAGCTTTGTATTGAACTTGACATCTTTTCTTTCTTAGGCCCCAACAGAACATCTGAGCTCAAATGAGATGCCAGAGGACACCAGCACTCCTGAAGAGATACCACCCCCAGAACCCCCAGAGCCACCACAGGAGATGACCGAAGCTGAGAAGTAGCCTATCGATGGAAGAGACTTTTGTTTGCATTTAATTAGGGCTGTGAGAGATTTAAGGGGAGAAGATAAGCCTGAGACAGAGAGCAAGTAAAATGTCCTTTTTATTGTTTTAATTTGGTCTTTATTCATACAGTTGCACACTGGCATTTTCTTGCTGCAAGCTGTTTTTATTTCTGGACTTAAGGCACGACGCAAGATGTCAGTCACCTCTGGTAACTGGACAAATGCGTCTCTTGGGCCCGGGCACTGGTTTCCCATGGCCTCAGCCACAGAGTGTCCTTGGACTCCCCTCTCTACCCTCCAGATCCCAGCTCTCCTGCTTGGGGTCACTGGTCCACTTCTGGGGTTGAAGTTTCTTGAGACTGGCTCACATCCTCTCAAGCCACTGCATGTCACAAGTGCAGACATAGTCACAGAGAATTCGGGCCAGGCAACCCTACCTGGATTCTTGGGGCTTCAGAATCAACAAGGGTGGAGAGTGGGGTCAGGGATTCTCCTGGCTACACAGTGCCAACATTGCCAGCAAAACCTTTCGGGACTGGGGCAGGTACCTTTCACTTGTTGTATTTATTCGTGTAGCTTCTCCTTTGTCCCCTGTTCACTCTCTAACATCCAAGCCCCACTCTTTTCCAATTGGATGTATGTAAGTAGTTGCAGTAGTGATAACAATTTACATTTCTTGTAGACTACCAGAAATTTGTTAATACCTGTGCCATTCTCAATAAGAATTTATGAGATGCCAATGGCATGGCCCCTCCACACTCTTTGTCTTATCTCTCCACCTTGCTCATTAGCCCCTTTTAATTTGTTTTCCTTTTGACTCTTGCTCCCATTAGGAGCAGGAATGGCAGTAATAAAAGTCTGCACTTTGGCGGTTCCTTTTCCTCAGAGGAAGCCCAAGTGCTCACTTAAACACTATCCCCTCAGACTCCCTGTGTGAGGCCTGTCAAGGCCCTGAATGCACAAATGGGGAAACCAAGGCACAGAGAGGCTCTCCTCTCCTTTCCTCTCCCCTTATGTCCCCTCAAAAAAGAAAAAAAAAAGGATAACCATGACTTCCATTAGGCCTCGGCTGAGTGAGGAGGGAAAGCCCAGCACTGCGGCCCTCCCGGGTAAACCCACTCCAAGGCCTTGGCCCACCTTGGGCTTGGTAACCACACTGGGGCTTCCTCCAAGCCCCACTCTTCCAGCACTTCCACCGGCAGAGTCCCAGAGCCACTTCACCATGGGGGTGGGCTGTGGCCCCCAGTCAGCTCTGCTCAGGACCTGCTCTATTTCAGGGAAGAAGATTTATGTATTATATGTGGCTATATTTCCTAGAGCACCTGTGTTTTTCTCTTTCTAAGCCAGGGTCCTGTCTGGATGACTTATGGGTGGGGGGAGTGTAAACCAGAACTTTTAATCTATTTGAAGGTGATTAAACTGTGTCTAATGCAAATTGCCTGCCTCCTCCTTCCCCCTTCCATTTCAAGAATCACCCTTGGGGTGTGAATGCCTTTGTTTGGGGGTGGGTGGGTGATTTGTTGAAGGGTTTGCTTGTTATTACGTGTACGTCCATTTTCCAGGACCCCCTTGGGTTGGAGAGATAGCTCTCAAACTCTCCACTGATCTTTACTACATTCTGGGCTGAAGTTTTACCTTATTCTGGACTATGAAGAAAGAATTCTCAAGGCAGTATTCAGTGCTAGTAAGATTAGGAGGGTTGGGGGTGGGTTATATTTACTTACGAGAACAAGGTCTTTATTAGGTTATTGTTTTTATGCAGAGGGGTGCTGTTAACTGCAAATGAGTCTTGGTTATTAAAGCAAGCTTATCAGGGCCTCCTCTTGGAAATATTTTGTTAGTGATCTTTTAAAAGTGATGGAGTATCTTTCTTTTTAAATGATCTGTAATCAAGACTCCTGACCAGTCAATGCCTATCTCGGTCTTCCCAGTTAATCAGAATTAATGAAATTTGACTGCTTCCAGATTTTTCTCTATGCCTTCCTTTTTTTCTTGTAGCCAGTTGCAGTTTAGTAGTCCTGAGAAAGGAGAGACAGAGGCAGAAACACCGACTCTGGCTGACTCAGATCCTCTCCTATCTGCTTCTGTGTTCCCATTCTTTTTCTGGCTCTCTCAGGTTTGTCCTTGTAGTTGGATTTTTAGTTAGTTCAAAATAAAGCCAAGCCTGGAGAGTTTAGAAGTTTATTAGATTTTTCTGGTTACCCTGCCAGTCAGATGTACCCCTTTTTAGTCAGTGCTCAGTCTATCCTGCCTCAGCCCATCTCTCTTGGGTTAGGACAGATTTCTCGTCTCCCTCAACTTACCTCAACCACTCTTCTTTTGACCCTTTGGTCAGTCAGAGACACTTTCTCTTTCTGAGGTGAAGGGCTAAAATGGAAATCCCTTATCTCTAGTATGAAATAATTTTATTAAGTTTATGTTTTCCATACTCCCTGCCCTCCTTCTTTTCCTTAATAAATCTTCTGTATTTAAGACCTTGGCCTGAAGATCTGTCCCATTTATATTATGTGATGGGACTGTTCGTATTCTGAGTTCTGATCAGAGGGTAGATTGAAGAATTTGTCCTTCCCAGGGGACTAGGCCTTAAATTATTTGCTCTTTTCAATGGCTGACATTCTTTCCACCTCTTCTCTTCCTCTCCATCCCTCAAGTTTCTTATGCACCCCACTTCTCCAGGCCAGGATGGTTAGCATGGATCCAAAACCTCTAGCTGGATTGGAGGGATGCAGTTGGGCTATTTAGGGCCATTTTTGCATGTTCATTCAGCTCTGGGCCCTCCTTGCCCTAGCAGAGAGCATCGTATCCCCCTGTGCTTTTTCCCCAGTGACAGAGGTGGGTTCTAATTCTAGAGCAGCTGAATTCCATTCTTCCTGCCCTGACCTTCCTGCCTTTATCCCTAATGCCCCTTTTCCTACTGACCAAATCTCTTTACCTTTTGGGGGAAAAAAAGTATTTTGTTTTTAAATCTATTTTCTAACTTAAATGCAATTTAATATGTAAATCTCTGCACTTTTATGTGAGCCTATAGATGTGTATGTGTGGTGGGTTTTTCACTCTCTGGTATTTCTTAATAAAGAAATCTTTGTCTTTGAGGGGAAGCCAGCTAATGAAGGAGACTTGAATGGTTTTAGAAATACAGGGATGTCTGTTCCTTTGTGCTTCTGCCTCATTTCTTTACTTGTGCCTAGTGTGAGTGACCAGCCCCTCCCCCACCTTTTGACCCCCTTCTTTTGAGAGGGCCCTCAGCTTAGTGGGGCAGAGAGAGGGACCTGTCCTGTGTTTGGTTCCCCTCTGGGACCACTTGGATTGGCTCAAGTTGTAACCTAGCAACTTAGCCCTCTCCCTCTCCCCATAGCCTGGCCCTGTGAGTTCTTTTCTTCCAGCTCTGTTCATTTTATACTCCTGAGGTTGGGGCCAGCCTAGGGAAAATCACCAAGGGATTACAGTAAATAGTTTTAAAAATTGATAATTTGCTCTTGTGCCTTGGTGCTAATAAAGAAGAGCTGTGCTTCAAATAATTCACAAAGCATTTGTGTCAGTTTTGCGAATACATTCTAGGAGTTGCTTGCTATTCTTAGGCAATAAATTTTAGAATTAGTATCAAAGGCTAAAACTATGCACATCATTAGTTTTAAAAGATGCAAGCCCAACTCACAAAAAAAGGATTCATTGTGGCTTTCATGTTTTGGATAAATATGAAAGGGCAATGGGAACTACAAATCTGCATCCGAGAACTCCTGAATGTCCTATAGGATGTCATTATAGGTGGAAAAACCCAGTGTAATTAGCTGGGCCTAATTATTTTACAAATAAACACAAAATATGTTTTTACAGTTTTAATATATACACTCAATTTCCAAGAATGCAAAAATGATGTAAACTGGGGGAAAATGGTACTTTATTTTGTTCAGAATTTTACCAAGAGTTGTGACTTTTGAAAGTCATGTCCCCAACAGCAATGCCATGCCATTCATGGATTTTTGAGTTGCCAGCACAGTGTCCCTGTATTAGCCTTCCTTTGTAGCAGTTGCCTTCATGGTGAATCTGCAGAAGTACGTGGAAGCATCTATTGACTTTAGTATATCTTTCGGTAGAGTCTTGCCCAGGATTTGTACATTTAATGACTTATCTTATGGCCTCATTTCCTTTTATTTCTCCTTTACATTATAATTAGTGTATTACATTGCTATTCTGGAAATTATGTGTATAAGCAGGTTATATTAACTATGAAATTCATTTCAGGGTGGCAAAGGTGCGTTACAAAATATTGTATATACCAAGGGAGGATTGGGGCTCACAGGGTTGAGAAGCATCGGACTAGATTATCATAAAGGTCCCTTTTGACCTGAAGTATTTGGAAAACTTAGAGAGAAAATAAACAAATTACCCCCCTCCCCTCACACCTTTAATGTGCTTTTTAATTTTAAAAATGACAAATGCTCATTGTTGGAAATTTGGAAAGTACAGGAAAATATGATCTTAAAAATCAATCATAAAGTCATCACCAAGGAAATAATTATTGTTAATATTTTGGTGTATTTCTTTCCAGTCTTTTTTCTATGCATGTGTGTTTTTTAAACATAACTGGAATTCAAATACAAATACAGTTTGCAGTCCTGTTTTTTTTACTTAGTGTTTTCCATATCATTAGAAATTATTTGAAAATACTTCTTAATCACCCCATAATAGGTACATAAGTCATCCTGTATTGTCAGACATTTAGGAGTTTCTGACTTTCTCATTACTATAAATAGTGCTGTGATGAACTTCATATATGGGCATATCTGTGATTGTTTCCTCAGTATAGATTCCTAGAAGTGGAATTACTGAGTCAAAGGAGTGCTCAAGGCTCTTGGTAAATTCGGCTAAATCACCTTACTGAAAGACGGTTGCCATTTGTCCTGCCAGCAATGTATCAGAGAGCCTGCTTCCACACACCTCATGTTAACGTTTGGCAATTAGGTAGTTGGAAACTGGTATCTCCGTGTCACTTCATTTCTGTTTCTTCTATTAATAATGAATGAGGTTAAACGCTTTCCACACCTCCTCTCTGCCTTATGATTTTTCCCATTTGTATTCCATGAATTGGCTGTCCAAGTCCTTTGTTTATTTTTCTTCTGATATAGGGGGTTTTCTACTTGATTAATAAATGAGTGCTTGGAGCTCACACTCCCCCATGGGCCGGGAAGTGAGGGGACCTTGGTTTAGAAGTGGGTTTACAGCTCTGGAACATGGTGTAGAATTACCTCCCTAACATTCCATGCCCCTTTCTTTCTTCAAGCTCCCCTCCCACTGCCTTTTCTACCAGCCACTGCCCATCTTCAGCTATCTGGCTGTTCTGATGTGGCTAAAAGGATTGTGGCTTGGGGTCCAAATTACGGACATGACTTGTTGTAAAACCTGGGCTCTGTCAGAAAACATCACTGAAAGAAACATACTGATCCTATAGTCCATGCCACTAGCACTTGCTCTTGCTCTCTCTCACCAAATTAAGGACGGAGACATACCTAAGGTCACAAAGACAGTTACTGGCAGAGCTGAGGCCAGAACCCAAATGTTCTGACTCCCAGTTCATAGAGCTGTCTGGCATAACCCAGGTGTACACACACATAAAGGAGTCTGAATAACTCCACGTGTCACTTGAGTGAAATGAGCCTTTCATTTATTTAACATTCAGTAAGTTCTTGTTGAAAACTGACCATGTGAAAGGGTCAACTGTAGGAGAGATTGCATTGCTGACCCCATTCTTTTGTAAGTGAGTCAAGAGCTAGCAATAATTTTAGGATTTTTTTTGGTGCCATTTTGGACTAATTTTACCAATGATCTCTACATTTTAGGTATACAGAGGGCTGACTATATGCAGTTGGGCTGATAATGGGGGTGGTTGTTGGGTTTTTGCTTTAAACTTAAATCTGTTAAATGTCTCTGCAGACCCCTGCCCGTAGGTTGAACTGATGGTAGGGTTTCTTTAGCACAGAAAGTCAGGAAGTTGCCTTGCCGGGTTCCCACAGTCAAATCGGCTGCCCTTTGTGAGGGCCGTTGCCCTGGGCTCTTTCTGACGCTATCCCTGGCAGGTCCCAGAGGCAATGGTATACAAATGCTATATTGGTAACTGTGAAGTTATAGGAAAAGGTGAAGCCTACATATCAAGTGCTATAGAATTCCATTTATTTAGGGCCTTCCTGGAGGAGGAGTCTTGGCTGGGTCTAGAGGGGAGGCAGTTCCTTCCCACTTGATTGTGTTGCTGGCTGAATTAATATAGAATGTGGCCGATGTTGTGTGAGAAGCTAAGGTAGTCTCTATTGTGAAGGAGAGGTGGGAGAGCCACTTCTTTTTCCCAGCTGGGAAACCTCATAATACCTCATCCTGAATTTCCTGACTTGGGAGGGGGAAGGTGTTGGACCTCACTGCAACTACTGTGATCAATGGCCTTTTCCCCTTTAAAATCCTCTTTAGCTTTTGTTTTAATGCCCTTGGTCTCTGGTGGCCCCGCTTCAGCCTCCACTTTGTGAAAAACCTGGGTGTGGCTCCCTATCAGTGAGAGTTGGAAGCAGCAGCCGGGGCTAGTGTCAGACCACTCTGCTATAGGGTTTGGGGGTAGGAGAGGGAATGTGTGGAGGTGACAGCCTTCATTGCTGGGTTTTGAGGGAGCTGATCAGAGCCTACCTGGGGAAGTCTAAGTAAGGTTGTGAGAAATAGTGGCAGCAAGTGAGAGGGGAGATAGTTCAGCTGCAGTGTGCCTGACGCCCCCAGCTGCTTCCCCTGATGGGACAGGGAGGAGGAAGGTGGCTGTAACCCTGAATGGGGGAGGAGCTGACTGGACTCTACTCTTTCTTCTTGAATCTGGCCTTTAGCCTCTTCCTGCTAGTAGTCCATGGATGTCCAAGGGAGTTTCCCAAAATAAATCTCATGCCCAGGGCTGATCATTGTACTGTGAAAGGGGTCAGCCAGAGCTGCCCCAGGCTCCTCAGGGGGACCTTGTCTCCATCACCAGGCTCTGGGAGCACCTGAGGTGGCACCCTCGACCCTGAATCCCAGCACCTGGAACCTTGGATATCAGTTTGTCTCTGGACTATATAGCAGTTATTCTGCAGACAAGCACATATTGACATGGCCTTTGTACCCAGTCTTGAGCTCAGTAGCCTGGAGGTTACAAAAAGATAAAAAAGCCACTGTTTATGGTCACTGTATGCCAGGAACTTTATATAAATTATCTCATTATTTCTCTAACAACCCAAAGAAGTGGGTATTATTAGATCATTATTCTTTTTTTTAATTTAATTTTGTTAAAAAATTTTTTATTGAGATAAAATGTACATAAAACTGTAAAAGTGTAAAGTATGCAGTGCATTTACTTGATACACTTATATATTGCAATATAGATCATTATTCTTATTTTTCAGAAAAAAAGTATGTAATTACCTAAAGTCATATAACTAGTAAGTGGTGGAGCCAGGATTTGAAGA
>JAQQAC010016209.1:108544904-108639012 GCA_029783875.1 Phataginus tricuspis | reverse complement strand
TTGAACTCAGGTCAGTCCTAACTCCTAACTGGTCTCCTGTTAGTCCTCACCTGCCCTAGAGGAGCTGCCGTTTGCTGTCCCCAGGCCCTGGTGGGGCCTGAGGGCAGAGGAGGAGCCCCATTGCCCTGGTGCACCACCCCACCCACTCTCCAACGGGGAGCCATAGGCTGCAGCTGCCTGGGCCTCTGATGTGCCAGGCTTGGGGCGGGGGTATAGAATCTGTGAAGATGGCTTCCTGGAAACCAGACCTTGGTCTGCTGGGCTTTAGGGCACCACTTGGCATCTTCCAGATGTCCATGGATGGGGCAGGAGCTTCTAGAAGGCCTGCCTGGAGAAGTTGCTTTGGGCCTTGGGCTACAGCTGTGCCTGGCACTGCCTTTCTCACCCCTCAGTCCCTGGCCTGTAGTCCATATCTCCCTGTTGCTCCCCTCACCTGCCCCTCCCAAAGTCCTGTGATCATTGGAGTCCTTGCACAACTCCTTTCAGCCTGTGTTCAGCTTATAGATCAAACTGGATCCCAATAGTTCTGAGACATTCCTCCCCAACCCCCAGCCCAATCTCCAGGGCAGAGGAAGAGTTCAAAACATCTTTTTCTCAGTCTGATTTCTCTTTTTCTGATATTTTCCTTTCCCCAGCTTAGACCTAATAGATAGATATTACCCAAGGGTTTTAAAGGTTTAGTAATCTCCTCTAATAAGGTCCCCTTGATGTGTGAGGATTTGAAGCACTTTGGGCATTTTTCATCCCCCATTCCCTCTCTTCCCAGAAGCCTGTGCCAAAAGGCAGCAGGATGACTTTGCTACTACCCCATATTGGAGGCCAGAGGCTTGGGTCTATTTATTTACTTAGTTTTTTTTTAATTAAAATATTTTTCCTTTTTTAATAGATATATAAAAATAATAGATACTTTTGAAACTCAAATAAAACAAGAATGTAGCGTGTGAATACTTCTCTCCGTCATTCCCCCAATCTCATCCCACTCGCCTCACTGGTAACCATTTGGTGCACATTGTTCCAGTCTTTATTCTTGTGTATGTTTGTTTTTTCTTAAATAAAAATGGAATCACCCTATATATAATGTTTTAGTACTTGTTTCTCCCCATGATAGAGCATGGACTTCTTTTACAACAAGAATGTTTGTACATTGTTTGTATAATTTTAAAATTTAAAATCAAACAATAAAAAATCCTGAAGTCATTTCCCTGTATCATTAAATATTTTTCTGCATCATGTTTATTGGCTGCATGGTATTGTGTGAATGAAACATTAATGTATCCAATTCCCCATTTGTGTTGTTTCCAGTTTCTTATAGCTAAAGCTGTAGTGAATATCTTTGTCCACATATCTGTGCGCACTTGTGTGGCACTTTCTGTGGCTCGAATCTGAGGAGGGCAATGGCTGGATTAAAGGGTGTCAAAGGCACGTTGCAGAGGGCCAGGCCCTCTGAAAGCTTGTTGGACTTCCTACTCAATTTCTTCAACCTGTCAGAGGCTCAGTTTGCTCCCCTTTGGGAAGATGATGCTAGTTGCCTGAGGGGGTTTTCTGGGAGTAGTATATGAGAGAATAAAATGCAAAGTGCTTGGTGCCTGGTGCATGTGCCTGGTGCATGTGTGGAGTATATGAGAGAATAAAATGCAAAGTGCATGGTGCCGGTGCCTGGTGCACTGGGGCTGTGAGGCTGTTTGGGCTCCTTGTTTCTTTGGTGAGTGTAATGCTCATAGCTTCCTGACACCCACAGCCACTGAGGGCAGTGGGAGGAGTGCAGCTGAGAGCAAAGCCTGGAAGAAGAGTGGCCTATTCGACACTCTGGTGGCAGCTGTCACTCCAGTTTGCCCTCCCTAATGCAGTTAATGCAGGCAGGAATAAAGGAAACCGGGGGTCTTCATCTGCATCTATATCCCACCTCCCTGGAGATGGTGCAGCTTCAGTGAGCACAGGCTGGGGCCCAGGAAGAGGTGGCCTAAGAGAGAAGGCCCTGCTGAATCCAAACCTCCCCATCTTGGATCCTGGATAGCCCCCAGTGCAGGCTATTCCTCACTGCTGGAGGTCTTCAAGGCTCTTGTTAAGTAAATAGTTCTAGAAAGAGGGAGCTAACTATCCACACTCTCAGACTCCAGCAAGGACTGTGGCCCTGGGAGCCTGAGCTCTGAGGAAGGCTGGTTAGTGAGAAGGGCAGAGCCAGCAAGGGCTTGAAACTGGAGCTTTAGGCCAGCATGGTCAAGGGCACTGAGAATCTTCAGGGAATGGACAGATGGCCCTGAAAGGACAATGAAGGACATTTTGCTGAGTCCAGCTTTGAAGGAGACTGGTCTGTCTCTCCCCTCAACCTTCTCTCCACAGGAAAGATAACTGGAGACAGTAATATAGTTCTACTTATGTTTATTGCTGCCAACCTATCTTTCCCCCTTTGCCCCCACCAATATTTACACCCAAAACCCTTCCCCCAAGCTAGCTTTTACAGAAGTTCCTGGTAGTAGGTCCAGAAGTATGCCCACTAAGCAGGTGGTCGTAGACATAGTGGGCACTTTTTGTCCCTGGGCCAGTTGGGCCCCAGGGAAGGGTTACTCTGGGAATTCAGGGCACACACTTGGTACTGGGGTCAAGGGAGGCGCCCACCAACAGATACTCCCCTTCCAGAGCTCAAGGTCCATCAAAATCTTTAGCAAAGCAAAGATGGGTTTGTGGACTCCCCAGTGTTGAACTTCACGCTTTCTTTGCTTGTAAGGATCCACACAAGTGGCCAAGTCTGGGCCCAGACCTGCATCCGGCTTCTGAGGGGCAGTTCTGTCCTTGGAAGCTAGGTCTGACTACCTGCCCTTGGCCTTGGGGGAAGCGTCATTGGAGGGGGCCAGGAGTGGAAGGGGGAGGCTATGTACTGTGTGAAGGACGGGCATTGTTTGAAGCTGGCGGAAATTGCAGCTTGGCTTGGGTTACATGGGGACGTATGGGATGAATGAGCAGGAGGAGTCATTTCATTTGGGAGCCAAGGCCTCTTCTGTCCCCTCAGTAAACCCCACTGGTGTCCTAGGCCACAGGTAGCAGGAGAATAGGCATATAATGTCACAGAATGTCAGAGCTGGCAAGGCCCTCAGTGACTAATGATTCTAATCCTGAGGAGTCCTAGGCCCTGACTGGGAAAAGCACTTGGTTCAAGTCACACAGTGATTTAGTGGCCAAACCTGTCTTGTTGTCCCACTGCTGTGGCCAAGGCCAGGAGCAGGCAGTGCCTGGAGGGGCTGTGCTGTCAGTAGCTGGTGGAGGAGGGGGCCACGCAGGTGCGATGTGCCCTCGGAGGCTCCTCATCCACTCCAGCTAAGCCTGTAGGGCCCTGGCCGGCCTCTGTGGCCCTAGGCGCCCCTGGGAGGACAGGGCCAGGCTTGGTGCCAGTCCTCTAGGCCTGGACCGCCACAGGAGGCCAGACCCATCCCTGTGGCCTTTGGTGCTTGGGCCCAGCCTTGGCCTGTGCCGCCACCTCTGCCTCAAGGTGCCCCGGCCAGGGAGAGGCCATGCAGCTGCTCCTCAGCGCCCGCCAGCTCTGCCTCATCGCGCCCGCTCTCTGAGCCCTCGAAGCAGCCGGAGTCGCGTGGGATGTCCACTTTGGGTTCAGACACTGTGTGCGCCACAGGCTCCTGGCTGCTCTCGGCACCCTCTTCTGCCTCCTCGCTGCCGGCTGCAAGGGGAAATGGAGGGGATGAATATGGGGGTCTTGGGCCTTAGATGGGAGGGAATTCAGAAGCCCCAGGGAGCCCCCATGTGGGGGTAGGGGAGTCTCTCCCACTGGGTACCCACCACCACTCTGGCCCTTCTTGCCCCCTTCTGGCTTAGAAGCAGCTGAGAGTGGTTTCCAGATCAGCTCCCCAGCCCAGGAGCTCAAACTTCTTCAGTGCTAAGCAGAGCCAGGAAATCTGGGCTTGAATCCTGGCTCTGTTATTACTCCGCTTTGAGGCCTCAAAAACATGCCTGACTTTCTCTGACCTTAAATCTCCCCTTTGATTCCAACGTTAGGCCCAATCATCCCTATAACCCCTTCTCCCCACAAACTTTGCCTGAGACTGCAATTCCAGTGTGGAAAGTACCTTCCCACTGCAGAGGGGCAGAGTGTGCTCAGGGGCAGCACCAGCACAGACCTCCTCCCTGGAATACCAGTGGGCAACCCCTGCCCAACCCGGCTCCAAAATCTACTCACTGTCATAGTCCAGCAGCAGCTCGGCAGCTGTGAGCAGCTTGGCCCGGTGCTGCGGGTCCGTGATGTTCAGCTCATTGAGGTGTGTTTCCCGCAGCTCTTTGAAGTCCTCCAGTGTCTGGTAGCCATTGAGCAGCAGGGTGGATGTGTGCTCCTGTGGGCAGAGGCAAGGCCACCAGTGTGGCTGCTTACAAGCCACCCACATCTGGGATCCCTCCTTCCCTGCATAGCTGACATGCCCTGATCCCCATCCCAGGGGCAAGTGCACCTCCCTTGAGCCCAGACCCAACTGCAGCTCCCAGGGCAAACCTCTAGGCCGATGCGCTCCAGCAGCTCATGCAGAGTCTTGGGCTTGGGCCTCTTGCCCTTGCTCTGTCGGCGGCTGGGGCGGGCAGGCCCCACAGCCTCCTCTGGCAGCACGTCCACATAGATGAACTTGAAAGAGCCCAGCTTGCCATTGAGCAGGCCTAACCATGTGCCCACAGGTGGCTTTTCAATGATCTGGATCACATCTCCTTTCTGTGGGAGGAAAGGAGAGCAGAGCAGGAGAGAGGGGAGGGGTGGTCCCTTGGCCTTCACTGAAACTGTCCTACCTTGGCTCAGTCCAGCCTCCTTTATGGATGCAGCCTGCCAGGCTCATGAGGGGCCCAGATGCCAACCTTACCTGCAGTTTCAGTGAGTCGTGGTCATAGGGGCTGGGAGTGAAGTCTGTGTGGACCCGTGCCCGGCCACAGAAGGGACCCGTGTACTGGGGGGCAGGTGGTTCCTCCCCGATGCTGCTAGAGCCGGGGCTGGGGCTGCAGAGCTCACTTCCTGCAGGAGATTGGGCAGGGAAGAGGGTCACCTGTGTCCCAGGACAGCTGGAGCAGTACCCAGCAGGTGCCTTCTGGGAGTCTGGCTAGAAATCCCAAGGATGCATGATGGAAAAGAGAGCTGGGTTCTGGCAAGTCTCACAGTACAGGTGTTCTGACCCACCCCCTCAGCCACTCTGTGGGAGCACAGCTTCACCTCTGCAGCTTTAGACATGAAAATAGTTGATCACAAAGGCGAAATGGCTCAAAGACCGGCTCAAAGAAAGGGCAAATTGGGAGGGACTCTGGAGACCAACTGGGCCAATACCACAATGAACAGGTGAGGCAAACTGAGGCTAGCCAGACCAAGTGACCTGCCTAGGGCCTGTCACCCTATAATTGGCAGCACTGAGTCCACTAGACTCAGGGTCTCCTGACTCTTACTCCAGTGTTCCTGAAAGCCACCTTCCACTCAGGAACCCACACACTGCATTAATATCTCATTTTCTCTACTTAATAAGACTCAGTGTCTAGTTATAGCACCCTATGGAAACTCAGATGGGCACTTTCTCTCTGGGGAGGGCGGGGTGAAGGGCATTATAAGTGGCTTTCGGTGGGGTCAGGGAGAAAGAGTGGGGAACTTGGAACTAGTCCAAGGGGAGAAAAAGGCAGTGCCTCTGTGGGTTTGCAGCCCAGAGCCCACAGTCCCTCCTCCAGGCAGATCGCCAAGATGCTCCTGTCCCATCCCATGGACATCTGGAAGATGCCAAATGGTGCCCTGAAGCCCAGCAGAGCAAAATTTGGGTTCCAGGAGGCGTCTTTACAGATCCTACACCCCCACCCTGAGCCTGGCATGTCAGAGGGCCAGGCAGCTGCAGCCTCTGGCTCCCCTTGGGAGGGGGGGTTGGGCTGGTGCACCAGGGCAATGCGGCTCTTCCTCTGCCCTCAGGCCCCTCCAGGGCCTGGGGACAGCAAGTGGCAGCTCCTCTACAATAGACCTGAATAATTCAAGACAAGGTTTCCTTGGGCAAGTGACTTAACCTCCCTGGGCCTCAGTTTCACACCAATGAAGTGGGGGTAGTAATAGTACTGGGCCCATGAGGTTGTTGTGAAGATTTAACATGAAGAGGTCTGGGGAAGTTCCCAGTAGGCAAACTGTAAAGGTTAATTTCTCTTACAGCACCCGCCCCAGATAGCCACCAGCACGGTCCTTCTGTCCAGATGCAGCAGGTGTACCCCCACCTCCCCTACTCACCCGTGGATGCCTGGCGGCTGAGTGTTGGGAGCTCACGCTCCTCCTGCTCCGAAAAGGCTGGTGCCGTCTTCTCAGGGCTGGGGCTGTCCAGGGTGCAGTCTGGAGATGTCGGGGAGGCTGAACCCTCCTCCAGAGTGTCTCCCTGCAGGAGATGGGAGGCGGGAAGCTCTGAGACGCCTTGGCTGAGGTACCCATGAGGCAGCTTTGGATGCAGAGGAAATGGGCCTGGGCTCAGTGGAGAACCAGGGCCTGGCTCCAGCCCCAGCTCTGCCACTTACAGGCTGCATGGCACTCTCTGAGCCCTAGTTTTTGCTTTTTTAGTGTGAATCACAATCCTTGCCCTGCCTGCCCCACGGAACAAGGCTCAGTTGGGGTGCTGTGTGAATGTGCTTTGTCAGCTGAGAGGGTGGAGGCACATGCAGAGGAGGCTGTTGCCTGGACAGAGAGTCAAGCGGACAGTGCCACTGGAGGGGAACGACTTTGGAGTGTGTTCCTGTGTGCCAGGCATGCCTGTCATTTCACTTAATGCTCACAGTCACACTTGAAGGCAAGTGCTGTGGTCATCCCAAGTTTACCGGTGAGAAGTCACATAGGATAGGAGTGTTAGTTCCCAAGGCCACAGGGGAGCCCACAGCCAAGTTGGCCTGACTCCAGAGCTCCCCCCCGCCCCCCCTCACCACACCTGGCGCATGGTAACCCTTTCATGGCTGGCTCTCTAGGGATAAAAGCCCTGATTGGTAGCATTTGTCACTTCCTGTGCTGTAAATACTCCTCACCCCAGCGGCCAGCGGCAGCCGGCCATGGTGATGTCACAGAACAAGCAGCACACCAGCATGGGCCACTTCCACCCCAGAGACTATAGACACCAATCACCTCAAGGACATAGACAACAGTGAAGGTAGTGCAAGAAGTAGGAAACGAGTTTTACAGATTGGCCTGTAGTCTCTTTATTTTTAATATAATTCACTTAACTCTAAGTTTAACAATTTTCAATAATGTTTCTGTTTCACATCTGGCTCACAAATTTCCGAAATCTGACCTAGTGCTGTCCTGAGCTGGTATGAAGTAGTGCATGCAGACTCGGGCACACCATGGCCAGGGAGCCCCCTGTAAGAGCTGCGAGCACACGGCCTCGCTCTGAGACCACTTGAATGTGCCTACTCGACAGCTGTCTGCCCCTCTCTCCCTCCCTGGGCCAAAGCCAGGCTTCTCTATTTTCTCTCATAAAGGACTCCTCTTGGAATCAAGCTTTCTCAATCTCAGCAGGTAGTTCCAAATGAAATTTTGAGGTGGATGAATTTGCCTCAAGAGATCTCATCTCCCTTTCGGCTGCCCCCTCTCCTTAGGTCTGTCTTCTCAGGAAGCTTCTGCTATCCTGACTTTCATCCCTTCTCAGACCCCACCCCTGCTCCCTCAGGACCCTCCCTCACTGCCATGTCCATGGCCGAATGAGCTCCCCTCCCATGTGACTTTCCACCTCATGTTGAATTGGTCCTTCAGGCACGGTACCTGAGCAGTGGCTGTCAAAGTGGCCCCGCTCATACCCTGTCAGAGTGGCACCTGTTTTCCCTGTCCCCAGCCCATCCCCTGGATCCCAGGCCTCACCATCTCCTCTGACAGGGCCTTCACCATCATCTTGCCCATCTTCCTGTTCATGGTTCGGGAAATCACAGCCCTCCACTTCTTCCCCAGCTTTTTGCCACTCTTCCCAGAATCCTCTGGGGTAGGGACACCTGACTCATCTTCCGGAATCTGTGACAACAAAGGAGGAGATTCAGGGACCCTGGTGACTCTGCCTAAATCAGAATGAGGCCCTCGGGCCCTGGCAAGAAATGGAGGGGTGGGAATGACAGGCCCCCTTCTCTCCTCCCTCCTAGCCCTGGTTCTGTTCTCAGCCCTATTAATTTGTAACTAATCTGTAATTAGAAAGAACGTAGGTGAGTTGTTGGGGCCCATAATTTTGGTGGGCAGAGAGGTGGGCCTTCTGTATCGAAGCAGGCTTTACCTCAGCAACCCTAAAGTCCCCTCTTTCCCCTCCTCCCTCCCTCCCTCCCTTCCACTTCCACACCCAGGGCCTGCTTCCAGATCCCCCAAGGGGGCTCTGAAACTCACATTATCATCCAGATTAAATTCCTTCTCGCTCACCACAGGGGAGCTGGGTTTGGATTTCGCAAAATCCTTGAAGCTGCTGGAGCGCTGAAGTGAGAGCTGGAAGAAGCAGAGGTGCTGTGCTTGGTGGTGGTGGCCACGTGGAAATGGCCGGCCAGGTAAGGGGCAAGGAGCTGTTCCTGCTGCCAACATAAGAGCACATACCCCAGGGCTGGGCCGCGCCACATGTGCCCTGAGAGCCCAGGGATAATGAGCTGACGTGCCAAGATGTCCTTGGAGCTCCCTAGCTTCCCTCTGCTCTTTACAGACTAGTCCCTAATGCTGGCTGCAGCGCAAGCTCCGGACCCCAGGATCCTCTGACTTCAGTCAGGCTTCAGACTCAGCCCACATTTCTACCAGTACCTGAAGTTTGGTAGCCAGAACCTTGGAGTGAAAGACTAAAGGAGTCTGAGTAAACAGCATCACCTTTAAATATCAGAGCAAAACCTTCACACCCACCCGTCAGGCCCGCAGCCCAAGCCTCCACGCTTTGGGCCTGCTCCAAGCATGGTCTCCAGGCAGCCAACACACTGGGTCTTCCAGCATGATGCATTTGTGTCTCAAGAAGAGCAAGACAATGCCCCCCAAGAGTCGGTTAGATCTAGCATTACGCTTTCTGGAAAAACCACAGTAGAGGCTTATTCAGAGAAGATGCCCACAGATTTGGGACACAAATGATAAGGGCTAATTTAGTAAAAGAAAGTTGTCATTTTCTTTCTTCAACTCAGCCTTTGACCTTAGCCAGTAATGTAATGAGTTGGCTACTGTTGATCGGTCCTGGTGTTCCGACTTTTAGGCCTGACCTATTGTTTGCCCTGGTGAGACCGTTTTCAGGAAATGAGCTTTCTTAACTGCACATGTACATGCATGCCCATATCAAGATAGCAGCCAGCAACCAGGGCCAGGCAGGTAAGGAGGTCAGGCTTTAGATTCCAGAAGAGAGGGAGAGCCTGAATCAAGATTGACAAGTCAAGACCAGAGCTACACACAGGAACCAGGGTTAACAAATGACCAGACACATAGAGCAGGACAGACTGCAGACACCAAAGATAAGGGCTTGAAGAACTGAATCCCCGAACGCTCACAAAGCTGAAAGTTTCACATCCTCTTTCCTACAAAAGGGGGGTCCAGTGACGATCCCCCAGGGCAGGGAAATACCACCAGCCCCAACACACACGCAACTGGTCCCAACTCCGAGGACTGCCAGGAGCTCTTCGGTTCTCTTAGTGGGTCTTGATCAAAGGCAAGTCAGCACTCAGGGTCAGGGGCCACACACCTTTCTAGGGGTCGTGATGAGCTAGCTGACCAGAAACCAGGTCAGAGGTCAGGCCAAGCAGATGCTACCACCATGAGGGCCCCCTGAGTGGGGCACCTGCAGCCGTTGTCAGAAAGCCTGTTCTGTGCTATACTGCGGAGCTGGAAAAGGGACTGCAAGTGGGCGTAGGGAGCGGAAAGCATGGCTGCGGGGTGGCCACTCTGGTTCCCATGCATCTCCTCCATCATTGGTTTTCCCCACCCACTATTCTTTCCTCTTTCTCCCCTTCTTTTGCCTTCTCTCCTCCACCTTCCATTTATTTCCTTCCCTTGTATGGCTAGGATGCAGCTGCCTGAATAACTTCCTCCTCTTATTGCCTGGAAAAGAGGGAACAGAGAGAGGGTGGGCACTGAGCTGGCCTGGGCCCAAGGAGGGCAGGCTATTTATAAGCCAGTGGGACCTATTGTGGCCTTCCCTCCACCACTGCTCAGCCATTCTGCAGCCCGGGAGGCTGAAAGTCTCCCCTGAAGCCCCAGGGACTGGCAAGCCTGAAAAGCAAGCAGGCGGGCAGCCGGGGGCTGGAAGTGGGCTTTGTTAGGGAAGAGTAAACTCCCCACCAGGCTGCCCTCTAATTGCAGTTCTTTCCTTTTCCTGTCATTAATCTGCAGGCTAGGGGCTGGGAGGAGGGCCTTTGGCTCCTGGGACCTTGTGTCAGGGCCCCTCTGTCCCAGCTTTAGTCCAAAGTGGGAGGAGACAATTCAGAAGGGCTGTGGGGTTGGCGCTGGGACCTGAGCCCAGCTGGCCGCTCCTCAGCCCAGGGACATGGAAGGGACTTGAAAAGCTCTTTGGGAAACTCAGAGTGGGGGCCAGCTAGGGTGGCCTTTTGCCTAGCCTACCAACAACCCCAAGGGCAGATATAATTAGAAATCTGGAATGTCTTTTGGTGACCCTGAAGTGACCCCTCACCCAGGTATGAGTTGAAATTCTTGAGCCTCTTTAGATTTTCCACCTGGCCTCCCTTTGGGGTGAGGCCTTCTTGGGAGTCTTGTCCAGGGGGGCAGAAGTACTGTACTCTGTTGGCTCCCTTTTCCATGTCCAACAGGCATATGTGGGCCTCTTGGAAATAACTACTTTTCTGGCATGAGATGTAGCTGAGTTCAACTCTGGGATGTGTGATCTTTAGCAAGTTATTTAACCTCCCAGAACCTCAGTCTCTGTCAGCCAGCAATGGGTAAAATGAAGACGAGAGCACCAACCTCATTAGTTGTCTTGAGGATGAAAGGCGCATGTTGTGACCCAGCAACACTGGTCAAACCTTCAAGCGTGCTGAGCCTTTCCTGTGACCCCCTGTAGACTCTTACCCAGGGCGTGCCCACCCGAAACGCTCCATCCTTATCCCTGTCAACTGGAGTTTCTCCTGCCTTCAAAATCCAATGTAACTGAAAACAACCTGCCTGCCCATCAACTGTGGAATGGCTGCTTGAGTGCGGCAGAATCATCCAAGGGAAGAGGACACAGCACTGAGTTAGTACAGCTCTCTCCACCATGGGTGAATCTCACAGATCCACTGCTGAGCTGAAGGGCCCAGCCACCAGAGTACACCATATGGTTCCTCATACAGAAAGGTCAAGACCTGGCAAAACTCATGTATGCTTTTGGAAGTCAGGATGGTGGTTACCCTTGGGGAAAGAGAGCACTGTAATGACTGGCAGGGGCATGAGGGAAGCTTCTGGACTGTTGGAAGTGCTTTGTTTCTTGATCTGCCTAAGAGGGATTTATGAAAATGCATTGAGTGGAACACTTATGATTTCTGTACTTTGCATATTTTTATGCTTTAATAAAAAGGCTTTTCAAACCGAGTTTCAAAGGCACTGCCTCCTGCAGGAAGCCTCCCTTGACCATCCCCTCAGAGCCGCACACCACCCCTGCTGCCATCTTCTTCCCGTGCTTCCTAAGCAAGCTTGTCTTTCCTCGGGGGTCTCTGCAACTACCTTAGCTCCTTCAGTGTGCCAGTCGTGTACAGAGCTCCCTCTGGGCTGCAGGCGCTGGCCTGTGCATGTGCGGGAATCCAATTACAAGGGGTTACACACTTCCCATGTGCCTGATACCCTGCCAAGAACTTGGTGTGTGCTGGCTCACTCCAGTGTCACCACAGCCCATCCCACAGCTCCACTTTCCAGCTGAGAAGACTGAGACTCAGGGAAATGAAGTGTCCTAGGAAGAGTTACAGAGCTGGTAAGCAGCCAAGAACAGGAATTTGAACCCAGGTCCATGATTCTGGAAGCTTGTGTATGTTGCTGTGCTCAGAGCTCACAAATTCATGCCCCAGTATGGGAATGGATTAAGCGCAGTGACGACTGCAGGGGGTGTTTGGTGGGAGCTTCCAGGAAAGCAGGAGGGAGTGTGGAGAAGGAAGGGCTCAGGAGGGCTTCATGGAGGAGGAGGTACATTGGGCCATGGAGGGAAGCCAGGATTTTGCCAAGAGGAGCTGGGGAGGGTTTAAATAAGAATGAGAGTTAGGGACCTTCTGAACATAGCAAGCATGGTGGGAGGTGGAGCAGAAAAGGCTACGGAATGCCCTGTCATGCCAAAGAAGTAGTGTGCTGGGGCTGGGGGAGATAGGGGCAGGAAGAGACCAGAAGGAGGGGACAGTATGGGCGCCTAGATTCCTCTCCATTTTCCCTGGTGGGAGGTCTGGGGTGTGATAGAGAGGGATGTGGTGGGGTACAACCATCTTTAGGGGAGGCAGGTCCCAGGACACACCCCTTTCCACTTCCTATATCCCAAAAGACCAAAGGGAATGCAGACAGAGACTTTGAAGGAGGCAAAGTCTCTAAAGAGCAGCCAAGGGTATGTCCACCCCCATCTGGAGGACCCTCTAATCCTTCATGATGCACAGCAGGTGACCCCACCACCCTGGAGGCCCTGCTCCCACCTTTGCTCTGCTACCTGGAGGTCCCCTATTCCATGGCCACAGTCTGCCCTGCAGAGCTCCTATCCTGATGGGTTGAATCTTTTACACCCATCAGATTCTTCTAGCACTTTTGAGATCACTAAGGGACAAAGGAGTAGAGAGAGAAGGGCTTAAGACTGGAGATGGACAACATCTTCCCCTACATCACAAAGTTGCCATGAGGAACCAATGAGCTAAGAGGTGGGTGGCGTGCACAGCATAGTGGCTGGCATCTGATGTGTCCTCAAGCAGCAATAGCTCCTAGTGCTCTTAAGTCTTGTTTGCTCTACTTCAGGGCTGGGACTGAGGCTAGCTCTTCTTTGCAGCATGCTCCCCACCTCACCCACATCTACAGCATGCACCCCCTCCTGGGCACATGTACACATGTGACAGAGCCTCTCATGTTTCTTGTTCCAGGCAATCAATACAACTGCCTGAATGGGCCGATAAAGACTATCCCCCTTTTTCAAGATGAGGAAACTAAAGGCCAAAGAAGGTCAATGAACTGTCCAAGGTCCTACAGCTAGACCCGGTAGGATTCCAGCTCTGCTTACTTACTCCCTGCTCTGCACTCTGTCTACTTGGCAGGCCTGGGGCACGAAAGAGAGGCCTCACTTGCTTTTGTGCTTTCCCCTCCACCATGTCACTGTGCCCCTGACAGGAGGGACTTGCCAGAGGTCCCAGTCCTGCAGCTGGGCTGCTTCCTGTGGGCCTGGAGGAGCTGCTGTCTCCATTCATCCACCTTCTGCAAGCTTGGCTTTTCTAAGGGCATTTCCACTGAATGGAGCTTGGGGAGTGGCTCTGGAGGTTGGCCCAGGCTTTGGCAAGGGTGGGGTGGTGTTTGTCTGGATGAATCCTCCCCTAGAGGACGTGGACCTCAGAGTGCTATATGGGCTTTACTTCTCCTGGGTGAGGTCTGGGGAAAATCCCAGAGGCCCGGCCACCAAAATCTTTATGATGGAAGCTGGGAAAGAAGATGGGGGTTTCTGGGCTCTGTGTGCCCCTGGGCACCTCTGCCTGAGGTGACACAGGGTCCCAGTGTCAGTGTCAGCTCTTTCTTAGACTCTTTCCTCTAGCTCAGCTCCCCTGTGGTTTGGGGCCCAGCAGTGTCTAGAGCAGTATCTCTTCCCACCCCCACCAGCAAGGGGAAGTGGACCTGCTCGCTGAGGAGTGGCGGCCAATGGCAAGTGTGCTGGGCCTAGCACCGACTGGGGCTTGGAAGGGGGTGACAGCACTTGTGTGAAGACTTGAGAATCTCCTCCCACTCCCACCACCCACCTCCACTGAGACCTTAGAGAAGCAGCTGCGGTGAGGGGAGAGTAGAGCCAGAAGTGGCAGCCACCCCAAGACCTGAGATGAGGCAGGATGCACACCCCAGTACCCTTTGGCTCAGCTTCTCAGCTAGTTCAGCCTCTGCCTGGGAACGGCTCCCCTGACAAGGGGCTCCCCCATAGGGTACCTGGCTGCGGTCCAGGGGAAACCTGCAGGGCGCAGCAATAGCCTGGAGGCCCTGGACCATGGCCTGCGGCTACGCCTGTGCCACTTGGGCCTGGTCCAGGCCTGCTTTGGGTCCTAGGAGCCCGTTGGGTGTGCAGAATGCACTTGCTGATTGCCTGGGAGAATCCAACAGTTGAACCAGAGAATTAAGTCTACAAATCCTCAAATTCAACTAAAGAAACCTAAATCTGCCAGAGCCTCCACGGAATCTTCTAGTCTGGCCACTGCTCCAGGAAGATGAATCCCTCAGCTGTCCATGACAGCTGCTTTTCTTCCTGGATTTTTCCTCCTCAGTCCTCACCTCCTCCCCATCTCACCAGCTCCATCTCTCCTTCACAAATACTTTCTCCCTGCCTGAGAACAACCTGTATGCCCCCTGCATTCCACTGCCATTCCACTGCATTCCCCTTTCGTGAGTCTGGAAACCTCCTCAGGCCGCATCTCCAGTTTGGCCTCCTCTCCTGTGGGCCTGAGGAGCTGCAACAGAGCTGAACCAAGTGGGCAGAATCCGGGTACAACAAAAGGGTGGAGGCCCTGGGAGCATCATGGCTCCTCGCCGGGCAGCCCTGTGGGGCTGTTAGAGGGAGAGGGCTCCTGACAGGCCATGCTTGGCCAAAAGCTGTGTCAGAACCAGCGAAGGGGAGCAAGCACTGAGTAGTCTTAGGATTCAACCAGAGAATTACATTTTGTAAGTCTGGACTTCTAGTCTAGGATTCTAGCCCCTAATTTTAGGTTTCTGTCCCATTATTGCAGGGTTGAATTCTTGAGCTCTAGACTTCTAAGTCTGTTCTGTAACTCCATTTGTCTAGAATTTTGTAAGTGTTGTCTGTACTTCTGTTACTCTAGTAACCTCTAGGTGTCTGTCCCGTTGCCCTCAGGAGAATGGCCCTCTCCTACAGACTCAAAGTATAGCCTTTGGCTCTTCCTACTTCCAAGAGTCCTGGAGGGGATGGGTGGAGAAAGCAGAGGGAAGGAAGAAGTGAGTTCTCAGAGATGCTTCTCACCTTTCTCTTCTGAGTGGGCTCCTTCTCGCTGGCGTTAGATGGCTTGCGGCGCAACATCGTCCTCTACCCTGGTGACACTCTGTCCCTGCAATCCTAGGTGTCGAGATACCAAGGCCTCGACAGAAATGTCCCGGGGGCACGGCATGGACTGAGCCTCTGGCTGCCAGTCTAACTGCTGCAGTGGCAGCTTGGGGGTGCGGGCCATGGACACCCGGCAGCAGCGGCATACAGGAAGCCATGCCACGTGACCCACTCTTGCAGCAATCACAGCCCCTGCCGGCCCCTAGGGAGGAAGTAAGTCCCAGCTTCAGTCTCCAGAGATTCTCATACAGACAGCTCTTGGGTTGAACAAGCAGAGAAAAGTCCCTACCCTGCCATCTCATGTCAATCATCACCAGTCCTGCTTCTCGGTCTCCCTGGAGGTGGCCCTCAACTTGACAATCTATGGCCTATTCAAGCCTCTTCTCTCAGAATCCAGGAACCAGAAGTTGCACCATCTCTCTGCCTGCCTCCTTACCACTACCATCACTCCTTCAACTGGCACTCCTATTTATAGTCATCACCTTAAAGCCATCACCCCTGCAGTTATCCCCACTGCCATCAGCACACCTACAGCCATTATCACGACAGCAATCAACCCTCCGGTCAATACCGTGGGCCATGACCCCTCCAGCCATCACATTGCTGCTAACACCCTTACAATCATCATCCTCACAGCTGTCGCCCTTACAGACATTACAGCCAGTCACTCCCGCAACACTCTTACCCCTACAGCCGTCATACCTTTAGTCACATCCCTGCAGCCAACACCTTGCAGCCATCAGCCCTATGAACATCACCCCTGCAGTCATCCCCACTGCCATCAGCACCACTAAGCACCATTGCTAGAGCAACCACTCCTACTGTCAATACCCCTCAGCCATCAGCCTCTGTCCACCACAACACTGCCACTCTGACCCACATGGCCGTCATCCTCACAGCCACCACCCTTACAGACACTATTGCTATAGTCAGTCACCCTCACTGATGCCCTCATCCTTACAACCACGGCTCCTACAGCCATCACCGATCAGTCATCACTGTACAACTCTCACCCCACTGCCACCAGCACACCTACAGCCATCCTCACCAGAGTAGTCACACTGAAGGTCAAACCTCCTAGGCTGTTCCCCATATATTCATCACCACCACAGCTGTCGCCATGAAAACAAAAGCATTTGCAAGCAACTCCATGCCACCAATGAACGTCCAGTTCAACAGGCATTTCTTGACTGTTATTCACTTTGTGGCTTGCCTGTGGCAGATATTTTAATAACTTCAATGACTTAGTCTTATCACAAAAGTAATTCATATTCATCATATACAATTTAGCAAGTACAGATAAGCAAAAAGAAGAAAACGTAAAAATTCTCTGTAATTCTCTTCCATACTGTTTGTACGAATATCTTTCTGGTTTTGAGTATTAATTACTTCTCTATAGAAAGTATATCTTATTTTTATTCTTTTTTTACAAAAATCATATTGCCCAGAAAGCAGCTCAGTGGTTTGGGAGGATGGAGAGGGAAGGGAGAGATTAGGAAGGGCACAATGACCCTTTGGGGGGTGATGCATATGGGTATGTTCACTCTGGGTTGTGGTGATGGTTTCATGGGTGTATACACATGTCAAAACTCAATGAATTGTACCCTTTAAAAATGTGCAGTTTACTGTATGTCAATTATACCTACATAAAGCCATGTTTAAATTTTTAAAGATTCAGAAAGTCACATTTCACAAACTGTGTTGGTAACTACTTGTCAAACTGAACACATTCTGATTAAGATTTTCTCCAGTTCTGAAATATTCAGCTGTGTGATCTGTAGTGGCTGTGGGGCAGCCCATTGCATGACTGTACAATGATTATTTCCCCAGCGCCTACCGGTGAACTTAGGTTGGCTTCATTTGTTTACTGCAGAATTTTAAGGTAAATTTTCACGTCCACGATTTTTTCCATAGGATAAATTTCCAGAAGGAGAATCATGGGGTAAGGGCGTGAATCTTTTTAAGGCTTTCCACTATGTGACACTTGTGAAACCCTGGGCTGGCCCTCCCCTGCTCCCAAGATGTGCTTGTGACTTCCTCCCCTTGCCCCCAGCCTGCCCCACGCCCTCCGACTGCGGTCCGTCGTGGGAGCTCAGGAAAGACCACAGGTCCTTTCCCCCACGCTGACATCCCACTTCTGCTCTGTCTTCCTCAGCCTGCTAGGCAGACTCATGGAAAGGTTGCGCGTCCCCAGCTCGCCTCCCCGGCCCAGAAGCCCGTCCCAGGCGGTACAGGGCCCGAGCGCGGTAACTGCAGGGCCTCGGCGCGCGGGGCGGAGCACGGCAGCGGCCGGGGATCCAGAGGGCCTGGCGCTCGGCGGACTGGGGCGGAGGGCAGCCCCGCGGGGCGCTGGGCGCGGCTGCAGGCCTCGGGCCATCTGGGGCTCCAGCGGCGGCACGGCCGGGAAAGGAGCCCTCGCAGAACCTTCCGGGCCTACATCTCCGGGGCGCGTCCCAGGTCGGCGCGCAGGATGTGCCCCGCTTCCTGTTTGCTCAGTCCCAGCAGCGAGGCGAGCTCACACACTAACCGCAGAGCCTTCGAAGGCAGCCACCTCGCCCAGGCCTGGGAAAAGGCCGCGGGGGGCGGGGTGGCGAAGGGACCTCACTCGGGAGAAGTGCAGAGAGGCGACCAGACCCCGGGACAGAAGGGAGTGAGTGTTTTCAGCCCTGCGCTTGCATCTCCTTTATGATCTGTCACCAGTGGTCCGCTGCCTCTGCTCCGGGGATCCCGGGCTCCCCCATCTGGGCTTGTCTTCCCTCAACTTTTCTCTCCCAGCACGCAGCCCTGGCCCGAGTCCCACTAGGTCAGGCCCCGGCTGGCTAATGGACCCTAAACACGTTTTTAATAGGTGTCCCTTCTGGGTAACACATTTGCATTTTATAGGTTACATTCCAGGTACACAGAGCCCTCGGCTAAGGAAGGGATCCAGGACAGTAGTTAGTGCACAAGGCTGCCTCAAACTTCATAAAGGGCTGGCAGACAGGACCTCCGCTAACCCTGCGCAGAGCCTTGTGCTCCCTACTTTGAGAAGTGTGAGGTAAATAGTTGTCAGGGTCTCGTGTACCTGGGAGCTTACATCCTAGGTGAAGCCATGCTGAGCTGACATTTGCCCAACATTTGTTCTTTGACAAGCTCTACATTAATCCCGCTGCAGCCCCCCAAGATCAGTAGTGTGAACTGGGTTATTGTCACAAATATGTGCCCAGTATAAATGTGGGGTGGGAGAGCCTTGATTTAGCAGCAGTATTGCAGGGTGTGTGGGGGCACTTGGGTTCCACTGATAGATCCCTCTGAGCCCTCAGAAGGCAGACACAGGGCTGCCAAAGACCCAGAGCACATTGTAGGCTGCATTCGCATAGAGCAGCCCTCTACAAGCACCTCCCACGAGGGTCTAACTTGGTAGACCATGGGTGTGATATTTGTGGTGGGACCGAGTATGTGAAAGCATCCCACACTCTCTGAATGGGTACAGTTGTAATGCAAGAGAGTAAGAGTTGGATAGCGAGGGACACCTAAATTTAGAAAACTTCCCGAATGACTCTTATTCTTACCTCTCCTCACCACACACACTTCCAGTTGAAAATGATAACCCTATGTGGCAGGCCGTGGGTTTTACAACAACCCTATGAGGCGTGTACCGTTGCTCTCCCCATTTTACAGGGAGGAAGCTGAGGCTCAGAGGGGTTTAGCAAACTGCGAAGGTCGACATAGCTGAGAAGTGGTGGAAGCTGAATTTTAAACACAGGTTTGTCTCGCTCCAGGGCCCATGCTATAAACACTAGCCCAGGTGGCTCTTCTGTGGAGTTCCTGAGGAGGAGGTAGAGAATTGGCAACCTAGCTGGTTCAGGTGCCACAGGGCCACCTTGAAGCAAGCCCAGAGGGGAGTGAAGAGGATGGGTAGGGCATCTGGGGTGATCTATGGGGAGCCCTTGTCCACCTGGGGAGGACTCAACACCTGCAGTATTTGGCTTAGAGAGGTGGGCCAAGGAACAAGCTGACTTCAAACAGTTGTCGGAACAGGAGGGGGTACGCATTCCGGGTGGACTGGAATGATGGGACATAGACAAATGGAAGGTTTGGGTTTATTCCAAGGAAGACATTTTCGTTATTCAGATGGTACTAGTTCAGCCCTGGTAAGTAGTGAGCTTCCCATCTCTGAAAAGGTTCAAGCAGAGACCCCACAGTCCCTTGGAAATACCTGGGCATTTCCAAGGTGAAGTTCACCTTGGTAGCCCAACCCATTAGCAGATTTCATGCTGCCTTTCAGCCCCGGGCAAGTTCACTATGGCTTCAGAGGAATGACAATGGAACGTTCTTGGGGTAAGAGGGTTTATTGACCAGCTTGTTCTCCCAGAGATAGTTCAAGCACTAGAATTACATCTGCAACTAGCAGTCTACAGGTCTGTAATCCTCCTTATGTCTGCTTTCACCCAGAGCCCTGGGCAGAGCTCTTTATATAGTGACTCAGTCAATACTAGCTTATTGCCTGCAGGTGTGGAAGCAGTAGCCTAGCAGCAGGCCAGATACATCATCAAGTAGTTTAGGTTCAGGTGAGGATCCTGGCTATAGGAACTTCAATTTTCCCCTCACATGCTTAAGCATGAATCTTAGCAGCAAGGATGAGAAAAGCCAATGTTCTGGGGGGGAAAAGGAGGGCAGAGGAGAGTGGGCCCTGGGAAGGAAACACCCATCCCTCATGAGTACTGACAGTACCCATGAAGCTCCCAGCTCTGGGAACACTTGGGAGCCCCTGGCAGCAGGGGCTGATGAGAGGGAAGGACACTCATTTCTGAATCTCTGAACCCATGATAAGGTCTTGGTTTAAAAACAAAAAACACCTGCAGGCAGCTGTGGCAGTTACCACCAGAGGAGGCTGGGCTTTGGTGTTCACATAAAAACACACATATTCACGGCTCACTGCAGTGCCTTTCTGTGGGACACAGGCAGGGACTGGGCTGCTCTGCTTAGGTCTCTGTTCCAAGGGTACAAGGACAAAGGTTGCTGAGCAGCCTAAGGGACACTTGTTTAGGGCTGTACGAAGAGGAGGGGCAGGAGAACACCTCCCAGAGGAGTCAGGTAGAACTGGATTCAAATCTCCGTACATCCCCTGCTGGCTGTTTGACCTTGGGCAGGTGTCCTCGGGCAATGAGTTTTAGTGAAGATAATGATAATGTGGGCCTTGCTTTTGGAGGGGTGGGGTGTGTGTGTATGTAAGTCAGTCACTCCTGATGTAGAGTCACCCACAGGAGATGTGACACGCAAGAGGGCCTAGAACTAGTCAGGAATGCTGGGTGGTAAGTTGGCTTTTCAGCTTCACAGCTTCATGCTGTGGACCACTGGGGCTTTCTCAACCACCCATCCCACCCTGCTCAAGCCAATAGCTCAGTTCCTGTTTCATAAACAAACAAGGAAGTGAGGGGATGAGCCAGCTCCAGAGCAGAGGCTGGCTGGGTGGACTTGAGGAGTGCTTCCCACCCCCAGCTGAGAGAGCTTGGAGGGCAAGAATGAACAGTTGCTTTTGAATCCTTCATATTTCTTTTTGGGGGCACCAAAAGTGCCCAACTGCTGCTTTGAGGATGTGCCCACTGAGTTGGCAAAATCCACTGCTAAGGTGGCTTAGCTGGGGGAAGAGTAGCCAGCCCCAGCCCTTCTGCCATCCAGCCCCTGAAGAGCAGGAGCCAGCTGGCTGGCAACTGAGAGGGTCGACTTAGTTTTAATTTAAAAAATCAACCATTCAGACTCTGTGTATGTATGTGTATCTATTATCATCTTATCCATGCGCTTTCCTAGTCCACAAAGGATTTACAGTGTCAAAAAATGTGGCTCCATCCTATTGTTAGCACTGTTGTTTCAGCTGCGTGACCTAAAACAGGTCTCCAAGGGCCTTAGTTTGCTCATTAAGGGCACTAACAGAGTGACAGAAGCTCACACTGAAAGCGAGAGAGGAGCCTGCACAAAGCTGAGTGAGGATGCTGGGGATTCAATGCTAGCTCTGGCCCTGTGGGGTGTGTGACCTTGGGCAAGTCCCTTCCTTTTTCTGGGCTGCCATTACTGTTTTGCCATCTGTAAAGTGGAGGGCTTGAACTCACTTCTGTTTGTTTGGTCATGGAGCTCCTAGTTGGGACTGCCTATGGGATTTTAGGGCCTGGTACAAAAATGAAAATGTAGGTCCCCTTGTCCAAAAATTGTTAAAAATTTCAGGATGGTGGCAGAGGAGCATTAAACCAAGCACAGGGCATAGGGACCTGCCCAACAGCATAGGTTGGTCACCCAGAAGCTGGCCCTGCAACTGCTTCTCATGCAATTTTACGGGAAGCCCTCAGGGCTGCTTTTGGCTAGAGCTCTGCTTTCTGTGGGCGGCCTTGTGGCATTTCTGAGGAGCCTCAGACTCCAGGGAGCATAGCTGGAAAAACCCAAATTAGACACTTGCTCAAAAACCTGTCTAGTTTTGATGCTTACACATAAAATTTGGGTCCCAAACCTTTTCCTTACCTACTTCCAAAAGTGAGGCAACAGTTGAACTTGTGCTGGGTGAATAATAGCGTTATCATCTTACGTCTGTGTGGTTTCCTGGCTACAAAGTGCTCTCATGTCCGGATCTTATGGGCCTCTCACCATAACCTCATGAGGAAGGCAGTAGAGGTAGTTTTCAGAAATGATAACTGAAGACTAGAGAGGTGAGACCACACAGCTGGGTCTAGAACCCTAGAACCCTATCTCCTAGGAAAAGGAGCTTTTCCATATGACCTGCTCCACAGTGGCAGTCAGTAGGCAAGGACACAAGGACAGGTTTGGTAAGCTCTGTCCTCCAGCATAAAAACCAAGGCCCAAGGGGGCATTTATTTATCTTCAATTCCTAATGATATCTCAAGGGCTCCTGCACGTGTTAGTCCTGCCGTGCGTGCCCTGAATGTTTCCCCGCCTGATACAGAGTAATGCCCTTCAAGCAGGATGGTCAGGGTGCCAGCCATCTGGGGCACAGGAAGGGAGGAGCTAGGGTGGCTGGGGCTCCTTGGCAGCCATGCTTCCAGGGCCAAGGTTCTCTATCCCAAGAGGGTGGATTGGAAAGGGCAGTTAAGGGGAAGAGACGATGCAGAGGCCTGGGACTTGCATGGAACGGAGGAAAGGGGAGCATATGAACTGCCCTAGCCTGACAGTCCTGTGAGTGGGTCTTGCTCAGGCACCGGGGCCGTCCTGCTGCCCATAGCCTGCCAGAATCCCAGAAGCAAGTGTCAGGGCTCAAAGGTAAAGGCCTGGGCAGGCAGGCTGTGGGGAAGCAGCATGGCGTGGAGAATACCAGTTGGGGTCTGAGTCCCAGCTCACCAGCTGGGGTCTTGGTTGAGCCTGAGTTCCCTTAACTGTAAAATGGCGAAAGCCATATCACCATTTTCTGAGAGATGTGTTCTGCAGTCATCTGATTGGTTTGAGTACAGCTTTTTCATTTCCTTGACAAGTGACCTTGAGCGGGTTGGTTAATCTCTATGAGCCTCACTCACTTCCTTCACTTGTAAAATGGGAACAATAAACATACCTTCTCAGACATTGTGGGGATTAAGTGGGAAAATGGAATAATGTGGTATACACTTAAACATTTATTGAGAGGGTAGATCTCATGTTTACTGTTCTTACCACAATAAAATAAAATTTAAAAAATGCTTATAAAGCACAGTGCCTGGTACATACCAAACCTTCAGTAAATGGTAGCGACGACATGATGATGACTTGAATTTTATTAGTAGCAACTATTGTTGTAGGTGAGCAGGGGAGGGAGGGAGTGACTCAGCCAACTGCTGGGTGCTGTAGGCTCTCAGCGAGGATGGCTCAGAGCTGGAGCCTTTGGACACAAGCCTTGGCAGTGATGATTGTCACAGGTCACCCTCACACTCAGCAAACTAGGCCGGGTGGTCCCAGGCTGGGGGACTCTTCAGCCTGGTGTCTTTGCTTAGCCCTCTGCCCCAGAAACTTGGTTCTCTCCCCATCCTGACTGTGCTCCACTGAGCAAAGGTTCTGGCCCCCACTCTCCTGGACCACATTTGACAAGTCCTACAGCACGGGATCTCCTCCATGCCCCCCACAAGGCTATAGACTTAGCACAGGAGGCGGTTGGCGGGGCGTGGCGCGCATGTGAATATACAAACCTGCACGCATGCTCACATGCACACTCCCAAGTGCCTGTGCTCCCCAACTGAGCTTCTGGGAGCCCCACATCCCTGCCCCCTGCCACCTCCTCTGCTACCACAAAAGCCGCAGATAACAGCAGACCCGTCAACACAGCAGACACAATGCAAAACTCAGAGGCAGGCTTTGTTGCCAGGCTGTTTTAAGCATCTAGCAGGATGTGAGCCCAGGTGGCTAACGGCTGGGCTGGGGAGAGAAAACTCCCCCAACCCTGTCCCCAACAGCAAGCGCAGCAAACTCGGAAGGGGCAGGAGGTAAGGCTGATGGATTCTTCAGGGTGCCAAAGGGCAAAAGAACTGGGCCTGCTGGCCCATTCCGGCCCTATCATGTCCCAACCAAACACTGTGTGTCCTTGAGCAGGTCCCACCCCACGATGAGCTTAGTTTTCGTATCTGTAAAATGGGGAACCAAGACTCTGCCCACACAGGTTAAAGGTCACCCAAAGGATGCTGGAGGATTTAATAGCGTTGTCACTATGGCTGCGTGCTGCACTCTGAAAGTTAAAAGGGCTACCACGTGTCAGGAAGTCTGGGATAGTGATTGGGTACCACTGCTCAGGCCAGTCCCGACTTTGGGAAGAGCCATATTCCAGAGTCTCCAGGCATTCCCTCCTGACCCATGGCCAAATTACAATGGCTTAACTCCCTCTCCTGTCAATTGACATGGGCCCACCCAGGGTTTATGGGCTCTCCTGTGGGGCAGGCTTGTCTCCCTGACCCTGGGTGGCAGTATGTAACCAGAGGACTTAGCGACCCTCCCCTCTTCTCCCCCTATAAGGCACAGCAGGGAGCCTGCAGTCAGCCCAGGTCCCTTAACCTGTGGGCTACAGCCGGGAGGCCATTGTCGGGCCAGAAGCAGGTGGGGGTGGCCAGAGGCAGCCTCACTGGGGTGGGAAGACCAAGTCAAGAGCCAGTGTGAGTGGGATCAGCCCTGGCTATAACCAGCGGGTGGTGAGAGGGTGGGGCTGCCCCAGGGCCACGGAGCCCCTGGGGCTAAGGCACTGCCCTATATTGGTCTTTTTTTTGATGGGGTTGGTGGGGAGGTGGAGGCAGTGGCTACAGGCTCTGCCAGGTTATGAGTTAGGCCTACTGGACTCAAAGAAGGAAAAGGACTAGCTGGCTCTCCTATCCTGGGGATGGGGGTTGGGAGCTGAGGGTGGGGAGTAGCTCAGAGAGGGCCCCAAACTCTGCCTAGAGCCAAGAAGCCCTGTGCCCCTGGGGTTTGGTTCTGGAGAAGGAGGCTTAAGGCAATGGTTTCCGGGTGAGGGGCTGGTAGGGGCTCTTGGGGCTTAGGTGGTGCAGGGTGAGGGAAGCCAGGGGAGAGGTCAGTAAGGGAATCTCAAGCTTCTAGAAGCTCCTGCCAAGGATGGCAAGAGTGGACACTGCCAAGAGAGAGGCCCAGGAGGCAGCTGGAGAGGCCCTCGCAGACAGGGGCTCCGTGTGCTGTTGCAGCCATGTGAACTCCTCCAGCAGCTGGCGCTTCTGCAACTCGGGGCCCACCTTCTCACGAATGGTCTGGTAATAGTGGTTCAGGTACTGGAGCTGCAAAGGTAGGAGGGGTGAGGGCCTCTCAAGGCTGAGCTGCCAAAACGTGAGGTCCTCGTTCAATCCAGTCCCCTGCTATTGCATGCCAGCTGCCCACTGTGGCCCTGGTACCCAGACATACCTCACAGATACCCACAGATACCCATAAGTCTCCAGCCATCATCAAGCTACTGGGACTTTTCAGAGGCAGTTCACCTGGGTGGCTGTTTAATGTCTTAGTGACTTTCAGGGTGCAGGTGGGGGGAGGGAGTGGATTTCAGGCACAGGAATGAGAGGAAGAAGGGCAGGTACTATTATCCCCATTTCACAGAAGAGGGGACTGAGGCCCAGAAAGGGGAAGGGATTGCTGATAATTCTAGGACTTGAGATGGCAGACTCCAGAGACCCAATCTCAGACTCCCCAGGAATTCACTACTGGTGAACTGGACAGGCTGGTTCGACTAGGGAGTTCTAGAAGCTCTGGGGTCTCTGGCAAGTGTGAGAGGGATGCCCCAGTGTATGCCTCCAGGTGCCAACAGTGTGGACCCTCCATGGAGAGGGGAAGGGGCAGAGGATCTTGGGATAGGGAGTGCGGAGGCAAGAGAAGCCCAGGGTAGGAGAAGAGGTGGTCAGTGGTTCACTGACCTGAAGGCTGAAGGGTGGACAGTGCTGAGGGGCACTCACCTGCTCGGGGGACAGCAGGCTGACATCGATGAGGTTCCGGTCATAGGGCACCAAGGACACCACTTCAAAGGTCAGGTAGGTCCCTGGGTACTAGGAAGCCACAGGGCAGGTGGGAATGCAGGAAAATGAGTGAGGAGGAGGAGCCAGGCTGAAGGAAGGCAGGGAACTGAGCTGTCAGGCCCGAGACTCAGGGTAGGCCTGAGCCTCCTGCAGTCCCCTTGGCAACACTCTCCACCCCACAAGCCCCCCGCCCGCCCCCACTGGTTCCCAGGCTACCGCTTAGCGTCCCGCCTTCAGTGCTTCCCTCCAGATTTCTGAAACTTGGATTTAGGTCTGAGGTTCTCAAAGTGTGTGCATCCACAGCACCTAGGAAGCTTGCTAAACATGTAGACTGGGGCTCATTCTCCAGACCATTGGGGTGAGAATCTGGGCAGGGCTAGGGTAGGAACCTACATTTAAATAATTTTAATATGAGTTACTAGGTTTTTATATCTATCTACCTAATCTATATCTCTATCTCTACCCATATCTCTGTCTATGTATCTATTAAGTGATCTATATATGGAGATAAGTATAAAGAAAAAAAGCAGCCCATAATTTCCATTTCCCACAGAGCTCTTGCATATATGTGCTTAGAAAACTCAAATCGCAAATACAGATACACAATAGAATTTGAAAGTCTCCTCCCTGCCTGGTTTCCTTCCTAAACACATTTTAGGCATATACAGGATACATATGTGTATACTTAAAAAATTCATGCAAAATGGATCCTACCATACACTTTGCTGAGCTTCCTTCCCCCCACCATAGTAAACCTAGGAGAACGCTCCATGTTAGCTCAAGATTTACCTTCTTTTTTATGGGCCATGTAAGAGTCCAAGGCATGTGGATGATGATTTATTTAACCAGTTATGGACACTTACAGTTTCCACTTTTTTTACTATTATCGTCAATTTTTACTATATCAGCAATTCTACTATTACAATCAACATCCACCTATAAACAAACATCTTGGTGACCTTTTGGAACTCTGTCCAGAACGTTCCTATCTGGCAGACACATTGCTGAGACAAAATGTACAGGTCTTTTAAATAGGTATTTTGATAGATATTGTCAAACTCCCCTCCAGAAAGACCGGACCGGTTTGCCGTCTCCCCCGGCAGTGTGTGAGACTGCCCACTTCCCCACATACTCATTTTTGCCAATTGGGTGAGCGAAACATGGTATTCTTTTGTGGTTTTGACTTGTATTCTTTTTTGAGTTGAAATTGAATTTGAATTGAAAACAAAACAATTGTTTTGATTTGTAATATTTCTTTTTTTGAGTTGAAATTGACTGGATTTAAAAATGTTTTCAGACAGATAACTTTGTTTTTTTCTGAGTGAAGTATAATTGATACACCATTTTATAATGGTTTCAGGTGTACAATATAGTATTTTGACAATTATATGCATTATGAAATGTCCCCATAAGTGTGGTTACCGTCTGTCACCATACAAAGATATTGCAATGCTATTGGCTATATTCCTTATGCTGCACTTTTCATCCCTGTGTCTTATTTTATAATTGGAAGTTTGTATTTCTTTTGAATAAAGTTGAACATCTTTTCACATTAATGGATCATTTGTGTTGATCTTAGTGAACTGCTTCTTCAGCACCTTTGCCTCTTTTTTTCTGTTTTCCCTCTTTTTGTCTTACTGATTTCTAAAAGCTCATGGTACAAGAAGGAAATTCATCCTTTCTGTCATATGTGCTCTATTTGTCATACATCTTGACTTTTGTTTGTGGTATTGTTTCCATATAGATGTTTTAAAATTTAATTTCATAAGTCATCCATCTTTTTCTTCATGGTTTCTGGGTCTTGCATAGAAAGGCCCCTTTCCACACTGGGATGATGAATGATTTATATAGATTTTCTTCTAGATCTTTTATGGTTTCACCTTTAAATCTTGATCAGTTCGGAATTTTATTTTGGTATACCAGTGAGGGTCTTCAGCTTAATCCCCCCAAATGATGAGCCATTTGTACCCCCTGCCCATATATTAAACAGTCTGTCTTCTTTACTGCTTTGAAACTCGACCTTTACTGAAAACTAAATTCCCATTTTGATTATGGAAATTAGAGGGCCTGTTTCCGGACTAACCATTCTGTTTCATTGTTATATGTGTCTCTCCCTTCTCTGGTGTCATCCTGTTTTTGTTACGGCCCCTGCCTCATATGTGCTAATATCTAGAAGGGCTAGTTTCCCTTACTGCTTTTCTTTGTCAGAATTTTCCTAGCTACCTAGCCATCTTTGCATGTTTATTTTCACAAGTAAACTTTACTATCATTTTGTGAGGTTACCAAAGCATCTAGTTAGCACTGAAATTGAGGTTGGCTTGAATTTATGGATTAATTTAGGGAGAAATGACATCTTCATAACATCAAGGCTTCTTTCTAGAAAGTACCATTTACTTAAATCTTTTTTTATGTCCCTCAGTACACAGTTTCCCCAGGTAAGTCTTTTTAAGTTTATACCTAGGAATTTCATCTTGTTGGTTGCTATTATGTGGAAACTTCGTATCTAACAAGCTCCCATGGTACTTACCATGTGCATTAAGAATCAATGATTTAGGGCAAGGATACTGATTCATTTGGTCTGGAGTGGGATCTGGGCATTGGCATTAAAAAAAAAAAGCTCTCCCGATGATTCTAATATTCTAATGTGCAAACAGGTTTGAAAAACTCTGATTTATGGACTTTTTCTGGAGCCAAGGAAGAATCCAAATAAATTCATGCCCACATATCAAGTGTCCTTCTTCTCTGACCTTCCTTATGCCCCATGCAGCCTGAAGTCACTGTGATGCCATCCATACCTCCAGCCTATCTCATAACACTTTACCTTGGTCTTTGCTTCTATCACGAGGGCCACATCTTCAAGACGGATCCCAAATTCTCCATCCTGATAGTAGCCCGGTTCTGGGAGACACAGAAATACTGGTGGGCACTAAGGAGGGGGAGCCCATGCTGCCTCTACCAATTAAGGAGTGGCTTGAGGGCCCGGCCCGACTGCCCGCAACCTGCCAGTTTGACCCTCCCTTGTACAGCACCTGGGTCCTGGAGGTACTCCGTCTCCCTGTGTGCCACTGTCCTGTTACCCCAGTGTTTGCCCAGAGACTGCGGAATCTGGATGTACAGCCAGGAGCCATCTCCCAAGGGCCAATGAGGGGATGGGCTGAAGGGGCTTGGGGTTTGGGTGGGACAGTCCATTTGGGGCTGGGAGGGGGATGGTGAGGGAGCGCAGTGGTGGAGCACAGGCGGCCTTATGCCTGGTGTGCTCCCTGAAGGCTGGTGCTCCCTAGACTGCAGTCCTGGGCTAGGCTTGGGGTGGGAGGGGGTGGAAGAGCCCGAGAGCCATACCGATGGAAGTGAACATGCCCTTGGCCATGGCAATGTTGCTGTACTGGAATCCCACTGGCCCTGGAAAGGGAGATGTAAGCATGGTATCAGCTCTTCTGTACTCACCAGGCTCCGGGAAGAGCAGGTAATTGGGTCCCTGGGCATCTCTAGCAGCCCTTGTCCACTGCACCATTGTCTGCCTGAGGCTGGTACATGTCAGATTGGCTCTGGCTTTTATTATTCTGGGGTATGCCAGCCAGCTGCTAGGTCTTGACCTGCCACTCTTGTCTCTGAGGCCCTCCCAGATGCCAAGCAGGCAGCAGGAGTGGTTGGCTGCCAGCATTTCTTCCTTATGCTGTGGAATGTTACTTGCCACCAGCTGGGTAACCTTGGGCGCATCACTGCATGTCTGTGGGTCTTGCTTATTTTCGTACCTGTGAAATGCTCTAACTCCTTCATAAGAGGGGGGGGCCCGGGGCAGTGTGGGGGAGACACCTACACTCATGCACACACAGGAAGTTGCCAATGCCGTGGCCTGTCCCATGACCATAATTGAGTCCAACGTCCCACAGGGCTCTTCGGGCAAAGGCCTCCACCATTCTCCCTGGAAGAGAATTAGTTGGCTGGACTCCAGGCTGTCCACTTTGCCCCTTCCTACTCTCCTGTCCCAGACCCAGGTACCAGGATGGCACCTGCAGAGAGTGGCTCCTGAGAAGCAGGATAGCAGCCTCTCTCCTGTGTACTCCTCATTGTACCCATTACCTGGACTGATGACTCTACTACAGTTTTCCCCATCTGTCAATGCCCTTTTTCCTCCAGGACTTCTCCGTGACTGCTGCAGCCCATAGTGACCCCCCTCACCTCTGAGCTGCCCTGTTAGATTATAAGGCAGGGGGCCATGGTTCAAGGCCTGGCTCCACCACTAACCCTCTGTCTGACCTTGGGCGAGGCACACTTTCTGGGCTGGATTTTCTCATCTATACAGTGGATGGGATAATGATATAATCCCTGCCCCACTATCCTCCCAGGGTGGTTGTCTGGTTCTAGCCTGGTTTCTGAAACCCACCTGATGTAGCAGCAGGAAAGACCAATCTGGACAGATCGATGTTGCCTATCAACACACGGGTATATGCCTCCTGATGTGGAGAGGGAGAGGTAAGGTGGCGCAGGAGAGGAGGAGGCTGGGACTTCCCAGCTGCTCTGCCTGTGTGCACGCAGGTGTGGACCCAGGCCTGTTGGGGGCTGTGTTGGCGGGGGAAGTGCACACTCATGTGTGGTCACCCAGGTTCTAGAAGATGGCCATAGGAGGCTGAATGGGACCTGCCCAAAGCTGGGGTTTGGTCCATGTGGTTCTCTTTGGCTGGTCTACAGGGATGCTTGTACATGGTGGTAAGCGGAGGCCTGACAGTAGGGGGTGGGAGGTAAATTCCGTGGGCTGGAATTCTGACTTGGCCATTCCCAAATCCTGAGATGCTGGGCAAGGCACTTCAACCACTCTCTGGCTCAGTTTCCTTGTCTAATGGGATAATCACAGTAGTAGCTCACAAGGTTGCTGGGAGCGATAGGTAGACTCATGCACACAAGGTGCTCCAGAGTTAAGTGCTCAAACAGAGGTCAGCACCCTTATGACCATTATCATGATGTCCTTTAATTAAGGCCTTAAGTTTGGGTTGGGACCTGATAGTGGGCTGACAATGATCTCTTCTCCTGGTCACTCCTGAATGATAACCTGGGCAATAGACTCAACCCAGAAACTGTGAGCTCCTGGAGAACTGGCCAACATTTGGTTTTTCCCTCTCTTTCTCTGTTTCCAGCACAATATCTGAGCCATAGTCTGCTTGCTGAATGTGTCAATGTGGCCCCCTGCTCTCTGCCCCCCCACCCTCTGCCAAGGCCCCAAAGCACACACAGACACTGTCCCAGCTTCTGCCCCAGGCAGACCAGCCCTCACTGCTCCCTGAAGGCCTCCAGCAGCTTCCCGCCTCTGAGACTTTGCTCGTGCCATTTTCTCTCTCCTTTTTGCAGAGCACAGGGCTAGGTGTGCAGATAATGAACAAATAAATATTTGTTCACTGATTTGCTGAAATGGGATGATGATAGGCTTGAGCTGAGGCCCTGCTGGTGGCCTGAAACACCTCTGGGAAAGAGCGGGGAGCACTGGGTTTCCCGGCACTACCTTGTCGTGTGACCTTGGGGCAAACTACTTGCCTCTTTTGGCTTCAGTTTCAGCCTCTATAAAATGAAAGCGCTCTTGGCAGAATGACCGCTTGAGTGTCCCTTGTGTGAGGGTGGGTAGGCGAAATCTGGGTCAAGCACTCGCTTACCTTTTGGAAAGCAGAGGGGGTGCCCCAGTGGACTGTTCTGGTGATGTCTGTGGTTCCATCCCTACGGAGAAGGAAAATCAACATGTCCGGCTCTGGTGAGTACTTGGGGGTAGGGATCATGGCCCTGAGCTTCCTGTGTGCTTTCCACTGCAGTGCGAATGGCGGGGGTAAGATGGGGTTGAAAGGAAGGGGATAGCTGCCATCGTCAAATGTCCATCTTCGGCATCAGCGTGTGAAGGGGCTCTGCAAGTTCGAAATCGCTGTGGTGTCTGAGCACCCTGATTCCCCACATACATGCTCTGCTCTGCTCCCAGTCCTTTCTCTTTTGTAAACCCGGGTTTCCTTGGCTCAGGCTGGCTCTGAAAGCAAAGCTTCTTCCAGGCTTTCAGGGAAGTAAGGGGGATTGTCTTTCTTTTACAGATGGAGAAACTGAGGTCAGAGAAATGATAACATTCAGATAGTTATTCACCATTCATAGGACACTTTTGCAGCTCCCCAGGAAGGGCAGCAGAGCAGGCCTCATTATCCCCATTTCACAGATGAGGCCACTGAGGTCGCGAGGCCGTCTCCTGCTCCGGGCCTCAGTGAAGCCGGGCCTAGAGCAAGCACTGACTGCCACAAGGTTCTCTCCATTGTACGTATATCTAACCCAGGGATTCACTGAGTTCCAGGGAACTGAAGCCAGAAGCCAAAATGTCTGACTTCCAGCCACCAGCTACAGCTTTTCATCCACATGACCCCTAGGGACGCCCCTTGGGGAGGAGGGGGAGGGAAAAAATGGTCCCAGGGACCTGGAACTCCTCCTTGGGAGCAGACCACAGGGCACGGCAGACCTCTTCAGAAGGAGAGAAGAGGAAGTAAGGCGCGCATTTCCCCAGCTTCACCCTGCGCTGAACATGCCCCAATTCAGCAACACGCCCACTAATTCACTTCCTCTTTGCTCATTGGATCTCAAGCACACACAGCGCCAAACTGGTGACTAGCAAAGGCTGCTAGGCTGAGCGCCTGCCACGCTGGCTCCCAGACCTGTGCTAAGAATAAGCAAAGAGTCTTTGTCATTAGCACATTTACCATTTCTATAGGATGGAGGATAAGAAACTGTTCAAAACTACTCCTTGCACCTCCATCAGTTCAGCACCCCCTTTCTTTTTCCCCTAAGCTTTCCGGGAACATCTCCCAGTTCATTTCATCTCATTTCCTGTGTGAATGATTGGTCACACATTTGGAAGGAATGGTGTTAGCCTATTCTTCATGGCTGTCATGTCTTTCATGTATTTCAACAAGAGTACATAGATGAACACACAGACTGTAGAGTCCTGGAGCAGGGAAGAGTGCCCTCTTACGTAACCTGACACATGGTCATGCACATAGTCAGAAGAGCATACACACATACCCACTCACAGACACATACCCATGCTGATGGGTGTGCCCTGTCCCAGTTGTGCTCTGGGTGTCTCCTAAAGTTGCTTCTCTCACCTGCCTGCTGCTCTTGGAGGCCTGATCCTGCTTCCACCCCCAAGCTGACATGGTCACCTCACCTGTGCACTGGAGGACCAGGTGCTGAGGAGGATGCCTGCTGCTGGCGGTGTCCAGGGTATGCGTGAGTGGGTGAGAATTTGGGTGCACTGTTTGTGCAGCCAGGCAGGGCTGCTGAGCATGGCTGTCCAGACTGTAATAATATGTGGGCTTAGAAAACATTTTACTTGAGCAAGTGGAGTCTTTTACTGCTTATCACAGAGGTGCTGCATGGGCAGCCCCCATTTTGTCCTGTGTGTTTCCCACTGTGCAGGGACCCCCAGGTGGGAAGATGGGAAGGATGCCCAGGGTCATTCAGTCCAGGCCTCTCCTTTCTGGGATGAAGGATCTGTACCCAGGAAGGGAAAGCTGTGACCAGCTCTTGGCTGGCCAGAGCTTTCTGAGCCAAGACAGCTGGGTCAGTGTGGGGTGGGGAGTACATACCAGTATTGCCCCCCAGAATCCAGCAGGTACATCTCATCTGTGGACAGCTTGCGGTACAGCTCCTTGGTTGGGCTAGGAAGGGGAGAGCTAAGAAAGGAGGGGCCTAACCCTGCAGTGAGCAGGCTGGGGGTCCTGAATGGAAGCAGAGGATGCCCCTCATCCCTGGGGGGGTGGGCCTCCAGGATAACCCCATTGGGGAAGCCATCATCTCTCAAAGGGCCCAGGGAGAGTGTTCAGTTTCTGCAGCTCATGTCCTTAGCACACATCTGTGTATCCTTCCCCCACCAAGCAAGGTCCTGGTCCCCAGGGAGTGAGAAAGGAAGAAGCCCAGAATGCAGGAGCCTGGAGAGTCTTAGAAAGCACCCAGGGCAGCCATCCCCTCTCCTATGAGGAGAAGTAGGCCTGAAGAAGTTAAGGGGCTTGTCTGGGGGCCAGGCAGTAAAGCTGGGAGGGAGCTGGGCCTGGACCCACATGCTCAGCCCAGTGCTAACTTCCTGCTGCCTCTGAGAGCAGAGGCCCTGAGAAGCCAGGGCGCAGCAAGGGAGGCCAGTCCACGATAGGGCTGGAGGGCAAGAATTGGTGGGGCTGAGGAGCTGCCACTCTCAGCAGGGAGAAGGGAGTGGCCAAGTTAGCTGAAGACTTGGGGGATGCCAAGGGAGCAAATTGTGGGGTAGGCCAGCCCAGCCCCTGGAGGGCATCTGACCTCTCCCTGCTGTGCCCAGACCAGCTGAGGGCTCTGGTAGGCTTGGTCCCCCAAATTCTGTCAGGTAGGCCTGCGGGGGTTTGTTTTCTATGGGGCCAAACATCTGGCTAGCCTACATCCTGGGCCCACCTGGGTTGGTTCAGGCTGAGTGAACACACTTTTCTCACTGTACTCACGAGCTTTAAGAATCAGCTAACATAAATAACTCACAGGAAGCCAAGGGGAAGCATTCAGCAGCAGACCTGCCTCCCTTCTAGTTCCCTCAGCCCTGAGATCTAAAAGTCCCAGCCTCTTGGGGGGAAATTGCCCAGGCTTTTTAATTCCAAGGATGCCCAACCCTGGACTGAGCTCCACTACCCACCTTCAGTCCCTATAGTGCTAAAGGCCCCAAATCTTAAATGTGGACTCAAGTTCAGAGCATTCTTTCCTCCAGACCCCCTTCCCCTGCACATATACCAGGATCCCCCACAGGGCCCTAGAAAATTCCTTCTCCTGAAGTACCTGTAGTGGGCCAGGGCAGCATTCAGGCCACTTGCAGAGATGGTTTCAAAACTGGGTCCAGAGGAGAACTGTTCTTCTCTGGAAAGTACAGAGCAGGAATGGTCAATGAATGGGCTCAGGGGCCAGGCTGGGCCCAGGATATCTAACCAGACAGATGAAGATCATGACTGCCTCTAAACTCAGCCAGACTTCATTTGGTTCTCCTAGCCCACCTCCTGGTTCCATCTTCCCATGCTCGAACCTGTCACTTATAGAGCATTCAGGTCAGAGAAGGAGGGACTATAGACACCAATTTTTCCTCATCCATCTCCATTTTACAGATGGGGAAACCAAGGCCTGTATGTCCCACACTGAGTTCATGGTAAAGCAAGAGTGAAGAAACTTAGCTCCCTGTATCTGAAAACTCCCCCAGCCCCGGAGCAGCATCCTGCACCTCAGACCTACAGTCTGCCTATGGACTGGCCCACGCGTGCCCGCAGGGAACCTCTCTCCCCAACTTGGTATTTTCAAGTGGTGCAGGAGCCCTACCTGGCCTGAGCCAGCCTCCCGGGGGGGGGGGGGGAGAGCAGGCCGTGCCTGAAGAAGACACTAGGGGGCACTGTTGGGTTGTGGCCCTTTATGTTGTCCCGCTTTCAGCACCCCTGACAAGCACGTCCACCATCCAAGAACCTATCACTTCCTGTTCAGGAGAGGCTCCCAAATACAAGGATGGTCTTCCTTCCCCGCTAAGTTAGGAGACCAAGCCCCACTCCTTACCCCCACCCCCACATTAAAAGCTAATCAGCCAAAAAGGACGGCGGTGGCTCTTCACCCTCGGTACTTGTTCAGCAACTCTGCCCCGGAGAACTCATCCACCGTGCCTCTGGGCACGTTCTTCTCCAGCCAGACCAAGTAGCGGATGACGGCCACGGCGTCCCGCACCTGGAGTGGGGCAAGCAGAGAATCTGGCTGAGGAATCATCACGGTGGCCAGGGCTCCGGGATGAAGGAGACCAGGGGGCTGCTCTGGGAGCTGAGCTTTGAAAAATGCGAGGGCTTCACTGCCTATTTGATGGTATTAAGGGATTCTTGTTAATATTTATATCTCTGATCATAGTGTGGTCATGTTTTCAAGAGAGTTCTTATCTTTTACATATACTTACTGAAGTGTTGACAGAAGAAACTATTTGCTATTTGGAATTTGCTTTAAAATCATCCAGCAGCAGAGGGTGAGTGGAGGGAATGAACATGGGGTTGTAAACAACACAGAACTGGCCAGGAGCTGGTAACTGTTGAGGCTGGGTGATGGGGCATGCGGATCAGTATGCTATTTTCTCCACTTTCGTATATGTTCAAAATTTTCCATAAAAAAAAGCTTTTCAAAATGAGCCAGTTTATCCTAATTTTAACAGGAATATCCAAAAGAGTGAGCCATCCTCTTGCCAGGGTGAGGAAATTATTACAGCTAACACGTATTTAACACTTGGAACGTGCCAGGTGGTACACCAAGCAAAAAATACACATAAAGTTGTATTTTCTGTATGTAATTATATATTTATAACATTTATATAATCACGTAAGTATTATATATTTATATAATATACCAATTATGTTATACAAGTATATATGCACATAATTATTATATGATATATTTATGTTTATATACCTTATATGTATATAAATGTACCCATGCACACACATGTACATATGATTGCACATTATAATATATTTAAACACATACTAATTATATATTAATATTTATTCTATGTTCCTCATAGTATATATGTTTGTTCGTTTATGTAATCCTCAGAGCAACTCTATGCTGTAGATTACTAGCGTGATCCTCATTTTGCAGATGAGGTCACTAAGACCCAGAGAGGTGAGGTAGCTTGCCTAAGGTCACACAGCTAGGATGTGGATAGAGGAGCTGGGAGTTGAACTCAGACGCTGTAGCTCCAGGGCCCATGCTCTAAACCGCTAGACCATTTCGGGATAAGGGGGTAAAACATAGGTAGGTGCCCAGGAGGTTGTGTCCACTCTTCCATTTCACTGAGGGCTTCTTCAGGCTCTTCCTGCACCGTAGGGTCTCCTTGCTAACCCACCAGACTGAGACTCCCCAAAGGCTAGTCGGCCTGTCCGTGGACTTACGTGGCTGGCCCTGAGGAGGGCCTGCTCCTTGCTGTTTTTCACCGCCTTGGTCATCATCACTGGGGAGTAGGGCTCTTTTACTAGTTTCTCCTGTCATGGGCAGAAAGGAAAGGATCTGGGAGCACCTCCAGGGCACAGTGGTGTCTGAAAAGGACTGACAGGCAAGCCTGGCTGAGGGGAGACTTGCTGTTCCCTATAGTGGCTATGATTTCCTTTCTATGCTTTTTTTTCTATGCAGGTCTTTCCCAGTCTTCCGTGTCCAGCTTAACCCTCCTTCTGGGACCCACCAGTGCTCTGGGATAGATTAGAGCTTGGCCTTCACCAGGCGATGGGCTGTTCTGACATCATGAGTTTCTGGCACATATCGTAACAGCTACAATTTATTGAGCACAGGCTGTGTGGCAACAGGCATGGGGCTTTACATGTATCATCTCCTTTAAATCTCTTCAGAGGAAGTCCTCTGAGGTTGGGACTCTTATCACCAATTTACAGGTAAGGAAACAGGCCCAGACTGGCTAAGTCACTTGAAGGTCATTGCACTGTCAGTCCTGAGCAGAGCTAGGACTCATTCGCAGGTTTGGTGGCCTCAGAGCCTCTGCTTTTCCAGGCTGTACTCCCTCCGGCCTCCCTGGCACTTTCTGAGGTCTCTGTGGAAAGAAACCCTGTTCCCTCTAGCCTCCCTGACAGTCTCTGAACTCTCTGTGGACAAACACCCAGCTTGCTCTTCTTTTGTCTCTTTCCCAGGAGGCCTAGAAGGGGACTCACTGCATCCCTGTTGACTGATCCATTACCTGAATGGCCAAAGGACTTTGCCCTACTTTAGGGTGAGAATTAATCAGGCTGGAGGAGGGCAGTGCCTGGCCCAGGCTGGGGCCTGGCAGACCCACCTGGGGTATCACTTCATAGAGCCCGTATGTAGTATAGCTGGTCCCGATCCAGATCCTCACACTTCCTGAGGCATAGGCCTGGATGCTATCACGAACTTGGCCATAATCTTCAAGTTGCACACACATGGGGCCTGTGCAGCCAAAGTTCAGGTACTGCAGGGTCTCAGAGTGAAGGTGACTCTTATTTACAAATAACCTAGGTGGGGAGGGAAGACCAAGAGGGTCCTGAGTGTCTCTCAGGGTAATACCAAGGATCAGAGGCCTTTGTTCCTGGAGGTCCGAGGAAGTCCGTGCCATGGATCCAAGAAGACCAGATTTGGAAAAGGTACAAAAGAGGTCAGGGTGAGGAAAAGCCTCTTCTGCTGGGGGGAGACACCATGCTCCTCGGAAGGCTGCACTTTGGGATAGGGTTAGTGGTGGGGCAGTGAAGGGGTGGAAGTGGGAGGAAGTCCATGACTGCAAGCCAAGGAAAAGCCATACCTGATAGAGGAGTTCGTGAGCAGTGTGTAGGAGTAGAAGAAGGGGTTATAAGGGATGTCACCACCTCGAAGGTTGAAGAGCCCTGGGGAAGAGAATTGATGTGGCCCTTTTGAGGCCTATATGCCTGAGGCAAGCACGTGGAACATCTCTGCCCACTGTTTGCTTTGGTCCCCAAAGATTCACACCAGCACGCCTGCCCCTGAATTTTCTCAGTCTGTGGAAGTGGGGTGGTGTCATTGGGTTGCTGATGAGCACTGTGGGCCCTTTCTCCTGGAAAAATGCAGGTACTCAGCCAGCTCTCAGCACACAGTTTCCGTGGGGTTCCAGAATCTCTGACGCCCAGAGCTGGGATCAGGTAAGAAGCCCTGAGCCATGTTGGGACAGAATAGGGCTGCACTGGGTGCTGAGGCTGGAAGGGTAAGTGCCCTGGGATGGTGGCCAGGCTGTTGGGAGGGGTTAGCTGGGCCTCTTTCCCTTCAGGAGATAGAAGCCTTTGACACCGTGGTCAGTCCATTCATGCTCTGGGGGCCTGTAGGCTGGCCCCAGCTTGCTCTGGGTTTCCTGGCTTCCTTACTCAGCAGCTATGATCTCCTGTCCCCTACCCTTTTAAACTCCCATAGGCCACAGTCATGGAGCTCTCAGAACTAGGGAGTACATGGTGGTTGGGGGAGGTGACTTGTGCAGTAGGACCCAGAGGGCTGTGGGGACCTAGGCGCCCGCTCATATCTGCAGACCTGTACTCACAGGCTGTCTCATCCAGCGACGACAGAAGGATAGCAGTTGGAGCTTTGTGGTGCTTCTGCATCTGGCTGCGGATGGCAGATACTTTCTCCTGCCAGGTGCTCCCTAGAAGCAAAGAAGCCAAAAAAAACCCTAAGTGACAAACCTTGCCTCTGTCAGTCTGTTCCTGAGCAGCCTATCTTAGGTCAATAGTTTTCCCCTTCTTTAAAAGCAGGAGAACTCTAACCCAAACACCTACAGTCAATGAATATTTGATAAAGGAGCCCTGGATATACAATGGGGAGAGGACAGCCTCTTCAGCAGCTGGTGTTGGAAAAACTGGACAGCTACATGTAAGAGAATGAAACTGGACTACTGTCTAACCCCATACACAAAGGTAAACTCAAGGTGGATCAAAGACCTGAATGTAAGTCATGAAACCATAAAACTCTTAGAAAAAAACATAGGCAAAAATCTCTTGGTCATAAACTTGAGCGACTTCTTCATGAACATATCCCCCCGGGCAAGGGAAACAAAAGCAAAAATGAACAAATGGGACTATATCAAGTTGAAAAGCTTCTGTACAGCAAAGGACACTATCAGTAGAACAAAAAGACATCCTACAATATGGGAAAATATATTCATAAATGATGTATCTGATAAGGGGTTGACATCCAAAATATACAAAGAACTCACGCACCTTAACAAACAAAAAGCAAATAACCCAATTAAGAAATGGGCACAGGACATGAATAGACACTTCTCTAAAGAAGAAATTCAGATGGCCAACAGGCACATGAAAAGATGCTCCACATAGCTAATCATCAGAGAAATGCAGATTAAAACCACAATGAGATATCACCTCACACCAGTGAGGATGGCCAACATCCAAAACAGAAACAACAACAAATGTTGGCGAGGATGTGGAGAAAAGGGAACCCTCCTACACTGCTGGTGGGAATGCAAATTAGTTCAACCATTGTGGAAAGCAGTATGGAGGTTCCTCAAAAAACTCAAAATAGAAATACCATATGACCCAGGAATCCCACTCCTAGGAATTTACCCCAAGAATGCAGCAGCCCAGTTTGAGAAAGACAGATGCACCCCTATGTTTATTGCAGCACTATTTACAATAGCCAAGAAATGGAAGCAACCTAAGTGCCCATCAGTAGATGAATGGATTAAGAAGATGTGGTACATATACACAATGGAATATTATTCAGCCATAAGAAAAAAACAAATCCTACCATTTGCAACACATGGATGGAGCTGGAGGGTATTATGCTCAGTGAAATTAGCCAGGCCGAAAAAGACAAGTACCAAATGATCTCACTCATATGTGGAGTATAAGAACAAAGAACAAAACACACAAAAAAACTGAAGGAACAAAACAGCAGCAGACTCACAGAACCCATTACCGGACTAATAGTTACCAAAGGGAATGGGACTGGGGAAGAAGGGCGGGAAGGGAGGGATAAGAGGGTAAAAGGGGCATTACGATTGGCAGACATAGGGGGGGGGGGCAGGGGGGGGACTGTACAGCTCAGAGAAGACAAGTAGTGATTCTCATCTCACTACACTGATGGACAGTGACTGTAATGGGGTTGGTGGGGGGGACCTGATGAAGGGGGTAGTTTAATCATCACAATATTGCTCATGTAATTGTAGGTTAATGATACTAAAATAAAATAAATTGTAAAAAAAAAAAAAGCAGGAGAACTCTTTCTTCACACAAACTCTTACTTGTGTCATTGTTAAGGACATGGGCTCTGGAACCAGACTGTCTGGGTTCAAGTTCTGGCTTTGCCACACTAGCTAAGTGACCTTGAGCAAATTACTTAATCCCTCTGTGTCTTATTTTGCACATCTGTGAAATGAGGATGGATTATAATAGTATCTACTTCAATAGGGTTATGGGGATCAAATGAATTAATATTTGTAATGCATGTAGAATGGTGTCTTGGTATACAGGAAGTCTGGTGTAACTTTCTAAGCATGTAGAACAGAGATCAGGAGAGTAGCCTTAGTTGAAGGGCAATGGGATAGGGTTGGATCATGTTCAAGCCTCCTCTCTGAAGTAACTCCAGGGCTTAATAAACCACAGGTCTGGACTAAGCACCTCCTGTACATTGTTTTAATCCTTGCTTGGCCCATTTTACAGATAAGGAAATTGTGGCTTCAGGGAGGTAAAGTGACTTATCTAGGGTTTCATAGCTGGCAAGGGGTGGAGCTGAGATTTTTACCCAGGTCTGTTGGTTTACAAGGTTCACCTCTTAATCTGTACAGACACCGGTCTATCTTGCTTTAACATTCTCAGTCTCCAAATTTGTCCTTAAACTGTGTCACAGAGCTGTACTTTCTCAGATGCTCGTACCCAGGTTCTGGGGGCTTACGTGTCATCTTTGATTACTGCTCCCTGTAATGCATATAAAGAGTCTGTCTCTAGGAAGGGCTAGGAATTTGCTGGCAGAAGGTCATAAGCATTAAGGGTCCTAGTTGGGCTCAGAGAAGAGCATAGGTAATTTAATGCCATTAAAAAACTATGCAAACAGGTAAAACTATTCAACGAGAACCAAAGCCTTGGGTATAATACTTCTAAAGGTTTATTTTATTTTATTGTGGTAAAATACACATACCATAAACTTTATCATTTTAACCATTTTAAAGTGCACAATTCAGTGGCTTTAAGAACACACAAGATTGTGCAACATCACCACTATCTAATTCCAGAACATTTTTATCATCCCAACAGGAAACCCTGTAGTCATTAGGCAGTCACTCCCCATTCCCTTGTCCCCCAGCCCCTGGAAACCACCACTCTGCTTTCTGTCTACGGATTTGCCTGCACTTGATATTTTATACAAATATAATCATACAATACGGGGCCTTCTCTGACTTGTTTCTTTCACTTAGAATTATTTTTCCAAGGTTCATGGATGTGATACATTTTTGAGACAAGTGGAAACAAATTTAAATTGTCTGATGCATACAAGTACCTTTGAGTAACTGACTTTTCATGTTCTTCCCTTTGCCCTTTGCCTCCTTTAAAACCTGAGTTGCTGGAGAGAGAGTCTCTTGTCCCTGTAAAGCTTGGAGACTCAAGAACTCTGTTCTTGGGCTTCCAGGCCCACCTCTGGCTCTGCGATGACTTTTCCTTGAAGATTAACAGTTTGTGATGGCTCAGCCTGCCCTCGCTTGTGGGAAGCAATGAAATGCATGTGAATTCTCGCTTGTCCCTGGAAGGGTCTCCCCTTTATCCCTCCCCTTCCTGACATAAGTGAGCCCTTCCTTATCTGAATGGGATGCCTTTTATTTATGACTAAACCATCTTGGATAGCAAGTGTCTTTAAAAACTGTGTTGAGATGCAGAAAGAATGATTCTGCAAGTTACATCAGAACGAATAAAGAACATTGGGCACAATTTTAACTTGTTTCATCATCCCTATTTTGAAATTTCCCTCCTGCTTTTTGGAATCCTTTTCAAACAAGAAGTACATGTAGACTTGCATGTGGAAAGGGGCCTCTCAGATTGCCCAATATTCCTAGGAATGCAAGTCACTGGCTCATTCAGAATTCCCGGGGAGGTAGGAGGTGGTGGTGGCCAAGACACTGATTCATAATCAATAGCCTAATCCTGGTCAGGATTTTAGTTACTACTTACAGGAATTATAGAGCATACTGCTCTCTTATGATGTATTTAGATGGTGTCAACAAGGTCAAGATTATAGATGTTAGAATTTTGGGGGCCAATTAACTTTCTTTGGTCCTCTGGCCAAAACTTGTACCTTAATCTATGCCATAGGCTGATGCTGAGTTTTGACTTTCTTTGCCTACCCTGGGCCCAACTGACTGCAGCCATTGTAAATTTAAATTCCTCATTACAGGAGGGCCTGAAGTCAAGGTCTGAATGATTCAATCCAAACCGGCCTCCACTACCAGCCAGGCAACTCATAGCACGCTTTTTCTCTCTTCAAAGGGGTGGGGGTTTTCCATCTTTTTCTGACTCCCTTGTTTCCTCCTTTCCTGTTCCCTCTCATTTCAAGTCTTAATACTATTTATTCCAGCATTTTCTAAATATGGTCTGAGGACCTTTTGATTCAGACTCTTTGAGGTGAAGGGGCCCAGAAACCTGCACTGTTGACAAGCATCCCAGGCAACTTGGGGGCACGTGAAAGTGGAAGAACCATTGCCTTGGTACCTCTTAGGACAAGTCTTTCAGCCAAAGGGGCAGCAGCCAGGCCCCACGTTGCTATAAGCTGGGAAGGAGAAGCTTAGGGAATCACCTGTGAATGCCTCCTGCAGGGCGTAAATGGGCTGGTTTGAAACCGGAGGTCTCTCTGAGCCCCACACCAGGTCCACAAGGTTGGCTGTGATGGACACCAGCTCTATGCCAGAGCCTTGGAGGGCCGTGTCATAACTCTCCCAGGAGCCTGTAGAGACAGGAAGCAGTCACTTTGCCCCTGCTTGTTTACACCTCAGGACAAATTGTAACTTGCGCAAAGTTAGCCCTGTCCACTCAGCCTCCTGCTCCACTTCTATGGGCCCTAGCTGCACAGAGCCTGTTCAGGCAGTCTGACCCTCCTGACTTTGTCCTCTCAGCCTCCTCTTCCTGCTTTCAAAGCCTAATTGCCCCAAGCCCACCCCAATGCTGCCTACCACCAACTGGCTGCGTTCATGTTTTTAAGTGCACTTGGCTGGGGAACTCCCCTTTTGGTACTGTCCACTTTAACTGAGTTTCAATGCCACAGCCCAAAAGATCGGTGATGTTCAAGATATTGGAAAGGCTGGCAAAGAAGCCAGTTTTGAAGTGGGCACCTTTCAGTACATATTCTACACTTGGGAACAGGCTGGCCGGCTGGCTGGGACCCCAGAGCTCAGGAACCCGTATTCCTGGAGGGTGGGGACTTTGCTTCTTTATTCAGAAGCCCCCTCGGCAACTTTGACCCTTCTAAGCTGCCTTCCAGAAAAGGGTTACCAAGTGATTCTAGTGCCATAATTCACAGAGTTCTGGGTTTAAGGACATCCTGGCTTATTTATCTGCTAGATCTTAGTGATTTTCCCTGAGTGTCCTAGGTTGGGTGTCTGCATTCATGACTTAAAAAAATCTATATTAATTCTTTTAAATGTATCTTCATTACACAATCCATGGAGACATCCTTGTTGCAAAATATTCTGCAATCTCAAGATCAAACATTCTAACTTTAGAGCCACCCTGCTGCTTCATCTACCAAGGTATGTCTCTACATTCTGGAGGAGCTGAGTCACTCTTACTGGCGTGGACAGATGCAAGGACTGAGGAAATAACATACCAATGGAGAAGAGGAAGGGGTCAAAGCCTACACGCCCTCCATCAGGAACTTCAGCGAGGACCCACTTGACAATGGGACTGGTGCCAACTGAGAGAAAGATAGGAAAAACATATAGGTAATCTCCAGGGCCCTCCAGGCCCTCCAGGCAGGCTTTTGTCTGTGACAGCCCTGCCATGTGTAGCCTCTTTATATCAGCCTCAAAGGTTAGGGACAGCTTCAAGTTTCCCAAGTTTCCCATAGGGGCCCAGCATGGCTTTGCATGCATGTACTGTCCCAAACCTAGTCTAGGATCCAGGCCTTGGGAGACAAGTCGGTGTAGCCCTTTTACCTTCCTTATGGAGCTCCCAGTTGCAGTCCATCTGCCGCTCAGCCTGGATCCAGTAGCGACTGTCCGTCCAGAGAGCTGCTTTCCCCATGGTCACCACTGCACTTCCTGGAGCAGAGCAGGGAAACTTGGAGGTGGGGACGAAGGTGAGGATGAGGGTGAGGAACATGGCTTTAGTTAGTGCATGTGCACTATGGTTCTGGCTCTGGGAATGTCACAAGGGGCCTCTGGAAAAAGCTTCTCTCCTCATTTGGAAGGAAGTGAGGCAGAAGTTAAAAAGAGCATTGAGGAAGCCAGCCGAAAGGGATCCTGGGTCAGGCATCTATGCTTTGTGTTGAGAGCCCCTCCTAAGCAGGCCATTAGGACTTTTAGCAAGACAAGTGGGGCCTGTGTTTGGCAGTCCAAAAGGGTCACTACTGCAGGTAGGGGCCCTCAGGAAAGATGGTGTGGTAGTCAGTGTCAAGATTTGGTGGCTTATAGGGACACTAAGCCAGGGGCTTAGCTGAGGACAGGCAGAAAAGCCAAACCCAGTGACTGTGGCAAAGAGAAGACCCATGATGTGCAAGACAAGGGAGCTTGAAGCCCAGGGGAGGAATCTTTAAGGATCAACTAGAGAAGCTTGGATTTCATTTAAGAGACCAGGATCATGTGGGAGACCTTTTCACAAACTGGGACCCCATAAAAGGCTTCTATGTTCATGTCTCATTTGGCCATGTGAGGTGATGTAGTCCATAAGAGGACCAGCAAAGTAAAACTTTGTCCCCAAGTGAGCCATTCATTTTATGAAGGGAATCAGCGGGCTCCTAGTGGCTGGATGTGGAAGTAGTGACTGCCCTAGAAATGGAGCCCAGGGAATGCTAAACTGGGCCTGGCTATGGCAGGGGCAGCTAGCACAGGAAGGAAGGCAGGAGGGCCATCTGCTTCGCAGAAGTGTGGCTGGTGGGCTATGAGATGTGTGTCCTTTTTGGAGTGGTAGAGGGAAGGAAGAGAGAGAGTAGCAGGGGCCTCTGGACATTAGGTTCTAGGGTCCTGGCTGCTGAGAACCAGCCACATCAGGGCGTCTGAGACCAGCTCTAGGTCTAACAACAGAAGCAATGGGGGTCCAGTAAGGGGTGTCACCTGCAGACCCCGTAAAGCCTGTCATCCATGCACGCCTCTCGTCACGTTTACCGATGTACTCGCTCTAGGAAATTAACAACACCATCATTAGCCCTCTTCGTGGAGTCAGATCACACATGAAGGCCCCATCCACATCCCAGTTCTTTCTGTCTGGTCAAATTCAACCCGTCCTACAAGTGCAAGCATGCTGGGCATCTCTTCCAGGAAGCCCTCTGTAACTCTCCCAGCTCTCAGTATCTTTCCTTCCTTTGAACAACTGTATCTCTGGAGTCTAAACCTCACAGGCAAACATTGGACTGTTCCATAAAGGAGTCTTGTCTCCCAGCCAGAATGCAAATTCTGTGCGGAAGGGATCAAGTCTTTTGGTTCTTCGGGGCTCTCCCCTCCAGCTGCCCCTCCCACTCCCCAGTCTAGCACAGTACACTGGGTACATCATAAAAACTTCTGAAGAGGGCTTTACACATTATTGTATTTTATTCCTTACAGTGCTTGGAGACAGATCTCATTATTCCCATTTTGCAGAAGATGAAACTGAGGCTTAGAGAAGTTCAGACACTTACTCAAGGTTCTTAGCCCTTCCCAGCAGATGGGAAAACGAATTCAAGCTGTCTTATTGATACTGAAAATGCCTTCTCTTTCAAACAGGTTGGTGCTGGGATGGTGGATGGGGTGGAGGTGCAAACAGTGGTGGTGAAGGGTGGCTGGCTGGGCTGGGGCACTGCTTTGGGAAAAGCAGTTCTCCTGCAGACCGTCTTGTTTCCTGTTTGCTCCCCCTCCCCTTGCCAATCTCCCAAACTCATACAGGCTGGGACTCTGGATCATTTCAATGTTCCATCCATCAGGTTATGGGAAGGGCTGGGCCAGAAGGGAGCCTAGAGTTCTTCCAGTTCAATTTGTAGCCCACATTCTAAGCAACTAGGGCTGGGCTGCCCTAAACATTCATTCTGGATCTGCTATCTAGGAACTGACAGAATCAATTCTCAAGTTGTTTGTAGTTTCATTGCCTGAGGTCAAGAAGATTTGGCAATGTCTTCTCCCCTATGTAAAGGAATACATTCTTTCAGCTGCCCTAAAACCGCCATGTCCAAGCTCTCCAGCTCATTCCCTTTGCCCGTTGAATTCTTTCTCTGCCTTCATCTTCTGAGCCTTAACAGCCTCCTATCTGTGGCCTGTTCTCATAGGCCATCCCAGGGTACCAGAGAGGGCAAGGGAGAGGGAGGCGCCATCCCTCACCATGTGGGCATCCGTGTCAGGGATGATGTAGGCAGAGAGTTTCCAGGTGAGCATCTGCTGGCGGAGGGCGATGAGCTGCGCTGTGGTGTTGACTGCAGTAACTGGAAGGTACTGACAGGAGACGGGAAGATACCAAGACACACACGCACACACACACGCACAGACACACACACACGCACACACACACACACACACACACACACACACACACATACTGCTTAGAGAAAATGGTGCCTGGGGCCTGCAGTATCCAGAGGAGCCACAAGCCTCTCCTTACGCAGGCGTTGGGGGGTGGGGCACCTGGCGGGCCTGGAGCAATGGGGCAGCAGCTGTGGTTATGGGTCAGTCTAGATGAAGGTCGCTGGGCTGAGTAGAGCTGGAAGTGTTCAAGAACTTGGAGAGGGACCCCTTGTGACAGTAATGGGACCTGGGTCTGGGACGAGGGTGTGGTGAGACCTCCAGGGCTCTGAGCCCTTGCACTGGGCCAGGCCAGGAGGACTGTCTCTCTCTGGATGCCTTGGGGGCATCCAACTGAGCAAATGAAAATACAGGCCACCCACCTGGTCACATTTCAATTTCAGATTCGTATAAGTATGGCCCAAGCATGGGCCACACTTACACTAAAACACTATTCATTATCTGAAATTCAGATGTAACTGGGTGCCCTGTATATCATCTTGCAGCCCTGCCTTGATGACTTCTTCAGGTTCCACTTACTGGTCTCAGCTGGCAGAGGCAAGTGAATGAGTACCCCCAGCACTTTTGGACACTGTCCAGAAAGATCCCTTCCAAGTCACACATTTCTTTAGAGACTGTTTTATGTCTAAAATAAAAAGCATGGGTTTTTGCTTGGTTGGCTGGTTGGGTTTGCCTTTTTCTCAGCGGTACAACTGTGTTTGCTTTAATATGAAAGCAATGTGGCTTCCCGGCCCACCGGCCTGCTCCGGTGCTCTCATGAAGCAGCCCTTGCAAGCACTGTATCCTACTGGCCCTGAGGCTTGGTGGGCTGCTGGCAAGCCCACCAGCTCTCACCTTCTGGCCCTCCCCGGCCTGGGGCATCTCTTTTACCCTACTCTGCTTGTGGAGAGAATCCCTCTGTCTCCAGCTGGGAAGCTGACAGCCTTTCAGCTCCAATGTGCTTCGCCTTCTCGCCTCTTCACACCCTAAGGTCTCCCTCTTGTCCTTCCGTTAGCTATTCTAGCCCTCTGTCTTCCTCCCTCTTCACTGTTTTTCTAGAATTTTTGTTTTCTTTCCACCCATCCTCCTCCTCACATCTGCCTAGCCTCAACCAAAGGCTAGCAAGGGGCCTCCCACCCTGCTTCCTGGCCCTGTCCCTCCCCCGAGCAAGACTGCCCAGGCTCAGGCCTGGACGGAAGGCAATAACCTGCTGCAGGAATGGATGGGAGGGAGGGATGGGGACAGATATCAGACACCTGAGAATGTGCTGCCAGACCTAAGGGATGTTAATCAGAAACAGGAGCCCCAGCGTCTGGCAATCAGGAGAAATCCTGGTAGAGGGAGAGGCTAGCAACTGAGCCAGTGGGGGATGAGGAGGGGAGCTGTGGGGCAGGGCCGAGGTCTTACTGGAGGGCTGGTTGAACAGTTTCTCACATCCTCTCCTCTCAGGTCCACTGGCTTTGGGTGGCCCCAGGCACAAGCTAGAAACCAGGAGAAAAATCCACGGTCACCTGGAGACCAGGTAGCTCCTAGAAAGCTCAGGGACATGTTCCCCCAATCTCCCCCATCCCCGCAGGGCCTCCATCATTTGAAACAGAAAATGCTGTCCAAGTCTACTTGAGGATAAAAATGATCACATTTCGTGGGGAATCAGGATGAACTGGACGGCACCCTGAGCCACAATTGAAGAAACCTGTCCCACTGATAAGTGATTGCCAGTTTTGCATGGGTTTCAGTGCTCATTAAATCAATTTTTTCCTTCTAATCTAATTGGATTTTTTTCAGGGTTTACCGAACCAGAAAAGTTGTGTGTAAATTAAATTTTTGTGACCAAATTTTCTTTGAAATGCTCTAGAGGATCTCACTAAATAATAACCCCACCTTTGTTTTACTCTTCTATAAATCTAATTTTGTATATATTGGGTTTGCTTAAATTCAAGGCCCATTTGTGCCATTTTTTTATGATCTAAATTTCTGTCTATCATTCCAGGCTCTTTTGAAATATATTGGACAGGCAATACCATTCTGACATCATCGCCTGGTGGGGAAGGTGGGTTAGAATTTTAAGAGTTCCTATTATATGCCAGACAATTTATATATAGTATGTCATTTGATACTTGTAACAACCCTGCGAGGTGGGTATTACTATCTACTTTCTATAGAGGAGGAAGCCAAGGCTCAGATAGATTTGGTAACTCACCCAAGTTTTGACCGTGAGTCACACTGGTAGAGCAGGGATTTGAACCCAGGCCATCTGGGTACAAAAAAGCCAACCATAGAAGAGTGTTGCCACAAGTAAGGGCAGAGTATATGGAGATTTAGTTTCCAGTTTGGGCTTTGCTTCCAATTTGGTGTGACTCAAGGGGAGTCACCAAGTATCCATGGAGCAGACATGTCCTAAGTGCCTACCAAGTGCCAGGCACTGGGCTAAGTCCTACAGGCTCTGGGCCTTTCTGCCCTGAAAGTCCACTGGTCTCTGATAGTCTGTCCTTCCTTCCAGCCCCCTGGCCTTTTAGGAGGCATCTCCCCAAGGGCAGTGGGGCCTGAGTATAGGGAGACACTCTACTTTTACCTTCCAGGTGGGTTGAGCTACAGATGGAAAGTGGGTGGCTGGCATCTAACACCATGAATGCCCTGCCTGATAGTCTTGGTTTCATAAATTTAAGGAGGAGATGGAACCCATACTGTTGATTTAAGGAAATGAACCCCCATTTCTGTAGGAATAGATACCTGGCAAAATAGTAGCATCAAGACGCTAACACAAGAAGCAAGAGTCAGTGAACCCATGCTTTCTGAACACCCATATTATGTTTCTCTGAGCCAGAGCTGTGGCTCCCAAGGGCAGGCTCTATAGCTGAACCACTCTGCACTCCCTGACACAGGGCCTGGCACTGAGGGGGTGCTGAGGAGCTGGGTGCTGAATGAATGAGCAGGGTTCCGTTGACAGAGAGGGAAGGGAAGGGAGGCCTCCCTACAGATGGAGAGGGGCTGGGCATGGAGGGTGCTGTGCTGGGCACCTAGTTGTGACCAAAGAGGACAAATAGGACACCACAGGGGTGACACAGACCAATCTTTAGTTAGGCTCCTCTGAGTCTCTTCTTGACTAAAACTTGACTTTGGCCTTCCATGTCCATACTGTCCTTGCTGGGAATCCTACTAAGTCAGTTTAGAGAGAATCCCCCACCCTTAGTATCTGGCCACCCTGGCCTGCCTTCAGCAAGAATCTTCTTAAGCCAGCTTTGCAAGAATTCCCCCACCCTAGGTGTCTCCTTTTAGTAATTTTCCATCCCCTGACCCCTCCCTCCATACATTGGCTGTAAGTTCTCAGCTGTCTTTGCTGTATTCAGAGTTGAGCCTGCTCTCTCTCCCCTACTGCAATGCCCCTATTGCAATAGTCTTGAATAAAATCTTCCTTACTCTTTTAACAGGTGCCAGAATCATTTTTTCTTTAACAGGTAGGGATGGAAAGGTGCCAAACCAGACTTGGCCTGAGTCTCAGGGCCCTGAACGAGCTGGCCCTGGAGTTTCTCATCCTCAAGACAGAGAGGAAGACCAAGAGAAAAAGAGACAGCCTAGGCTCTAGCCCTCACTCCAACCCTTTCGAGCCCAGAGGGGAGAGGCTAAAGCTGCTCTCTAGCTGGACTTGCCCTCCCCCATGGGAAGGGGAGGCCAGGATTCACATACCACAGAGGAGGACAAGCCATGAGCAGCAGCACCAGCGCGCCTGGGCCATGGGGTCTCCAGATGCCACTGCGGGGTAGATGGAGGGGTGGGGAAGAATGGGCGGGGCTGTCTCCCTGGCCTCTTCCTCCAGGCCTTTCCAGAGCAGGAGCAGCCAGGGGGTGGGGGCTGGTGATGGGGAGGAGGCGTCTGGCTGGTGGATGGACAGTCCCCCTCTGGTCTTTTGTATCTGTGGGCTTTAGGAGTCAGGGTGGGTGGAGAGGCTTCCCCAGGCAGTCTCTGCTGGCTCCCAGTCATCAGTAATAGGGAGTGATCCCACCCAGGGCAGAGTCCAAAGATCTCTGAGACAGAGGAGCAGCAGCTGGTCTCAATCAGCCTGCTTTGCCCAACCCCCTCTTCAGCAGCCAGCCTCAGCCATTCCAGAATTCTGTCCCCCTCCCTCCAGCAAGCTGTTTCCCATTAGCTCCCCCACCCCGAATTCTGGCTTTGAGATGGATGTTTATCCTTCCTCCTCCAAGCTGGCCTGTCTCAGAAAAAGCCAGCGTCCTCTCTCCCTAGTGTCTGGGAAGTCCCACTGTACCCCTCAGGGAAGTTGGTTACAGCTGGAGAGTTGCTTTCTTGAGCTGGGGTGAGTCCCCTCAAGAAAGCCCACTCTGTAGAAGTGCCACCAGCCACTGACAGAGAGGAAAACTGTTCTTCTCTTGGGACAACAGTGGGGATGGAGGAATCCCGTTGAGGTGTTTGCACCATTTACAACTGAAAGGCAATGAAGGCCCAAAGGCCTATTTGGAGGGATCAGGGCAGAAAAGAAGACCCAAAAGGGGAGTTCTGGGGCTCCCAGAAGGGAAATTTGGTTAACCGGACATGTCCTTTCTGTCACAGCTTCTAGAACAGGGCTTTGGATCCCCTGCAGTTTGGGCCATTTGGAGAAGCTGAGTGGGAAGTGGAGAAACTGGAAAGTGGAGAAACAAGTGGAAGCCCTGTCGCCCCACTCTGCACGTCAGAGGGCAGCTGCGGCACCGGGGCCAAGGCAGGTCCCAGCAGATGCCCTCTAGAACCTTTGCCAGAAAGGAATACTTTGCAGAGACAACCACACTCCATGGACAGGTGCTCACCTAGCCTGGAGGGCTCCAGAGGCAAACCACCTATTCTTTTGATCTTATTTTTAATGTATTTACACTGTGCATACATCCACAACAAATTTAGGGTGGCTTTCAAATAATTCATCTGAATACAACAAAATAGACTATTTTGAGGAGGGTAAGGGGACCTTCATGGGACTCCCTGAATGAGAGGAAGCTAAATGAGTGAGGAGGTTCGGTGAACTTCACTTCCAGGAATAAAAGCAGCGGGCAGAGCCCACGGCCTCAGAGGACAGACTGGGAACAAGGACCGCGAGAACCCCGTGCGGTTCTGGGGCTGCTCCCACTCCCACTCTCTCCCCTGCAGTTATCCCCAGAGACCAGGGATTAGGGAAGCATCCCCTCAAAGGCCCTCTCCTGCCGTGCACCCTGTTAGCCATTCTGAAGGGCAACCGGTAGACTTGATGGGGTCCCACAGGGAGGCATCCTGGAGAGGGCGTCTCAGGCAAGCAGCCCCACCTTCAGCAGTGAGCCTAGGAGCCAGGCTGCCGGGATTTCACTCCTGACTCTTCCTCGCCAGCTGCCTGGTCTTGGGCAAGTGACTTCTTGCCTGTGAAATGGAATAATAAGAGTACTAACTCGGGGTCTGATGAGGATTGAATGGGTTAATGTTTGTGAAGCTCTCTGACTGGGCCTGCCGTAGGGGTAAATGCTGTATGTGTTGTAAATGCTTAACCAGAACTGAAACCGGCCTCATCCGTACCTTGTTCTGTCTGTCCCTGGCATCCGAGAGCGCTGAAATGGCAGTTAGTGTTGCAGCAAAGATCAGCTGGGCTGAAGTGCCCACCCCGGAAGCAGACAGCCAGAGCAGGCATCCCTCCCCCATCTTCTGGACTCTGCCCGGGGATAGCCTCGGAGGCTACCAAGGCCGCAGGCAGTACTCCACCCTCTGGTTCTGTCCTCGGGGTCCCTGTCTTGGTCCTGGTGGTGGTGATGACCTCACCTACTTTCACCCTCAGCTCGTCCCTTATCTCCTTATCTTGAAACCCGTATCTTTACTCATCAGTTTGGGGGACTTGACCCCAAGCCGGCAACAGGACTGAAGTGGAAAGGATGATTCAGAGTGGAGAGGGTGAATGGCCAAGAGTCCTTGTATCAGAGTTGCCTGGAAAGCCACAGGTCACTGCAGCATAGCTGCGGCCTGTGCAGGCTGCCCATCCCTGCCTGTCTTCCTTTGTGCTCTGAGGCTAGCTTAAAGGGCAAGTGCTCAAGTTGGAGAGCATCTTCTTCAGGGGGCCTCCTGTCCATGCCTTTTTTTTTTTGGACCCTAATCCCACCCCAGGCTTGTCACCCTGCCTTCCAACCTGGATCTGCCCTCCTGAGGCCACAACACGTCCCTAGCTTCATCAGGATACACCTACCCGACTTACATGCTTCCCTGCTGGGTGGCCGTAGGTACCCTGAGTCACAGTCCAGACCAAAACAACACATTTCGTGTGTGGGACTGAGAAGATGAATGCAAAGCGACCAGCATGCCAGGAGCTGTAGCCCCAGAACCACAGCAGCTCTGCCCTGGGACCCTCTGGACAAGTGGAACCCAAGGCAGGACTGAGAAAGGACTGAGAGCCCCAGGCCGCGGTGGCAGAGAGCAGCCTGGCAACCTGTGGAAGCGGCAGGGGCTGAGTGCCAGCAGGAGGGGTGCAGCCACGGCACTGCAGGCGGTGGCATGGGCGGGGCCGCTGGGCTGGGGCAGCCCGTGGCAGCAGGAAAGTCAGAGAGCCCGGGGGCTCTGGGCATTGTGAAACACCCCGCTGGGGATGTCCCAAGATACGGAGGGTGAAACCTTGAAAGGGAGCTTGAGGTCCCTGCAGTTATACAGGTGGGAAGGGGACTTCGGATCTTACTGCTGATGTGACCTCAGAGGCTGAGCGATGGGACACCCTTGGCCATGTGGGCATAGCACATGCCTGCCACTTCGAAAGCCCCTTTCTGCCCTTCTATCAGGTTTGCTGCTGTGGTGGGAGACAGCTGGGGTCCTGACCTGCAGAAGAGGAGAAGGCTGGAGGAGAACAGTGGCTTGGCCCAGGTCCCGGCCGATCAGTGGCAGAGCTAGGACTCAAACCGCAGTCTGGGGGGACTTCCAAGCCCCTGTTCCTTCCAGTACGCCTCACTCCTGCCACCATTGGAAGTTCCTCCATGGCTCCCACTACCCTAAAGGTAGAATTCAATCTCTCCAGCTCAGTGGTCAAGGCCTTCCTCCCTAATATGTCCATCGCCCATCTCTTCTTGACCACATTCACTCCATCCCTCAGAGTCTAGTTCAAAAGTCACCTCATCCACTGAGCCCTGACCTCCACCTCCAATTCATCCCTCCACTGTGGGGGCTCCTGTCACATTTTGTTTGAGCTTCCATTTTAAAAGCTTTGCATTAAGCCTTTGCTTTCTTGCCTCTCCTCTCCTAGGTCACTAATCCCTGAGGGCAGGAGCAGACTCAAGTCTCTGGATGCACCAAAGTGTGCAGGAAAGAGCCCAGCAAAGAGCAGCTCAATACAAATTTAGTGAATCGATGCTAAACCCCAACAGTGTTTAACCACCGTTAACCTGAAAGGAATGACCCTGACGGGGACAACTGCCCAGCTTCCAGGAGGCTGCCATGGTGCCCTTGAGAGCTCCTTCTGTCATATCTTACCCCCTTTGGCAAAAAACCAGCCCTGCCTGGGTCATGTGTGCGCGTATGCATGAGGGTAGGGGTGGGTTCGGGTGGGGGTGAGAGTCCATTCATAGAAGCTGGGCTGAGGCAGCGCCTGGGAGCCGGAAAGTCAGAGAGCCCCAGGGGCTCTGGGCATTGTGAAACACCCCGCTGGGGATGTCCCAAGATACTGAAGGTGAGACCTTGTCCACGGCCTATCCAGTCTTCATTGTGATGTAATGCAGGACCTCACCACCCAGCCAGCCAGACTGCAGGAAGGGGGTTTGTCCCCTCAGGGTGAGGGCTGGACTTTGCTGTGGTTGATGGATGCAGTGAGCGGCTCTCTTCCAGGGCTCCCAGCAGCCTGTGCCTCCTCCTCCTCATGGAATAAGGTGGCGGCTATGGTTCAGGTACATTGTTAGCAAGGCGTGGTGGGCCTGTCTGGAGCCCTGTATGAGCCAGTTAGCCTGGTTCTGTCCTGTGGGCACAGATGAGTGAGATCTTGAGCCCTGGCTGGGTGCTCAGCCCAGTCAGTCACGTCCCAAACCTGCGCGGTGCCCTCAGAGGCCTTGCGCTACCTTGGGCTATGTGGCTAGAGCACCACTGTGCTCCCCACGGTTCCAGTGGATTCCATTCCAGCCTCCATTTGGTGGTCCTCGGGCACTCTGCCAACCACCTGGTTTCTTCACTAGTCTGATCCCTTTACTTTTCTGTCAGCTTCAGCCTCTCTCCTTGCCACGTCCACTCCAAGCACTGTCCCCTTAGGTCAGCCCCTCTTACTCACCTGGAAGGCCCATCCTTCCTCTGCCGCCCTGTGAACCCCTGCTCCTTCAAGTTTCACCTCAAATATCACTTGGTCTGAGAAGCTTTCCCTGACCCTCTGGCTGGTCAAATCCCCCTTTTACTGCCTTTGTCATAGTTTCCGCCACATGCCCCCCAGCACTTCCCCAGTCACAGAGAGGACCCCAGCCCCTAAGTCATGGCTGCCTTTCCTCCACACGTCTGCCATTACCCCGAGTGACATCAAGGTTCCTGTGAGCAATCCACCTAATGTCCTAGTTCTTCAAGTTCAAAGTCCCTCAGTCAAAGCCCTTCCCCCACTCCTCTTCAGCCCCCACCCTAAAAGCTTGGGATCACCATCCTCTGCTATCCTGAACCCAAGATCCTCACTTTCTGGCCACAGCCTCTTATCCTTCTGGCCAGAGTCCTCTCTTCCTCACTATTACACCTGTCTTTTGACCTTACTGAAACTTCCTGTCACTTACCCAATGCTCTTGCTCTCCTTTTATCAGCATCCCCTGGTCTCCCTCCCTCCCTATTTGGTCCAAATGACATAACCCATCACTCCGGCCTCCCTTGTACTAGCACATTTAATTCTCCTGTCTCTTTTCCTTCCACTATATCCATCCTGCCAATCTCCATCCTCAAGTAGAGCATGCTCCCACCCCAGGGCCTTTGCACATACCGTTCCCACTAATAAGAATGTTCTTTTTTCAGATATCAACATGGCTCACTCTACTTTATTCAGACCTCCATTCAAATGTCACCTTTGCAGAAAGGCCTTCCCTGATCTCATTATTTAAACAGCATTGCTCTCATTCTTTACCTTCCTATCTTCAGAGCATTGACCTGATATTACATTATATGTTTATTTGTTTTTGTCCATACTCTCTTACTAGTATGCAAACTCCATGAGGGCAAGGACTCTGTTTATTTTATTCACGGCTTTATCCCAGAGCCTAGAACACTGCCTGGCACTTAGTAGGCCCTCGTAAATATTTTTTGAATGAATGAGTGAACCCCAGGGTATTTGAACCATCTGCCTTCTCCACAGGAGAAAATATTACAACTCTGTGGACAGTAGGCACTCCAGACTCATGGTGTCCAACCTCAGCAGGTCTTTTGATGCTGCCTGGCAATCCTTTTACTTGTCCTGGGTCAACTTCCTTCCCCACTGCCCTTGTAGGTGATTCCAGGCCTTTACATTTCTCCTCAAACCCCTGATCTGCCTGTATTCCATGACTGATAGATGTTCCAGTTGTTTCTGACTTTGCATTATTCCAAACAGGTGCACTGAAAATCTGTGCACATATAGAAGGATTTCTCTAGGATCTACATTTAAAGGTAGAAAAGTGTACATTTTTCATTTCAGTAGATTCTGCTAAATTTCCCTTCAAGAAAACTACCAATTTATACTTCTACCAACAGAATATGAAAACAACTGTTTCTACAAACTTATCAACACCAGATATCATCAATATTTTAAAATTTTGTCAACTTGATGTATGAAAATTGGCCTCTTGTTGGATTATTTGTATTTACCCAATTACTACTAAAAGTTGAATATGTTTTTATGTTTTATTTGTCTTCTATTTATTTATTTATTTTATCTCTGAGTACCTGTTCCTTTCCTTAGCCTACTTTTCTATTGGATTCTTTTTCTTACTGATTAAAAAAGAAGATTTTTATGTATTTTGCATATTCCTCCATTATCTATTTGACATAAATATTTATATACCACAAATGTTTTCTCCCTTTTAGCTTTGTCTGTTTTTGATTTTAGATACTGAGTTTTTTTATATGGTCAAGAAATCTATCAAGATATTATTTTATAACTTCTAGCACTTGTGACTTACTTGAAAAGGAAATATTATCCCATAATTACTTATAGAGTTTTAGATTTTTTTGAGTGCATGTGTGTTCAGCTCATTATTCCATATGGAATTTATGTTTAGATATGATAAAAGGTACAGATCCATCAGTATTGTGGGTTTTTTTTTCCAGTTTGACAACGGATTGTCCCAATGCCATTTATTGACTAGTATAGCTTTCCTAATGATTTGCAATGCTTTCCTTAGTGTATATTTGCACATATACATGGGAGTGTATTAGACTGTGTTTTGTCCCACTGATCTGTTTGTTACTGTGCCAACATCACACTGTTTTATTTATTTATTTAGTTTTGCAAAGCCCTTTTATTTTTATTTTTTAATTTTTTATTAAGGTATCATTGATATACACTCTTATGAAGGTTTCACAAGAAAACAATGTGGTTGCTGCATTCATGCATATTATTGAGTCCCCTCATACCCCATAGCAGTCACTGTCCATCAGCATAGTAAGATGCCACAGAGTCACTATTTGTCTTCTCTGTGCTACAGTGTCTTCCCCGTTACCCCCCACACACACCATGTGTACTAATCATAATACCCCTCAATCCCCTTCTCCCTCCCTCCCCACCTGCCCTCCCCCACCCCTCCCCTTTGGTAACCACTAGTCCCTTCTTGGAGTCTCTGAGTCTGCTGCTGTTTTGTTCCTTCAGTTTTGCTTCGTTGTTATACTCCACAAATGAGGGAAATCATTTGGCACTTGTCTTTCTCCGCATGGCTTATTTCACTGAGCATAATATCCTCCAGCTCCATCCACATTTTTGCAAACGGTAGGATTTGTTTTTTTCTTATGGCTGAATAGTATTCCATTGTGTATATGTACCACCTCTTCTTTATCCATTCATCTACTGATGGACACTTAGGTTGCTTCTATTTCTTGGCTATTGTAAATAGTGCAGCAATAAACATAGGGGTGCATATGTCTTTTTTAATCTGAGAAGTTGTATTCTTTGGGTAAATTCCAAGGAGTGGGATTCCCGGGTCAAATGGTATTTCTATTTTGAGTTTTTTGAGGAACCTCCATACTGCTTTCCACAATGGTTGAACTAGCTTACATTCCCACCAGCAGTGTAGGAGGGTTCCCCTTTCTCCACAACCTTGCCAGCATTTGTTGTTCTTAGTCTTTTCAATGCTGGCCATCCTTACTGGTGTGAGGTGATATCACATTTTGGTTTTAATTTGCATTTCCCTGATAATTAGCGATGTGGAGCATCTTTTCATGTGACTGTTGGCCATCTGAATTTCTTCTTTGGAGAATTGTGTGTTCATATCCTCCACCCATTTTTTATTCGGGTTATTTGCTTTTTGTTTGTTGAGGTGTGTCAGCTCTTTATATAATTTGGATGTCAACCCTTTATCAGATATGTCATTTATGAATATATTCTCCCATACTGTAGGATGTCTTTTTGTTCTATTGACAGTGTCCTTTGCTGTATAGAAGCTTTTTAGTTTGATATAGTCCCACTTGTTCATTTTTGCTTTTGTTTCCCTCCCTGGGGAGATATGTTCATGAAGAAGTTGCTCATGTTTATGTCCAAGAGATTTTTGCCTATGTTTTTTTCTAAGAGTTTTATGGTTTCATGACTTACATTCAGGTCTTTGATCTATTTAGAGTTTACTTTTGTGTATGGGGTTAGACAATAATCCAGTTTCATTCTCTTACAGGTAGCTGTCCAGTTTTGCCAACACCAGCTGTTGAAGGGGCTGTCATTTCCCCATTGTATGTCCATGCAACATCACACTGTTTTAATTAATATAATCTTTGTTTTGTTTTGAGTTTAAGCCTTCCAGCCCCATTTTATAATACTTTTTGTCATAATTGCATATTTTCTTCTCTAGATGATCTCAAGATCAACTCAAGTCTGTGTTGTGATCAAGTTCAGATTGCATTAAGTGTATGGATTAATATGGGGATAATGGCTATCTTTATAAGACTGAGTCTTTTTATGCTGGAACAGACCATATCTTCGTATTGATTCAGGTGTTTTATACCTTTCTGTCAAATTTTCCATCCACCCTCATGCACCGTGGCCTGATTTTAGCCCCTAACACTCCACTACAGGTGCTCTTATTTGAGTCACCAACACCGTTGGGGTGTTCTCCCATTGAGAATGAGGGACTACATCTACTTCTTTTGAAGCTGCGTTGGATTTTGTGGCTGTTTTGACCGATAGCACATAATGAATGTGACACCATGTAGTTGGTGAGGCTAGCTCCTGCCTTGCTTAATGAAACAGCCCCTACCTTCTTTTTTGAATTCAGGTGAAATTCACATAACATAAAACTACCATTTTAAAGTAAACAATTTAGTGGCATTTAGTACATCCACTACATTGTACAACCACTACCTCTATCTGCTTCCAAAACATTTCCATCAATCCAAAACGAGAACCCATACTGGTTTCCTCCCTCTTCTTCCCACCTGTGACAACCACTAATCTTTTTGTCTTTGTAGATTTCACTATTCTGGACCTTTTCTATAAATCAAATCAAACACTAGGTGACTGTTTGTGTCTGGCTTCTTTCACTTGGCTGGTCTTCAAGGTTCGTCCATGTCATACCATGTACCTGTGCTTCACCCTTTTTTAAAAGCTGAATAACATGCCATTCTTATATGGATGTACCACAATTTGTTCATACATTTGTTTGTTGATGGAAATTTGGGCTGTTTCCACCTTTCAGTTATTGTGAAGAGTGCTACTATCAACATTCATGTACAAATTTTTGTTTCAACACCTATTTTCAATTTTTTGACATATATATCTAGGAGTGGAATTACTGGGTCATATGGTAATTCTATGTTTAACTTTTCTACGAACCACCAAACTGTTTTCCACACCATTTTACATTCCTATCACCAGTGTGCAAGGGTATCAGTTTCTCCACAGCCTTTTCAACACTTGTTATTTCCTGTTTTTTTGTTTAAATTATCGCCATCCTAATGGGTGTGAAGTGGTATCTCAAGGTTTTGATTTGCATTTTCCTAATAACTAATAGTGCTGAGCATCTTTTCATGTGCTTGGTGTCCCTTTGTACAGCTTTTTTGAGGACATGTCTACTCAATTCTTTTGCTCATTTTAAAACTGATTTGTCTGTTGTTGAGTTGTTAGAGTTCTTTATATATTCTGGACACTAGGCCCTTATCAGATATATGATTTGCAAATATTTTCCTCCATTCTGTAGGTTGCCTTTTCACATTTTTGATAATTCTCTTTGATGAACATAAGTTTTAAATTTTGATGAAATCCTGTTTATCTATTTTATTCCTTTGTGGTTTGTGCATTTGGTGTCGCATCTAAGAATCCATTGCCAAATCTAAGGTCATGGACATTTACCACCATGTTTTCTTCTAAGGGTTTTATATATTTTTCTCTTATATTTAGATCACTGATTCATTTTTAGTTAATTTTTGTATAATGACCTTGGCACTCTTGTAGAAAATCAATTGGCCATAAATGTAAGGGTTAATTTCTGGACTCTCAATCCCATTCCATAGACTTGTGTGCACATCTTTATTCCAGTACCACACTATTTTGGTTACTGTAGCTTTTTAGTAAGTTTTGAAACAGGGAAGTGAATCCTTCAACTTTCTTTCTTTTCCAAGATTGCTTTGGCTATTGAGGCCACTTGTTATTCCAGAAGAATTTCCGCTCAGTCTTTCTGCTTCTGCAGAAAAGGACTTGTGCATCATTTAGCATAGTTCCATGCACAGATCAAATGCTCAGTAAAGGATTGTGAAATGTGTATGAAGGAGGCTTAGATGAGAATATGGCAGGCTCTAGCAGCTTGCCTTTGCTGAAGTCAACAGTTCTAAACTCATGGGCTACACTAGCTGTGGCTCAGGTATGTTGGATCTGAATAAGGAAGACTGTGTGTCCATTTGTAGTGATTAGGGAAGAGTGCCAGTGTTGCAGAAGACCACTCACATTTTATTCCTGACGTCAGGGTGGCAGCTAGGAGAAACCAATAGATGATTGGAAGCTGACTTAACCTGACCATCTGGAGTCAGCATATCTGGAGCCAGACAGCAGAGGGCAGCAGAGGTTGATATGATTGCAGTTCCCCGGGTTGGAGTGGGAGGCGGGAAGAGAAACCTAAAGAACTTGGGGTCCTAATTCCAAATGCGGGGTAGCTTGGAGAAGCTGTCCAGAAAAGAGAAATACTCCTGGGCTCGCTCTTCCTTAGGGCCTGGGTTGAAGATGATTAAGAAAGTAGAGTGGCTTGGGAGGAGCCCAGGGGGATGGAATTTAGTGGGGGGAGCTGACTGAATGAGTTGGGATGTTTACCAGGTATATTAAGGAAAATGCATCTCTCCTAGTCTTGTGTATCTCAGGGCCTTCTCTCTTCTCTCTTTTCTCAGAGTCCCCGTGGGCCTTCTAAGGGCAGAGTAGTCAACTAGGAACCTTACAGGCTGGAGATACCCTTATGTGTGTTAGATGATGAATTTACAGGACCACCTCCTTAAAGCAAGAGGAAACCAAGGCCCAGAGAGGGGAAATGACTTGCCTAATGTCATATAGTTAGGACTCAAAGTAAAAGTCAACACGTAGGAGACCTTACAGGTACCATGAACCCATTACAAAACCCACTGTTAACCCTCACAAAAACCTTATGAGGCAGAATCAAATGTTCTATTATCACATTTACAGATGAGGAAACTGCAGCTCAGAAAGCCTAAGCCACATGGCCTCGGTGCAGCTAAAATGAAAACTCAGGCAGCCTGACTCTAGTGCCTGTTCTCTTAACCACCACAATCTGCTATAGCCTAGACTGAGGATTAGGTCTCCAGACACCCAAATCAGGGTTTTAATCATTACTCTATATTGTTTTGGACTGCAATCCAATTCCAGCAACTCAAATACTGGTCTCAAATTAAATATAATAGCAAGGCAGTTTGCTACTTTAAGTGGTTGTCAGTTAATTCTTTTGTAAAGTAAGTACCCTCATGAAAAAAAAAATCTGTCATCCATAATTTACCTTCTTTGTGATGTTCCTATATTGTGTGAACCATCTGGGGGCCATGTGGTTGGTGTGCTTTAGGTGGTATAGTCATACTGACATGTGATCTGCTTTAGGTGGCTTCTTGCCCAGCCTGCACTGGCCCTCTCCTCGGCTACCTTCCAACACTAAACTGTCAGTGTAGGTCCAGGGACAGTGAGAGAAAGTTAGTCAAAGCCATGGGATTTTTTGGCTGATCCTCTACTTTGTTTTCCTTGTACTATTGCTTGTTGTTGACCAAGCCACCATTGTTATCCTCAGCGTTTGCATAGAGGCATGCACGAATGCTTTCATCCATTCAACACTTGCTGAGCACCTACTATGTACCAAACACTATGCTAGATCTTGGGGGCTACAGTGATGAACAAGGCATACATGGTCCCTGTCCTCATGGAATTTTGAGTTTAGAAGGGAAGTATGTATATTGAAAATTGTTCCCTCTCCTGTGTCCCTGGCTGGAATTGGGACTTGCTCAACTTCTCCATCCCGTTCCCTTAGCTTGAGCTCTCACCATCTGTCTCTTCTTTGGGTCACTGCAGCTGGCCTGCCAGCCTCTGCTTCCTCCCAACCCCCAACCCAGCCTGCACATAGCAGACAGCAGCAGACAGACTCCACCTTTGAAAACATCCCTTTCAACATGTCACATCCTTCCCCTGCTCAACCTGCTCAAAATTCTTCAATGACTCCCCATTTCCTGTCCAATGGGATCCAAATTCCTTCACCATCTGGCCAGAGTCAAGCGATTCCAGGAGCTGATCCTTCCCTATCCTCCCCTCCCTACCCTTATTTCCTACCTGTCCCTCCACTCCAGTAGGGAGGGTCTTCTTTACTGTCCCTATACACTGCCATCTCATCCCCAATCTGTACTTCAGTTCCATCTCCTCCTATCGTACCTGCCCTTCAAAGATCCATCTGGAGCACCCCCTCCTGCAGGAAACTCTCCCTAAGGACTCCCCCTTCCTTTGCTCTCCCTTCTCTGTGATCCTGGGCCCAAGTCCTGGCTGGTGTGAGAATCAAATGAGACACCAACATGGGCAAATGCTTTGTGTTGTTGTGAGGCTGACTTCTATCAGTTTTCATATCTACAATTTATTGAGAACTTTTCCTTTGCCGGAAAGTGGAGATCAGTGATTTACAGACATAATCTCATTGCATCCTCATAGCACACTCTATGGAATAGGTAGTATTTATTAGGTCCGTCATTCAGATGAGGAAATGGAAGCTCAGAGAAGTTAGATATCTGATCCAAGATCATACTTATAGATTGGTCTATCTGGGGAGGCTGTGCTCTTTCAGGAGATGGTCCTTTGGGCTGATGTGGGTTGAATCTCAGCTCTGCTCTTTTTAGCTCCCTGTAGTTCAACTCCGTATGGCCTTTGGGGCATTTTTACACTTGATTTTTAAAAGTTCTATTGATATTTATCCTAGTCTTGACACTCTGCTACTATTTTATCATTATTTTATTGTTGTAAGCCACTTCAAAGTCTTTGGGAAAGAAAGAGAGAATAATTAAATGCACGCAAATAAAACATACTTCTCCTGTCCTCACTCCCAGTGTCCAGGAGAGAAGTGGGTGCTGGTGCTGGGAACACAGCATCTAACCGTGTGCTGTCTGAGGCCTTGAGGAAAAGGCAATACAAGTCAGAAGCCAAAGGTCAGTTCCTTCTGTGAAATAAAAGGGCACAGAGTCCATGCCAGGTCCTCCAGCAAAATGCCAAATTGTGGCATCAACTCTATTTCCCATGGTTTTATTTTTATTTTTAAGGAGCCATCAGGTGGTAATGGATGATTCATGCTTTACTTACTCTTCTTGTTTATTTCCCTTCCTCGACCTTCAGATTTTTTTCCTCTTAGTGTTTGTTCCGGGTTTTGACAAAACACTGAAGAACTTGACTTGCTTTGGTAACATTTTTTTCCCTAATGTCTTCTTAGGAAAAAAAATGAAAGGAAGTGACAGTATTCCAAAACCATCTTTTATTCCATCTGTGGATGGATTGCACCTGCTACTTCTAAGGTCACTCTCCAATTGTTTCCTTTCACAGAAAAACCTCCATTAGAAGATGCTGCGTGAGTACTAAATGAAGGTGGCTTTTAGATCTCCATTTAGATGGGTCCTGCCTGGCCTTACCTTGCGCAGTCTTGGCTGAAAGAGCCATCTGAAAAAATGGACTCAGTGCGCTGGATTTCCATACTTCAAGGCAACAAACTTTGTCACTCCTTTGGAAGCACCATCTGCATACAAATGATTGATGCTGGGTATTCCTTTCATTTCATTAAGGCAACTTTCCTAAGACCTCGATGAGGCTACAATTTGGTAGCCTACTTGGAGTTATGGTGAGTTATTCAAAGCAATAAAGTTTCATTTCTTTGCAAGTAACCTACAGTACAAATGGTTCACTAATTTGAAGGGCTACCTCCAATTAGTTTGAGTAAGTGAGGTTGGACTGCATTCAATAACCATTTATTGATTACTTTCATCATTCAAATCACTCTCCCTAGGCAAGAATCCTTCTTAACAGTCCCAGCGCTCTGGGAAGACTGCAACAGTGGGCTCTCCCTCAGAGACAAAGATGCGCTCTCCACTCACCTGTGCCTTGAGTTTGAACCTTAGTAATAGGGATCCCTTTGCACCAATACATCCTCATGCTTGTAGTCTTGTTCTTTGTGGCTATAAACTTGGGCTGAAGGTTCCTCATCAGTAATGGCTGGGGTGGAGGATTGGTTCTGTGTGATGCAGTCCAAGCTGCTTTATCTCTCTAGGTTTGAAATTCCTCATTCTGCAATTGTATGCTCTGCCTGTGAGTGAGATTAAGGGCAGTTGGAGGCCAGGGTTAGGGCTCAGCCTGTGGATGAGGAGCCCGGTGAAGGGGCCTTCCTTGTCTAATCCCGCCAGCCTGCTTGTGTGTAGCCCTCTGCTCTATGCCACTGAGCTGATGACACAGGGCACTAGACAACTTGAGGAGACTGGAATTACGGGACAAAGACACTGAAGAAGGTTGATTTATTTCCCAGGATCTGAGAGTTCAAATATAAATACTGGATAATTTATATTCCCTGCCCAGTACCTGAACACTTTCTGTTTAAGCAAGAAGGAGAGGCTGGCTTCCACAGTCACTGGTGTAGCAAGGAAATATTTGATTGTAAGTAAATATTTGAAATGGGTGCCTCTCTTTGCTGTAAATTTCTCTCTGGGAGACTCTGGCCATGAGGAGCCTCGGTGAGGCTATCTCTTTTTGCCTATACCAAGGGTGGAGAGGAAAGGGGATGGGCTGGGCCACCTCAGCCATGTTTGAGTTATCAAATGACAATAGAGTTCCTGCTTAGGATGCTAGGGAAATGGGTTTCTCTGATCTCCTGGGAGGAATTGTAATCACCAAGCTTTGAAAAGCCTAGGGAATCTGTAACTGAAGGCTGCCTTTCATTTGGGACAGGAAGAGACAGACACGGAGGGCGAGACTGATAAGTGCAAGGGCGTGAAGCACCATTTCCCCCTGCAGGATGCTAGAGCTGGCCTGGAGGAGAGGAGGTGGTGGTGGTGATGGGGAAATCTACCCAGCTTGACCTAAATGCTCACAACTACCCTATGGGGTCATTTCCATTATTATCCCCACTTCCCATATCAGGAACCTGAGGCACAGAGAGAAACAGAGGTCACATGGCTAATGAGTTACAGAGCTGTAACTTGAACCCAGGACTGTCTGACTCCAGAGCCTCCAGTTATGGTTATTGGGAAGGTCAACTCCACCTGGAATAGCAGGGCAATATGAAGAGGTGGAGGTGGTTATGGTAACACTCAAGGTCTCTGAGATGACCTCAGTGTGAAGAGGTAGCATAGTGTAGTGGTTAAGAGCATACATCAGAGATCCAGCAGTGTAAGTCAACAGTCTGGGTTCAGATCCCACATCTATCACTTCCTGGCTGTGTAACCTTAGCCAAGCGACTTGACCTCCCTTTGCCTCAGCTTCTTCATTTGTGAAATAGGGATATAGGGGTAACAATAGTACCCATTTCAAGAGGTGGTTGTGTGGATTGAATGGATTGAATGAATATGGGAGAGTGTTTAGATACCACCTGACTTCCACTGAAGACTACCTAGCTATTTAAAACCTAATGTAGCAATGAAGGGCATAAGCCCTCTAGGTCTGTGGTTGGCTGGGAACTCTCTGAGCCTCAGCTCCTCCCTGCAACCTGCTCTAGAGTCCCTGTGACACTCAAACGAGGCAATGCATAAAGAGAAGAGTTGATGCATTGTGAGCACTTGATTCCTGGCAGCTCTTTCGCATTCTTACATCAGCCCCTTGCTACTCACCCTGGGGTAAAGTCCACATTCTCCTGTTGGCTAGGATCTGAGAGTTCAAACACTACATTAGTGGGTCATTATAGTGAACAACTTTTGCTATGCAAAGGATTCCATATTTACTGCAAGTGACCTTAGGTCCTGCTGGCAGACAGTGAGAAGGGAAAGAGGCCATGGCCTCAGATACCACTAGGCTCAGATCTGGAGCCTCAAGAAACCAAGCCTGGCAAAGCGATAGAGCCAGTGGGGAAGAACTCAGCCTCTGCAGCCAGACCTGCCTGGGTTCAGTCCCAGCTCTATCACATATGTGTGACCTTGGGCAAGTCACTTCACCTCTCTGAGCCTGTTTCTCCATCTGGAAAATGGAGACTGTATTTGTAAATTCTCCACAGGGCTGTTATGCAGATAAACTGCCTGGATATGTGTATAGCGTGGAGTAGTGCCTGGCACACAGTAGGATTATTGTTCATTTATTTCCTGAAACCAGGGAGGCGAGGGAGAAATGAAGGTAGGCTGTGGCACGCCTCTCCACCCTCTCCCCTTCCCCACCGGCTGGAAGATGCTCCTGTCCAAATGGGAAATTGGAGCCAAAATAGCACAATAAAGGAAAGGAAGTGCTCCAGGAGCAGATGGGCTCCCACTCGCCGCCCTGAGGAATGTGCTGACTACTCAGGAACAGGCCTTTGGCAGTCACTTACCACAATCACGAAGCAAAAGGAAATGATCAAGTCTGTCACCAGGGTCTGTGCCAATTTACTTAAGAAAGTGGCAAGGCTGAAAAGGAGGATGTGGGGAATGGGAGGCCCCAGGCATTCTTGGGGCCAGTTGGCAAAGCCTCTGGGGCCAGAATGCCTGGTGAATCTGGCCAGAGAACCCCCTCCCTACACACCCTTCCAAAGACCCCAGGTGAGCAGCCTTGACCAGAGGCTGGGACTGGGGACTCTGAGCCAGGCACGATAGAGGGGTTGGTGGCCTGCATGGGCCAGGTCCACCTGAGGCCCTCCTGCTTCCTTTTCTATTCAGCAAACTTGCATCAAGTACCCACTCTGCCAGGCAGTGGGCTAGGAGCCACGGGGGATGCTGGGAAGAATGGGACAGGTCAGGTCTTTGCCTTGGAGGAAATCACAGAGTGCAGAGGCTGTACTCCCTATGCAAGAGGAAAGCATCTGAGAAACTGAGGGGTTGGGGACCAAATGGCTACTCCTTTCCCAGGGAGTTGACCCAGAAAAAAGAGAATGTCTTGGAAGGAGAGCGCTTAACATGGAATAACCTCTATTGGTGGAATTAGTTGGGGTGTTATTTCCTGGGGTGTGGAGGGACCATGGCAGGCTGTGAACTCATTAAAGGACAGGCTCATGCCTTTGTCAATCCCTTGCCCAGTCACTGGCACAGCTTTATCCTTAAAGAGACTTAGAGGCAGGGCATTTAGAATTAGTTCCCACCACCTCTGATTGAGTGCCTACTATGTGCCAGGCACAATGCCAGGTGCTCTCCCATGCTTGAATGTCATAGAAAATCTATCTGAGGTAGATTAATATAAATACTGATTGACTGGGCATGAATCATAGGAAGCCCCACAGGCATAATATAACCTGATGGTTCTCAACATGTGGTCCCTGGACCAGTAACATTAACATCACCTAGGAACTTGTTAGAAGTGCAAATTCTCAGCCCCATCCCACATGTAGGAAATCAGAACCCAACAATCTGTGGGTTAAGCAGCCTTCCAGGGGCTGCTGCTGCACGCACAACATTGAAGACCGCTGCTCCAAGCCACTGGCATTTAGAAGGGGATCTGAGTTGCTGGGGAGGCTCTGGGGGAACCTCTGGGGAGGGAAGGGGGGCAGACCCAGGCTGTTTTCTTCTGCCTTACATGTTGAGCTGCCACATCAGATTTTGTTTAGAGAAACTGCTCCAAACTGAAAAAGTTTGAAAACCACGACTCCATTCTACCTCTCCTGCCTCATCACCTGTACAGAAAGGGACGCTGAGGCCCAGATGGGGGAAGGATTCAGGGAGCAAGGATGGGACTAGCTCTTAGACTCCTAACTCTCAGCCCAGTATGCTTTGCAGCATGTCAGGCGGCTGCCTCTTGAGAAAGGAAACAGGAGGACGCCACTTTAAGTTGTCTTTCATCAAGATCCTGGGGGCTGTCTGCGTCTCTTTCTAGTTATGCCAGGAAAGGCCAGAGGCTCTGGGGTTCTTGTATGAAGCCTCTCTCTTCCGGTAGCCCAGGCCTGTAACTCCAGACCACCTCCCAGCCAGCCTGGCTCTCCACCCACCAACACCCATCTCAAAGCAGAGCATCATGGGGGTCTGCCTGAATTTCCAGGTCTCCTTCCATCTGCCAGCTAGGCCTCTCATGCCCACCTGATGTCTGAGGCTCTGCCCAAGTCTGCATTTCCCTGGCCTCCGTTCTCTGCCCAGCCCTAATTCAGGTGAATTTCTGTCATTGCCATCACACTAGGAACTGGAGTCACTGTTACCCTCTCTCGGGGGATGGGGGAGGGCATTGCATTCAGTACCATGTGTCCTCCCTTCCCAACCTCCAACACTGCCGGGCCTATTGTCCTAGCAGGCGGCTCACAGGGCTTATTAAGTGGGCAGGGGTGATGTCAGTGGGCTCGAGGTCTGTACCACCTGCTGCCATTTGTGCCCAAGGCCCAAAGACCCAGGTGGCAGGACATCCCCCCTGCTCCCTGGGCCCTTTCAGACTCCAGGCATTGCCTTTGACTTCAGACTCAAGCTTCTGCCAATCTTTCTCCCCAGTGCAAGAGCACTTAGTCAAGCCATCACCACAGTAGAGGGGAAAATGCAGTGGCTCCTCCGGGTGCCAGGTGAGGGAAGCACTGAGGCTGGGGCAGGAGTCTCAAGCCACAGAGCCTACAGACCAGTCTAGGCAACTGCAGTGTGGTGTGTGAGTCAGCTGCGTGGCTCTCCCTTTCTGAGTGTGTGCGCATCCTCGTGCATGCGTGGGCATATGTGCTGGAGGAGGTGAATTCTGGAAGAGGCAGAGAATGAAAAGAAATTGGACACCTGACCACTAAAAGACTAACACTTGCAGGCCAAGCCAGCTCATCCCCCCTGCAAAAGGATCATTTGAAACCTTAGCCAGACCCACCCCTGTCTGACCTCTTCGCTTCTGTGGATTGACTTACAGCCAGAATTTCACAGCTGATGGAAGCTGCTCAGTATGAGGGAAATAGCCTGGTCTCTGGAGTCAGATGTATGAACATCCAAATCTGGGCTCAGCCATTCACTAGATGATCAAATTTATGGGAGGGACTCCACCTCCTTGAACCTCGATTTCCTCAGCTCCAAAGAAAAGTGGGTGGTAATACTAGGTGGAACCATATGAAAATGCTAAGCTGCAGGTTAAGAAAGGTTGCATATTGCCAATTTCATATTGGCTCAGACCAATAGCACCTTCCTTCCAGGGTTATTGTGCAGATTGTGTTAATACACAAAAGGGTTTATACCAGCATGTGACACATCAGAAGTGCGCACTGGAGGATCCTGATGATGATGGTGACGGCAGTGGGTGTCTAACACCTAGTGCTGGCCACACATGGAGACCCAGCCCCAGCCATCTCACAAATACAGGTCCTGGATAAGCTGAAATATATCAGTGACATGATCTAGTGGGTTAAAATGAACCTGTGGTCAAACAGGTCCTCCTCCTCTCTGGGCTGGGTCAGCTCTTAAAATGTTCTGCTTATAGGTCACTCTTTGTGGTGAAGACACTCCCTAATGAAGGATCTGAGACATCTCTGGCACCAAATGAGATGGTGCATTTCTTCCCTCCATATATGTATAACAGTAACAATAGTATACACAGCAGTAATAGTAGTATAACTTCCATGGGGTTCCTGGACCCGATTCAAGAGGGTTTAAGTATGTGGGAGGGGGTCTCCCCACACATACTTACACCAGGTAATTCTCGAACACCAGCAGGGTGTGGGAGAATTCAACTCAATTCTCATGCTATCTTCCCAGAGACAGTACCAGATTCCCAGGTTAAGGGCTCCATCCTACAAGACTGCCCTCTAACCCCCAGTCCAGACGCCGGTCGCAAGCCCTAGGCAGTTCCCTGTGCTTCTGACCTACGGGCTACAGATTGGAGGTTCCCATGACCTCCTCCTTAGGTTCAATTAATTTGCTAGAGCAGCTCACAGGATCAAGAAAACACTTAACTTACATTTACCAGGTTAATAAAGGGTACCATAAAGGATACAAGTTAACAGCCAGATGAAGAGAGACAGAGGGCAAGGTGCCAAAGAAAGGAGCTTATCCTTGTGGAGCTTGGGGCGTGGCTCAGTGGCACATGGAGGCTTTCTGGTTCCCCAAGCATAGAAGCTCTCTCCAACCAAGAAGCAGGGTCCAACTGAGCAGAGCAGGCAAAGCAGCGTGCAGAGCAGAGCAGAGACAGAGAGGGAGAGAGAGAGAGAGAGAGAGAGAGAGAGAGAGAGAGCCAGCTCTTCTCATGGGTTTTGTGAGGGCTTCATTGCATAGTCAGGATTGACTAATTGACCATTGGCTGATCCAACCTCCAGCACCCCCCCACCTTGGGTGGGGGTCCAAAAGTCTCTCATTAACATGACAAAACACCCTTCACCTTTAAGACTCCGCAGCATTTTCAGGAACTGTGGATGAAAACCAAAAATACCTGGGAAATACATATTTGGTCATATGACTGACCAAATACGTATTTCTTATTATATCACAGATTCCGTTCGAGTCACAAAAGGGGAACAGATTCAATCATTGACTCACTGACCCATTCATTCATTTAACAGCTTGTACTGAGAATCTAGTATGTGCCAGGAACTATGCTAGGTGCTGGGTTGAAAGAGGTATGGTCCCTCCCCTGGGGGAATTTTCAGTTTGGTATGGGAGAAGATCCCAGGACAGGTACTGAAAGTCCACTGTTGACAAGTATCATAGTCATAAAAACTGTCCCAAGACTCGAAGGGATATTTAGGAGGGGTTTTCCAACTCTGGGGCTCTGGGAAGTGTACACAAACAAAGTGACATGTCAGATGGGTCTTGAGAGATATGTAGGAATTCCTTGGATGGAGGTGTGGCTCTGGAAGGACATTTCAAGCAGGAGAAACCTAATATTTAGAGCCACAAGGCTGCAACGGGGAGTGATTGGAATTGGATCAAAGTTCAGTAATAGGAATTAACTCAAAGTTCGGTGTGTCCGGAGCACGGGGCAGGGAAGGGAGTATCAGGAGCTGAGGCTGATGAGGTAGGTCAGGGCTGAGTTAGGAAGTGCATCATATGCTAACATAAAGGGCTTGGATGTGATCCTATAGGCCAGTGAGAACCAACAGATAAGGATTTCCCAGAGAGTCTAGACAGAAAACAACCTCATTTTGCCTGGAGTGGGTCCTGAGAATCTGCAATAGGATTTTTTTATTGCTAGTAATAATTCTCAGCTTTATTGAGGTGTAATTTACATACAATGAAACGTGCACCTTCTAAGTGTGCAGTTCAATGAGTTTTGACAAATATATATACCCATGTAACCAGTAGCACCTTAGACTTGGGCAAATGGGGCTCTTGCCCTGTGCCCTGCATCTCAGTGTTAGGGGGCCTGTGCTTTGCAACACCTTCCTTAAAAATTTCCAAGTTTCAAAGTTTAGAGTCTGGGGGCAGCCAGGGCCAGCAATATCCTAAGGTTGGGCTGCCTATAGTACCGAATGGGTTCCAGGTTGACATGGGACCTGATCCATGTTTCTCCCCTTCGAGGCACTCTTTGAATCTCTTGATCCCTCCCCCACCCCATGCTTAGAGCCCACCAGATATCCCAAGGAATTCCAGGATTCTCGCTATGGGATCATTTATGGGACTTGTGGTTGGGCCCTGGTTCCAGGTGGCAGTGTGACAGGTCAATCATTCCACTAGCGAGTGCAGTATTTCTTTGACGCAATTGCATGAACATATGCAGAATGGCACTGACACACTGATTTTGGGTGATTCAAATAACAACTACGGACAGGGCTGCACAAAATGTATTTTCCCAAGCTCTGAGCCCAAGGAGTCGCCATGTATGTAAAACTACCACTGCAATTAGGACTTACACCATTTTCATCAACCAAATTTTCCTTGAAAAGCTTTGCAATCAGTCTCACTCTCACTGCCCACCCTTGACCTTATCATCTTGCTTTCTGTCATTGTAGGTTAGTTTGATCTATTCTAGAATTTTGCATGAATGGAATTATACATTTAGCCTTTTGTGTCTAGTTTCTTTCAATTAGTATAATGCTTTTAAGGTTTTCCACATTGTAGCATGTTTCAGTAGTATGTTCTTTTTTATTGCTGAATAGCCGTTCTGTTAAGATACCATAGTGTATGTTGTATATTTGATAACAAATTACAATGTATATTGATATACCACTAGGTCCACTGTGTGTGTGTATGTATATACCATGATTTGTATATCTTTTCACCCATTGCTGGACATTGGAGCTATTTCTAGTTTGGGGTTTATATAAATAAAGCTGCTCTAAACATTTCTGGGCAAGGTTTTTTGTGGGCCTATGTTTTAATTTATCTTCGGTAACTACCTAGGAGTGGAATTACTGGACCAAAGCATTGGCTTATGTTTAATTTCATGAGAAACTATTTGACTGATTTCCACAACAGTTGTGCCATTTTATACCCCAATCAACAACGTAAGGGAGTTCCTATTGCTTTGTATCTACTTCATATTGATGCCAGGGTTCTTGATTGCGGAGTCAAAGAATGAACTTAGCAAACACCCAAGGTAGGAGAGCCGGGAGAGGCTTTTATTGAGAGATACAGTGAGAGGACAGAGCTCCGTAAGGAGGGGACAAGAGAGACCAAGGTGGTGCCTTGTCCAGGGGATTTATAGGCTGTTGAGGATTTTTGGGAACTGATAAAGGGCTTAGGGTGTGGACTTGTTAAAAGTGGTTTAGGATGTTTGTCCTTGATGAGACATTAAGTCCCTTGTAGCATGCTAAAGTGAATCTTACGCATGATTACAAATGATTAGCATAATAAAAACATGGGCTACTTTCCCTTATCTGGGGAGTATCAACTGATCTCACTGAAGAATGACTCTAGAGCTGTATGTTTAACACAGAGTTTTGGTAGGGGGTTTCCTTGCATGTAGTTACATTGCTCTGACTGTAAATATCCTGCTTTGCTTTTTCTGGAGGCCCTCACCCTACTCTGACTACACCCATAGTCCCTGTGTCAGGATTGTTATTTTCTAAATATTTCAGTCATTCTAGTGGGCGTGTACTAATATCTTATGGTAGCTTTATTTGTATTTCACTGATGACTAATAATGTTGAGCATCTTTTCATGCTTATACAATGGCCATTTACATGTCATTTTTTGTGGAGTGTCCATTCTTTGGGTATAATTTATAGACAGTAAAATAAACCCATTAAAAGTGTGCAATTCAATGAGTTTAGACAAATGAACACAACCACATCACTAGTACCACCTACCTAGAAGTTAATCAATATTATTGATCTTCTCAAAAGCACCACCTTTTGGTTTCATTGATTTTCTCTGTTTTTGCTTTTTGTTTTGCTATTTCATTGATTTCATCTCTTACATTTTTATTCCCTTCCTTCTACTTCATTTGGGCTGAATTTGCTCTTTTTTCCTAGCTCCTTAAATTTCAAGCTGAGGTCATTGATCTGAGACCTTTATTTTCTAATATAGGTTTTGAGTACTATAAGCTTTCCCCTAAGTACTGCTTTAGAGGCATGCCACAAATTTTTATATGCTGTTTTCATTTTCTCTCATTTAACAGTACGTTTTAACTCCATTTTGATTTATTCATTGGCTCATGGATTCTTTAGAAGTGTGTTGTTTAATTTCCAAATATTTTCCAAGGATTTTTTGACATCTTTTTTTCATTGATTTCAAATTTAATTCTGTTGAGATCAGAGAACATTGTTGCTATGATTTCAGTCCTTTAAAATGTATTAAGACTCATTTTATGGCCCAGCATATGATCTGTCCTGCAAATTGTTCCACATGTGCTTGAGAAGAATGTGTATCCTGCAGATATTGGATGTAGTGTTCTGTTCATTTCAGTTAGGTCAAGTTGATACATTGTGCTGTTCAAGTGTTTTACATCCTGATTGATTTTCTGTTTACTTGTTTTATCAGTTACTGAGAGAGAACTGTTGACTCTTCCAACTATAATTGTGACTTTGTCTATTTAACTGTGACTTTGTCTATTTCTTGTTTCAGTTCTGCCAGGTTTTGCAGGTATTATGAAACTTGTTATGTACATGCACATTTAAGATTGTTATATTGAACTGATGAAGTGACCCTTTTGTAATTGTAAATGTCTTTACTTTTGGTAATATTCTATGTCTTGAAGTTTACTTTGAAATTAATATAGCCATACCTTGTGTATCTTTATCCATCATTTTAGTTTTAACCTGTCTGTGGCTTTATACTTAAAAGATGTTTTTAAAGACAGCAAAAATAATTTGAGGCCAATTTCATTATTTATACATTATGGATGACCTCTGACTTTTAAGAGTACATTCATAATTAATGTGGTTATTGATATGGGTGAGTTTAGGTCATCCAGTTCTTTGTTTTCTATTATTCCCATCTATGCTTTATCAACTTTTCCCTCTTTTCTACCTTCTTTTGGATTGAGTATCTTCTTTAAAAACTTTTTATTTTGAAATAATTTTAGATTTACAGAAGAGTTGCAAAGATAGAATAGAGTGTTCTTATACACTTTTTATCCAATCTTCTTTAATATTAACATCTACATAAACAAGATGTATTTATCTCTTTAATGTTAACATGGTATATTTATCAAAACTAAGAAATTCACATTGGTATAATATGATTAATTGGACTATTGACTTCATTTGGATTTTCCCATTAATTCTTTTTTCTATTCCAGGATCCCAACCAGTATACCACATTTCAGTTAGTCATCATGTCTTCTTAGGTTCCTCCTAGCTGTGACAGTTTCTCAGACTTTTCTGGGTTTTGATGGCCTGAACAGTTTTGAGGAGTACTAGTTAGGTATTTTGTGGAGCATCCCTCCCAAACTGGGTTTGTCTGATATTTTCTCTTGATTAGTCTGTGGTTATGGATTTGGGGGAAGAAAACCATCAAGGTTATGTGCCCTTGTAATATCAGGGGGCTATGTAACATCAACATGACTTACTGTTGATCATAACCTTGATTACTTGGTTATGGTGGTGTCTGGCAGATTTCTCTACTATAAACTACTGTTTCTCCTTTTTCAAATTTTATTCACCGTATGTAAGTCACTAAATTCTGCCCACACTCAAGAGGAGGGGAATTAAGCTCCACTTCTTGGAGGGACAAATATAAAGGAATAATTGAAATCTTTTACTATTCTGTTTTATCTCCACCATTAGCTTTTTAGGGTTTTTTTTTTTGGCAATTTCTGTAGGGTTTAAAACAAGCATTTTTAAACTTATTACAGTCTACTTTCAAATACTATCATATGACTTCATGTACCAGTAAGAACGTTAAAACAGCAAACTGATATCTCCCCTCCTATCCTTTGTGGTATTGTTGTAATACATTTTACTTCTCTCTATATTATAAACCCCAGGATACATTGCTATTACTTCTGTTTTAAGTAGTCATTTATAACCAGGAGCTGGATCTTTGAGAAAATAAACAAAATAGCAAGATGCATCAAGAAAAAAAGAGAGTGAACACCCATAAACAAAATCAGGAATGAAAAAGGAATCATCACAACAGACACCACAGAAATACAAAGAATTATTAGGGAATACTATGAAAAATCATATGCCAATAAATTGGACAACCGAGAAGAAATGGACAAATTCCTAGAAAAATATAACCTTCCAAGACTGATCCAGGAAGAAACAGAAAATCTGAACAGACCAATTGTCAGCAATGAAATTGAATTGGTAATCAAAAAACTATGTAAAAACAAAACTCCTTGTCCAGACGGCTTCATGGCTGAATTTTATCAAACATTTAAAGAATAGCTCATACCCATCCTTCTTAAAGTATTCTAAAAAGTAGAAAAGGGGGGAATACTTCCAAACTCATTCTAGCATCACTATAATACCAAAACCAGACAAAGACACCACAGAAAAGAAAATTATGAACCAATATCCCTGATAAATATAGATGCAAAAATCCTCAACAAAACATTAGCAAACCAAATTCAAAAAGTACATAAAAAATATCATCCATCATGACCAAGTGGGACTTATTCCAGGGATGCAAGAATGATGGTATAATATCCATAAGTCAAACAATATCATACACCACATCAACAGAAATAAAGACAAAATTCACATGATCATCTCAATAGATGCTGAAGATGCATTTGACAAAATTCAACATCCATTCATGATAAAAAGTCTTAACAAAATGGTAATAGAGGGTACATACATCAACATAATGGATATATAAGGTGTGTATCAAGCCCACAGCCAACATCATACTTAATAGCAAAAAGCTGAAAGATTTTCCTTTCAGATTGGGAACAAGACAAGGATGCCCACTCTCACCACTTTTATTCAACATAATACTGGAGGTCCTAGCCATGGAAATCAGACCACACAAAGAGATAAAAGGCAGCCATATTGGTAAGGAAGAAGATAAACTGTCACTGTTTGCAGATGACATGATATTGTACATAGAAAACCCTAAAGAATCCAGCAAAAAACTACTAGAAATAATAACTGAATTCAACAAAGTTGCAGGATACAAAATTAATACATAGAAATCTGTTGCATTCCTATATACTAACAACAAATTAGCAGAAAGAGAATCAGGAAAACAACTCCATTCATGCTTACATCCAAAAGAATAAAATACCTAGGAATAAACCTAACCAAGGAGGTGAAAGACCTTTACTCTGAAAACTGTAAGACACTCATGAGAGAAATTAAAAAAGAACACCAATAAATAGAAATCTATCCCATGCTCATGGATAGGAAGAATTAATATTGTCAAAATGGCCATCCTGCCCAAAGCAATTTACACATTCAATGCAATCCCTATCAAAATACCAACAGCATTCTTCAATGAACTAGAGCAAATGATACTAAAATTTATATGGAACCACAAAAGACCCTGAATAGCCAAAGCAATCCTGAGAAAGAAGAACAAAGCTAGGGAGATTATGCTTCCTGACTTCAAACTCTACTACAAAGCCACAGTAATCAAAACAATTTGTGACAGGCAAAAGAACAGACCCGTAGGTCAATGGAACAGAATAGAGAGCCCAGATATCAATCCACACATATATGGCCAATTAATATACGATAAAGGAGCCATGGATATACAATGGGGAAATGACACCCTCTTCAACAACTGGTGTTGGCAAAACTGGACAGCTACATGTAAGAGAATGAAACTTGATTATTGTCTAACTCCATACACAAAAGTAAACTTGAAACGGATCAAGACCTGAATGTAAGTCATGAAAACATAAAACTCTTAGAAGAAAACACAGGCAAAACTCTCTTGAATATAAACATGTGCAACTTTTTCCTGGACACATCTCCTTGGACAAGGGAAACAAAATAAAAAATGAACAGATGGGACTACATCAAACTAAAAAGCTTCTGTACAGCAAAGGACACAATCAGCAGAACACAAAGGCATTCTACATTATGGAAAAATATATTTGTAAATGATTTATCTGATAAGGGGTTAACATCTAAAACACATAAAGAACTCATACGCCTCAACACCCCCCAAAAATAAATAACCAGATTAAAAAACAGGCAGAGGGTCTGAACAGACACTTCCCCAAAGAAGAAATTCAGATGGCCAACAGGCACATGAAAAGATGCTTCACATCACTAATTATGAGGGAAATGCAAATTAAAACCACAATGAGATGTCACCTCACACCAGTTAGGATGGCCACTATCCAAAGACAAGAAATAGAAGATGCTTCGAGGATGCAGAGAAATGGGAACCCTCCTACAGTGTTGGTGGGAATGTAAATTGGTGCAACTGTTATGGAAAGCAATATGGAGGTTCCGCAAAAAACTAAAAATAGAAATACCATTTTACCCAAGAATTCCACTCCTAGGAATTTACCTGAAGAACACAAGATCCCTGATTCAAAAAGACATATGCACCCCTATGTTTATTGCTGCACTATTTGCAATAGCGAAGATATGGAAGTAACCTAAGTGTCCATCAACAGATGAATGGATAAATAAGTGGTGGTACATATACACAGTGGAATATTATTCAGCCATAAAAAGGAAAGAAATCCTGCCATTTGCAACAACATGGATAGATCTAGAGGGTATTATGCCCAGTGAAGTAAGCCAGGCAGAGAAAGACAAATACCAAATGATTTCACTTATTTGTGGAGTATAAAAACAAAGCAGAACAGAAGGAACAAAATAGCAGTAGACTCAGAGAAACTGAGAAGGGAGTAGTGGTTACCAAGGGGGAGGGGCTGGGGAGAGTGGGTGGGGAGGGAGGGAGAAGGGGATTAAGGGGCACAATAATTCACAGTCACAATATAGGTTGGTCACAGGGTCTGTAGTACAGCACGGAGAATACAGTTAATGATTCTGTAACACCTGACTACATTGATGGACAGTGACTGCACTGGAGGCAGTGAAGACTTGATAATACGGGTAAATGTAGAACTATGGTGTTGTGTATTTGTTATACAATACATAAGATTGTATACCAATGATATTTTTAAAAAATAGTCACATATCTTTTCAAATAATTTATTGAGGCTCAAATCCTAAAACATAAAATTAACCACTTTTAAGTGAAGAAGTCAGTGGCATTTAGTAGTCAGTTACCCCTATAGAAAAAGTTTTAAATGCAGAAAAACAAGTCTTTTCATATTTACCCAGGTGTTTACCATTTCTGGTGCCCATCATTGCTTTTTGTAAGTTTGTGTTTCCATCTGGTACCATTCCACTTCAACCTGAAGAGTTTCTTTTAACATTTCTTGTAGTGTAGGTCTTTAAATACTTTAAAGACTTCACTCCATTGTCTCCTGGACTTGAAACATTTCAGTTGAGAAGTCTGTGGTGATCTTTAGTTTGGTGCCCCTGTACATAATACATCTCTTTTTGTAGGGCTATGTTAACATTTTCTCTTTATCTGTGGTTTGCAGCAATTTTCTTATTATATGCCTTGGTTTGATTTTCTTTTTACCTTTTTGCATCTGTGGTTTGCAGCAATTTTCTTATTATATGCCTTGGTTTGGTTTTCTTTTTACCTTTTTGCAGTATGTTGAACTTCTAGGATCTGTAGTTTTATAGTTTTCATCAGATATGCCAAATTTCAGTTATTATTTATTCAATTTTTTTCTCTGCTCCAGCTCCTCCTGGAACTCTAAACATATGTTAGACTGTATGATATTGAACCATAGGTCACTGAGGTTCTATTAATATTTTTAAAAGACAACAGGCTTATTGAAACATAATTCACATACCACACAATTCACCCATTTAAAGTGTATATTTAAGTTTATTGACAGACATGTGCAACCATCATCACAGTCAATTTAGAACATCTTCCTCGCCTCCAAGGGAACCCCATACTGTTTAGTCACCCCCCATCCCTAAGCAACCACTAATCTAATTTTTGTCTCTATAGTTTTGCCTATTCTGGACATTTCACATAAATGGAATCATATAAATTGTGATCTTTTGTGTCTGGCTTTTTTCATTTAGTATAATGTTTTCAAGGTCCATCCATGTGGTACGTGTATCAGTACTTCATGCCTTTTTATGGACAAATAGTATTCCATTGTATGGATACAATGCTTTGTTTACTTATTCATTTTGTTAACTTTTTATCAGCGTTTTTTCTCTGTGATTCATTTTGGATAGTTTCTATTGCTATTTCTTCTAGTTCATTGATCTTTTCTTCTCCATTGTCTAATCTGCTGTTATGCTCATCTAGTGAGGCTTTTTTATTTCAAATACTGTATTTTCCATCTCTAGAAATTGTTTGGTATATACACACAGACTTAAAAAATTATGTCCTCACTGTATTCATGTTTTCCTATAAATCCTTGAACATGTTTATTATAGCTGTGTTAAAAGTCTTTGTTTGTTGATTCCACTATCTCTGTCATTTCTGGCTTTGTTTCTATTGAATGATTTTTTTTCCCCTGGCTATGGAAGCAACACATTTTCCTGCTTCCTCACATGTCTAGTAATTTTTAAAAACTGGATCCTAGGTACTGTAAATGTTTCATTGTTGAGTGCCTGGATTTTCTGTCTTCCTTTAACTTTGTTCTGAAAGGCAGTTAACTCACTTGCACATCAGCCTGAGTCTTTCCAGACTTGTTTAAAGGTTCATTAGAGGAGGCCTAGAGTAGCATTTATTCTGGAGCTAGATTATATCTACTGCTAAGATATAACTTTTCTTGGGGCTTTATTGAATGCTCTGGATTTTCACAAAATTTCTCTGGCTGATGCATAAACATGGTAACTGAGGCCATGGTAATGACTGTCCAGGGAGAGCATGTCCAATGAGAGAAGAAGGTGGCCCAGAAGAGATCGAATGTCCTCATTTACTAGCAGAGAGCTGGATGCTGAGAGGATGGGCTACAGTCTAGGGAAGTGGTGATAGGGGAGAAAATAGGATAGAGTGGGAGCCCTGTTGGTGATCATCTGAGAATAAGCCTTGGGAGGGACTGCCTATAAGGCCCAGCCAACAGGAATGGGAGGAGGGGTGCTATAGGAGAAGTTGTGAGGCCCAGAACACATTCTGCTGACTACACTGTTCTTTTGGCTCTTGCCCTGCCCTCCCTGCCTCACCTCCAGGGACAACCATTAACACTGCTACAAAGAGAAGGAAACTAGAGCAAACAAAGGCATGATAGGAATGGAAAGACTTTCTAAACCCCAAAGAAGGAGAAAACCTCAACTGATACATTGGAGGCAATAACAGCAGTTGCCACTCTGTCTCCACTGGCCAGCACTGTCAACTTGGCCCTGTGCCTTGCAGCTGGGCCCTGCGGGCTGGCCACATTCCAACCAGCCCACACAGCTTCCCCCCCACCTCTGGCACTGGGAACCATGCCAGCACCTCCTTAGGCAGCCAGCCATGTGGCCAGGCCCATGGAGCAGAGTAGGAGGACTCCAGAGCAACTGGGTAGACAGGGGAGGCAGGAGGGGACAGCTCTGTATGGTGGTGGTAGAAATGCCGAGAGCCCAGTCCCGGGAGCCCACCCTCAGTGGCCTCCCTGACGATTCTTGCCTAGATTCAATCCTGCTTTTTAGAATTAGTGACTTCGAAGTGGTGTCACCATCCAGATATTACTCAAACTCATCCTCTGTGGCCTATTCTCCAGTTGGATCCTGTCTATCTCCCCACTGAGCTGGGAGCTCCCCAAGGCCAGAGACTTGCTGGAATCACTGTTTGCTTGACTTCTCTACAGTATACCCACCTTGTAAAAATGCCTTGGGGGCAGGTGAAAGGAGACCTTTTTTCATCATCTTTACTGTCAACTTTTCTCCCAACTCAGATACATGGCTTGCTGACCAACTTTTGATATACTTCAGAGTTCCTTTTCATTGTGGGCCTCCTGGGGCATGTACAGTAGGATCTGGTTCCCCCCAATTTAACTTCCATTCAACTTCTCAAAGACACAGTTCTTGGGTAAAGTGAGGTACATCTGGATTTCTTTTTTGAATTAAAAATGAATAAATATTTTCACATGTTGTGGTGGGGGGGTGGAATTTTCCTGGACTTCTACTTGAGGAAACTGAAGACCCCTGAGCTGAGGGGGAGAGTTGGTACAGGTCTTCCTCAGCAGGACTGGAATTGAGTGAGGTAGAGACATTTTCTAGGCCATCTGAAAGGAGCCCATGCTCAGTTCCTCCCTCAGACCTGGCAAAATAATGCTCTCTTGCCTGTGGGCCCTGGACCTTCTGGGCTGTGGAGAGTAATATGTATCTATTAGGCTACTCGTCTTGACCCACAGGATCTTTGCCTACTGTCAGTGTGGGTCCTCTGAGAAGCAGATGTCAAGATAGGGCTAAATGTGTGAGCGATTTATTGGGGGAAATACCTGTGAAGGATATAGGGGTGGTGGAAGCAGGAGTAACAGGGACAGGATTCCCACCACGGTGTGAAACTGATGCCTGAGAAAGGCCAGGGGCAAGAGGAAAGGGAAGAGGCTTGGGCAGTAAGTCACAGACTGCAGCACAGTTCTGAGAAAGTCTTGGCCAGATTGGTAGGAAATCCCTGAGTAAGGTTTGCCTGTTGGAGGAGTCCCACATCACAGGAAAGAGCTGGGACTGGTCCTCCCTGCCAGACTAGTCACTGGCTGGGAGCAGCCTCCGGGGAACATGGCTGTGGTGCAGGCACCACCACAGATGCCAAAGCAGAGCAGTTGGGGTTGTCTGTGAACTCTGCTCCCTACCGCAGGCTCTCTGGAGGGAGAGCTGAGCAGGGCCCCTTCGTGCACACCACACCATCTTTGCAGACTCCTGAGACTTCTACCTTGCGACCTTGCCTGGGACCAGTCCTCACTGGTTTGCTCCCAACGCAATTGTTTCTCCCCTTCAGCCAGGCAATCCAGGCCCAACAATTGGCCTGGGCCTCTTCCACAGTAGAGCCCTGGCTCCCAGCCCACTGCCTTGCTGGAGTGTCTACTCAGAGCAGGCAGGTGTGGAGGCTGCTGGGGATGGGCAGTGGGCTTTGATTCACCACCAGTCAGGTGGTCAGTGCAGGGGGTAGAGATGTTAACAGTAGCCCTAAAGGAAATCTGCTGCTGCTTCTCTCCCTGGTCTGCCCCCTCTGTTCCAAGGCAGACCTGGGAACCAACTCCTTCTCCCCCCTTTGGCATTCAAGGAAACACCAGTCTAATTCCTTGTAGATAGATGTATGGATGAATGGCTCCCTGTGATCTTTCAGCTGACCTGTGCTGCTTGAGGTGGGGAAATGAGTGAAGGAATGTGCTGGTGAGTTGTGGATGGCTGACCAGCGCCAGTGGAGCCACCTCCAGTAAGGATCTTCAGAGAAAGCATCTCGTCTGAAGGGTGGCCACAACACCAGCCTGGCTGGTGGCTGCTCCTGGCCAAGTACCAGGTCTGCTTTGATATTGTGCCTCCAGGACCTAATCTAAAGCCTGGGCAAAGTGGGTGCCCAACACCTGTTGGTTGACCAAGTGCCTCCTCCTGGTTTCCCTTCCCAGTGATCCCGCTTTGCCCTCCGCTAGAAGGTTGGATTCATGAGAGCTGGAACTGGAACTTTGTTTTGTTCACTGTGATATCCTAGCTCAGGGTCTGGCACATAGTTAGCATTCAGCAAAGAGTATCCGTTGGGTGCAAGAGCCCTGTTCCCAGGAGCACAAGAAGGAAGAAAGGGTAAGCTGTGCCCACGAGAGCTCCCAGCCTGATGGAGAGACTCAGTTCCTTAGGCAGCAGATGGGGAGCCAGCACTTTCTCTGAAATACCTAGACATAAGGACCCATTTATGAGTCATGCTTGGAATAGTTTTGCACCAAGAGTACCAAGATCTCTGGTGCCCACCTGTCCCCTGGAGAGCCCCACAGCAAGCCTAGACCCCAGGAAAAACTTGAGTCTGCAGAAGATGGCAGTGACAAAATCTCTGGAGTAAAAGAAAGTTTTGAGCAAGAACCTAGCTGGCTCCAGCTGGCTGGAGAAGACTTTGGTGTTGAGGGGGACATTGGAATGACTGAGGTGACAAGAGCTGGCTGTAGCCAACTGCTCCACATTTCCTTTCTAGGTTTATTATTTATGGGGAACACATGTTCTGACCCAGAACTCTAGACACATGGTCTTACCAAGGCCTGGGAGGTGGGAAGGTGGGGATGGCCTGGAAAATATGACAGGACACTTCCTAGTCTCAGGCTGGGCCTGCTCAGGGTTCAATTAGGGCTTAATCCACAGCTAGGGCTGGAATGAGACACAGTGGTCCACCGTGGGATGGACTCCACAGTCCTGGCCCTCACGGGGCCACATCAACTAAAGTTAACCAGCCCAGACATTTAGAGATTGTTACTTACAAATAACACATTAGCACTTATTTTATATGTCTTTGAGGAAGAACTCAAAGTTCAAAATTTTCATTCTTGCTAAAGGTCTGGTGGCCTCCATTAGTGCAGGATTTAAGGTTAGAGCAAGAGGTTCAACCATGATTGGCCATTAAGGGGGCAATGTAAGTTCTCCCAGCAACCTTGGCTTGGCAGACAGCAGTGTTTGAAGGGGCCGTTATCTTCAAGCTGAGATGATGGGTTGATCTGGAGCTCCGGGCGGGGGTGGGTGGACAGGCTCTGGAGAGGGGACATGGAAGGACACCAGGGCGAGGGCACAGTCTTTGGTTTCTTCTTCTCCTGGATGATGCTGTGTACTAAGAACTGTGCTTATTGCTTCACAAACACTATCTTATTTTTGTCCTCAGGACACCCTATGAGGAAAGTCAATGATCATCCCATTTTAGAGATGAGGAAAGTGAGGCTGAATGAAGTTAGATAACTAGTCTACAAGTTCAGAACAGAGCTAGGAGTGGGACCCCAGTTCCTCTGACTCCAGAGACTTTATCACCGCCATCCTCTGCAGACTCAGGTTTTCCCTGGGGTCTAGGCTCGCTGTGGGGCTCTCCAGGGGATGGGTGGGCACCAGAATCTTGGTACTCCTGCTGCAAAACTGTTCCAAGCATGACTCATCCTTAACACCCTTCCTGTCTAGTGCCCCTACAGCCCTGTTCCCCCTGCAACTCCCCGGTCCTCCTGGGTCTCCTCAGAATTCCTCCAGACCCACATGAACAGGGCCCTGCTCCCTGGTGCCTGTTCTGTCTCTATAGACTCGCCGCCAAATGACTGGGCTGGGGCCACCAGCCCCAAGCCCCTGCCACATCTCGCCCCACTGTTTCCCTCAGCTCTGCCACCCTCTGCAGCCTGCCTGCCTCCTTATCGCTGTGAGAGAATCTGGCATTGCACACGTGAGGTTAGTTGGCCCCTGTCCAGTCTGAATTTCACTTGGTTATTTCCTTACAATATTTCTAACCTCCCAGGCCCTCTGGAGACTCATTCTCAGTCTTGGCTGATTCTGAACAGTCCAGTTTTAGCTTCTCTGTGGATTTCATTAGTGTGCTGTTTACTGGATCTTACAAAGTTTTAAACGAAGCTGTTGCTGGAGACTGAACCTGGGGTCGGTCACTCTGGTTGGTCATTTGGGTGTTAATGAAGACAAGCAGGTGGGTCCAGGCGGCGTTGGCCCAGGGAGCTGGGCTGGGTTGCCAGCCCCAGACTGCAGCTGACCCAGACTCTGTTTCAGGTGAAGCCTGACTCCTCTGCACTTCTGGGGGCCTGACCTATGGGGTAGTAATGGGCATGGGATTTGTTTATATTAATAAACAAGCCAAGGCACTTGCAGAGACACTGGCTTAGGAGTTTGTCCCAGGTGCCCACCCCCTCTCTCACCTGCCTGCCATCCTTATCACAGGCTTTAACACAGACATGAGCCTTCCTGCACTGGGAAGATGGGGTAGTAACAGACCCCTCCCCATGCTCACACTGGCCCCTGGCCGTGGTCACTGTGACATGGTTGGTGTCTCACTGGGGGGTGGTCTTTACTACCAGGCCTCTGCTGGGGCTCTTTTCTTTGTCCTCCTACTTATCTCAGTTGAATCGACCCCAACCAGCCCGTAGAGGAATGCATATAGCTGACCTGCAGTGTTTCTGGCTCCAGTGGTTGGGAAGGGTCCCATTTGCCTCATTTCAAAAACAGCAGAAAAAAGCGGGGTCAAAACATGGTGACTGTGGGCCCAGCTCTCTCTGCTCCGGTGGTGGAAATGGCTGGGCTGGTACCAAGCTGTCACAAGCGGTCCCTGGTCCTTCTGTGCCATTTACAAGGCCCTTAAGGGTGAAGCCAGTTGCTGGAAAACAGTGACAAGCATGTTAGTGCCCTCATTAGCCCAGACCAATTAGTCAATTAGAGGGACCTGAGTTCTGGGATGTTATCTTTATTTTGCAGCCCTTGCATGTGTGTAGACTATGCCTTCTATTCTGCTTATGATTTTTCTATTATTATTTTTCTCTGCCGCCTCCCTCTGCACACAGCAGGGGTTGAACATCAGGAGACAGACTGGAAGCTGAGGGCCACCCCGCCAAGGACCAGTTAACCCCATGCCTCTGCCATTGGTGGCGCCAGGCTGCTGCACGGCACAGTTCAGGGTGCTGTGGGGCATCTATGAGCAACATGGTGGGTGCTACGGACTGCGTGCTTGTGAACACCCCTATCCATACGTTAAAACTCCAGTCAGTCCCCAGTGTGATATTTGGAGATGGGGCCTTTCGGAGGTGATTAGGTCACAGGAGTGGAACCCTCAGGACAGGATTAGTGGGATTAGGGCCCTCCAGAGATTTTTCTTCTCCTCTCTCTCCCTCTGCTTTCCGCCACGTGAGGATACAATGAGAAAGCCTGAAGTGCCAGCACCTTGATCTTGGACTTCCCAGCTCCACAACTGTGGGAAGTAAATGTTTGTTGTTTAAGCCCCCCCAGCCTATGGTATTTTTGTTACCTGAACTAAGACAAAGGGCATCCCCGACCCAGTGGGCTTTGCACCTGCCAAACTATGCCGGGTCTGGGTTTTTCCCCTGGGCCCCTCTGGAGTTTGGGTTGTCAGCTGGAGCCTGAGAAGGGGTTGGCAGCAAAGCACTGGACTCCATTTATAGACTCTTCTCTAATGTGCCATTTGGTAAAATGTCTCTCAGAACTTCTAGGTCGGTCACAGTCAGCGAAGCCCACAAGCTGGTGATGCTTCCAAGCTCCCTCCCTGCCAAGGGTGACTGTGAAGTCAGGTGGAGCTGAAGATCCTCTTCTCAGTCTGATTTGACTCTGTGTGGTTCAACGACCAGTTACTGAAGGAGCCCCTGCTCTGGGCCAGGTCCTGAGTCACTACCAGGTACAAAGATAAGGCTTGGTTCCTGTTCTCAGGGGCTTACAGTTGAGTTTGAGAGATAGATAGGAGGGGCAGGGACCATTTCTGTCCAGGATAATAGGGCACTTATGGAGGCCTGCTGCTAGGAGTGTGGAGGAGGAAGTATGTAACCCTACTGGGTGTGAGGGTAGACAGAGCTCAGGGAAGTCACTATGGACTGAATGTTTGTGTCTCTCTCCCACAACAAATTCCTATGTTGAAATCCTAATTCCCAATGTGAGGGTATTAAGAGGTGGTGCTTTGGGAGGTGGTGAGGTCATGAGAACGGAGCCCTCAGGATAGGATTAGTGTCCTTACGAGAAGAGACAAGGGAGAGCTTCTCCTCTCTGCCGTGGGAGGGGAGAGAAGATGGCCATCTGCAAACCAGGCACAGAGTCTTCACCAAGAACTGGACCATGTTGCGGCCCTGACCTCAGACTTTCAGCCTCCAGAACTATGAGGAAAAAAAGGTTATTTTAAGCCATTCACCCATGGTACTCAGTTACAGTACCCCGAACTGATGAAGATACAGGTCCTCACAAAAAGGTCACACTTGGCCAGGCATTTGAAGGTCAATAGCCTTTTCAGACAGACGGAATGTGGAGGGTGGAACAATACCAGCAAAGGTGCAAAGCAAGAGCAGCCAGGTGCGTTGGGGAGCCTGCAGCTCTTTGAGCATAGCTATTGGATTTGGCCCTCCCAGTGCCTGGCAGAGTGCTTGGCACCCAGCTAGTGCTCAGGAGAATTTGGGTGAATGAATGTGCCTCCCCGATCCCAGGGTATCACATGTATCTGTAGGAGTTCTGGCCCTGGGTCCCTGCTAGACTGCAAGCTGGTTGAGGCGGGTCTATGAGAGACAAGTGAACGCACAGGGCCATCAGAGGGTTGGGCGATGAACTGATCTAGAACCCAGGTCTCCTGACTCCCAGCCCAGCATTTTTCATTCCACCTACTTCCCTTCAGTCCATACCTGTCTCTCCCTTCCTCAAGCTCCTTCAACACCTTCAGTCAGAGCCATGCTCTTCCATGCCAGTCCTCAGCTCTCTTCATTGTACACGAGTTTTTTCCAGTGTGCTCCACTTGTCTTTCCAACTAGACCATCAGCTCCTTCAAGGCAGAGACTGCAGCCTCTTCTTTTCTGCATTCTTTACAGCAAGTAATAAGCATACAAAAAAAGAAATAAGCCAGAGTTGAAGAAATTCAGGAAAACTCATATTTCCCACCCCCCACTCTCTTTCCCTCCATCCCTAAGAGCCTTACAGGCTCATTTCTCAAGGGCTGGCTTACCCAAACTTAGGGGTTCTAGACATCACCATGTACCCACTCATGGCCCTGCCCACGTGATGTGCAGGAAAAGCAATATAGTAAAGAACCCCCACCATCCCTTCCCTCAGGACATCTGTTGCCTGGAAAGGGAGGAAAAATGGCCCCAAACATACAGAAGAGTAGATCTGTCTTATTTTGTGAATAAGTGTGTTCCTGAAATGTGTATCAGAGTGGAATCCTATATTAAATCGCTAGTTGAGGAAATCCTAATTAAACTAATGATATTGAATCATCGAAAATTTATTTTATTTTTTTATGGCATCTTTTGCTTATGAGAGTTTGGATCTATTCATTTACCAATTATCTAAGAAAGATCCACTCATCCTAGTGAATACCAACACGGAGGAAAGTAAATACACACTAACTCTTAAAAAGCAATATGTGTATTTCGCTTGCAATAACTTATTTTTCAAAGTGAAAGATCACACTGTAACAGAGCTAGAAGTTGTGTGCAAATAAATCCATTCTTCCCACTGTTCTGGTCCAACAGGCTGTTACACAAGGGTAGTTTGGGTCTGTATTTAAATCTCACTGGGACCTGCTACCTAGTTTTGCCTATGGCATCCACAGAGTACAGTGAATGAGACACGCTATGTTTGGGTCCCACTTCTGCAACTTACTGAGTGGCCTTGGTCAAGTCTCTTAGCTCTTCTGGATCTCACTTTCCTTGCCTATAAAATGGGGACAACAAGAGGGTTGTGATGTGGATGAAACACGTACTGAACGTCCAGAGTGTGGATGGATGGAACTAGGGAAAGGTAGGGACTATCAGAGGGAGAAGTATTGCCTTCCTTTGGCGACTCTGAATAATTCCATTCCCCTAGTGGGGAGGTCTTCCTAGCCTGCACTCACAGTGTCAATGATTTTACCCATGTGAAGGCAGGGCCTGGGAGGCAGGGCAAGGCCCATGTGGGTTTTGGCAGACCATTGACAGATTCTCCTGTGACGCCCATGTGGGCAAGGTGTCTGCTGGGGCCAGATGACAGTCGTAATCCTAACTGTACATGAGAGCTTGCCTGCGTAGCTCACGCACTCAAAATAGAATGGCGCGACAGAGATGACATGTAAACCTGGAAGGCCTCTGCAGCAGCTGATTATGTCCCTCCTTCCCCCACCCTGGCCTAGCTGAGGTCACCTGAAGCTGCAGGAGAAGGCTATTTCTAGCGTATCTGTGCTTCCCCTTCCAGTGCCTGCAGCCTCTTGGCTGGAAGGAGGGCTTTCTCCAGCACCTGGGGAGCTGGCCCAGCTGGGTGCACAACCCCGACCCAAGGGCAACCTTCAACTGATGGAGGATAGGAATCAGTGGGACAATGCCTGGCCATGCAGTAGGACAATTCTGAAGAGTGGCCCCCAGTTCCTCAGCCAGTTCCCAGCAGGATGAAGCTCCAGCTGCCCCCAGAGCCACCAGCTACTTAAAACCCTCTCCGTTGGCTTCTTTCCCTATTTTCCACACATCTGCTTCACATGACCACTTTCCAGTAAACAGCCGAAACCCCATGTCCCTGTCTCCAGGTCTGCTTTTGCGGGGGAGCCTGAACTAAAACACGTTTTCTGTCTTCTATAGTTCACAGGAGAGCCAGGTGGGTGGAGAAATAGGAGCGTGAGGAAAGCTCGTTACAAAAGAAATGGAATAGGCCTACCAGACATCTGTTTTCAAAGTACTCTCTTTCACCTATGTCCTTGTTATTCAAAGCATGGAGGAGCAGCCAGGATATCACCTGGGAGCTTGTGAGAAATGCAGACCCACCCCAGGTTGGCTGAACCCAAATCCACATTTTAAAGAGAGCCCCAGATGGTTGGTGTGCACACCACTGATTGAGAAGCCCTGCCCTCCAATACCTTCCTGGGCTCTCATGAAGATCCTATGAGGAAGTATCACTACTTACAGTGGGTTGCCTAGTGTCCCCCCAGAATTCGTTTCCACCTAGAACTTCAGAATGTGGCCTTATTTGGACACAGGGTCTTTGCAGGTGTAATTAGTGAAGATGAGGTCACACTGGAGCAGGGTGGGCCCCAAATTCAACAACTGGTGTCCTTATAAGAAGAGGAGAGGACACACAGAGACACAGAGAAGGCCATGTGGCAGAGATTAGAGTTCTGCTGCCATAAGCCAAGGAACACCCGGAGCCACCAGGAGCGGGAAGAGGCAAGGAAGGGCCGACCCTCCACTAGAGCTGCCAGGAGGAGTCTGGCCCCGCCCGACACCTTGATTTTGGACATCTAGCCTCCAGGACTGTGAGAATAAATTTGTGTTGTTTTAAGCCACCAAGTTTGTGGTACTTTGTTAAGGTGGCCCTAGGAAACTGATATACTATTATTCCCAATTTTGTAGCCACAGAAGTGGCAAACCCAGGACTTGGCACAGTCTGACCTAGGCACAGTTTGTGCTGCCGACTCAATACCCCAAGATCACACGAGGCCCAGGAGCACCTCTGGCAGCATATCCAGGGGTGTGTTCTTTTTTTATAGTTGATACACAGTATTATATTGGTTTAGGTGTACAGCACAGTGTAGCGTTGTGTTCTTAGCCCTGCCCTGCTCCATGTTGTTATCCAGGACCTGGGGACAGGCACAGGGACACATTACTCAGGTGTGCAGATGATACAAGGGTGGGAGGGTTGATTAATATGGTGATGACTGAATCAGGACTTGGGAAGATTTCAACGGCTTAGAACAAGGGTCCCAACACCAGATGATGGAACCCCACAGGGATGGGGAAAGCTCAACCCTTACTGTCTTGCCAATGGGTTTCAGCCCTGGGCAAGTTCACTATGGATTCAGTGAGACCAAGGAATGACAATGGAATGTTCTTGGGGTAAGAGGGTTTATTACCCAACTTTTTTCCCACTGTAGCTGGTCAATCACTAGAATCCCATCCACTCAGAGCAAGTCTGCGTGAAGCATGCTGGTCTCTGCCTCTGGGCCTCCCTGCCCCTGCAGCCGTCTCAGTCTCTGTCCTTGGCTCTGCCACCACTCCAGCCTCTGCTCTCCTGCAGCCTTGCAGCCCTGCAGCCGTGCAGCAGCCTTGCAGCCATGCCACCGTGTTACCCAGAGCACTGGGTGGAGCTCTTTATATAGTGACTCAGTCAATGATAGCTTATTCCCTACGAGTGTGGAAGCATTAGCCTAGCATTGGCCAATAACATCATCAAGTAGGGTCAGTTGAGGATCCTGGCCATAGGAACTTCCATTTTCCCCACAAGGTCTTGGGAACATGGGTTCGGTTGTGTTGTCAGGAATGGATTGGAGAGAGACAAGAGTGAGTGTTGGAAGGAGTTATTACCATCCTGTGTTACTTTCTTATTGCCATTCAAAGTGCCACAAATGTACTAGCTTAAAACAACCTTCTGGAGGCTCTAAGGAAGAATCTGTTTCCTCAGTTTTTCTGGCTTCTAGAGACTGCCCACATTCCCTGGCTCACGATGCCTTTTCATCTTCAAGACCAGCCATGGGCGACTGAGAACTTCTCATGTCCCATCAGTTCTAAATCTGACTCTCTTGCCTCCCTCTTTCACTTACAATTATAATAATAGCTTTGTGATTATATTGAGGCCAGCTGCATAATTTTGGACAATTCCCTAATCTCCCTGTTTTAAAGTCAGCTGATTAGCAACTGTAATTCCCTTTGCCATGTAACACAACACATTCACAGGGACTGGTGATTAGGATGCGGACACCTGTGGGGGCTCTACCTTGCTGACTACACATCCTGATTTACAACCATTACCTCAGTTCCTGCCTATACCCTGTCCCACTGATGTTGGTACTATTAGTCCCTTTTTATAGATAAGGACAATGAGCCTCTGGGAAGTGACAGAGTCCAGAGTCAGACTCCAGGCTGCCTGACAGCAGATCTTGTGATCCTAGCTCCTGCCCCACACTGCCTTTCCGTGTGCTATGAGGACAGTATAGAGGGAAAGGGAGGCAACTTCTAGTGTGCAGTGGGCTGGCTATTACTCCACACAGGGCCAAGTTCTATGTACTCCAGAAGCACAAACAGGTCAATAGGTACAAAGAGATAAATTTCAATTTCTAGCAAGTCAGAATGTTGGAGGGAACCTGAGAGGTCATTAGTCCATTTTCTCCTGAGGAAACCAAGGCCCAGAGAGGCAAAATAATCCACCCAAGGCAACACAGCTAATTAGCCTAATAAAGAACTTTGTACTATAATTCTCCCAACAATGGTATGGGCTGCAGTAATAAGTGAGGGGCTCCTTATCACTGGAGGGGGTTGATCATCTGAGACAGTTCATTCTGGAGGCTGACAACTGCTGGGCTTGAAGAGTGTGGTAGTGCCTTTTAGCTCTCAGGGTTTGAGAGTCCCTGACTTAGCCAAGGTATGTCACATGACCAGAATTGCTCTCTGGTCTGCTAACACCTATGCACACATTCTGCCTCAGCCAGCTCATAGGTCCCATGAGGTGAAAGAGCCTAGGGGAGGCCCCCTCTATTTGGGGGAAACCATGTATTGTTTTCATGAAGGCTGTTCTGACTTAATGCTTCCCAGCCTGGGAGACCACATGCCACCTCTGCACAATAGATAAGACAGAGCCAAGAAATAATCAAGCTCTTCTCCAGCAGCAGAGATGATGATGAGTTCATTGTTTTCTATGGAAACTAACGCTGAGAGAGGGGAAGTAATTCACCCAAGGCCACACAGCTAATTAGCAGCCTAACTTCCTTTTTTTATTATTATTATTATTATTTTAATTTACAATTTATTTTGGTATCATTAACCTACAATTACATGTGCAATATTATGGTGATTAAACTACCCCCTTCATCAGGTCCCCCCCATCAACCCCATTACAGTCACTGTCTATCAGCATAGTGAGATGCTATAGAGTCACTACTTGTCTTCTCTGAGTTGTACAGCCTTCCCCATGCCCCCGCTACCTATGTCTGCTAATCATAATGCCCCTTTTACCCTCTTATCCCTCCCTTCCCACCCTTCTTCCCCAGTCCCTTTCCCTTTGGTAACTATTTGTCCGTTCTTGGGTTCTGTGAGTCTGCTGCTGTTTTGTTCCTTCAGTTTTTTTTTTTGTTCTTATACTCCACATATGAGTGAAATCATTTGATACTTGTCTTTTTCGGCTTCGCTTATTTCACTGAGCATAATACCCTCTAGCTCCATCCATGTTGTTGCAAATGGTAGGATTTGTTTTCTTCTTATGGCTGAATAATATTCCATTGTGTATATGTACCACACCTTCTTAATCCATTCATCTACTGATGGACACTTAGGTTGCTTCCATATCTTGGCTATTGTAAAAAGTGCTGCAATAAACATAGGGGTGCATCTGTCTTTTTGAAACTGGGCTGTTGCATTCTTAGGGTAAATTCCTAGGAGTGGGATTCCTGGGTCGAATGGTATTTCTATTTTGAGTGTTTTGAGGAACCTCCATACTTCCTTCCACAATGGTTGAACTACATTGCATTCCCACCATCAGTGTAGGAGGGTTCCCTTTTCTCCACATTCTCGCCAATATTTGTTGTTGTTTGTGTTTTGGATGTTGGCCATCCTCACTGGTGTGAGGTGATATCTCATTGTGGTTTTAATCTGCATTTCTCTGATGACCAGCGATGTGGAGCATCTTCTCATGTGCCTGTTGGCCATCTGAATTTCTTCTTTAGAGAAGTGTCTA
>JAQQAC010016209.1:108526044-108544504 GCA_029783875.1 Phataginus tricuspis | reverse complement strand
GTTTGATATAGTCCCACTTGTTCATCTTTGCTTTTCTTTCCCTTGCCCGGGGGGATATGTTCATGAAGAAGTCGCTCATGTTTATGTCCAAGAGATTTTTGCCTATGCTTTTTTCTAAGAGTTTTATGGTTTCATGACTTACATTCAGGTCTTTGATCCACCTTGAGTTTACCTTTGTGTATGGGGCTAGACAGTAGTCCAGTTTCATTCTCTTACATGTAGCTGTCCAGTTTTGCCAACACCAGCTGCTGAAGAGGCTGTCATCTCCCCATTGTATATCCAAGGCTCCTTTATCAAATATTAATTGGCTGTAAATGTTTGGGTTAATGTTTGGATTTTCTATTCTGTTCCACTGGTCTGTGGGTCTGTTTTTGTGCCAGTACCAAATTGTCTTGATTACTGTGGCTTTGTAGTTGACTTTGAAGTCAGGGAGTGTAATTCCCCCTGTTTGATTCCTCTTTCTCAGAATTGCTTTGGCTATTCGGGGTCTTTTCTGGTTCCATATGAATTTTTGAGTTACTTTTTCCAGTTCATTGAAGAAAGCTATTGGTAGTTTGATGGGATTTCGTTGAATCTGTAGATTGCTTTAGGTAGTATAGCCATTTTGACAATATTTATTCTTCGTAGCCAAGAGCATTGGATGCATTTCCATTTGTTAGTGTCCTCTTTAATTTCTCCTAGGAGTGTCTTCTAGTTTTCAGAGTACAGGTCTTTCACTTCCTTGGTTAGGTTTATTCCTAGGTATTTTATTCTTTTAGGTGCAATTGTGAATGGAATTTTTTTTCTGATTTCTCTTTCTGTTAGTTCATCATTAGTGTATAGGAAAGCAACAGATTTCTGTGTGTTAATTTTGTATCCTGCAACTTTGCTGAATTCAGATATTAGTTCTAGTAGTTTTGGAGTGGAGTCTTTAGGGTTTTTTATGTACAGTATCATGTCATCTGCAAATAGTGACAATTTGACTTCTTCTTTACCAATCTTGATCCCTTGTATGTCTTTGTTTTGTCTGATTGCTGTGGCTAGGACCTCCAGTACTATGTTGAATAACAGTGGAGAGAGTGGGTATCCCTGTCTTGTTCCCGATCTTAGATGAAAAGCTTTCAGCTTCTTGCTGTTAAGTATGATGTTAGCTGTGGGTTTGTCATATATAGCCTTTATGATGTTGAGGTACTTGCCATCTATACCCATTTTGTTGAGAGTTTTAATCATGAATGGATGCTGAATTTAGTCAAATGCTTTTTCAGCATCTATGGAGATGATCATGTGGTTTTTGTTCTTCTTTTTGTTGATGTGGTGGATGATGTTGATGGATTTTCGAATGTTGTACCATCCTTGCAACCCTTGGATGAATCCCACTTGATCATGGTGTATGATCCTCTTGATGTATTTTTGAATTCGGTTTGCTAATATTTTGTTGAGTATTTTTAGCAGCCTAACTTTCTAACTGAGGGTTGTAGGTGGGTGCCTTCTTCCAGACTATGTGTGATCGATGGGAAGAGGAATAGGCTGGGGGTGTTGCAGCACGACAGGGTGGAACTGTTAGCTCCATGTCAAACCCTCAACTCAGAAACCTGGGAATGATTGTACTGTAAAGCCCTGTCTGCCTGAATCTACCATACGTGCTTGGAAAAGTGTCTTGCCAATGGGTTTCAACCCTGGGCAAGTTCACTATGGATTCAGTGAGACCGAAGAATGGCAATGGATGGTTCTTGGGGTGAAAGGGTTTATACCCGACTTTATTCCCACAGTGGCAGGTCAATCACTAGAATCCTGTCCACTCAGAGCAAGTCTGCATGCAGCAAGCTGGTCTCTGCCTCTGGCCTCTGACCCCGCAGCTGTCTCAGTCTGTGTCCTCGGTGGTGCCACCACTCCTGTCTCATCTCTGCTCTCCTGCAGCCGTAAAGCCCAGAGCACTGGGTGGAGCTCTTTATATAGAGTCAATAACAACGTATTGCCCACAAGTGTGTAGTGAGCAAGCTGACCAGGGCCAAGTGAGAATCCTGGCCATAGGAACCTTCACTTTCTCCACAGAAAGCCATTGATCAATACCAGCTCCATAACGATTGACCTGCCAACTCACATACTCACTGGAGTCTACCAGCTGGTAAGGAATTATGGTTGATAGAAGAAACAAATACAAGAATTATTAGCATTTTAACAGCATTTTCTACTCTCAAAGGGGCTTCCCATTTCCTTCTCTGCTCATCACAAAGGTAGGAAGGGAAAGCTCTAGGCTTCATATTGCAGGAGTTGGGAAACTAAGGCCTAGTGAGAGGTTGAGGGGTTTGCCTTATGTCCTGCATGCATCAGATTGGCCAGAAAGCTAGAACTGGGACCCGGGCTTCCTGGTTCCCAGCCAAAGGCTCTGGCCAACACAGTTAACTGTCACCTGTCATCTGACTGCCAGGACCTTGTGTTCAGAGCCTGGTCTGCTCCCATGCCTCCCTCAGAAGAGACACTGCACTATAGCCACCACTTTTTCTTGCCTTTTATGGCCAGAAGCCACATGAACCTGAGGCCCTGTGACCTTGGAAGAATGAGGAGGACAGTTCAACCACCATAATCCAGATGCTCAGGGCCCAGATGTGAAAAACCACAGCCACTGGTCAGACTGCTCTGAGCAAGTGTGGAGCAACCTAGCCTATTAAACATGCAAATGTCTGTATGCTTTGACTGGGGGGAAAGTGCTGCGTGTGGTGCTGTCAGGACTCTTTGGGGAACCTTAAGGAAGGCACTGGAGCAGAGAGGAGGGCACACTGGGCAGGGGGCTGTAGTTTGTGTAGCCAAACTACACAAGCAAGACAGCGGAAGGCTCGTCTGAAGGGTCTGGAGGAGCTGCTGGCTGAAGCAGAAAGTCCATGTGAGGGACAAGTGGGAAGTAACATTGGGGTGGCAGGTAGTATTTTTCCCAAGATAGCTGCAACACTATGTCACATCCCATGTGCACATTTTACAATGTGTCTTTGACATTGCCCCATTGAGAAGTAGGGGCTATGGTCCTTACCCCCAAAGGCAGGTACACTCATGACTATGGCAAAAGTGAAGAAGGGAGACCCAGCTTCTACCTTGTTTGCTGGAGCACTCACTCTTGAAGCCTTGAGCCACCCTGCGATTCATTCAACTGCCACCCTACCATGAGGAAGCCCAGACTAACTCACATGCCGAGATCACATGAGGAGTCTCTAAGACTACATGAAGAGAGAAATGCCTGATCCATTCCCAGCTGCTCCAGCCCCATCCACGCTGGCGACAGCCTTATGAGGGACTCTGAGCCTGAACCACCCAGCTGAGCCCTTCCCAAATTCCTGACCCACAAACAAATGAGATGAAATAAAACGAGTGCTATTGTATTAAGCCACAAAGGTTTGGCTTAGTGATAAATGGGGTTGGTGAAAGTGGAGTAGTGTTGTGTAAGAGCACTGCTTTGGGAGTTGGGAGACCTGGCTTCCTGAGTCTAGCCTTACCAATAACTTGCTGTGTGGCCTTGGACAGCAAACTTCTCTCTGGGCCTTGATTTCACTATTTGTAAACACAAGACATTAGGATGAAGTGATTTAGAAAGACCTCTCCAGTTCTTAAAATTCCTTTGTGGTGGTATGCCTCAGAGAAGTTGGAACTTTATCCTTAAGCAAATGGGGACTCATTGAGCAGAAGATATGCTGAGAGAAGGTTCTAGAGAGAAGGATGCATGCATAAAGATAGAGCTGGGGATCCTCCTTTCTCTTTCTCAGCTGAGTGGAAGGTGAGCACTGAGGTGATGAGAAAGCCCCAGGGAGATCCCGGCCAAGGATGGAGGCAGCAGGGTTGGCTAAGTCAGAGGCAGGCAGTCTGCTAGAAAGATTCAGAGCCAAAAGCTGCAAGGGTTCCAAAGAGGCTCCTTCCGCTTGGAGAAGGGAGCTCTCTGGCCCTTTTCACCTCAGACCTATCCATCTCTGACTGCCTAAAGAACCATCTATTTATGAAATATCTGTTCTCTCTTGGTGGGATATTTTATGCTCTCCTACCTCTGGAACAAACCCACAAAGCTCACCACTGTGCTCAAATAGAGCTGGAATTAGGCTAGCCTTGTGTCCATTGCTCAGATGTCAGGGCCTTTAGCAGTGATCAGCACAGATAGCCGCGCCTGGGGGAAGATTCAGCCCAAATGCTTCTGGTGAGTTCCTTTAGGCCCTGTATGGGTCTGTCCAGGGCACCTGATGCTGGGCCTTGTTCTAGAGTCTTTAGCTGGGGAGAATTTGGGTTACGTGATACTCCCACTGCACTGGCATTCCAGGCTGCCATCTCTGCAAGACAGGGGTAGCCCAAGCTCATGGCTTGGGATGGTCTCTTAGGAAAACAATGGGCAGGCTGGTGCCAGTGGGGATGGGGTAGGTTTGCTTCTTAACAACAAAGGGAGCATTTGAGTGGAAAAGAAGCCCAGGGGGCCCTCTGGGAATGTCTCAGTTGGTTATTTCTCTCTGTTCCTACACAACTTCAGGCAGCTTGGGGACTTGGACTCCCTTTGCCTGTAGCCTGTAGCTAACGCCTCCCCTCAAGTGGAGTTAGCCATTTCCACACCAACCCTGGCAAAGACTTACGAGCTATTCAGAGAGCTGCAAAAACTGGGAAGTCATGGCTGGGGAGGAGTAGACGAGTGTTGGGAGAGCAGAGCTGTTTGACAACGGCTTGGGCTGAAGACTGTCTTCTCTGGAAGGAGGTCAAGGACACAGCTGAAGTCCATTTGCAGCCCCCTCCCTCCTACATCCTTGTGCTAATAGCTGCTAACACTTACTGAGCCCTTAGTGTGAGTCAGGCCCTGTTCTCAGCCTTTTTCATGTATTATCTCATCTAATCCTTCACAACAGCCCCACGAAGTAGGTTATTATCCCTGTTTTGGAAATTAAATAATAATAATAATTTTAAACATCTCTGGGACACATAGAGGTTAAGTAAGATAGTAAGTGGCTTAGCCAGGATTATGAACCCAGACAGTTTGGCTCAAGAAGGTGACACCTAACCACTAGGCCTTACCGCCTGTCACACAACAGACTGACTACACTGGCCCACTGCCCTCTGAAGTGTCTCCTCAGGCTTGCCCTCTTCGGGTCCACCTCATGCTTCAACTAGGACAACAGCCGCTAATTCACAGAACACCAGGGACATTACACGCCTTAGTACGATCCTCACAGTGACCCTTTGGAATAAGGTTTGTTGCTCTCTCCATTCTGCAGGTGAGAAAACTGAAGCTCCAGAAGGTTTAATAACTTGTTCAAGGTCAAGCTAGTAAGTAGCAGAGCCAGGGTTCAATGTGAACCGGAGTCTGATTCTGAAGCTCTGAGAACACATTTAATTAATTAATTCATTCATTCATTCATTCAACCAACCAAAATTTTATAGACCCTCTGCCATATGCCAGGCACTGTGCTTGGCACAGGGGGTATACAAGGTAGCAATATATCTGTACTTCCAACCCTATCTCTCCAGCTGAGACTGCTCCTTAGAGCTACAGATGCACGAATCCAAGTGCCTGTTTGACATTACTATCTCAAACTCACACACCCATAACGGAACCCTTGACCTCTTTCTCCAAGTCGCTTCCCCAAAGCCTTCCTCAGTTCTGCAAGTGGTATCACCATCCATGCAGTCGCTCAAGCCAGGGCTTGAAAAGTTAGAGTCCATCATTGAATCCTCTCTTTCCCTCACCCCCTCCATTTAATCCATCAGCTTGTCTGGTTGACTAGATCTTGAACTGTATCCCAAATCTTTTCACTTTTGCCCTCCACCTTCCCCCACCAATCTATTCTTCATACGGAAACCAGCATGATCTTAAAACATCAGATTGTTTCCTTTCCTGCTGCAGACACTGCTGTGGATTCCCATGAGCTCATAACCTGCAAGGCCCTTCCTGAACTGGCCCCTGTGCTGCCACCCTGGGTCCCTGCCCCCTCCCTAGACCATTATTCTCTATGCTCCTGCCTCCGGTTCCTCTAACACACCAAGCTCCTTCCCACCTGTGCCTTTGCTCACAGACCTCCCTCTGCCTGGAATGTTCTCCCCAGACCTCAACTTAAATGTCACCTCTTCAGGGAGGCTTTCCTACACAGCTTCTATAAAGCAGCCACTCTCTTCTCTCTGCATGGCTCTTATTACTAAAGAATATTTTCTTTTTTTATTTTCCCACTTACCTGTCTCCCCCGCCCACTATCAAGGGCTGACTTCTCATATTCATTACTTTATTCTCAGCATCTAAAATAGTACCTGGGACATAGTAGGTGCTCAATAAGTTAAGTGGCAGAATTGGTGGATACAGCAGGGAGTGAGGACATGGAGTGGTGGACAATCCATGAAATGACAAATGCCCTCTGGAAGGGGCAGAGGGGAGTCAGGAATATTCTGACCCTTCTCTGAGTCATGGGCTAGGGGTGGGGGAGGCGGTGGGAGGCCTTCCACTAGCCAAGGCACTTAGCTTTCCTGGGCTGCACTTCTCTCATTTGAAAATGGGAAGGATGGTACTCACCTAGCAGTGATTCTGGGAACACTCTGCTCAAACCTTCCAATGGCTTCCCATCTCACTCTGGGTAACAGCCCAGGTCACTGCACTGGCCCCTGCATGATCTGGGCCCCCTTCTCCACCTCCCCTTTCCCCTCACCTGCTGCTGCTCTCCCTCTCACTCCTCCCCTCCAGCCCCACCAGCCTCCTGCATGGTCCAGCCGCAGGGTCTTTGCTGTTCTCTGTGCCCAGAAGGCTCCTTCTCCAAGTACCTGCCAAGGTCATCCTTCACTTCCTTCAGGACTAGCCTTCAATATCCACCTCCTCAGTGAGACCTTCCATCGTCACCCATCTGACACCACACTCACCTTTCTGGGGGTTCCTCTCCCCCTTCTCTGCTTTTGTTCTCTCCATAGACCTTCCCATAAGCTGGCATACATACTATACCACTTCCTTATTTACTCTGTGTTAATGTTTGTCCTCTCCACTAGACTGTAAGTTTCAGCAGAGCAGGGAGCTTAGCTATCTTACTCACTGCCATTCCCACAGCCCCAAGAACAGTGTCTGGCATATAGTAGGTGCTCAGTAAATCTTAACTGAATGAATGAATGCACAAATGACTGAAGTGCTGGCACAGTGCCTGGCACATAAAAAGTGTTTGGTATGGGGTAGTTATTATTACTAATAACTATCTATCTCTTTGTGGCCCCATTTTGGTGTCCCGGGCTTAGCAAAGAGCCCTGCACTCAACAGTTGCTCAGTTGACACATCCAGAGGACCCCTATTTGAGGTGGAAAGTTCTCTATGTGCCACAGAGAAAATTAAGTGATGCAGGCTCTAGGAATGCAGAGGGAAGGTGGGACCACAGGCTGTTTCTAAAAACCAAGTCTCCAGCTCTAGCCCACCCCCAAGAAAGGAGACCTCCAGTGTAAGGACTTGAAGCAAAGAGTGTTGCACAGAGAGGGGCACCAGCAAGGCTCTGTGCATACTTAACAGGAGCCCCTGCTCTTCTAAGGGGCCTGTGGCTAGAATTCAGAGGGCTCATGAAATTGGATGGGGAAAACTGCATCTTTATTTCCACTCTCTTTTAACTACATTTGAACACTTCCTTCAAGTCATGAATGCCGACAACAATCCACCATAATATTACTGGACCTGTGACTTGTCTCCTAGCAGAAATCACACATATTTTCATATCATATTAGAGTGAAGCAGATCCCTTAAAAATATTAATATGCTCATCATTATTTTGAAATTATGATAATGCTAAGACTTACTGCTAGATCTTATATAATGTGCTAATAATAAGGCACATATATCACAGATTTTAAAATTATGTTGATAGCTGCATTTTGGTATAATCAGTTTCTGTTACAATCCTTTGTATTTTATCTTATGCACTTAAAAACATTATTCTGCAAAGGGGGTCATAGGCTTCCCCAGAGAGCTAAGGGGTCCATGTCACACAAAAAAAGGCCAAGAGCCTAAGTTAGAGTTCACATAGTCTGGTTGCAATTGGTCCCACCCTTCCCAGGTGACTTCTTCCAAGGGGAGGCTGTATATTTGCATGTGTGAGCCTCGTCAGCCATTCTACTCATTCCTGAATGGCGGAGCCCCCTCCCCAATGGTATCACCTTCTAACACTATAATGTGCCTGTGAATTGGTTTGTCAAATGAGCAGTAGGCCTGGTGGGATCAGGACAGGCAGTGGGGCCTCAAACTCCTCCCCGGCCACCCCTGCCAGCCAAGCTAGATCGCTCGTTGGCCCCTGGGAGTGCTGCACTTTTCCCACCTTCTCACCTCTGTCTCTGCCATTCTCTGGCTGGAATGCTGGCCTGGCTCCAGCCCCAATCCCCAGGCCATTCTACTTAAACATTGCATCCCAGCTCATGTTTTCGTGCCCCATGACCCAATATTCTGTAACTCCATCAAATATTTGCTCAAACACTTGATCCACAGCTGCTTCTTTGAGGACAGTGTTGGCACTGCCTGCTAGCATTTTAGCAGCTTGAGGTGGGCAGTGGCCTTCTGTCCAGGCAAGAATGAAAGGCAGACATGTTCAATTTCAAAATAAAATGGCAATTCTTCCAATGGTGTTACCATTCTTGGTACCCAGAGCACCCAGATCTGAATTTTAATCCATAGCAGGAAGCCGACTTGCTGTGAACTCAATGAAGAGTTCGGCCTTGATCCCCTCCTACCCAGGGTCTGCTGGGAGGTCAGCTCTTACCCCAGACCACTCAGGGGTGGAACCCAAGCATGAGCATAGTTTTCAAAATTCCCTGAGGATTTTAATTTTATGGGCTCCTCTGATCTACACAGGTACCGCTCTACCTCTCGAGCTTCATCGTACCCCATGACCACCGTGACTCTGCATTCTGGCCACACTGCCCTAAGTGTCAGTTTTCTCTACCTAGAATGTTCTCCCTTCTTTCCAGCCCACCCCCTTTCACCTAGTTAGTGACAATTCATCCTTCGAATTGCAGGCAATTGTCATTTTCCCGCCCCTCCACTCCCCACGCACACACAAAATTGATTCTTTCCCTCCTAGCACTTATCCAATTGTACATTTGTATCTATTTCGGCAGTTGTTTGATTACGGTCCATATCCACCACCAGACTGGGAGCTCCATGCCTGTCTCACTCACTGCTGACTCCTTAGTAGCTGGCTAACACTGTGTATGGCACAGTATAATGGCTTGATCAATATCCAGTGATTGAATGAATGTGAGTGAGATGCGGTATTTGATACCATATGGACTAATTATGTCCTTTGATCACAAACTGAATTCCTAATCTTGATCATAATCCTACAGTTAGGCCCAGTATGGAATCAATGTCTTTGGCCACACAGCCTAAGTCCCTCCTCACAGCTGCTTGAGCCAGTGGCTATCAACCCTGGCTACCCCGTAAAATCACCTGAAAAGCTTACTTAAAAAAAAAAGAATCCCTGTCTTGCCCTAGATCAATTAAATAAAAATGTGGGTAGGGTGGGGTCTGGTCGAATTAGTTTTCTCATCAGCTTTACTGAAGTATGATTCAGAAATAAAAATTGTATATATTTCATTTGTACAGCCTGAAGTTGTTCTAAAATTGTGCACCATGACAGTTTAATATAGGCACACATTGTGAAATGATTAGCCAATTGATTTAACACATCCATCACCTCACATAGCTAGCTTTTTTTATAGTGAGAACTTTAAGATTACTCTTGGCCAAGTTGAAGTAGTTAGAGCTCCCCAGGTGACTTTAATATGCAGCTGCAGTTAAAAGTAATGACCTACCCCCTTGCTCCTCTAAGCGTGGTCCAGGGCAGCAGCTGCATCACCTGGGAGCTTGTGACGAATGTAGAATCTCAGGCTCCTCCCAGATCCTCTAAATCAGAATCTGCATTTTAACAAAGACCCTAGGGATGTCCAAGTTATAATGTTTGAAAAGCTCTACCAGTAGCCAGGCAGGAGAGTGTGGACTTCCAGATGCTCCCAATAGCCAGGGAAGTGTGTGGCTACTTGGATGGGAGCAAATGTCCACTCCTCCATTCCTTCTGAAGTCCAGCCTAGTGCTGGCTCAGCATTTTTGCCAGGCTGGTGGGTCAACATCCCAGTGTGGATACTGTAAATAAGATTTTAGCATGGACAAAATTGCCGCCCTGAATTGCAACAGTAGAGCACAGGTCTCTATTTCATCAGAAAAGCTGGGACTAGCTGAACATGTTTGCTAGGAGCCCTAAGTGACGAGTGGGAACAATAGAATAAAGAACCAGCCCTGGCGGTCCTGTCACGTCCCTGCACCCAACTAACCGAGGGGCTGGGCCCAGCAGTGACTGCTAGCATGGCAAGCACTGATACTTGCACTGAACGTCTCTCAAAGCCACTAGCTCCCAGCAACCCTCTCCACCAGCTCCCCACCCCCCACCCCAAATTCCCGCAACACCCCCTACCTCTCTCTGCCACAAAAGTGGTCAAAAGTGTTCCGATCGGTTTGGTTTCTAAATGTGAGTCCTGTTTTGACCAGGAGTCCCGATTCTTAGTGCTGGCTGAGGTGAGTGGAGCTGGGACCACCCAACCCCCCAACCCCAGGTCTCAGGGCTCCGGAGCGCTGCTCAGCCCGGACCCCGCGTCGCGAGAGGACCGGCGGGCGCGCTGCCCACGCCCCCTCCCCGGAGCGGAAGCCTCGGCCAGGCGGGGACTGCGGGGAGGAGGGGGACCCCGGGCCGGCTCCCCAGGCGGCTGCAGGCCCAAGCACTGGCCGGCGCTGCACTGCCCCTGGGGCAGTCGGAATCCCGCGCTTCCCCGGGCGGCCGGCCGGCACTGCCCTGCGCCGCCGCCGCCGCCGCCGCCTGTCTGTCCGGGTTCCCTGCCAGGAAATGTCCTCTTGCTGGAAAGACTGCCACTGTCTGTGGCAGCGGGTGGCCGAGTCTGAAACCAATTTGCATAAGCCATGGGTGACAGAATACTTTCTGATCGTTTTTTGGGGGTGTTCCCTCAGAAGGAGCATTTTTTAAAAGCCACCTGTTAGGTCCCAGCTCGCAAATGAGCACCCCCCCCCAACTGCAACCGGGGAAGATAAGGGTTGAAGGAAGCACTTTAATGGTTTCGTGGTCGAGGCTTAAACATCGCTGCAGCCGCCAGGTCGCAGCACCCAGGACGCTGCCCCTCCGGAGCCAGCTGTTTGCTGTGTAACTGAGAGCAGAGTCCTCTGAGGACATTCGGGCCCGTTGGGTAAACACTCTCCTTGTGTCTCTGGCAGCTGCGTACGGACCGCGGCCGCCTTTGACCAGGGAAGCAAGGGCACCCAGCTGTTGCCCAGCCAAAGAGCAAACCTGTCTCGTACCACAAGCCCCAAGCATCGGGTCCTTTTCTGAACGACATATAACTTCTGAGAAATGCACAATGTGGCCCCGCCCTCTAGGGGGAAACTTTAATATACATACAAATATAATTTGTGCCTGGATGCTTGGCACTGGCAGTGGGCCTGTACCCACCCACTTCCATCTGGGCCGTGGGTCCCTGGGCACATGTTCAGGGTCTCCACTGAAAAACTGGCTCCCTCATAAGCTTACTGTCATCCTCTGCCTTCTTCTTCTTGTTTCCTTAACTTTTCTTATTCTTCTCTCGTCTCCTGCTTTCTTACTTCATCTTCTCACCCCACTTATTCCATCTTTCCCTCTTCTGTTTGTTTCTTTCTGATTCATTCAAAAATGCACTCATCATGTATTTAAACACATAGTAATCTGCTCTGGCTGCCATAACAAAATACCATGGTCTGGGTGGCTTAAACAACAGAAATTGATTTTCTCACAGTTTGCATGCTGAAAGTCCAAGATCGGGGTGCCAGCATGTCAGGTTCTGGTGAGGCTCTCTTCCTGGCTTGCAGACAGTCATTTTCTCACTGTGTACAGATGGGGAGAAGGAGAGAAAGAGCGATCTCTCTTTCTCTTTTCCTCTTCTTATAAGGCCACAGTCCTATGGGATTAGGGCACCATGCTTATGACCCCACATAACCTTAATTACCTCCTAAATCCAATCTCTAGATACAGTTAAAATGGGGGTTAGAGCTTCAACATATGAATTTGGAGGAGGGCAATTCAGTCCTAGCAAGGAACTTGCTAGATCCTATAGGGATTGCTAGATCCCTGGAAGCTACAGTAGGGGGGCCACAGACAGCAGTGTACGCAGATGTGATCGGTATTGTTAACAGAGTGTGAACACAACACACTAGGAGAACTGAGGACAAGAATGAATAAATGCCTTAAGAAATCAAGGAAGGCTCTACAGGAGAGGTGACTTTAGAGCTGGCTCTTGAAGCATGAGAAGGAGATTACCAGAAAAAGAAGGGAGGAACTACATTTTAGGCAAAGAGAATAGCATGTATAAGAGCACAGAGTTGTAAAAGGCCATGACCTGCTTGATAAACAGTGCCAGCTTCTGTGGTGCTAGAGGTGAGGGTGCATAGGAGGAGTAGCAGGGGATGCTAGAGATACGGTTTGGGGCCTTGCTATGAAGGGTTCAACCAAGAGATGATGATGGCCTAAGGTAGTGCAGGAACAGCAGGGATGGAAAGTAAGGATAGAATGCCAAGATATTGACAAGACCAAATTGACTGAATGGTGGGGTGATGAGGAGATAGGAGTAGAGAGTGACCACTGGATTTCTAGTTTAGGGGACTGTCACCATTCACTGATACAGAAGAAGTAGAGCTGGGGTAAGGTGAGAGTAGAAATAGGGAGCATGAGGTATCTCTAGGCCATCCTAGAGGAAGTAGGCTGGGTGCTGGAGGTGAGGTAGGGATAGAACAAACTCTGTAGGTTCATGAGCAGATGTGAGGAAACTATCTGATGTTGGGGACAGAACCATAAGAAATGGTTAGAGGGAACACTACTCAGAATTCACACAGGGCTGAGAATAGTGTTGCTTCCCAATTAGTTAAAACTGGGGCAATGTCTAGACTATACAGAAGGGTTTGCCTCAGTTTCAGGGAATAATTAGCTGTAGCCAAGCACCAGTCTGGTCTCATCTAATAAAGCTTAACAGCAACACTCAAAGGGATCAAACAATTTCCAAGAAACTTAACTGAGTCCAAGAACAAAGTTCAAGAATATTTATAGCAGAGTTTCCCAACTTCAGAACAAGTGACAGTTTGAGCTTGATAATTCTTTGTTGTGGGGGCTGTCTTGAACATTGTGGGATCCTTACCATCATACCTGGCCTCTACTCATTGGATGCCAATAGCACCTTCCAGTTGTAGCAACCAAGAATGTTGTCAGACAAACAAAATCATGCCTCATTAAAAAACACTGATTGCAGAGGTGATTAAAGATGGCGGCATGAGAGGTGAGAAAGAGGCTTCCTCCTAAAACCGCATATAATATGAAAATAAAGCTACTACAACTACTCTTGAAAGAGCAACAGGAAAGAGGACTACAACAAACTGCATACACCTGGAGACAAGAGCAGCCCTCACAGAAAAGGGTAACTACTAAAGCTGTGGTCCTGCGGGATCCAAGCCCTTCCCCCACCCCAGCTCACCGGCAGGAGGAACAGGAACAGAGCAGAGACAGAGTGGAGAACTGGGACTGACGAATACCTAACTCTGGAGATCTTCTCTGGGAGCACAAACCTACATTTCATGGTGCTGGCATGATACTCTCATAATTAGGGTGTTGGAAAGCTAAGACAGGCAGAATTCCTGGAGAGACTAAGATTCCAGCTGCTTGTGAAAGCAGGGATCCATACCCAGCTGCTCTGGGACAAAAGAAAGGTGGGCAGTCTGAGAGACTTCCTAACAAAGAAGCCCTTAGCAAGAGGGCTGCTAAAGGGGCAAGGATTGCACAGAGCTTACTGCTCAGGAGAAAGGACAGGTAGACAACATTGTCCCGGTGCACTCTGCCCAGCAGATTGGGAGTTTTCACGATTTTCAGGTGCGCCAGCTCCCTGGCTGCCTACACAGCTCCAAGAACCCCTTCTGTGACAGGCAGACTAGTGCGCCTTTCTCCTGGCCAGCCGCACTGGGCTTGCAAACCGGGAAACCCTTCCCTGGTGTTAGGCCAGCCAAAGGGAAGATCTGTCTACAGCAACTAAAAACGCAAAACACAGAGGCTTATACCTGTGTGCTCAGCCCACTGGTTCAGGCAGTGGAGACAGGCAAAGCAGCCAGGAACCAGGAAACAGCCCTTTCCTCCCCCAAGGCACCAATACCACTCCCCTACAATCCCTGACATTGCTTCAGGGGCTGAGCAGCTCCAGAGAGTAGAGCTTCTGGGCACTAGAGGGCGCCATACACAAATATGAAACGCCAAACGAACTTGGTCCAGGGTAAAATTATGAATACAACTCCTGAGAAATATTTAAGTGATATGGACCTTATGACTCTCCCTGAAAGGGAGTTCAAAATAAAAATCATTAACATGCTCATGGAGGTACGGAAAGATATTCAAGAACTCATGAATGAATTCTGATCGGAGATTCAATCATTGAAGAACCCAATGGACAGTATTAAAAGCAGATTGGATACAGTGGAGGAGATGATAAATGAAATAGAAACTAGAGAAGAGGAATACAAAGAAGCTGAGGCACTGAGAGAAAAAAGAATTTCTAAGAATGAAAGAATATTGAGAGAACTGTGTGACCAATCCAAACAGAACAATATTCACATTATAGGGGAACCAGAAGGAGAGAGAGAAAAAGGGATAGAAAGTGTCTTTGAGGAGGTAATTGCGGAAAACTTCCCCAATCAGGGGAAGGAGATAGTCTCTCAGGCCATGGAGATGCACAGATCTCCCAACACAAGGGACCCAAGGAAGACAACACGAAGACATATAGTAATTAAAATGGCAAAGATCAAGGATAAGGACAGACTATTAAAAGCAGCCAGAGAGAGAAATAAGATCACATACAAAGGAAAGCCCATCAGGCTATCATCAGTCTTCTCAACAGAAACCTTACAGGCCAGAAGGGAGTGGCATGATGTATTTAATGCAATGAAGCAGAAGGGCCTTGAACCAAGATTACTTTATCTGGCAAGATTATCATTTAAATTTGAAGGAGGGATTAAACAATTCCCAGATAAGCAAAAGCTGAGAGAATTTACCTCCCACAAACCATCTCTACAGTGTATTTTGGAGGGACTGCTATAGAAGGAAGTGTTCTATGGTTTAACAGCTGTCACCAGAGGTAATAAAACCACAGTAAAGAAAATAGAACAGCTAATTACTAAGAAAATGCAAAATTAAATAAACTATCCCCAAAGTCCATCAACGGATAGACAAACAGTACAGAATATGATACCTAACATACAAAGAATAGAGAAGGAAGAATAAGGAGGAAGGAAACAAACAAAAAAAGAACCTTTAGATTGTGTTTGTAATAGCATATTAAGTGAGTTGTTAGTCTTTTAGATAGTAGGGAAGTTAACCTTGAAACTTTGGTAACCACGAATCTGAAGCCTGCAATGCCAATAAGTACATGCCTATCCATAATCACCCTAAATGTAAACAGACTGAATGCACGAATCAAAAGACACAGAGTAATAGAATGGATAAAAAAACAAGACCCAGCTATATGCTGCCATGAAGATACTCACTTTAAACCCAAAGACATACACAGACTAAAAGTGAAAGGATGGAAAAAGATATTTCATGCAAACAACAAAGAGAAAAAAGCAGGTGTTGCAGTACTTGTATCAGAAAAAACAGACTTCAAAACGAAGAAAGTAGCAAGAGATAAAGAAGGATATTACATAATGATAAAGGGGTCAGTTCAACAAGAAGATATAACCATTATTAATATATATGCCCCAATACATGAGTGCCAGCACATGTGAAACAAATACTAACAGAATTAAAGGAGGAAATAGAAAGCAATGCATTCATTTTAGGAGACTTCAACACACCACTCACCCAAAAGGACAGATCAACTGGACAGAAAATAAGTAAAGACACAGAGGCACTGAACAACACACTAGAACAGATGGACCTAACAGACATCTACAGAACTCTACACCCAAAAGCAACAGGATACACATTTTTCTCAAGTGCACATGGAACATTCTCCAGAATAGACCACATACTAGGCCACAAAAAGAACCTCAGTAAATTAAAATATATTGAAATTCTAACAACCAACGTCTCAGATCACAAAGATATAAAATTAGAAATAAATTTTAGAAAGAAATCAAAAAGGCTCACAAATACATGGAGACTTAACAACATTCTCGTGATTAATCAGTGGGTTAATGACCAAATCAAAACAGAAATCAAAGAATATATGGAGACTAATGACAACAACAACACAAAGCCACAACTTCTATGGGACGCAGCAAAGGCAGTTCTAAGAGGAAAGTATATTGCAATCCAGGCCTATTTAAAGAAGGAAAAGCATTCCCAAATGAAAAGTCTAAAGACACAATTACTGAACTTGGAAAAAGAAGAACAAATGAGGCCAAAAGTCACCAGAAGGAGGGACATAATAAAGATCAGAGAAGAAATAAATAAAATTGAGAAGAATAAAACAATAGAAAAAATCAATGAAACCAAGAGCTGGTACTTTGAAAAAATAAACAAAATAGATAAACCCCTAGCCAGACTCATTAAGGGAAAAAGAGAATCTACATACATAAACAGAATCAGAAATGAGAAAGGAAAATTAATGACGAACCCCACAGAAACACAAAGAATTATAAGAGAATATTATGAGAATCTATATGCTAACAAGCTGGAAAACCTAGAAGAAATGGACAACTTCTTAGAAAAATACAACCTTCCAAGACTGACGAAGCAAGAAACAGAAAAACTAAACAGACCAACCACCAGCAACGAAATTGAATTGGTAATCAAAAAACTACCAAAGAACAAAACCCCCGGACCAGATGGATTCGCCTCTCAATTCTACCAGACATATAGAGAAGAAATAACACCCATTCTCCTTAAAGTTTTCCAAAAAATAGAATAGGAGGGAATACTTTCAAACTCATGCTATGAAGCCACCATCACTCTAATACCAAAACTGGGCAAACACCTCACCAAAAAAGAAAATGACAGACCAATATCCCTGATGAACGTAGATGCAAACATACTCAACAAAATATTAGCAAACAGAATTCAAAAATACATCAAGAGGATCATACACCATGATCAAGTGGGATTCATCCCAGGGATGCAAGGATGGTACAACATTCGAGAATCCATCAACATCATCCACCACATCAACAAAAAGAGAGCAAAAACCACATGATCATCTCCATAGATGCTGAAAAAGCATTTGACAAAATTCTGCATCCATTTATGATCAAATCTCTCAACAAAATGGGTATAGACGGCAAGTACCTCAACATCATAAAGGCCATATATGACAAACCCACAGCCAACATCATACTTAACAGCGAGAAGCTGAAAGCTTTTCATCTAAGATCGGGAACAAGACAGGGATGCCTACTCTCTCCACTGTTATTCAACATAGTACTGGAGGTCCTAACCACGGCAATCAGACAAAACAAAGACATACAAGGCATCCAGATTGGTAAAGAAGAAGTCAAACTGTCACTATTTGCAGATGACATGATACTGTACATAAAAAACCCTAAAGACACCACTCCAAAACTACTAGAACTAATATCTGAATTCAGCAAAGTTGCAGGATATAAAATTAACACACAGAAATCTGTTGCTTTCCTATACACTAACGATGAACTAACAGAAAGAGAAATCAGAAAAACAATTCCATTCACAACTGCATCAAAAAGAATAAAATACCTAGGAATAAACCTAACGAAGGAAGTGAAAGACCTGTACTCTGAAAACTACAAGACACTCCTAAGAGAAATTAAAGAGGACACTAACAAATGGAAATGCATCCCATGCTCTTGGCTACGAAGAATAAATATTGTCAAAATGGCTATAGTACCTAAAGCAATCTACAGATTCAACGCAATCCCTATCAAACGACCAACAGCTTTCTTCAATGAACTGGAACAAATAACTCTAAAATTCATATGGAACCACAAAAAAACCCCGAATAGCCAAAGCAATCCTGAGAAGGAGGAATCAAACAGGGGGAATTACGCTCCCTGACCTCAAGCTCTACTACAAAGCCACAGTAATGAAGACAATTTGGTATTGGCACAAAAACAGACCCACAGACCAGTGGAACAGAACAGAAAATCCAAACATTAACCCAAACATATACAGTCAATTAATATTTGATAAAGGAGCCTTGGATATACAATGGGGAGATGACAGCCTCTTCAGCAGCTCGTGTTGGAAAAACTGGACAGCTACATGTAAGAGAATGAAACTGGATTATTGTCTAACCCCATACACAAAGGTAAACTCAAGGTGGATCAAAGACCTGAATGTAAGTCGTGAAACCATAAAACTCTTAGAAAAAAGCATAGGCAAAAATCTCTTGGACATAAACATGAGCGGCTTCTTCATGAACATATCTCCCCAGGCAAGGGAAAGAAAAGCAAAGATGAACAAGTGGGACTATATCAAAC
>JAQQAC010016209.1:108500366-108525644 GCA_029783875.1 Phataginus tricuspis | reverse complement strand
TAGACACTTCTCTAAAGAAGAAATTCAGATGGCCAACAGGCACATGAAAAGATACTCCACATCGCTGGTCATCAGAGAAATGCAGATTAAAACCACAATGAGATATCACCTCACACCAGTGAGGATGGCCAACATCCCAAACAAAAACAGCAACAAATGTTGGCGAGGATGTGGAGAAAAAGGAACCCTACCACACTGCTGGTGGAAATGCAAATTAGTTCAACCATTGTGGAAAGCAGTATGGAGGTTCCTCAAAACACTCAAAATAGAAATACCATTTGACCCAGGAATTCCACTCCTAGGAATTTACCCTAAGAATGCAGCAGCCCAATTTGAAAAAGACAGATGCACCCCTATGTTTATCGCAGCACTATTTACAATAGCCCAGAAATGGAAGCAACCTAAGTGTCCATCAGTAGATGAATGGATAAAGAAGATGTGGTTCATATAAACAATGGAATATTATTCAGCCATAGGAAGAAAACAAATCCTACCATTTGCAGCAACATGGACAGAGCTAGAGGGTATTATGCTCAGTGAAATAAGCCAAGCCGAAAAAGACAAGTATCAAATGATTTCACTCATCTGTGGAGTATAAGATCAAAGAAAAAAACTGAAGGAACAAAACAGCAGCAGACTCACAGAACCCAAGAACAGAGTAATAGTTACCAAAGGGAAAGGGACTGGGGAAGATGGGTGGGAAGGTAGGGTAAGGGGGAAAAATGGGCATTACAATTCGCAGATGTAATGTTGGGGGTGCACAGGGAGGGCTGTACAACTCAGAGAAGACAAATAGTGATTCTATAGCATCTCACTATGCTGATAGACAGTGACTGTAATGGGGTTGGTGGGGGTGACCTGATGAAGGGGGTAGTTTAATAACCATAATATTGCACATGTAATTGTAGATTAATGATACCAAAATAAATTATTTAAAAAAAAACCCACTGATTGTAAGAATACAGGCATGTAAAGAACCCAACAAGATAGAATTCATAATGTCTGGCACCCAATCAAAAATTACTTGGCATGAGCATAGCAGGTAACTGTCAAACATAAGAAGAGAAAAATCAATTAATTGAAGTCACCCAGAACTGACATAGATGTTAGAATTAGTAAGCAAGGATATTTCAACAGTTATTATAACTGTATTCCATATGTTCAAAAAGTTAAGCAAGACAAGGAAGATATTTTTTAAATACCCAAGTCAAACTAATAGTATAATATATCGAGGAAGAAAAAAAATTTTGGTTGGAATTAATGGCAGATTGGACATCGCATAAAAAAGACTAGTGAACTGAGTACATACGAATAGAAATGATTAAAAATGAAGCACACATTGAAAAGAGAGTGAAAAGAAATGAACAGAGCCTCAGTGAGCTGTAGGAAAATCTCAAGTGGCCTAATATAAATATAACTGAAGGAGAAAGAGAAAGAGACATGAGAGCACAGAAAAATGTTTGAAGAAATAATGCCCCGAAATTTTCCGAATTTGATGAAAGTTATAAACCCAGAGATCCAAGGAACTCAGCAAACTCCAAGTACAAGAAACATGAAGAAAACTATGTCAAGGCACTTCATAATCAAACTGCTCAAAACCAATGATAAAGAGAACATCTTAACAGAAGCTAGGGAGAAAAAAACATGTTCTGTACAGAAAAACAAAGCTAAGATTTCTCATTGTAAACACTGCAAGTGAGAAGACTGTGGAGCAAAAATCTTTAAAGTATTGAAACAATAAAAACTGTCAGCCAGGGATTCTATATCAGGCAAAATATCTGCATCTGGCAAAAACAAAGGCCAAATAAATACATTCAATCATACAAAAGCCAGAACAATTCAACACAAGCTGATCCACACTACAAGAAATGGCAAGAAGATATTTAACACATGAAAATATGGATCTATACAGAGGAAGGAAGAGTACTGGAAATAGTAACTACACAGGTAAATATATAAGATTTAAAGAAATTAAATATCTTTGATAGTGGACAGTTTAAGCAAAAATAATGTGTGGGATTTATAACACATAAAAACATAATATGTATGACAACAATAGCACAGAAACTGAAAAGGGATAAAAGGGCATATACTGCTGTGAGTCATTGTAGTATATGTGATGTGACATATATCACTTGAAGACTGAGATAAGTTAAAGATGTTTACTATAAACTGAAAGTAATCATTAAAACAACAAAATAAAGAGTCATAGCTGATAAACCAATAAATGTGACAAAATGGAATCATAAAAATTTTAAATTAATCCTAAAGAAGATAGAAAAAAGTAAAAAGGAAACAAAGAATAAATGAGGTAAATAAAAAACAAATAACAAAATGATAGATTTAAAACTAGCTGTATTAATAATCAAGTAAAATTTAAATAGTTTAAATATCCAAATAAAGGGCAGAGATAATCAGATTGGATATAAAAGCAAGAACAAATTATATGCTGCCTACAATTAAGGCATTTTAACTATACAGTTGAAGAGTAAAAGTATGGAAAAAAGATATACCATGATAGCACTAATCAGAAGATATTTGTAATGGCTATATTAACATGAGATAAAGTACATTTTTTAAGCAAAAATCATTACCAGAGATAAAGAAGTTCATTTAATGGTAATGAAGGGCTCAGTTCACCAAGGGTACATAATAATCCTAAACATTTATGCACCCAATAATAGGGCTTCAAAGCACATGAAGCAAAAGTTGACAGAACTGCAAGTAGAAACAGAAAAGTCCACAACTATAGGTGGAAATTTCAACATTCATCTCTCAATAATCAATAGAACTAGTAGACAGAAAATCAGCAAGGATATAGAAGATGTGAATAACAGTCAACTTGACCTAACTGGCATTTATAGAACACTCCACCCAACAACAGCAGAATACACATTCTTTTCAAGAGCAAAGAACACATTTACTCAAACAGACCATGTTCTGGGGCATAAAACAAGTCTCAAAAAGTTTAAAAGAATCCAAGTTATACAAAGTATATTCTGACTATAATGATATTAATTAGAAACCAATAACAGAAAGATCTTAGGAAATTTCCAAAATATCTGGAAACTAAATGATACACTTCTAAACAATCTATAGGGCAGAGAAGATATCAAAAGAAAATTTATAAAGTATTTTGAAATTAAAGTATATTTTGGAACAAAATATATTTGAAACAAGTATAAATTTATAAAGAAATGGAAATACAACATACAGAACTAATGGGATACCACTAAGTGCCTATATTAGAAAAGAAGAAAAGTATCAAATCAATTATTTTCATCTTCTGCCATAAACTAGAGAAAGATGAACAAATTAAACCCAAAGTAAGTACAAGAAAGGAAATAATAAAGATCAGAGCATAAATCAAGGACTTAGAAAATCAAGAAAATAAATGAAACCAAAACCTGGCTCTTTGAGATGATCAATACAATTGATAAATCTCTAGCCAGAGAAAGCCAGGAAAAGAAGAAAACACAAATTACCAATATGAAGCATGACAGATGTGATACAACTATACATTATACAGATAATGAAAAGGATACTACAGGAATATTATGAACAACTTTCTGACAATAAATTTGACATTTTAGATGGAATGGATAGATTTCTTGAATACAAAAATACAAAAGCTCACTCAAGAAGAAATAGGTACTATGAATAGCCCTCTACTAAGGAAATTGAATTTGTAGTTAAACACCTTATTACAAAGATAACTTCAGGGCCAGATGAATTCACTGGTGAGCTTTATGGAACATTTAAAGAAGTCATACCAATTCTGTACAAAGTATTTCAGAAAGTTGAGAAGGATGGAATACTTCCTCATTAATTCTATCTGTTTGTTATCAGCATTTCATTGATAACAAAACCAGAAAAATATATAACAAGAAAACTACAAACCATCCTACAGTATGGGAGCGAGAATACATTCATAAATGACTTATCCAATAAGGGGTTGACATCCAAAATATATAAAGAGCTCACACACCTCAACACCCAAAAAAAAAAAAAAACCAGATTAAAAAATGGGTGGAGGATCTGAACAGTCACTTTTCCACAGAAGAAATTCAGATGGCCAACAGGCACATGAAAAGATGCTCCACATCGCTGATTATCAGAGAAATGCAAATTAAAACCACAATGAGATATCACCTCACACCAGTTAGGATGGCCAACATTCAAAAGACAAGAAACAGAAAATGCTGGCAAGGATGTGGAGAAAGGGGAATCCTCTTACACTGTTGGTGGGAATGAAAATTAGTTCAACCATTGTGGAAAGCAATATGGAAGTTCCTCAAAAAACTAAACATAGAAATACCATTTGACCTGGGAATTCCACTCCTAGGTATTTACCCAAAGAAAACAAGATCCCTGATTCAAAAGGATGTATGCACCCCTATGTTTATCACAGCACTATTTACAACAACCAAGAAATGGAAGCAACCTAAGTGTCCATAAGTAGATAAATGGATAAAGAAGAGGTGGTACATATACACAATGTAATATTATTCAGCCATAAGAAGAAAATAAATCCTACCATTTGCAACAACATAGATGGAGTTAGAGGGTATTATGCTCAGTGAAATAAGCCAGGTGGAGAAAGACAAGTACCAAATGATTTCCCTCATTTGTGGAGTATAACAACAAAACAAAACTGAAGGAACAAAACAGCAGCCGACTCACAGACTCCAAGAAGGGACTAGCGGTTACCAAAGGGAAGGAGTTGGGGAGGGTGGGTGGGGAGGGAGGGAGAAGGGGATTAAGGGGCATTATAATTAGCACACACAATATAGGTAGGTTACGGGGAAGGTAGTACAGCACTGAGAAGACAAGTAATGACTCTGTAGCATCTTACTACGCCGATGAACAGTGATTGCAATGGATGGGGGGGACTTGATAATATGGGCGAATTTTGAAAGCACAATGTTGCTCTAGTAAAACCTTCATAAGTTTGTATATCAATGATACCTTAATTAAAAAAAACTACAAACCAATATCTCATAAACATATATTCAAAAATTTTAATAAATCAAATCTAACAATATATTTAAAAAAGGATACATCCATGATCAAGTGTGGTTTGTTTAAGCAAGACAAGGTTGGTTTACCATTAGAAAATCAAGTAGTGTAATTCATTGTACTAATAAACAAAAAGAAAAGAAAAATACCATATGATTATCTCAATAGATGCAGAAAAAGGATTTGACAGAATCTGATATCCATTCCCAAGGAAAACACTTGGCAAGCTAGAAATAGAAGGAAAGTTCCTCAACTTGATGAAGGGTATTGTGAAAAACCTACAGTTAACATAACATTTGGTCAGCTACTGAATTCTTTCCCCGTAAGATCAGGGGCAAAACAAGGATGTCTACCCTTATTCAATATTTTACTGGAAGTTCTAGCTAGCTCAAAGACAAGACAATCAAACAAAAGGCATTTAGATAGGAAAGAAAGAGGTAAAACTGTCTTTATTTGCAGATAACTTGATCATCTATGTAGAAAATCTAATAGGACAAGAAATCTACTAGAACTGTGACTTTAACAAGGTTTCAGAATATAAAGTCAATACATACAAATCAATTTTATCTCTATATACTAGGAACAAACAATTGGAAACTTAAACATAAAAATAAAACTGTTTACTATTAAACAGGAAAAAGAATAGTCTTCAACAAATGGTGCTGGGACGAATGGATAGCCACATGCAAAAGAACAAAGTTGATCTCTTTCCTTACACCATACATAAAACTAACTCAAAATAGATGATAGACCTAAATGGAAGAGGTAAAACTATAAAACTCTTAGAAGGAAACACAGGTGTAAATCTGTGTGCCCTTGGATTAGGCAATTATTCCTTAGCTATGACACCAAAAGCACAACCAACCAATGAAAATACAGATAAATTGGACTTCATTAAAATAAAAAACTTTTGTGCATCAGAAGACACTATCAAGACAATGTAAAGAAAATGCACAGAATGGGAGAAAACATTTGCAAGTTATATATCTAATAAGCATTCTAGTACCCCACAGTATATAAAGAATTCTTACAACTTAACAACAAAACGGCAACTCAAGTAAAAAATGGGCAGAGGATCTGAATGGACATTTCTCCAAAGAAAATATAGAAACAGACAACTGGTACATGAAACATGATTAGTCATTAGGGAAATGCAATTCAAAACCACAATGAAATACCACTTCACATCTACTAGGATGATTATAATGAAAACAAAAATGGAGAAGAGTGTTTGGGGAGAACATTGAGAAACTAAAACCCTCATACATTCCTGGTAGGAATGTAAAATGTTACAACTACTGTGAAAAACACAATGGCAGTTCTTTACAAAGTTAATCATAGAGTTACATACGACCTAACAATTTTACTCCTAGGTATATACATACCCAGGAGAAGACATGTTCACACAAAACAGGTTCACAGAAAAACTTGTTCACAAAGCTCATAGAAACATTATTCACAATAGTCCAAAAGTAGTAACAATTCAATTATCCATCAACTGATGAATGGATAAACAAAGTGGTATGTCCATTAAATGGAATATTATTCATCCATAAAAAGGAACAAAGTACTGAAACATACTACGTGGCTGAACCTTGAAAACATGCTAAATGAAAGAAGCCACTCATAAAACATTGCATATTATATGATTTAATTTGTACAAAATGTACAGAAGAATGAATTGGAGTTTCTTATAGATATGGAGTTTGTTTTTGGGGTGATGGAAATGCTCTACAATTAGATAGTAGTGATGGTTGCACAACTAATTATAACATAATCAGTATATTAGTAGTATACTAAGAACCACTGAGTTGTACACTTTAATATGGTGAATTTTATGTTACATGAATTAAATCTCAATTTTAAAAATGAGCAAAAGATTTGAGTAGATATTTCTCCAAAGAACATATGTAAAGGGCCAATAAGTACATTAAAAGATGCTCAATATCCACAGTCATTAGGGGAATACCATTCAAAACCACACTGAGATATCATTTCACATCGCTAGGATAACTAGAATAAAAAAGACAATAACAAGTGTTGGTGAGATGTGGACAAAAAGGAACCTCATACATTGCTGGTAAGATGGTAAAATGGTACTTTCTTTGGAAAATAGTTTGGCAGTTCCTCTATGTTTATTCCTCTAAACATAGAGTTACCATATGACCCAGGTAAATAATCATAGGCATACACCCAAGAGAATTGATGACATCATCTATACAAAAATGTGTATATGAGTGTTCATAGCAGCATTTTTCACAATAGCCAAAAAGGAGACACAACCTACTGATACATATGCCATTATTAATACATATAACAACATGAATGAAACTCAAAATAATTTTGCCAAGTGAAAGAAGCAGCAAAAGAGAAGGAATACATACTGTGTTTTTCCATTTATGTAAGAATCTAGAAAATGTGAAGTGTATAGTAACAGAAAGCTGATTGGCAGTTACCTGGGATGGGGGAGTGGAGAGGGGATGGACTGAGTGATTTCAAAGGGGCAAGAAGAAATTATAGGGAGTGATGGAAACATGGTGGTGGTGACGGTTTCACAGAGGTATGTATATATATATCAAAACTTAGAAAATTGTACAGTTTTTGTTTAAGACATGCAAATTGTGCAGGTTACTGTGTGTCAATTATATCTCAATAAAGCTACTAACAAAAAATGAGCAGGTTTTTGAACAGATGAGCTGCAGGGTCCCTTTTGGCTCCAGTTCTGGGCACCTGTTAGAGGGAATTATCTGGAAACCTTGTATCAAATTAGTGTTTTGTACTAGGATGCCCAGATCATTGAGGCAAAACGGGGGATTTTGCTTGGATTGTTAAGAGATATGCTTTTGTTCTTCACCTTTCTGGGACTGTAGACAGAGCCTCAAAGCCCAGTGGGACGACAGAGCAGGGAAGTGTACCATCAAGCCAGTGGGAAGACATCCAGGTCAGAGGAGGAAACTGGGGAAATGACAGCCTAATGAGCTCTGCCCTTTGCAATTTCTTCAAGTTTATGACTCAGAGGATTGGCTTGTCATGGACATTCCAGACGAGTGAGGCATCTCAGGGCCATGAATGCATAGACATCCCAGGGGAGAAAACAATGGAAGACAAGATGGAAATAAGAAATGGCCTTTTTAGGTCTCTTGACCCAAATTCAAGGAGCTAAGAGGATATGGAGGAAGAGGTGGAAGTTTCCCTTCTCTGCAGGAAAGGAGATTATGACTTGATGGGGCCTGGGGAAATCAAATGTACGAAACTAAAGATCTGGAATGTCAGCCTCCAGGGATGCCTTTTAGATGGACGTGCTAGAGGAACAGGAGGAAGGAGGTGATACCCTCCCTGCCTGTGAGCAGTGAAAGCCAAGAAGGCAAGGAAGGGAAAGAATGAAAAGCCAAGAGGCACGCTTCAAAGTCATTTGTCAGCTGGGCAGCGCCTTAAGCCAGTGCCACGGCTGATGGATCACCTCATGGGAAGCACTGGCAGGGATGGACCCAGCCCAGGAGGCTGTCACCCTATCCTCAGACTGCACCTGGAGCAGATGCTTTAAAGACAATCAAAACCCAAATGTCCAGGGTAACTCCAGGCAATATTTACACCTGAGGAGAGTGGTATTTTCTTTTGATCCCAGAGGGTGATAAGTTATGAGCTTCAAGTCTGAAGCAGAGGAATTGAGTGTTCTTGTAATTTTATCCTACACAAAAGAGCCACAGAAACTCTTCTTATCCAGAGGAACATAGAGTTCAAGTATCATACCTCCCCTCCACCCTCATTCCTCCTGCTGCCCCTACACCCTGTAGAGTCCACTTCCCCACCCCCTGGAAAGCGGGTTACATTAGCCAATATCATAATGGTTCCTTAAATTAGTAAGGCAATTCATGGCCTTATCAACCATATTTTGATTTGTTAGCCAACTACTATTCAAATATTGATGAACATTAATCATAATTTGATTCTTAGTCAACCCTGTGAGATGGGCATTGTTTCTCTCATTTTTTAGGAGAGGAACTTGAGGGATCAGAACACAGATCTTCAGATTAATTAATTAATTATCCTTCCAAATAATGATTGAACACCTACTGTGTGTCAGCCACTGGTTAGAAGCTGAAGACATACTGATGAAGCCACGCAATCACCGCCCTTGCCCTTGTGGAGCTCAATCTAGTTGGCGTGGGAGGACAGACATTAATTCAACACAAATCTAATTGCAAACTCTGAGAGATGCTATTATAGGCGAATCTCAGCCATCTGGGAGCCAGGAAAAGCATCCCCTGAAAAAGAGTTATTTTACCTTAGAGCTGAGCTATGGGTGATGGGGGTTTGCCAGGAGAAGATGGGGTGGGGTAGAGTTTTCCAAGAAGTGGGGAGAGTATTGGGAAGGCACTGTGACAGGAAGGGACATGACATTACAAGACAGAAAGACGGTGAGAGAGGAGGCTGGCAAGGTGGGCAGGGGCTAGATGATGAAAGGTCTTGCAGACCATGGCCAAGAGCTGGACTCTGATCCTCAGACCCATGGGGAGCCACAGAGGGTGTTCAAGCACAGTGAGACTGGCATGACTATTCTGGTTGCTATGGGGAATGATGCATGAGGAACGACAGGGCTTGAATGAAAACGGGGCAGCAGAAACCTAGAGAGGTGTACAGATTTGTGACACATTTGAAGCCAAAATTGATGGAAAGTTCATGCCCTTTTGATTCCAGAATACCAGGGATGTGAATGGAGCTGGTGGGGTGTAGTGAGTTGAATGATGATCCCCGAAAGCTATATCCATGTCTTAACTCCTGGAACGTGTGAATGTAACCTTGTTCGGAAAAAGGTCAGTGCAGATGTAACTAAGTTAAGGATCTCAAGATAAGATCATCCTGGATTATCTAGGTGGGCCCTAAATCCAGTAACAAGTGTCCTCATAAGCGGGAGGCAGAGGGAGACGTGAACAGGGCTGGTATGGTTATGCTGCAAAATGGCTACTTCTCTAAGTTTGCAGAAGTGAGACTTCATAATGGTTAGTATTGGACTCTGTGCCTGAGGCAAGGACCGGTGTGACCAGCAGGATCTCTGGCTGTGGCCAAGGTTAAGAGGGGAGGAGAGGAGAAAGTCACATGAAAATGACGCAAGCCCCAACAAGCGCCTGGAGCCAGCAGAAGCTGAATAGGTAAGGAAAGATTCTCCCCTCCAGCCTTCTTGATTTTAAGCTCTGGCCTCCAGAACTGAGACGGAGTAAATTTCTGTTTTTTTAAGCCACCAAGTTTGTGGTAATTTGTTACAGCAACTTTGGGAAACAAATACATGGGATCTTGCTGTAAAATAGCTACTTTTCTTTTTCTTCTTTTTCTTTTTCCGAAAGTGTTACCTTTTTAAGGTTAGTACATTATTGGACTCTCTCTTTATGTGTTCAGGAAATGTATGAAAGATGAAGAGATGAGAAGCCAAGATCTCAGCCTGTGGGCATGGTTAGGACCCAGGTCGTTATTGGTGCCTATCTCTGATCACTTTAGGGGTAAAACTTGGATTTGGGATGGAGCAAAACTGACCCAGATGATCCGTCTAACTTTGACCTCATTATCTCAGAGCTCTAAGCCCAAACCCAAACTGGTTAGAGACTCTGCACCTCATCCCCAACAGTCTCTGCTCTGGCTCAGCACATAAAGGTGCCCAAGTTGAGATCATATAACACCCCACCTGATGTAAGTGCAGATAAGATTAGCCTGCAAAGCAAGAGGAAGAGAGGTTCAATGGCCTACTGGACCTTGGAGATAAACCTGCTCGTTCGGGAGTGGCTATCCTAGGGCCACTCACAAGGCCTTGCTGCCTGCGGAAGGAATTCGCAGGCCTCCCCTGGGGAACCAGAGTAATTATAGACCCTAGAGGAGAGGAAGGATGGAGGCTCCTGGGAGACGTCATAGAGGATGTGCAGAGGAAGGGAAACTGCCCTGAGAGACCAACAGGAGGAACGGGGACCTGCGTGGTTCTGGGAGAGGCCAAAGGATCAGAAGGAATCAGGCAGGATGCAAGGAAAAAGGGGCAACTCTGTGGGGATTGGACGGCAGCAGGGTGGAGGATCGATTCTTCACCTTCTTGGAGGACATCTCAGGACCTATCCCACGAGGGAACAGTGAACCCTCTGAAGACACTGGAAACATGGCCAATTACCTTAATTTCTTTGCCATAATATTTTTTCAGGAACACAATTATTGTGTCAAATGAGGTGTATCTGTGAGGGAACCTCCGATGTCTCTTCAATGTTTAAGAGAACCTGAGAATGTATGTAGTTTGCAGAGAAGTTATAAGAAACATAGAAGTGGAATGAGAATTTCCAGGACATTGGCAGCCCGTGTGGGAGGGGCTGAAAGACACCCTGTGCAAGGATTTGGCATACAGTGGGACTGAGATACAGTATTAAAGGCCGGCATGTGAACAGGGCTGGTATGGTTATGCTGCAAAATGGCTACTTCTCTAAGTTTGCAGAAGTGAGACTTCATAATGGTTAGTATTGGACTCTGCGCCTGAGGCAAGGACCGGGGTGACCAGCAGGATCTCTGACTGTGGCCAGGGTTAAGATCCAGTTGGTTATTAGGATTAGGAGGCATTGGACACCAAGGAGAGGGGTGAATCATGCAGCTGAATGAAGAAGAAACCCTCGCAAATTCCAAGAAATCCAAACAACCAGGCTGTTTTCCTCCAAATGGTCATTAGTGTTATTTTGATTCAGACTAAGTTCCAGGCTAGGTTCCCCATAATTAACATCACGCTCTCTGATTAAAATTGTCTCACCCCCAAATGCAAAAGTTAATCGCCGAATATGTCTCAAGCATCTACTGTATGGCAAGCATTGTGTTGGCTGCTGTGGTTGCATATAGATGAGATAGAAAGCTCAACTCCAACCGATAGAATTAGAAAGACAAATATGCTTATAAACAAGGCAGTGAAAATTCATGTTCTTTGCTGGTGCTTAACCAAGCAAAGATCATTTGTCATGAAGCTAGTTAGTGAGGCTTCAACTAGCAGTTGGCCTCTTCTGCTGTTTTTCAAATTCCTGTAAAGTAGCTCCAGAGACAGGGATGCTTTGAGGCTCTTCTAAAATACTTTTTACTAATATGGCTGCTACTGAACTTGGCTTATGTCTTAGCGAGTAAGTTGCATGAGGGGTACTGGGAAGACTCATTATTATGAGGTACTTCAGAAGGGCAGGACTGTGGAATGGGACCCTGTGCCTAACTGCAGCTGTTTGGAAGCCTTCACAGCCAGCTGGGGCACTGAGCAGCCGGTGAGTGAGAGCTCTATGCTGGAAGGCAGGGGGGGACAAACAGGAGTAGGAGCTACTGAGACCTAGGTCACAGCTCTGACTCTGCCACCAACTTCCCTCCCTCCATCCCTTCCTTCCTCCATTCCTCCCTTCCTCCCTTCCTTCCTTCTTGCCACCAGCTTTCTGTGTGACCTTGGGCAAGACACTATTCCTTTCTGGGCCTCAATTTCTCCATCTGAATAATGAGGGGTTGGGGCTCTCTCTCTCTTCTGAGATTTCTCCAATTATTGGCCAGACTCGTCTTCCTCTGGATATTCGCTATCCGCTGCCTCTTTTACCTTACTCCAGTAACAACAACTACTACACAACTGGGGGCCGGGGGAGTTCATGTCTTTTTGTTTTTTCTGCGAACTTCGTATTGGCCCATTTAAGAACCTGTTGCACAAGTTGTGATGATTTCACCAAATTAAAGTATACAAATAAGGACACTTGATATGTATCATACCCAGAGCAATTATTGATATGACCATATGGTCCTTCCTGTATTCAATGAACATTTATTATTTGCTTTGGGTACCAGCACTGCTGGTGAGAACACAAAAATGAAAAAGACATAGTCTTACACTCTCATAGCATTTGTAAGACATATAAAGAAATATATATGAGAACCTATAACATTTATACAAGTCTTGCCTCATTAGGAGAATCAAGCATTGTACCAAGTACTTTACAGGTATTGATGTATTTAATCCTCCCAATAACCCAGGGAGCTAGGTACTAGCCCTTTCATCAGATGAGGAACCTACGGCTCAGAAAGGGCAAATGATATGCCCAAAGTTACCTATTTAGTAAGTGACAGAGCAGCTTTATTCTTGAACCCATGTACTTAACCACTATGCTTTACTGCTTCCTAATTTGATTCAACACAGTATGCATTAGGTGTAGGACATGCAAATAAAGTGATATAGGGGCCCAAAGAAGTGAGAATTTGCTTCTTGAAGCTCAGTGAGGGAAGAGTGTGGGCTTTGAGGTTAGGCAGGCCTGGGAAAATTACTTAACTTCTTTCAGCCTCAGTTGCCTCATCGGCAAAATGGGGATGATAGGGAATGAGACTGTTCCATAGGTGTGAGAACTGAGTTAATACATGCAAAGCATTCAGAACAGTGCTTGACACGTAGCACATGCTGAATACATTTTAGTAATATAATCATGATCATCGTCTGTGGGCACAGGTAGAGAGGACCAGGTTGCAGCAGGATTGTCTTCTGGGGCTTCATGGCTGGACCTGCAGGTTGAAAGTTGGGTTGTGAGTTGCCAGAGGGAATCCTGAATTTTTGAGTTGACTTTGAAGCAAAGTGCTCCATGTAGAGCAACCAAATGAAAAAATCACTAAAGTGTCTCCTTGTGTGAAAGGATGGAGGGTGGTGTTACCTTGGGGTAGAACATTGTCTCCCACAGGCCTCTGTTAAGATTAATACCATACCTGGGAGGCAAAACCTCAAACCACTATCACACACGAACTCCCTGGATCAAGGGCACTCACTGTATTAGCTGCAACAGAGATTGATGCTTTTAGGGAATAATAAGACAGCGAGCAGTTTTGATGACTACTAAGAAGATAGGTGTGGATGGAGCAGGGAAAAGAAAGAGCCTTTCCTTCTTGATCAGTTCCAAGAGGCCAGAGGCCAGAGCCCAAAGGTTGGTGAGGGGGCATGTCAGGAAGAGGAGCACACTCACACTGAATGAGCAACTGCTGTGTGCTGCAGATGGTGCTAAGGACTTCACACGCATTATCTCATTGAATCTCCCAACCATAATAAGGTAGGTACTCTTACTATCCTCATTCAACAGCTGAAGAAACTGAGGCTTGGAGAGGTAAAATAACTTTCCCAAGGTCACACGGCAAATGAATGAGATTGAAGAGCAGGAATTGAATTCAGTTATTTGAAATTCAAAAGCTGAGTTCTCTGTAATACACCGCTCTGCTCACTCAAACCCAGAGGACAGGGAGCTGGATGGGTCAATTGAGCAGCATTACCTGGTGGTAAGGACACAGCGCACCAAGCAGAACTGAACAGCTTGGGTGCAGTGCTGAGGGGGACAAGTCACATGCTGGCTTCACACAGGTCAGCCATCTCATCTCTGTCCCCAACAATACACTGAATCCTACCCTTGCCTCCAGGATTGCCCCTGACCTTGATCAGAAACTGGGTCTTGGCCTTGACCACAGGCCTGAGCCTCCTGTGCAACAATGCACTTCATAGCTACTTGCTGCCTTGGGGCAGGAGAGTGGGGGCCGTTTAATGCACCTCCTCCCCACTCCTGAAGAAATACCTTAAAACATTTATTCTGTTGCTATTAACTCAATAGTATCATCTTTCTGGACAAAAGAAGCCCAGAGTTATGCTAACATTCATTTCTTCAACAAGCAGTTTCCAAGTGCCAGTTATGTACCAGGCACTGTGCTAGGTGCTATCATTCTGGTGGGTGGAGACAGAAATGAAAGTTGGTCATTTGAATATATTAAGATGTATGGAAGCCCATGGTTGGGGGTGGTGGCAGTTCAGAGTGACCAATTGGAGTTCCATTCCTTGCCTCATGGCTCTCAATTCCAGAATGGGCACACAGGTACACTGGACCCTCTCCGCATGCCCACAGTGCACAGCGTGCAGATACAAAAGTGCTCCCAAAGCATTGCCAGGGTAGCTGCCAATGCAAGGCGCAGCCATAGCTGCTAAGAAGAGGGCAGCACCAGGGGCAAGAGTGGTCTGAGAAAGGAAGAAGATGAGATTTTGAATCTGGGACTGGAAAATGGATGCAATTTGGTTAAATGGAGAGAACGATTAGATTAAAACATGATTCTCCCACACGTTCAGCTCCTTCAATCTTGCTTTAAATGCATGCATTCTATTCACTGAGTGTTGCTTGTCTTGAACACTATTGGTTTGCTTTAATTATTTTTTCCCCTGTGCATTTTGAAGACTAGGTAAGGCAGGAAAAAGGGTTATAGAAAGAGGAAGAATGAATTAGATGTTCTAACCCAGTGCTGTCCAATAGAACTTTCTGCAATGATTCAAAGATTCTATTTTGTGTTGTTCAATACAGTAGCCACCATGTTCCAGTAGCCAGTAGCCATAGGTGGCTACTAAGCAACTGAAGTGTGGCCAGTGCAACTGGGAAGCTGCATTTTTCATTTTATTTTAACTGTTGGCTGTATCTACTGTATTGGAAACCCCAGATCTAAGCACTTAGCAAATAGTCCATAAACACCCCAGTAAAGGTACAATTAAATATGAATGCTTCCATTAACCTAGTTATGGGGAACACTCATTTTGGGGGTGCATGGGGGTGCTCAGTCAAGGGTTGGAGCACAACAGTTCCTATAAAATGACCCTACAGGGGTTTATTCCCTATTTGCATAGTGCCGTGATTAAATCTCATTTAATCCCATAACAACCCTGAAGAGGGGAGGGTGGAGATGATTCTCCCCATGAGACCCAGTAAATTTAGGTGAGGACAGCTAGGCCCTGCGGCAGATGAGGGAGGAGACTAGAGGCCAGGTGTTTTTCCTTCTGGTTGGAAGACTTTTCAGGAGGACAGCACAGGGGAAATGATCTCGTATTACTAATGCCCACTGCTCACAGCCTGGGCCTCACAGATGAAGACAGGTGCTCTGCTTCCCATGTCTCTGCCTTTTTCCTACTGGACTGTGGCTAATGGGGCCACAAACTCCTAATAAGAACCCTATTTTATTCCCTTCCCATGACCTTGATTTAGGCAATAGAAATGTTTTGAAAAGTTCATTTATATATTCAAAATTATATATTGAACACCAGCCATGTCCCACACACTGTTCTAGGTCCAGGGATAGAGCTGTGAACAAAGCAGACATGCTTCTCCTGTGGAGCTGACAATTTTGGTGGAGGGAGACTGATAATACTTGTGTATGTACTGGGTTGTTTTAACATTTCTGAAGTATTTTAAATATACCATCTTGCACATCTTTTTTGGCACACATACACACTGTCCAATGTATTTTTTGTGTAAATCTGGACTTTTACTTCAAGCAAACTGCCTGGCTGGCTGAAATGTGGGAACACCTTTCCATTTAGTCTTTTAATATGTGTTGAGTGCCACCTATGTGCAGAGTCTGATATTGAGGACTTCGGAGAGATGCCAAAGGATAAGACAAGGTCTTAACTTACAGGGTTCCCAGCCTGGTGAAAGAGGCAATCCCTTCCCTTGGGAGCTCCCAGGCTCTAGGAGCTGCCCGGATGGTCTGGGAAAGCTAACCTCAGGACCCACTTTCAAAGGGGAATCCCAAGTACGTGCAAAATGAATCGAGCCTAGACTGTTTGGAGTTGGGTAAACCACTCTCCTTTTGTGATGATGGGGACAAACAAGAGAGAGGACGCCACCAGGGCTCCTGCTTGTCCCAACAGCGAGGGGCAGCCCCTCCTGGATTACTGCTATCCTGACAAGCTTCTGGATGAGATGGGATTTGAGGTGTTGCTGCAAGAACGAAAAACTAAGGGGCAGGATGGGGAGGGCTGGGGCTTTCCAGGTGGAGATGACTCCCGGGGGCACAGGGCAATTGAGCAGTCTTGGCTACATCCCCAATACAAACCAAACTGAAGATGCAGAGAAAAGGAGGACCGTGGGTGGGAGTCTTGGCCAAGCCCGTGCTGCTGGAGAGCAGCAGAGGAAGAAACAACGGGTAAGAGGTTGGGGGCAGAGGCGGGGATAGTGAGTCCAGCCTGGGCCAGGTCCTTCCCGGAGCACCCAGGTTCCTTGACAGCTGTTAAGGAAGCGAGGTGAGAAAGGGTTAAGTGTGCCCCTCCACTGCCCCAAATGCTTCCTGTGTTTGAAATCCTGCAGGTCCCCAAACCCTCTGGCCCGCGGCCAAGCGGGCATTGTCCAGGGAGCGGCTGTGGGCTGTCAGAGCTGCCGCGCAGCCTTTGTTGTGGGGCCACCTCGAGGTTCCCTCTCGCGCTCTGGCTGGGGCTGCCGGGTGCGTGCCGGGAGGGGGGCGGCGCGGGAGGCTCGCTCCCTCTCCCTCTTCCTGGCCCCCCCTCCAGCCCTCTCGATGACCACATGACCAAGTGGGCTCGCGGCCAAGCCATGAGCTACAAAATGCAGCCCCTGGAGTCAGCGGGGAACATTCTCGCTGGCAGCCGGGGCCACGGGCACTCAGGACAGCGGCCTAGCACCCAGCCTCTTGGAAAGAGCTCGCCGCCCCCCCCCGCCCCCGCCCCCGCCACCGGAGCCTCCCACCTAGGCCAGCTTGGCAGCGCTGCCCCGCCGCGGAGAGGGAGGCTGCAGGAGAGCAGGCGGCGAGCGAGCGCGGCGGCCGGCCAGCCTGCGGCTTGGCCCGGGAACCACGCGAGCTCCGCGCCCGCACGCACGCCCCGCGCCTCTCGCGCCTTCGCTCGCCTCCCGGCGCCCGGCCTCCCCGCCCCCTGCCAGGGCCGCGGCGGCCGCAGCCCAAGGAGCAGCATGAATCTGCGGCTGTGCTTGCAGGCGCTGCTGCTGCTCTGGCTCTCCCTGACGGCGGCGTGTGGAGGTGAGTACCCGCCCGCCCGCGCTCCCCTGGCCGCTCTGCCGGCTGCAGCCGACGCGCTCCCTTCCCTCCGCCCCCATCCGCGCTCTCTCCGCCTCCCGGGGGCCGGGCGCGAGCCGTGCAGCGCATCCACGCGCCCGGCCGCCGGCTGACAGGCTGCCCCGGGCCAGGGGCCGGCCGGCCGCGGGGCCCGCTTCCTCCGGGGGCTCTGCTCGGCCTCGCGCATCACCCGCCCGGCGCCTAGCCGCTCGGGGCCGCAGGCGTGCGCCCCGGGTCCCGCGCCCCACGTGGTGGAGGGCGTGGGGAGGGGACAGGTCCCATTCCCCGTGGATCAGTGGAGAGACCTGACCTGAGCCGGTGGACTGGGCACCCGCGTTGAAATGTTTCTGGCTCCTGGAGGTTAGGGGCCGCTGGCCGTCTCAGGGCGCGGGCCACTGAGGATGATGTGCCAAGATGCAGACGTGACACTTGTTGCATAGGCAGCAGCGGTAGGCGGAGGCGGCAGCGTGGAGCTCAGCTGTTGCTCCTTTCAGCCTGCCTGTGAGCAGAGGCAGCCTCCCCCAGGCTGAGCCAGGTAGGGCCGGGCCAGGCTGGTCTCCTCCCGTACCCAAGGTCCTGTCTGCTCTACTCTCCTGCTCCCACAAGAGGCCCTCCCCCAGATTCCATCCCACCCTAGGGACTCGGTTCTGGTTCTTCGCTATCCTGGCTCCCGCCTCTCCGCTGCCCCAGGCATGGGCATGCTTCATCTTAGTCCCCCAGTCTCCAGGCACCAAACCAGGAAACACAGTGCCTAACTGACACCTACCGAGGTGCAGCATAGGGAGAGGGAGCCCCTTCGCCCCCACCTGCACCACAGCCCCGACCTGGCATACTTGGCACTGGTGCTCCCTTACCCTCCCCAAGCCTGGTCCTCACCCATGCCTCAGCAGCCCCAGTACAGGCTGACTGTCCCCTGTGTATCACTGTCTCTTGGGGCTGCCAGCTCCCACCTCCAGCTGCCACAGTCCTGTGATCTGGCTGTCACTGCTGCCTGCCTGGCATCACAGAAGGGGAAGGCCAAGACCAGGCGGACTAATACCAATGCCAGGGCTACAGTCACAGGGAAGGGGGAGCAGAGGGAAGGAGAGGGCAGGGCAGCAAGTTTCCTAGAGGAAGGGCACAGCGCCCTACTTGGTTTCCAGACCCTTCAGAGCAGGAGGATGGCCTGTAGCCCAGGAGCCTCAAGGGGCCTGGCAGGGCTCCACCTCCCTCTCTTTGTAGGCCACCTCCTCTCTCTGCTCTTGACTTTTGGCACTGCCCTTGCCCTGGGAGCACTGCCTGGCTGCTGAGGAAGGCACATTGGTTGGGTCTGGCACCACCTGCCTTGGCTAGCTGTCCAGTGGTCTCCCTCTTTAGGGCCAGGGAGCTGAGTCCCTCCTTGGTAAGAAGGGAGCAGGCTTTTTCCTCAGAAACTTTTGCGAAGCTGGAGGCAGGAAAAGAGGGAAAGTTATGGATGAAGGACACTGCAAAGGCCTGCCCTCTAGGAGCTTACCATCCAGTGCAGCGGGCAAGGCAGGACACCCACAGGACACTGCCACTGGCACAGAAGCCAAGGTGGTGCCTTCGGGGAAGAAAGAGTGGGTGCAGGAAGGGCGCCCCTGAGGAAACTGAGGCTTCCTACTCTGCATACTTGGTGCTCCCCCAGAGGCTGGGGCAGACTCCTGGCCAGCTGACCAATAGAACTCTTTCTGGGTCAAGCTGTTGGGGTAGTACTGGGAAAGGGAGAGCTGGTTCCAAGGGCAGGGAACACTGTGTCTGGCCCAGACCCTGCCACTTGTTGCTTTAATTCACCCTTGTTTGTTAGGCCATCTATCTTCACACCCTGATTTGGGGGAATTCATTGCCTTCACATTTTGTTTAAGCCTAGCCCTGGAAACTTCCAAGGCTCCCACTGCCTTCTGCACCCCATGACATCTCCTGGAGCTGAGGACGGTGTCACCTCCATGCAGGTGGCCACCAGCCAAGTGCCCAGGTACAGATGTCTTGCTCCTGCCTCGTGTCCTGGATCAGAAGCAGGGACCCCAGACCCACCTTGCCCTTGTCCAGACTTGCATGCTCTCCCCAATCAGAGTCCCTAGTCAAAGTCCCAGGCTTGAAAACCATGCTTCTCACACAACACGCTCTGTCCTGACTTGGATTGTCCCCCAACCCCCACCACACACAGCCTCCTGATGAGGGATACACCTTGTTCTTCCGAGTCTGAGAGCTGCTGGGCCAGGGCCAAGTGTCCCTTGGTCTCTGTCTGAGTACCTATCTTTCTGTCCTCCTCCTCCTCATCACCCTCCCCAGCCCCAGCAGAAAGCCTGCCTCTGTCACAGTGGTAGTGCAAGGACGGCCTGCTGGAGCCCTCTGCATCCCCAATCCCTAAGCGCTCTGCACTCCGGTAACCTGACTCAGGCCTCCAGCAGCACAGGGCAATGCCAGGGAAGTGGAGGGCCAGGCTGCCAGAGCATGATATGTCCCAGGGCAGCAAAGCTGGCAAAGGTAGATAGCTCAGGGCACTGGGGTGGAGTGCTGGGTAGACAAAGGAAGGGCACCTCATCCAAGAGATACCTGCAGGACCCCAGAGCAGTGTTGGGGACAGAGCCAGCGGGGTCTCCACCAGAGCACCCATGTGGGCTTTTAAAGCAATCAGAAGACAGGATACGCAGTGAGAGAAAAAAACGGGTATGTCATTCCTGGTGAGGGTGGCATATCCCTGAAGAGTCACCTGTACCTCTTTGTATACTGGCAGGGCTGGATTTCAGGTTGCACGAAAATCGAATTTGTTCACCCCAGACTGTGGGTCTTGGTGCGGAGATGCTGCAGCTTCATTGCTGATGGCACAACAGACAGCAGTGGCTCCAGATCCTCTCAGCTTGAGATTCTGCCGGGGATTACCCAACCTCCCTTTAAGTAGCAAATGAGTTGGAGAAGACATTTAAGTGCACTGAGGATGGCCCCCATTTCTAAGGGGGAGTTCTTTTGTACAGCCAGGACCTCAGCAGTGAGGAGAATCAACAGCCTCTACATTTCCCTTTGGGCAGGATAAAACCCAGGTTTCAGGTGTCAGCTTATCTTGGGGTGAGCCAGACTCAGAATCTCAAGTAGGAAACAGGTGGGTGATGGGATCAGGGTGTGGGGAGAGCTGCAGACTTCCGGCTACAATGGAGACAGTGAGCCTCCCACCCAAGGGGATGCGACATGCCAGTGGCTTCTGGGAGGCTGCTGCCCAGGGCCTGGCTGAGTGCTGAGTCAGCTCAGGGTAGTTCTCTGCAGACACAGAGTTGGAATGTCTTCCTGGCCAGAGTCTGAGCCACCATCCCTGTTCCCCATCCTGTTGCTTGCCCCCCACCCACACCACCACTTAGGGCCCTTCACCCTTAGCCCTGCCCCCTGGCTGCCACCAGCAGTCACAGACCTGGGTGCTGAGCATTTGGAGATAATATCCTCCCCATCTGGGTACCCTGCCTCTCTTCTCCATGCCTGCAGTACCCCTGGGGCCATAACCTGTGCCACTGCCCCCCCACCCCTAGTAGTTGAGGGCATGGATGTGAGAACCAAGGCCTCACTTACATTGTCAAGGCCTCTCAGGCCCTCCCCTGTGCCTGGCCTCACGCTCAGCACAGTCTTCCTGCTCTGAGTGTTTCTCTGGTACTGACTCCTCGTCAGCATCATTCCTGCCCCCCTCCCCTTTGGTAGGCAGGGAGAGCCTTAAGGGGACCCCAAAACACAGGGAGGAAGCTGAAACAGCTGGAGTCGGGGGCTTAGTGAAGGTCATTCCCTGCTTTCCCTCTCCCTGGCCCAGCCCTTTTGCAGATGGCACCATGAGGGCAGCTCTGTGACAAAGTGACCTTCTTGCCCCTATCCATGCCTACTGTCCCAAAGTGCAAATATAAGTTGTGTTTTACTTCTCAGTAGTGAATGGCTTTGGGAAGGAGCTGGCACATTAACCCACCCTGAACGGAAGCACAAATGTGTGGCTGGTAAACAGTACTGGGCCTGTGACTTTTCTCAGCGGAGGAGGGTGGAGGCCTAGAGCGCATGGGTGCCTAGTGGCTGTGCGCGTCTGGGCGAGTGCAGAGAGCAGCCGCACCAAGCCTGGGCGGGGAGGGCCTGAAGGACAAACCTCGCCTGCTTTTGGCCCAAGAAGAGGATAAACGCCTGGAAATTGTGTGCAAGTGAAGGAGGAATCATCACAAGAGCCAAGGAGCCAAGGAAGGAACTAGAGCATGGGGACACTTGGAGTCAGGGAGGAGAGAAAGGAGGAGCTGACAGGGGTATGACTGGGGGGCTAGCAGCCAACAGGTGTTTGTATGGGAACTGTGAGCTAGTGGTGGGGATTCCTGGATGGATGGAAATGGGGCTCAAGGGACAGGCATATAGCTGAAGGCAAATCCGATGGTGTGGTGGGAGAGAGACTGGGATTCATGGTCGCTGGCTCAGAAGCTGTATTTCTGCAGGCCAGCCCCGTACTGGGCATTTCACAAGCACCCTGCCAGTCCATCTCTTGCCCAGAACCATCTCATCCCCCTGCTCTGCCTGCTCCCAGAGGCCAGGCTTGTCTCTGGAGCGCCAGCTTGCCTCTCTTGGCTGGCCTGCAGCCTCCATGGGAGCTGGCCCACGTGCCTCCTCCCTCATCACGCCCGAGAACTCCCAGCATGACTTGGAGTGTATTGTCAGGGCTTGATCGCTAATCAGGAGGCTTCTACTCTAAGCCAGATGTGGACAGATGTAGGGCAGAGCCCCAGAGAGCGGAAGAGAAGCCAGCCAGGATTGAAATGGAAAGAATTTACATCAGACACACAGGGGAGGTGTGTTGGGTGTGAGAGGAGATAGTGCGGCGGTGGGGAGGTGCCAGCCGGAGCAGCCCACCCCGTCCTGCTGCACACACTTCCTGATTCAGACAGCTGTTCACTTGTGCGTTCACTCATTCATTCATGAGATGCTTACTGGCCTGGAACTCTGGGCACAGACTGAATAGAACCCAGCACCAGGCACACAGTCCCAGACCCCTGCCCCTGCCACGCCCCAGCCATACTCCCAGGAGGCCATGGGAGCAAGCGAGCCCCAGAGATGCCCAAACACTGATAAAATGTCTGGGAGTGAAGTCTGAGGTCTCCAGTACTCCAAAATGGGTCACTGGCATATAAAAGGAAGTAGGAGCAGAATGACATGATGTTGCAGATTTGCCTTAAAATACCTCAGCAACAAAAAAGAGAGAAGGGGTAATTAAAGACCATGTGGCTCTGGTCTGAATAACTGTTGAATCTGGGTGTTGACTATGTGGCTGTGGGGGGATTCATTCCATTGAAATGTTTTAAGCGTGTCAGTGGCAAGGTTGCAATGGAGGGCTTTGGCACGTGGTGCCCCAGCCAAGTACAGGCGTGAGGCCCCAAACTGCATCCCCAATGATGTTGTCAACAGAGAACATGTTTGTGCCTGCCAGAAACATGATAGAAGTGTCAAATGGACATAAAGGCAGCTCCATAAACTGCAAGATATGAGTAGCAGATTCCATTTGCTCCAGGACAGTGTAAAAATTGCAAATTGTTTATTAAGATAGAAGATAAAAACAAAGACAAGCTATGAGAAGTACCACCTAATGGAGAGATTGTCCCCCACCTGGGGCCTGCGGTCTGTGGCCCCCTGCCCATTTGCCTCAGCCTTCCTTGCTAATAGGCTTTCTCCTTCCTGCAGGGCCCCTGCTACAGCCTTCTGACGGGAAGGGGATGCAGGAAGGGAATGTCCGCCACCTGGTGCAGCCCAGAGGGTCGAGGAATGGACCAGGGCCCTTGCAAGGAGGTCGGAGGAAATTCCGCCGCCAGCGGCCACGCCTCTCCCATAAGGGCCCCATGCCTTTCTGAAGCAGGTACTTACTTGAGCCTCTCTGCTCAGTGGGTAGTGTGACAGGGGCAGGGGAGGGACAGCCTGAAGTCTGGGTGACTCTGCTGCTGGCCTGACACGTGCATGAAGCAGTCCCAGCACCACATACAACATAGGGGCTTACAGAGCACCTGTCTCACATCTTCATTTCACGGATAAGGAGACCTGAGGCCCAGAGAGGGACTTGACACTCAGGACCAATCTCCTGGCTCCTCAGGAGTTTGGTGCTGGCTCCCCTCCACCCTGCTGCCTGGGGTGGTGCCAGGTGGCCCAGTCAGAGAGCTCTAGAAGTCCTGCGGGGGAGGGCTTGATGAGTTGGGGAGGGGGGCCCCAGATTATGCCAATGGGTATGCAGAGTAGATCCTCACCAGAGAAGAGGAGGGAAACAGAGAGCCTTGGCAGGTAGCCCACAGAGGACAGGAAGACAGTTGCCCAGACCTGGGGGAAGGAGAGAAAAATCAAAGGTGGCAGCAGAGATTAGAGCCTAAGCCTGTCCCGGGCCTGGCCTACGGCTGGGATCCAACAGGACTGGACAGCATGGCGCCAACTGAGGGGCCTTGGCCTTTACGTTCAGGGTTGTGGGGAGTGGGGAATGAAGTCTGTCTCCTCTTTTCTGGGTGGTTCCTTTGACCTAGGACTTGTCAGTGACTTTTCTCTGGTCGTTTTTGTCTCTTTAGGACTGAAGGGGCCTCCAAGCACCCAGCCCCTGCAGTCCCTTCTACTCCACAGATCGGTCTGCTGCTCTGGAGACCTCGCGCTCATGTGCCTCTCATCTTGCACCTGTCCTAGCTGCTGATGGTCCCGGCTCTTCTCACCCACCAACTTCCCTCAATGGCAGGGTCTCATCTCTCGTTTGGATGAGTCCCTTCGTCTTCCAAGGATCCATTTAGCCCCTTTTCCTGGCCCTTCCCCACCCTTCCCAGACTGCCTGTGGAGACCCAGCACTAGGAGACCATCCTTCTCCCTGGCCCTGCACCTGCTCTGGTCCCCACCTCACCCTTCCGGGACTGAGCCCTTCCTGTCTCAGGAATGCCCTGGGGACTGGGGGCAGACACTCCCTTCTTCAATGGGCTCCAGCAGGCCCCAGGTTTTCCCATCAGCTGGCCTCTTCCCCTGGCCTCCAGAGCAGGATTGAGCAACGGGTAATGAGAGGCTAGTTAGAGGGGCTGGGGCATCAGGGTGCAGACAGCGTTCCTTGGGGACACCGGGACAGGGACATGCTCTGTGGCAAAGGGAGGCATGAAACACTGGACAAGGAGAGGAATGGCAGCTGGGGCTTCTTCCCCTCCCACGTTTGACCAGATAAGGAAGAGGCAAAAGAGAGCAGCCCTGGAATACCTTGTCATCCTCTCACCTTTCTGTGTCTTCTACCAGTTCCCTCATCAACTCACTCCCCCCACTCCCACCTTCACCAGCTAGTTCAAGTTCCAGCTCAGGAGGGGAGGGTGCTGGGCCTGTGATGACATTATACCTTCCCAGGAGCAAAAGCCAAGCAGGAGGAGGGATTTTGCCAAGAATCACAGAATATCAGAGCCAAAAGGAACCTTGGAGATC
>JAQQAC010016209.1:108482571-108500356 GCA_029783875.1 Phataginus tricuspis | reverse complement strand
TGAGGCTTAAATGAGTTTATAAATGTAAGGTACTTGGAACAATGCATGGTACATAATAAGCTCTATATAAGTGTTACTTATTGCTTATATTGTTATTTCTAGATGGTGAATGTCCGTAGGAGAGGATCTATATCCCCCTCCCGCATGCCCAGAACAAAATACGTATGCACAGTGTAAGTGTCAGCTGTTACTCCTGCCCTCGGTATGATAATGATGAGGATAATGTGGATGACTAGGATTAGGAGTAGTCTGATTAGCTGATTTATGTGAGCGCCATGGGAAGTGCAAGCTCTGTGAAGGCAGGCAGAGACCATGACTGCTGAACACCCCAGAACACAGTGAATATTAAACTTACACACAGCAGGTGCTCAGCTGGATCTCATGCGTGACTTTCACCCAGGACTTTGATAACTCTCCTGCTGCTTTAGAACTCAAATATTCTTAAACAGGAGCGAGCAGTGCCCCTCCCTCCTGTAGGGGAGACAAAGGATATAGGGAGCTTGGTCCCTATTTCCCTGGGGGAACTCACAGTCTAGTAGATCCAGCCATGAGAAATCAATTGCAAGTTATTCATAAGTAACTAATTGAAACAGGCAGGTGCAGACTGTGATCATTGTTCCCAAAATAAATAGATTGGGTGATGATAAAGAGTATATGTGGGTGGCAGGTTAGTGGGGAGAAGCCGGGAGACTTTATGACTTTTTCCTGGTGGTCAGACTTCTATGAAGCAGTGCTGTTTTAGCTGAGTGGTGAAAGATGCAAAGGAAGCAGAGTGCAAAGATCTGGGAGAACATTCCAGGCAGACGGAATATCAAGCGTAAAAGCCCCAGGGCAACAAACGGCTTGGGGTCTCTTGGAGCCAAATGGAGGCTGGTGTGCCTGTGTCATTAGGCAGGGGGGTGAGGCCAGAGAGGCAGGCTTGGGCCTGGTAAGCCACACATTGAAGAACAGTCTCAGATGACTGTGACCTTCCCTGAAACAACCTGTCAAAACATACTGCTCGACTGTCTGCATTCTATCAGAAGAGAGGAAAGCTGTCACACCCAGTCATGCATTTTCCCATCATGGTCATGGACATTTCAGAACAGCAAAGCCTCTCTATTTTGGACTTGACCAATTCACATTTTGAAAAAGTCCACACAGAGGATGGGCCATGAGATGATGGGTTTGCCATCCTGCCTCCCAAATGCCACCAAATGAAGCAAAATTCATCTTCTTAAAGGAATGGACTCTTCCCGCAAGTTAGAAATCAACCACGGCTGTGCAGCCCAAAGGGCAGGCTTATCTAGTCAGTAGAGCAGGTTCCTGAAGACACTGACTTGGCAGTATTTTGCTAACCTTCCTATTGATACACAGCAGAAAATGATTTTTTAAAAAAAGAAGAAATAGAGCTTAAAGGGGGCATTCAGTATGCCAGATTTAAAAAACTGAATCAAAAGCCTGGTCTCTGCCCTATTCATCTGAATTTCCAAAGCATCTATCAATACAACTGTGATGAAACCTTTGTGTTCACATCCTGCACAGGAGACATAGTAAACCTCAAAATATACCAAACATAGGAACCACTTTTCTACCCTTCCACCCCCCACCTCCAAGAATCCTATTTAGAATCACATTCCAGGCCTTAGCTGCTTGAACCCACCTGGAAGACATGGGTAGGCGTAGGTGTTTCCTGCTTTATGTCTAAGAGCTGTTTTTCTGACCTTCAGGACTTTCCCTCCGCAGCAAGGTTCAGCCCAGAGGACAGTGTGTGGCAAAGACTGCTCAACAAATATCCATTTGCTCCCCTACCTTTCTCAGCTTCCCTTGCAGTTAAGTATGGGTCATGTGACTAATTCTGGCCAAGGGACAGTCGTCAGAAGTAATGTGCACCATTTCTGGGCTGAGGCAGTTGAGAATTGGCATGTGCTGTGACTGAACTGCGTCCCTTGCAAAGTCATGGGTCCCGGCCCTAACCTTTGGGGTGGCTGTATTTAATTAAGGAAGTAATTAAGTTAAATGAGGTCATGAGAGTGGGACCTTGATCTGACAGGATTGGTGCCCTTATAAGAGGAGATGCCAGAGAGCTTGCTCTCTCTCTGCCATGTGAGGACACAGTGAGAAGGCAGCTGTGTGCAAACCAGGATGAGCTCTCACCAGGTACTGAAGTAGCTGGCACCTTGATCTTGGCCTTCCCGACCTCCAGATTTGTGAGAAAATATGTTTCTGTTGTTTAAGCCACCATGTCTGTGGCATTTTGTCATGGCAGCCCAAGCTGGCTAAGACACATGCTTTTCCATCCCTCTCCTCCATCCTACAGAGATCTTGGAGAATACATGGTCCAGATGGCCCAGCTATCCATTGTCTAACCTGCATTGGACTTTGTGTGAGCAAGAAAGAAGCCTTCCCTGTGTTAAACCACTGAGATGTCAGGGGTTCTGTGTTCTGCAGCCCAGTGGACAGTGGCAGAGAAAAGCATGTGGTATATACCCCAGTCGTCCACACAAGAGCAAAAGCGGCCAGTCTCCTCTGGCCCAGCTCAACCCGAAGGCTGGGTATTCAGACAGACGCAAATTGTGCTTCCTGGGTCCTGGGTTTCAGCCCAAAATGAAGATGTAAGCTGCTCAGTGAACCCATTGAGGTTTCAAGTAAGAAAATAAGAGCTCCAGCTGCTAAAAAGTTGGCAAACCCTGGGAGATAAGACATTGTCTTCAGAAAGCCCCCACTGAAATGCATACAGTTCCCTGGAAGGGGCCACACATTTATTCACTGCTAGCCAGGAGGCACTTTCTTAAAGACTGATTTCTCAGGGGAGGGCTGGAGGGACAGGCCACCCTGGGTCACAAATTGGAGGTAGACCATACAGCTTAGGCCAGGGTTATCCCTCCTCTGTCCATGAAGAGGTTTGAATTTCATCAGGAGCAGGAGGGCCACTTCACTACTTCATGTTCCCTGTGACTGCTCACTGGTATGTCCCTCTTGGGCGGGACCACTGCATGACCATCTCTTTAGACCACCCACGAGACAACATGGAAGTGAACTTGGGGACCTCGCTTTTTCTTTTTTCTTTTAATGCTTGGCATATCTTACCTACGAGCATCTTCTTCTTCCATCTGACCTTCCAAACTCTTCTCCTCTTTCAAAGCCAAGCTCAAGCCTAATCTACCCTAAGAAACCTTCCCTGACTCCCCGTTCCCTTTGTAATGGCTATTGCTCTCCTAATAACAAAAGCTTTGGCCATTTACCATATACCACTGCATACCAAGCCCTCTGCTAGTTCATATTTCTTTTCTGCTATCTCATCTGATCTTCCTGGATCCTGAGGGAAGTGTTATCATCCCTACTTTACACCTGACAAAACCGAGGTTCAGAGAGGGGAAGTGACTTACCCAAAGTTGCACAGCTAGTGCATAGCCGGGCTGGAGCCCAGGCTTATCAGATTCCAGGATTGCGGCTATAACTGCCCCTCTCTCCTACCCCATGCCCCCAGCTCTGCCTCCCTTATCAAGTGTTTCGAATTGCTTCCAATCCCTGTAAGCTCTTCGAGGGTAAGGACAGCTTCTTCTAACTGGTTAATAAGTAATATAGAACTTCTACCTATTTGTTTATCATCTGATCTCTGCTGTATCCCTGAGACATTTGTGTTATTACAGATGAGGACAATGAGGCTCAGCGTTCCAGGAGTTGCATGATGCATGCATCCAATGAGAGCCAATGCGTTGCCCTCCTTGCTTCCCCAAGGCACCTCTCACTTGCAAATTAGGCCCCAGCTAATCCCTTCCTCTTCTCTTGGCACCAGGGTGTTCTAAGCTCATTTCTGCCCAGCTGAAGATAGCAGAGGTCCATAAAGGACACTCATTTTATCTCCAATCCTTGGGAGTTGGAGCAGAGGCATACAGAGTATTTTAGCTGCCATTCAACAGGATGCTAAGTGGGACTTCTGCAGCCCGAGAACGGGTGACTAGGGCCCAAAGCTGATGACAAGTGTCAGGAGAGACCTGCCAAGGAACTTCCAACAGTGGGGCCAACCCTGCCTTAAGGGCTTATTAAGAGCCTACTGAACAGGCTCTACTGCTCCTGCCCCACCCCCTCCATCTATTAAACAGAAAGGGGGGTGTCATTGGGATTGGGAGACTCAGTACTAGTGCTTCTTCCTTCCCCACACTCGCAGCCGGGTAAGGGGGTTCCAGAGAATGCCATCAGGATTGCCTGGTTGGACATATGCTTGGGGAGCAGACTTGTGGTGTTTTCCTCGGGTCAAGTGGACATCTCAGAAGGTAACAAGAGGATTGGCCACCGGGCAAGGGGACCCCAGGAGCAAATGCCTTTGGGATTACTGCTGGTTGCAGGTGCATGGTAGTGCAGGCAGTGGGGTGGGGGAGTTCGCTGAGAAGTAGTGGCTAAAAAGCTTTTCCCACATCAGGGAACTCTGAAGCGGGGAGGCCTCCAAGCACCTTCCAAGTTGGGGGTAGTGCCTGAAGAAAAAGAAAATCATCATATGTCTGTACCCCATTAAGCTGAAACTCTGCAATGAACCAGTCACACAGTGTGAAACACCATCCCTGACTACTTGCCATGCATCTGACCTGCCTTCAAAGAGCTCCTGCAGCCCTGCCTCTTGTGACCTCCTTGTGGCCCATCTGGGGTTAGGCTGGCCTACCAGCTGGGGAAGGTAGAACAGTGTTTCTGTTTTCAATGCTGTGCCAGGGCCAGGGCAAGGGGAGGAGGGGCAGGCGCCCAGGCTGCAGACCATCAGGAGGCATTCACTGTTAGCTGCCCGCACCTGCAAGTGGGTGAGCACCTCTGCATTTTGCACCTTAGGTGCCTGGCCCACCTCACCTTCATTCCATGTCTGTTTGTGGCTGCCACAGGGCTTGGGCCAGGGCCCAGTGGTTTCCGTGGGACTCAGAGAAACTTTGAGTTCCCCGGGGACATTCTAGGCTTCGGTGCTGGTGCTGAGGATGTAGGGATCTTGGGCTTGCACAGCAGATGGCCTTGACTTAGATGGGCAGACCCAGAACAGACTGCCTTTCCCACAGCTGGTGCCCAGATGAGGCCTGTAGCCAGGTTGCCAGGAAATAACATCTCCCCCACCCCCAAACTCCCCCACGCCTGCACAAAAGCCAAACGAAGTTGAGTATGAAGAGGGGAGGTAAGGGCACTAGAAAGGAAGGTTGGAGACCGGTGTGCAATTCCCAGCTCTCCCACTGAGCGGTCCTGCTAAGTGGCTGCCTCTTGGCGTGCGTTTCCCTGGAGTGAGTTAATGATGGTGCTCCCCTCACAGGGCTGCACAAGAACGAAATGGGCTCCTATCTGCCAAGTTCTGGAGCCCATGCCTCCTTGTGCCATTTGCTGACTGTGTAGCTTAGAGCAAGTTTCCTAACCTCTCTGTGATTGATCTGTAACAAACCAAAAAATGTTTTTAACTGCCCTGAAAGCAGGTATTAAATGGAAATGGAAAGATGTTTTTAACTACCTGAAAGTTGAGGTCCGTATGGTCTCTTAAGGTCTCTTCCTGTTTTATGTTTCTATGACTTAAAAACAAAACAAAACACCAACAAAAACTTTCCTTGGAACTGGAGACGGGGAGGCCAAGTGCCAGGGAGGCAGCTTTCTGTACCACCTCTCACCAAACAAGCCAAAGAAAACTGAGGTTATTCTGCCCCCTGGTGTCCCCTCCTGTCACTGCAGTTAGTGACAGTGGCTCACCTAGGTTTCAGATTTAGAATCCCTAATGTTCACTCCTTCGTCCAACCATCCTTTGAGGCCTCAGACACTTATCGAGTGCCCCACTGTGTGTCAGGGGCTGTGTTGCACACTGCAGTTACAAAGATGAATAATATTAGGACCCCTCCTTGAAGGGGGCCACACTTCTGCAGGGCTGACTGACACACAAAGAGATCATTTGACCGTTAAATAAGTGCCCTGTTAAAAGGACATTATGTGGCACCAAGAGGATGTGCTTGTCTTGGGGGAGGCAAGGGACATATCGGGAAGAGCTTGGCAAGAAGAGGTGGTGGCTGAGTTTGAAGGCTGACTTTGCATTCTTTAGGTGGCTGGGAGAAGGGCCTTCTCAGCAGAGATGGATGATGGGTGTGTGTGAAGGCATGGGGGCACATGTAAAGGCCTACAGAATGTTTTGCATGCTGGGGCCATAGTGTGGGTTTGGGGACACAGAGGCACTGAAGTTGAGAGCTGCCTGGTGGTCAGGGCATGGAGGCCTGTGCATGGCACGCGGAGGATCTGGGCCTGATCCCTGGCTGATCAGGAATCCTTGAAGGGCTCTGAGCAGGGTACTGACACGGTTAGATTTGAATTTCTGTGCGTTCATTCTGGCTACCTTGTAGAGAATGGTCTGTAGAGGCATAAGGCTGGGGAGGCTCTTGGGAGGGTTGCCAGATTTAGAAACAAAACAAAACAGGATGCCCACTGAAACTGGCATTTCAGATAGGGAACAATTTCTGGTATAAGTCTATCCTAAATATTCTATGGGCTATACTGAAAATTATTGTTTGTGTATCTGAAGTCAAATTTAACTGGGTGTCCTGTATTTTATTGGCAACCCTATCTGAGAGGCATCAAGGAGAGAGGATGGAGGCTTGGACTAGGGTGGAGGTAGAAGAGCTGAATAAAAGGGGAAATAATCAAGAGATAATCAGGAGATAGAAATGAAAGAACTTGGGGATGACACAGATGAGGGAAAGTGAGAAGGAGGTGGCAAACCTAATGCCCAGGCTCTGTCTTGGGCTGCTTGCTCGGTGCTGGGTCCTCTGACTGCACCTCACCCCACCCACCACACACACTGAGCTCAGAGGTCCTTCCTACATCCCAGGGAAGCCCTGAACCCAGGAGGCAACACCCTCCAGACCTCCGTCCACCCCTATTCTGGCCCGCCTCCTGCCTGGCTGCTCTCTACTCCACACCTGCTTGGTTCTACATTTTGGTCTCACACCTTGTTGGTCCAGCTAAACTGCTAGGGTCTCGTGCCCAGAATCACGCTACAGCCCATATTCTTCACCTCTTTGCACCACTGCAACATCCGGCATGAGGTGCCCAGCCCAGGCCTCCACAGCTGACTGGGACAGGTCCTTCCTGCCAGGGAGGAAAATCCCAAGCATTTGCAGAATGCCACAGGTTTCCCTACGGGGCTTCCTCACCCCCAAAAGGCTGGGACTGGAATGGTGACCTGGCTTCTTGGAGTTTCCTCTGACCCAACAATGCCTCCCAGTGGTCACACAGCACACTGCAGGCAGAGGTGAGATGGGGGACTGGTTTGCAGACCCCTGAGAGGGCTTTGCATTCCTCATCTCTCCCCAGGCAGGGCACAGGGATCCTGGCCCTGCTGATGGCCATCTATCAGCAGTGCTGTAGGTACTGCTCAGTTCTTATGGATCTGAACAGCACATCTGTTTGGTGGACCTGATGGTAGAGAGATGGCCCAAGATGACATCCCAAGAATTGAACAACCAGGCCCTGAGGTCTCCATTCTTAGAAGGACTAGGGACAGTGCTCCAGGCTGAACTGGTCAGTCTCCCAAATCCCTAGCCTTCTGTATTTGATAGATACCAGCCTACAAATAAAGGTAGTTGTATTTGAGGACCCTGACACCTGCCTGTGGACATCACCACCCAGAAAACTAGAGGGGTGGTGTCAGTCTCACAACTAAGTTCTCCACAGTGGACATATTGCCAGACAGACAGCGGGCCTGGCCACAATAGAGGGTGGCTTCCTACCTCTCCAATGTGCCACCACTCTCTCTGGGGCCATAGCCAGTCATAAAGAACCTACCAAATGTCCTGCCTTCTCTCCCCTCTATAGCAGAGCCTTTATGTGGCCAAGGGAGCTGAGAGACATCAAACCTCAGATGACCTTGTGGGCTGGAGGGCAAGGCAGGTCTGGAGTAATTGAAAAAGCATTCTAAGAAGCCTAGTTTGGGAAATGCAGCTTCCTCCCTGGCTCTCTGACTTCCAGGCACTTGACATGGGGGCCTGGGGACACCCCAGGCTGTGGTGGGGAGGCTGAGGTGATCAGTGACCCCCTGCTGGTGTCTCCAAGTTGCCACCTGGCTAGAGGTGGTGAGCCATTCCCTAGGAATGGCATGCTGTCTGCTTTCTAGCAGGTTCTGGACATCAACCTTTGCCATGGCCACTGGGGGCCATGGGCCCTATTTTCCTGGGCCCAGGACTTTGGAGAAATATACAGCTTATCATGTGCCTCATCCGTAAACTGGGACTAATACCTTTGCTCACCTCACAGCATGGCCACCAGGCTACGAGAGTTACCACATATAAAGTGTTGTATTGTTGCTTTAAATAATACTTTCAGAGTCTAGGATTGAGCCCCTGAAAGGATCTAGATACCAGCCTGAATCTGAGATGCCTCAAGTTTTCTCCCTTTCCCCTCTCCGCAGGGTTTCCAGTTGTGTACTTGGAAAACAAAACAGGAATTGCTCCATCTTTTCCATAGGCTGTGGGTCTTCCAGAATGAGGACCTCTGGAGGTTCTGTGGATCAGGGCAGGTGGAATGGGGGACGATGGTCATGGTCATTCAATTGTGCAGCACCCCAGCTATCTTCCAGTAGCTGATGAGCAATAGTCTGCTTGCCCCCCTGGGTGACGTGCTATGGTCTGTCCGTGACACCAAGATATGCTCCTGAGGTGTCACCTTATGTGAGCCACTGGCCTTCTCCATCCTAGACTGTCTGCTTTAGCTCCACTTCCTGGCTGGCTCTGAGGTCCCAGGTAGCTACCTTCTGTCTACCCAAGGGGGCTGCCTGCTGCAGACCAGCTCCATCAAACCCAGATTCTTTGCAGTCACTGGTCCCCCAAGACACCAGTCATCATCCATATCCATTCTGTCCAATGACCTCCTCAGGTGGGTAAGTTTCTCAGTTCCTGATGAGGGGCATTTGCCTTGGTTTAGGAGTGAGGTATGGATTGGGCTGTATTTTCTTCCAGATGGCTACCGAGTTGTCCCAACATGGCTTATTGGAGAGTAAACGCTAGACTTATACTTAGCATGCTGAATGCTCACACAGGGAGACACACAGGGACTGAGATTGAGGGAAGAGCAAATTGACAATTCCCATGTGTCTCGTGCTCACTCTAGATATGTGCTTTTTTGCCTCGTAGGGGGTGAAATCACTGTCCTAAATCATATGTTTATCTTTTGTTCTGAGCACTTATATGTGAAGTTCTGCAAGTTAAATTCTATGTGATGTGTACTTACTATCAATGGCAACATCCAGGTTTATGCATGCTCTGTTAAGGGTCCCCAGCCTCTGGTGGGAGCCGGGGCTCAGACCACCACAGTCTAGAGTAGGGGTCAGCAAATGTTTTCTATAAAGGGCTGGATAGTAAATATTTTAGACAGTGGGCCATACGGTCAGTGCTGCTACCACTTAACACTGTAAAGACATGAGCATGTCTCAGACCACAAAGGTATGAAACTAGTAATGAATTATGCAAAGAGAATGAAAAATCCCACAAACACTTGGAGGCTTCACAACATGCTCCTAAATAATCAATGGATCAATGACCAAATAAAAACAGAGATCAAGCAATATATGGAGACAAATGACAACAATAATTCAACACCGCAAAATCTGTGGGATGCAGTGAAGGCTGTGCTAAGAGGAAAGTATATTGCAATACAGGCCTATCTCAGGAAAGAAGAACATTCCCATATGAGCACTCTAAACTCACAATTAACGAAACTAGAAAAAGAACAAATGAGACCCAAAGTCAGTAGAAGGAGGGACATAATAAAGATTAGAGCATAAATAAATAAAATTGAGAAGAATAAAACAATAGAGAGGATCAACTAAAGCAAGAGCTGGTTCTTTGAGAAAATAAACAAGATAGATAAACCCCTAGCCAGACTTATCAAGAAAAAAAGAGTCTACTCACATAAACAGAATCAGAAATGAGAAAGGAAAAATCACTACAGACACCACAGAAATACAAAGAATTATGAGAGAATACTATGAAAAATTGTATGCTAAAAAACTGGATAACCTAGAAGAAATGGACAACTTTCTAGGAAAATACAACCTTCCAAGGCTGACCCACAAAGAAACAGAAAATCTGAACAGACCAATTACCAGCAATGAAATTGAACAGGTGATCAAAAACTTACCTAAGAACAAAACTCCTCGACCAGATGGCTTCACCACTGAATTTTATCAAACATTTAGTGAAGACCTAATACCCATCCTCCATAAAGTTTTCCAAGGAATAGAAGAAGAGGGAATACTTCCAAACTCATTCTATGAGGCTAGCATCACTCTAATACCAAAACCAGGAAAGACAACACAAAAAAGAAAACTACAGACCAATATCCCTGATGAACATAGATGCAAAAATACTTAACAAAATATTAGCAAACCGAATTCAAAAATACATCAAAAGGATCATACACAATGATCAAGTAGGATTTATTCCAGGGATGCAAGGATGGTACAACATTCGAAAATCCATCAACATCATCCACCACATCAACAAAAAGGACAAAAACCACATGATCATCTCCATAGATGCAGAAAAAGCATTTGACAAAATTCAACACCAATTCATGATAAAAACTCTCAATAAAATGGGTATAGAGGGCAAGTACCTGAACATAATTAAGGCCATATATAACAAACCCACAGCCAACATTTTACTTAACAGCAAGAAGCTTAAAGCTTTTCCTTTATGATTGGGAACAAGACAAGGATGCCCACTCTCCCCACTTCTATTCAACATAGTTATCAAGGTCCTAGCCACAGCAATCAGACAACCCAAAGAAATAAAAGGCATCCAGATTGGCAAGGAAGAAGTTAAACTGTCCCTGTTCACCGATGACATGATATTGTACATAAAAAACCCTAAAGAATCCACTCCAAAACTACTAGATCTAATATCGGAATTCAGCAAAGTTGTGGGATACAAAATTAATACACAGAAATCTTTGGCATTCCTATACACTAACAATGACCTAGCAGAGAGAGAAATCAGGAAAACAATTTCATTCACAGTTGTATCAAAAAGAATAAAATACCGAGGAATAAGCCTAACCAAGGAAGTGAAAGACCTATACTCTGAAAACTACAAGACATTCATGAGAGAAATTAAAGAAGATACCAATAAATGGAAACACATCTCGTGTTCATGGATATGAAGAATTAATATTGTCAAAATGGCCATCCTGCCTAAAGCAATCTACAGATTCAATGCCATTCCTATCAAAATACCAACAGCATTTTTCAATGAACTAGAGAAAATCATTCTAAAATTCATATGGAATCACAAAAGATCCCGAATAGCCAAAGCAATCCTGAGAAGGAGGAATAAAGCTGGGGGAATTATGCTCCCCAACTTCAAGCTTTACTACAAAGACACAGTACTCAAGACAATTTGGTACTGGCACAAGAACAGACCCATAGACCAATGGAACAGACTAGAGAGCCCTGATATAAACCCAACCATATATGGGCAATTAATATACGATAAAGGAGCCATGGAGATACAATGGGGAAATGACAGCCTCTTCAACAGCTGGTGTTGGCAAAACTGGACAGCTACATGCAAGAGAATGAAACTGGATTATTGTTTAACCCCATACACAAAAGTAAACTCTAAATGGATCAAGGACCTGAATGTAAGTCATGAAACCATAAAACTCTTAGAAGACAACATAGGCAAAAATCTCCTGAATATAAGCATGAGTGACTTCTTCCTGAACACATCTCCTCGAGCAAGGGAAACAAAAGCAAAAATGATCTCATGGGACTATATCAAACTGAAAAGTTTCTGTATTGCAAAGGACACCATCAACAGAACAAAAAGGTATCCTACAGTGAGGAAGAATATATTTGTAAATGACATATCCGACAGGGGGTTAACATCCAAAATACATAAAGAACTTACACTCCTCAATACCCAAAAAGCAAATAACCCGATTAAAAAATGGGCAGAGGATATGAAGAGAGAGTTCTCCAAAGAAGAAATTCAGATGGCCAACAGACACATGAAAAGATGCTCCACATCACTGATTATCAGGGAAATGCAAATTAAAACCACAATGAGATATCACCTCACATCAGTAAGGATGGACACCATCTGAAAGACTAAGAACAACAAATGCTGGCAAGGATGTGGAGAAAGGGGAACCCTCCTACACTGCTGGTGGGAATGTAAGCTAGTTCAACTATTGTGGAAACAGTATGGAGGTTCCTCAAAAAACTAAAAATAGAAATACCATTTGACCCGGGAATCCCACTCCTTGGAATCTACCCAAAGAATACAACTTCTCAGATTCAAAAAGACATACGCACCCCTATGTTTATTGCAGCACTTTTTACAATAGCCAAGATATGGAAGCAGCCTAAGTGTCCATCAGTAGATGAATGGATAAAGAAGATGTGGTACATATGCACAATGGAATACTATTCAGCCATAAGAAGGAAACAAATCCTGACATTTGCAACAACATGGATGGAGCTGGAGGATATTATGCTCAGTGAAATAAGCCAGGCAGAGAAAGACAAGTGCCAAATGATTTCCCTCATTTGTGGAGTATAACAACACAGCAAAACTGAAGGAACAAAATAGCAGCAGACTCAGAGACTCCAAGAAGGAACTAGTGGTTACCAAAGGGGAAGGGTGTGAGAGGGCAGATGGGGAGGGTGGGAGAAGGGGATTGAGAGGTATTATGTTTAGTACACATGGTGTGGGGGGGATCATGGGGAAAACAGTGTAGCACAGAGAAGGCAAATAGTGAATCTGTGGCATCTTACTACACTGATGGACAGTGACTGCATTGGGATATGGGTGGGGACTTGATAATATGGGTAAATGTAGTAACCACATTGTTTTTTCATGTGAAACCTTCATAAGAGTGTGTATCAATAATACCTTAATAAAAAAAAAAGACATGAGCATGGCTGTATTCCAATAAACTTTATTTACAAAACAGTGGGATGGATTTTGCCCTCAGGCCATAGTTTGCCAATCCCTGAGAGCACTGGATATGTAATTCAACCAGACTTGTGCAGAAATGAATTACACATCAATCACACAGAGTGCCTTATCGAATATATGGTCGAGAATCTTTGTGGACATTTTCAATGGACCTTTGCGGCTGCGTTAGTGGGTGGGGCACCTGGCTTAGACCCCTCAACAGTATGTCCTGTGCCCACCCTCACAGATCAGGCCATCCTGACATTGTGGGTCTTCTAGTCTGTCTCTGGATTCAATCCAAATCTCAACCAAGGCCATTACGCATAGGTATCTGCTCCTGGCCTGCACCTAACCATTTGTGTTGGCTCACTGGCTAATGCCAAGCACACTTCCAGCCAACCCTGAGCCACCCTTCACCCTGCCTGCCTAAGGAGAGGAGGGCCATGAGGATTGCCAGGGTGCGATGGTGCTGCCATTCATTGCGAATACAGGTAGAGGTTTGTGGGGGTACAGTGGGTTTGGTTTGGGATATGTTGAGTTGATGGCTGTGCAACATCCAAATGGAGTTATCCTCCAGGCTCCAGGTAGTTTCATAGAAGCATTCTGTCTACTTGAATTCAAGTTTGCTCAACATTGCCAACTCAAGAGACAAAATGACAACGGAAAGTATTTGAGTGATTCCACCTGCCCTTTGGCCAAGAAGCATGTGCTCCTGAATGAATGAGATGAAGTGGGTCTGTTCCTTCAGTTGGTCTCAGTTCTTCCATGCCTGCCATGGTATATCTCCCTGGGATGAGTATAGGTCACATATTTAAAGATGCCATTGTATGGCGTCTGTGCATGCATGTGTGTTCATGAGTGTGTGTGACATGCTTCCTGGGAGCATGACTTCACTTTTGGGGTATTTGAAGGATTTTTCTGGATATATTCAATTTTTGCCAGAAGCACTCCATGTTAGATTGTAAAGTGACACCACTGTAAGTGTGTCTGTACAAATAGAATGTGGAGGGGGAGGACACTGCTTCAGAGAGTTTGAGGATTCACTAGCACATAGGTGGTAACGAGAGAGCAGTGGGTGGGCTTTATAGAATGACAATATAGAGTCCATTTTCTGCCATCCTCTCATTTGCCTGAGAGCCTTGCCCCAAAGAGCCTAGTTGGCTAGGGTTGTCGTAACAAAGTACCCAGTCCGTGGACCGGGTAGTTTAAACAACAGAAATTTATTCTCTCATAGTTCTGGAGGCCAGAGTTCAAGATCAAGGTTGACAGGGTTGGTTCCTTCCATAGGGTGGCAAGGGAGACTCTTCCAGGCCTCTCCCCTAGCTTCCGGTTATTTGCTGTCAATCTTGGGCATTCCTGGGCTTATAATAAGACGCATCACCCAGATCTCCACCTTCATCTTCACATGGTGTTTTCCCCATGTGCATCTCTACGTCCAAATTTTGTCTTTTTATAAGGACGCCAGTCACGTTGGAGTAGGGCCCACCCTACTCCAATGTGACCTCATCGCAGTGAACTAATTACAGCTGCAACGACCCTATTTCCAAAAGGGCACATTCACAGGTACTGCAGCTTAGGACTCCAACATGAATTATTGCGGGGGGTGGGTGGGTACACAATTCAACCCCTAACAAGCCTTTCGGTCTCCATTCTGTCTACTTCCTCTACGACTGTCTGGCCAGAGATCATTCTGTTCCTCCCCTTTCACATCTGGGCCTCCCTCTCCTCCAGGTGCCTCAGTGCCTCTTTCCTTCCTTCCAGCTTTCTTTCCAGGGAAGATCTATCTCATCAGCTCTCACCTGCAAAATTACCATCTCCACCCTCCTTGAAACTTTCTAAATAACTTGGAGCACTAAGGGACAGTGAAGGATGCAAGACAGGAAAATGTTAGCTTTTCTGTGAAAGATGGGGCTAAAACCTCCATAGCCTTCAGTTCATTTGAATCTAGTCCTGAACAAGTTTTTGTTTTTGTTGACTTTTTAGGCCATAAGTTAGAGATTGTAAGGAGAATACTCAATCAAATTCCTCAAGATAGAAAGAAAAGATTACAAAACCAGAAAAAGTAACTGTAGCTTTAAACACCAGTCTTACAACTGGGAACATTCTCCTCTGTCACCTACTGGCCACAGCTACAACCAGAAAACGATTAGTTCCCTGGAGCCTGAGCCACCATGACAGGTAGAGGAGTGTGCTTTGTGTACAGACAGGGCTTAGCGCGCTCCATGCCCCTTAGAGCCCCGAAGCCCACAGTCAAGACATGGCCTTGGCTGGCTGGGGAGCCCTGAGGCTTCCTGGTAGCATGCTGGTGTGATGGGCCCGAAGCTTCGAGAGCAGCAGGCCTGGGTGTGAGGGGGTAGTGGGGAGTGGGTCAGGCTCAGGGCCCAGAAGGCCTTCTCCAGAAGCCCGCATGCCTGAGCAGGGCACTGTTTCCATTCATTCTAACACACAGCTCTTTCTTTCTTTTATGAAATAATGCTTCCTTTAATCTTTTTCTGATACAAAAAGTAATGCATGCTCATTGTAAAACATTTAGAAAACCAGACAAATACAAGACTAGGGAAAAAAATCATTAAGGTTGGCACTAGAGGAGAGCTGGGTGGGGTGTTTTACCATAATCTCCATCAGCACCCCCGAAATCACTCCAAACACACATGCAATTTAAGAAAAATCTCTGCTTGCTATGCAAAGGTAGCTTTCAAGACAAAGTCCCTATTTCCCTTTGAATTGTTTCTAAACCTACCTTTATAGCCATTCTGAAGCCACCACTGCCCACAAGGCCACCACCTAGGGTGACTGCTATTTACAGAACGGAGCATTGGCTTCCACCATTTTTGTGCCTCCGTATTATCTTTTTAAAATGTATTTTTTATTGAGATATAATTGGCATACATATTAATTTCAGTTGTACGTGATTTGTTGTTTACACTGCAAAATCATCACCACAATAAGTCTAGTTCATATCCATCACCACAGTTACACATTTTTTCCCTAGTGATGAGAACTTTCCACTCCCCTAGCAACTTTCAAATATACAATACAGTATTATTAACTATAGTCACCATGCTGTACATTACATATCTTTACATATATTATCTTTGTATCTGATATTTTAAATTTAGGAACATTTGATACATACCTACTTATATCCTTTTCCACTCAACGTTACACCTTAGCATTTTTCCATGTCACCATTTGTTGGTAACATCATTTATAAAGGCTGCATATTGTTCTACCCATACAAATCTACAATGTGTTTACCCACCTTCTGGTTCTGAAGGCTTTGTAGCCTGCTTCCATGTTTTTGCTCTAATGAATAATGCCGGGGTGAACCTCCGTGGAATTACTACACCTTTGTACTCCTCTGGAGTCATTTCCTAGAAGCAGAATTACTACTACGAATGTTTCCAGGCTCCTGGAGGAGGTGACATTTGTTTTTGATAGGGCTTGGGCAAGTGGGATGGTAGGTGCTAGACGGTTCCAGGTGGCTGGCACATCTGAGCACAAGCAGAGTGCCCATGAGTTTAGGGAAGGGAAAGGCATGAGAAGGTCAAGAGTGGGAGATTCAGCCAGACAGGTGGGTGTAAGAGACTAAGAAAGGTGACACTTCTAGAAAGGTAACACTCTAACTCTTTGACGAGCAGCAGACATGCATGTTTTCCCTCACCTCTGCAACACTCGAGTAATAGATGACACAGATTATTGGGTGCCAGGCATTAGGCTAGGTGCCAGGGATACAGTAGTAACGAAATAAAAAAAAAGAACATGTTCTCTGCCTGGCAGAGTTTTGACCTGGTGGGAGAGAGTGACCTTGATAATAATGAATGTATAATTACCGACTGCGATGAGTGCTCTGGAGGAAAGGGTGTGAGGAGAGTGTAGCAGGCTAAGCTCTAAGATAAAAGGGAGCAGAGTGCAATTAAGGACAGAAGTGCTGTGTGGGGGCTGCAGGTTGTGGTAGGTGGCTGGACCTTGTGGACCTTGTGGGACCTGCTGGACCTTGTGGGTCCTCCTGAGTTCCAGGAAGCCACTGAATGGTTTTAAACAGAAGGGTGATGAGATCAAATTTGCCTTTTGGGAATCACTTTTTAAAAACTTTTTTTAAAAATTAAAAAATTTTTAAATTGTGGTAAAAAAAAAACCTAACATTGAGCACTGTAGCCATTTGCAAGTGTACAGTTCAGTAGTGAGAATATATTCACACTGTTGTGCAACAGATCCCCAACATGTTTTCACCTTGCAGAACTGAAACTCTACATCCATTAAACAACTTCCCATTTCTCCCTCTCCCCAGCCCTTGGCAACCCCCCTTCTACTTTCTGTGTCTATGAATTGAACTACTCTATGGACCTCATATAAGTGAAATCATAAGTTGTTTTTTTTTGTGACTGGTTTACTTATTTGGCCTAACGTCCTTAATGTCCATTTATATTATAGCATGTATTAGACTCTCCTTTGTTTTTAAGGCTGAATAATATTCCATTGTATGCATAGACCACATTTTGTTTCTCCATTCATCTTTCAAAGGACACTTGGATTGCTTCCATGCTTTGGCTATTGTGAATAATGCTGCTGTGAACACGGGTGTGCAAATATGTGTTCAAGGCCCTGTTTTCGAATCTTTTGGATCTATACCCAGAAGCGGGATTGCTAGATCATATGGTAGTTCTATTTTTACCTTTTTGAGGAAGGAACCTTGAGAATCGCTCTTAAAAAATTAAACTCAGCAAATGATCTCACTCATATGTGGAGTATAAGAACAAAGAAGAAAAAAAAAACTGAAGGAACAAAACAGCAGCAGACTCACAGAACCGAAGAACGGACTAATAGTTACCAAAGGGAAAGGGACTGGGGAATAAGGGCGGGAA
>JAQQAC010016209.1:108427882-108482071 GCA_029783875.1 Phataginus tricuspis | reverse complement strand
AAAAAAAAAAATTAAACTCAGCAAAGCTGGTTTTGCTGCCTACTAAACAATAGAAAATCACACTGGATAGCTGCTAAAAGCTATTATCTTCTTGGACTACATTAATATAATTAAGTACACACATACACACACACACACGACTTCCTCTAAAGTTAATAGGACTCAGTATGAATAATTCAATGTATACACATTATCAGGAATACCTGTCATATAGACTTGTGTCTTTAAGTGCTTTGAGAGACAATCTTTATTTATTAACCAAATATCATTGAGCACTTGCTCTTTGCAAGGCATTGTGGGGAAGTCCCAAAATATGCACAGCCTGGTCACACTCTCATGAAGCTTCTAGTCCTAGAGGGGCAACAACACTCTTTGGTGTGTGGTATATTAAAATAGTGGTACAAAGGGAAGGTTCTAAGAGTTCAGGGGAGGCAAGAGTCACGGGGAAAGGCTTCCTGGAAGAGGTGACATTTATTTTTGATAGGGCTTGGGCAGATGGGATGGTAGGCGCTAGATGGTTCCAGGTGGCTGGCACATCTGAGCCCAAGCAGAGTGCCCATGAGTTTAGGGAAGGGGAAGGCATGAGAAGGTCAAGAGTGGGAGATTCAGCCAGACAGGTAGGTGTAAGAGACTAAGAAGAGCTTTAGTGCCAGGTAGAAGGACTGGAACTTCTGTGGTAAGTGGGGGCTTGGGGCTTGGAGGGGCTTTCATTAGGTGAATGACATCAAAGCAGTATATTGGAATATCAGACTGGCAGTGACATGTACAGGACAAATTGAAAGGGAGAGGTACTGGCAGCTGAGAAACTACTTAAGAAAGGGATGTCCCAGCCATGTGGTAATGACGGTTTGATTTCAGTGGTGGGGTGTGGGAAGCAGGCAGTGGAAAGGAGGGGTCGGATGGAGGAGACTGTGAATGACCTGACCTTGGCCCCTTTTCTGTGGATGTCCCATTCCACCTTCTCTCCTCCCCTCCCTCTTCCTTCTTTCCTTCCCTCTTCTCTTTTCCCTTCCCTCTGTTCCTCTCTCTCTTTCCTTCCTTCTTCTATTAAAAAAATGTTATGTGTCTTATAATGATTAGTCATACTCATTTTGGTTTCCTTCAGAACCTTGCATAATGGCCCATGCTTAGCAGGTGCTCCATAAATACTTGTTGGATTACAATTGATGACTGATTCAAAGTGGGACAGGGCCAAAAATAACCAAGAGTTCAAGCCTGGGTGATGGGAAGGAGGAGGATGCCGGGAAAAGCTGGTCAGGATCAAAGTCAGGATGGATTTGAACTATTGGCAGGTTATCCAGCTCACCTGAAATCCTGGGCTGTAGCTAGAAGAGAGAGAGATTTTAAGGAGCATCCCACCTTCACCCTCACTCTAGCTGGGTAAACAGTGGCTGTGTTTAAGAGCACAAATTTTGGTCCGGGGTCATATTTTGGTTGGCTCAGTACCAAGTTAGCTGTCTCCCTGAGCCTCAGTTTTTTCCAACCCATGAATGGGGTATAAAGTAGTTCTTTATAAGGTGGCTGTCAAGGGTAAAGGTGAGGTTAAATGTATTAGTACAGCACTGGGGGTGATAGCTGAAGTTATTATTTAGTATTTATTATATATATTATATATAGTATTATGCTAGTATATTAGTTATTATTACTATTATTAAGATTTGGAGGAGCAAAAATCATGTCATTCCCAAGTAAAGCCACTCATGGTGTCCTGTTGCATCAAATAGAAGGCTGCTTCTTCCCAGTGCTCTGCTGGCCTAGATGACCAGGCCCCTGCCCACCTGTCATCCAGCACCCCACCCTCCTGCACTCTGCTGTACTGCTTTCCCCTGAACATGGCAAGTTTCCCTGATGCCTTAGGGCCTTTGCATTTGCTCTTTCCTTTGCTTGAAATATTCTTTGCCAGGCCTCATGTGGCTAACTTTTCTTGAGGGGTGTGTGTGTCTATAATATCCTGTGTAATCATTATTCACATCAAGATATGGGATCTTTTGGCTTCCTGAGATTTAGGTCTCAGCTCAAACATCACCTCCTCAAAGCAACTTTCCCTGACCACGTCCCCTTGCTGGGCCCTCTGGCACATCACCCTGCTTTATTCTCTCCAGAGCACTTGTTACAATCTTAGGTACCTCAGGCACTGTTTGCACTGTTTATTTCCTTTTTTTTTTTAGGAGAGCAAGGGAGAGGCTTTTATTTAGAGAGAAAGCGAGAGGACACAGCTCCTAGCTCACGTCAGGAGGGGACAAGAGAGCCCTGGGATGGTGCGTTGTCTAGGGGTTTTATAGGCAGTTGAGAGACAAAGGGCTAGGGATGCACACCTGCTAAGTGGTCCCAAAATGTTTATCTTTGAAGAGACACTAAGTTTCTTATTAGTCTTCCTGGTTATTTACAAGAATTTTACTGCTCTGATTTCCTCCCAGGATAGCAGCTTCCTGGTCTGGGAGCATATCACTCAAGACTGCCTGCTCTGCTCCCAAGGTGGGCTGAGTTACTGTCTATTTGTTAAGAAACTTACTTTTTAACTAATTGGGTTTTAAGATGTTCAAGATGGAATCGTTTCTGTTTTTACTATGTTGTTTTGGGCTTGCTTGCTACATTGCCCAGGTTGCAAATCATTTGTTTAGGGCTGGAGGAAGAAAAGCAGCACCTGGGTAAAGTCAGAGAAACAAGCTGGGCCCCAGCAGGCCAAAGCAAACAAAGCAAATCCCACAATGGATTATCTTGCTTTGTTCCCGCCCCCCCCAGGCCCTCACCCTACTCTGTCTAAACCCATAGTCCGTGTCTCATTCCCCCCCTACAGATGGAGACCCTAGCTGCTGCCAGCACTGTTTATTTCTATGTCTGCCTCATCCTGCCCCACCCTCCCAGAGAAAGCGTGCACAGCTAGTTCATCATAGTTCCTTCTCTATCCTCAGCACCCTGAACAACGCCTGGCCCAAACGGGGGCACTCCATAAACACTGGTTGCATGAATGGCTCATACTGAAGATGCAAAAGGAGGGGTGATGGTCGATGAGGACAAGTCCAATGAGGGTGGAAGGAGAAGGGCCCCAAGCACAGTGGAAGAGCTGGCCTAGCCAAGGAGGAGAACCACTCATTCCCGACACAAGCAGGAATGAGGAGGGGTGAGGTGAAGCTGGAGACATTTTGATATGCAGGGCAGGGCTTCGGGAGGGCTGCTTTAACAGTTTTACAAAGTAAAGGGCACAGTCACCTGCTGAGAGTTGAAGGGCAGCAGGAGAGGGGTCTAACCTTGAGGCCAGTGGAGGGTTTTGAAATACGTATACCAGCTGCCATTTATTTAACACTTATGCACCAGACACTGTTCCAGGCCCTTTCAACATATTGGCTGATTTCATCTCATGATAATCCCATGAGGAAAGGGACTATTATTACTTCCACTTAAAGATGTGATAACTGAGACCCAGAGAGGTCAATTAACTTTTGCCTAAGGACATCTAGGAAGTGGCAGAGATGGGATTTGAACTCAGGCAGTCTGGCTATTGCAGCATGTGAAGAACCATTAAAATTTCCTGTCTCCCTGGGTCCCCAAGGCACAGGGCTATGAAGGGTCAGCAAGAGATGAAAAGGATGGTGGAATGAATGGTATATGGCAGGCCTGAGGCGGCCAGCCAGCCAGCATGCTGTGGCAGGAAGCCCAGGAATGGGAGCAAAGAGAGTGAAGGGGACGGGAGGGTGGGGTGACTTAGGGTTAGGCATGGCAAACATGTAGTCTGAGGCAATCTGAGTGCGCTGGAGAGGGGGCTTCTGGACAGCGAAAACAGCATGTGCAAGGGCCCTGAGGTGGGAAAGAACTTAGCTCACTGGGAACAGTGGAAGGACAGTATCAGGGTATAGTGGCAAGGGCCAGCAGAGGGTTGCTGGCAGGCATTTAAACAATCTAATGTGAGGCCTAGGCATTGGTATTTTTTTTTATTAAGGTATTATTGATATACACTCTTATGAAGGTTTCACATGAAAAAATGACCCATATTATCAAGTCCCCATTCATACCCCAATTCAGTCATTGTCCATCAGTATAGTAAGATGACACAGATTCACTGTTTAGGCATTGGTATTTTTTAAGTACCCCAGGTTATGCAGCCCGGGTTGAGAACTATTTAGACCAGTTTCCAGGTGACACTGGCTTGGGGACCACGCTTGGAGAAACATGCCCTAGATGAGTCTAGTGAGTAGCTACAGCTGAGAATCACTCATCTCAATCAAAGATGGGGAAAGTGAATGGCACAGAACCAGGGCTTCCAAGTGTGATCCAGGAACAAGCAAGCTCCTCTTCTCCCAGGGAGCCGGGGAATGGGAATAGCTTCCACAGCACAGAGGTGAGGGAGAAGGTAGCACTGGCTGGGTACAGATCAATTCAGATGAGGTGCAGTAAAGGCAGAACTAGAGGGGGTTTATCCATGAAGCAGACAGAAAGGAGGGATAGGGACCAGGACTCCAGGCAGGGCACAGTGTGCAGGAAGAGCACCAGAAGGCCGATGGGGATGATGGGCAGAGTGGCAGGCGAGGCTCCTGAGGCTCACAGCAGCCCGGTGTCACGTGCTATTGATGGCAGCTCAGTGCTCATCCATTAATTTACACCCCTACCCTGCAAAAAATATCTGCAGCAAAATTCTGAAATCCACAAGTATGGAAGGTGGCACACTGGTGTGTCTGTGGTGGGGAGAGGAGAGCACTGGAGTCAATTTTACTTGGCTGACAAGGCTATAAACATCAAAAGAGAGCCACAAAGCCCTTGGCAGTGCAATGGCCAGTGTAACAGCAGAGAGCTGCGGGGAGCGGGGCAGGCTAGCATCCATACAGCACCTGCTCTGGGCCAGGTACTGTGCTTGCCAATTTGTTTCTTTCAGAACAATGAGATCGGATTAGAGCCTCACAAATGTTTGCTCCCCAACACTTTGTTAACCCACCACGCAGTGCAGCTTTAGATTATTAGGCCAACTCTTCAACTTGCCCTGCAGTCTGAAAGGCCCTAACGGTTCTGTAACAACATCTGGGGTTGGTTTCTAACCTCTGGGAAGGTGGTCACTGAGGCTGTTCCACCACATTGCCTGCTGCTGTATAAAAACTGCTGGTGTCAGTCTCTATCCACTTGGGGGAAATCACTCTCAAAAGGAAACACTTTCTTCTGCCAAGGATCGGGTGGGGCTAAAAAAACTTCATGACAACACTGAATCAGCACATTCATCAGGGTCAAGCTCACAGTCAGAGGGAACTGGAAGAGGTCCCTGGTTGAGAAGACATCTCCAGCTGAGGCCTCTTCAATCTCAAAGGGAATGGAATCAGAATGCACAAATTCATAATGGGCATGGCAGGGGAATAGAGGCATCATGCTCAAATTAGGGGTTTCCCTTAAGGTATTAGAGTTCAGATTAGAACCCCCAAAAGGTACTAAATTTATAGACTCCATCCCCCTAGAGGTAATAAAAGTTCAAAACTGGTTTTCAAAAGTTGAAAACTGAATGATGTGAAAACAGGGCTCTTTGAGGACATGCCTAAACTACTGAGGCTGTGGTGGCAAGGACCACTGGACTCTCCCAAAAGTGTATGCTGGGCGTTGTCAGATTTCTGGGGCTGGAACGGTCATGGATCTGACCCAATGTGATATTTACATGCATTAAGAATCAACATCTTTCCTCCTAACAGTGTTATTCTGTTGTCTGAATATCCAGGGTTAAAATAAGGATCCTTGTCTGGCCCCTGAAGCACTGTGACTTCTTTATTAGCCTCTCAAAAGATGTGGCTGCTTCTCCTCTCCCAGGGCAAAGACACAGATAATTTGCATGATATTTCTCTGTAAGACAGGAAATGACAGTACAGGCATAGCTGTGCGGACTGCGGCAGTCAGGTGGAACCCAGTGACATGAGCCTCCCACCTCAGTTCTTCCTCACTAAGGTCACACTTCAATTTTTCACACAACATATATTTATTCCGAAAAAAATCTGCAATAAATTATAATAAAAAAGATGACATGAAATACAGAATCCCACTAGCAGCTTTGCTTAGTGACCAAGACATTTTTGGGAAATACAACAATTACAGAGTAAGAATCAGAAAACAGTGAAAAGGAGACTAATGCAATGTCACCGCATGGGTTTCAACCATTTCTTCCCTAAAACAACAGATGCAGCGTCCTTCTGTACCAGTTGGATCTGAATCCCTTACTTCAGAGAAGCCATGAAATAGAACATTAGAGGTACTTGAGAATTAGAGGTTGGGTTGCTGGAATAGGCACAGTAGGAAAGCAGATTTCTTAGGTCTGCTCTATTTCTTGTCTCCCCTATCTAGAGATTGTCTAAAACCCTCAACCTTGTGTACATCCCAGAACCAAAGCTGGAAAAACAGTTTTGGTAGTAAACCAACTTAGTGCATTTCTTAGCCTCATGAAGAAAGAGCTAGGGTGCTGCACACAGCCCCCACTATGCCCTTGGACACGCAAAGGTCCTGGGTTGGCAATATACTAGCAAATGTGCACAGGACAGGCATTTCCCCATCTTTGTGTTATGACCTTGCCCCAGCTTCTATAAGCTGCCTCTCCTGTGATCACTTTCTGGCCTAGTGGAGGTGATAAAGATGTTCTACATGCAGTCTTCCATTAACCAAGTTTAACACCAAGCCCCTAACCTATCAGATCTGTGGCTATTTGGCACCCATAACTTGACTCTAAGTTCCATAATTCCCTATCAGGAAAGGGCTTAACCAGTATACTGCAGGATACATACCTTTTCTTCCCCTCCAAGAGCTCAACTTCTAAGAGATGGGGGAACTGGAGAACCATTCAGCAGTGGTGCTTCCCCTGGCTCTCTCCTTTGATGTGCTAGAAGAGTCAGGAGCCAAAGCCGAAGACCAGACACAGAGCCTGCATGTCAGGCTCCTTGGATTTGATGTTAACTGGCAATAATGAGTTGACTCAGGGTGGTCTTAATGAAAGAAAACTAGGAGGAAGCCAACTGCATCAGGCAGTCAGTGGCTGGTGGCTGGTTTACCAACCAACACAGACTAATGTAAAAAAAAAAAAAAAAAAAGAAGGCTGCCCCATGGAACTTGAGTAAATGAAAAGCTTGGAGGGTTGTCTGGGGTGGGAGAGAAAGGTGCCTTGGTTGGTCCTGCTGTACAGTCCCTTTTACATAGCACTGAATAAGGGAACTGGGAGCCATGGGGGGCTGGCTGTAGAGCCCAGAGTCAGCCCTGATGAGGGAGTAGGCAACTTCAGGAGGCCAGAGAGAGGGCTCAAAGGGTTATCCTCCATACTCTTGCTGGGCGAAGGAGCAGCACAGCTAGCACCACTTGAGGTGCACACTCCCTAACTATGGTGCAAATGTAGCTCCAGAGGTGGATTTCTAACTGGGGGATGGGTCCTACAGACAATGAGGATGTTTTCATGTCAAATTTGAGTAAGAACAGAAAGGGATGGTAAAAAGCAGGACCTGTCAGACATGAATATTTTCACTCTTGAAATACTCAGTGTTTCCACCCTGATTATGATTCTTTCACATCAATGGGATGTCATCTCTAATAGACCCTAAAGTTCTAATACTAAATATGGTCTGAGACAAGAGAATATAGTTCCACCCAGAGCAGATGCACGAAAAGGCCAATGTTACAGAGAGACACAGGTGCCACTGTAGTAGGAATGCATAAATGCACGCAGCAACCATATGTAGATGGTTATCTCACTTCTGGGGACACCCGAGGAGTCACTAGCCTGCTGAGACTTCCTTGGATGTAATAATACTAGCAGAGTGGAGTGCAAAGCGGTGATAAGGGGTGGGGTGGGGCAAAGTGCTTTAGACGAAGGACTACAGAGAAGTCCGGGCTACAGCAAGTAGTGCTCGTAGGCCTAGAATGGGAACATCTCAGAATCTAGGCCTAGGTTGCTAAGGACAATCATGACAACTTGGCAGGGCGACAAACACATCCCCAGGCAAAGGAGTATAAATACTGATCTCTTTACCTTATAGAGAGAGAACACAGAAACACCAAAATATGGTAACTTTGGCTTGGCAATATAAGTCTAAAAGTATTTTGCTATGTAGGGTATGGTAAGGGAGGGATTAGGAAACCCTCTTCCTTTTGCTCTAGCAACAGAACTTTCTTATGCCAGAAGCCTCAAAATTCTGCAATAGACCCTTCCTGTGGCATGACTTTTCAAATCAGTCTGAAATACCTGGTGCCAACACCTTCCATCTCTAGAATCTCAGAGTAGTAAACGGAAAAGGCTTAGTAGTCTTTGTCACTCTCAAGGAAAACCAGAAGGAACTGGATAGCATGCTGGCGGTCACTTGGAGACTGTCTTGCCATAATGTTGGGTGGAGGCCTTAGGAGAAGACTAGTGAAGAGAGTAGCTAGAGGGTGAGAGGAAGAAAAGGGGAAAAGAAAACCTTTCGTCAGACTCAACCTAAGCAACACCTCAGGGAAGGGGACTGGGGGCCCAGGGGATGAGGGCAGTGGGAAGGAAGTGGCTGCCATGTGCCCAGACATTAAGTTAGGAATACACTGTGTATACTGTCCACAGACTGTCCTGACCAACGCCCCCGTGAAGCTCTTCCTAAGAAGTACTCTTACCAATCATGTTGTTGCTGACGTTGTTGTGTTTAGAAAATTTTAGGAGTTCTCGAAGGAATGCCATCAAATAATGGAAAACATTTCTATGGCATCTTGGAAGCTGGGCAATTATCTGTTTTAAAAAACAGGGGAGAGGGTGGGCAGTGAGAACAGGTGGAAGGAGGAAATAAGAAGAGCTTACAGCTACCATAAAAGTAATTTAGAACTTCCAAGTCAGAATGGTTGTACTGTTTGGCTCCTGTCCCCTCAATGAACAGGCCTGTGGTTGTCACATGGTCACACACACACCCTGCCTCATAAGCAGGTCAGTGTTCATCTGGTCTTTTTCCATCTCTCCAGACAGGTAGCCATGGCATCTGCCAGGCTGAATGGTTTTCTGTGCCATGTCACTTAGCATGATGGGAGTCCTTCCTGATGGTAGTCTGACTCAGAGGTATTCTCAGCTATTGTGCATCAGAATCATTTCATGATTAAAAACAAACAAGAAGACAAAAGGAAGAAAGGCTCACAAATGTTACCACCTCCCTTCCTGGTAACATCAGCCAAAATCCCACATCCGATCAGCTTCACCAATCATACCCCAGAGTAAACGTTTCTACTCTACTTGGTAGGCCAACTGGAAGAGGGTGGCAAATACAATAGGAAGTAACACAATCTAAAATGTAAGGGTCCCAACTCTCATGCTGGTGCCCTGCCATGAACAACAGATTCAGACCCATCCTACCACATAGCTCGCTGCCCATCTGGCTTTGTAAAATCCATTTCTCTATGGAGAAACCTGCGCCAAGCACATCCTCAGAGCAACAAAACTCACCTGTCGGCAGTTCTGAGGCTCCTGAGCAGAGTCAAGGCATCGCTGATATAGCTCGTAACAGATCACAGGCTCTGGCAGGGCTTCCAGGAAAATGAGCAGTGCTTCCGCCACAGAGTGATTACTGCCAGCTGGGTGGACTTAAGTCAAGGGAAACGGGCTTCAGGAAAGAGGCTGCAGAGAGATCTGAGTTGCTCCCTTCCTCAAGCTCCCTCAGGGACAGTCGCCTTTCCATTATTCAGGGCAAACTGATCCTAATTGGGGTTTGGTATTTCATTTGTCCAAGTACACTGCAGCTGAGTTGTTACAGAACTGATCCAAGGCTTGGGAGGATTGGCCCAACCTGGCAGTCGGAAATACAGCCTGCACAATGATGGCTCACGGTGGATCAGTCCTTGAAACTAGTCACCAATGTTTCCCGTCCTCTGTCCTAGTGACTGTACATGTGGTGGCACGAGTGATCTGCCTGAAGCAGAGCAGGACCAGTGCTGTGGGTCCTACTTCCATGTCTATGAGAAGTCATTCTTACCCACCCCTTGATTCCTGTTAGTGAGTGTCTGATATAGAGAGGCCAAAAGTTCCTGAAAGGCATTGAGAAACATCTGTATAGTCAATGATTACCTTATAGTAAAAGACAGGTACTAAGAAAATAAAGACTAAAACACAAAAATCAGATGTAGGTGGGAAGAAGAGTTTGGCAAGTACTCATCCAGCTTCCTAAACCTTTGTTGAAAAGGATACGGATTGTCTCGGGAATGCTGGTATCCAAACAATCAATGATCTGCTGTAACTCCTCCTGCATTCCAGGGGTTTGGAACAGGTCCTCCTATCAAAGAGGTCTCAATGAATAGCACAAGGCAAGATAATCATCCCCAAAGTTCTTAAGACCACCCAGGGGTCAGGAGAGCAGCAGGAGGCAAAGGAAGAGTGGCATATGCATTCATAATTAGAAATGGACATCTGACAATGGCTCCTTTGCCCTTTACCATATGTATAATCTATGTGACATTTTATTTGCCATCATAATAACCTCAAAGGGCTTAACCTATACCTGATATGGTAGGAAACTACGTGGCTAGATCGGGATACCAGGTGTTCCCACTTCCAGGGTTTTGACAAGTAGAAAGCAGAGTATAAACAGTAGAACCATAATCAAATACTAGTAGGGAATGCTAGGACAGGAGTGAATACCATGCCCATACCCAGCCTTGCTTTCAAGTTCTACCATTCTTCAGTAAGAAAACATTATCCTTCAATTTGGTCCCAAGAAATTTCTCTTTTGGGGGTAATGGGTTGAGAGTGGCTAGTATTTTTGATAGGATTTAAAAGAAAAATGAGGCCCAAATTAAAGAAATGAGTTTGAAGTTTGCTTTGGACTTTAAAATCTGCAATGCCTACGTGGCAGCTAAAGCCAGCATTATAGACTCAGGTATGCAGAAGTCTGGGGGAGAGTGTGTGTAGCCAGGAGACAGGCGTGCTCAGTTTGGGCCCAGTTCCCCCACTCTGCTTATGCTGTGGTCTTAGGTAAATCACTTCATTTGCCTGCTTCAGCTCTCACATCTGTAAATAGGGATACTTCTGTCTGCCCAGGCAACCTGACAGTGCTGCTCTGTGGAGGTAAATTTCTGTGGGAAAGTTAAAAGTACTACACTGAGATGAGATATTATCATTTCCCACAGGACTAACACCCCTTCCAAAGTTGAAGGGCAGGCCCACGCTCACTTACCTGGTGACAGGCATATTTGAATAAGTGATCTACCAGAAGCCAGATCTCCTTGGGGACCTGAAGGGGTCTCTCACTGGTACCTTCATCCAAGGGAACCATCTGTAGAACAGATTTCTCCTAATAGATGAAAAAGGATGAGAATCAAAGGGGTCTTAATAACTGTGTGCAACTTAATCTCCTTCAAATTCTGCTTACATAAAAATTCATCATCTCTCAAGATTTTTCATTTTTTCTCACTGGGAATACCCCTGGTCAAAAGGCACTCGATACTGATTTCCACAATTAAACAATCTCCTTTTCTAGATGCTTCACTTAACTGCTGAGCATTCCATCGGGGTTTATGTTTATCACGTGGATGGGTTGTGTGTTGCAAATCCTTTCAAGAGTGACACTGAGAAACCAGTGCTCCAGCAATACAGTCACGGTAGAGTACACACACCACCAGAGACTTTTAGACCATTCAATCACAATTGTCAAGACAGTAGTTTGAGAGAGCAGCATGTACTTAGGCTTCTGTGCACTTTTAATTTATACTTCTTTCCGGTCATAGCACAAATATTCCAGTTTTCATTGCTGATTTAAATGAGGGTTTCTGGTCCTCAGGAATTAAAGACAATTCTCCACATTAGACCTACATACATGAGTATTTCAGGCTTGAAAGGAGGTCTAAATTTAAGGCACTAAAACTCATAAGCCTTAAGATTCACAAATAGTCAACTGAACACAGCATATGAAGAGTCAGAAACACTGTGAATGGCCTAGGGTCTGAGTCCAGAAGTTATTCTTTATATGAACAGCTCAGCATAGATTTCTTGGGGCTTTGGCTTCTTTCACCTATCTTTCTACTGTCTGGTAGATTCTCCTGAAAGAATCTAAGAGAAAAATCCAGAGGTGACAAAAACTAAATCTGAATTTGGAAATGGTTAGGGAGTAAACTCAATTATCTTATGTTTATATAGCCAAATATAAAGTGTATCAAAAAGATGTCTAAAATAGGTTAAAAAGCATCTGAAGGCAGCCTTCAGAAAAAGCCGAGCGGAGAAAATGGTGACCGGTTTTTTTGCATCTTCTCCCCTCCTGCACCTCCAGCTTAAGGTCATATATTACAAATGTTCAACTTTGGGAAATTCTGTAAATTCCATCTACCACCCCCAGCCATGTTGCTTCAAGGGAAAGAAAAGGAGCATTTCACTACTTCCAGAGACCATGTCCACTGGAGCAGAGCCTGAGGGCTCTTCTTTACATTATATTCTTCAACAAGCACTGGTGACCTTTTAAAGCCACTATACCTTTCCAAGGGAACAGGGAAGAGAAGGGAGCATGACAGTTGGTTACCATTTAAAAACTATTTTCTTCACATTCATTTTGCTTCCTTTCTTCCTTTCCCTGGGATTCTATCACTTGACATTCATGTTTCCCATAGCTGCCAGAACTTCTATCAGTGGCTCATCCACTAACTTCCTTTCCATAGAAAATATTAAATCCAGGTATCCACACAATATCTGAGCCAAAATACTGTCCATAATGCAGTCTGCTCATGTTCTGGACCAAATGTAACACACGTATAGATTCTTCAGCAGACTGCCTCCAAACTTACCATATGTAAATTATTCAGCACTGATTCATGTACTTTATACAAAAATCTGACATCCAGTTGGCACTTTTCTGTACTAAGGCATTAAGGCGACACAAGGTACTGTCCAAAATGAAAAGCCAACATGGCCTCTTATTAACAGGGAAGGGCTGGGAAGCAGAGCTGTCTCAATCCTTAGTGGTTTAAAAAGGTTAATAAAATGTCTGTAGATTATATACACCATCCACTATTCATTTTCAAATTCATGAAATGTCATACTTGTGTCTCTGAAGTCTAGAGAATGATCATGCACAAGAAATGATATTTTTTACCAAGATCATATTATCCTGAACTCTAATTTTCAAAGGGAAATCAGACACACTTTGTCCTTGCTCAACAAGATACATTCAGTGCCTGCTAAGCACACCCTTTGTAACCTTACTACTAATAACTAAGGCACAAAATAGTATTCCAACTCCACCATCAAAGTGCATTAAACCCTACTAAATGGGGAGGTCACATTAAATACTGTGTGAAAGTGCTTTAAGAATGGTTTTCAAGCACATGTTTCTCTATTTGATAGCCCTCTGTAGAGCTTGGCACTCTCCAACTTGAAGATGGAAGTTGGCAGCGCACCACAGAGGGAGCGCTTTTCTAGGTTCCTTCACTAGGCATTCAGCAGACCCAGGTTCTAGTGCCCTCTGCCACATAACCGATGTCAGGAACCGCATGACTTTAGCAAGTTTCTCAACCTTCCTGGGCCTTGGCTGTCTTGTCTCTTAGAATGGAGAAAACTTTCCCCTGTGCGAAGGCAGAGAGCTGGACCAGATGATCCCTTATGATCTCGTGCAGATCTATGATTCTATTCTATGCTCTATTTCTTGACCATATCTGTGCATTTGGTCAATAATTAATCACTATTATTACCAATCCCAAGTCATTCTTAATACAACGGAAACCCACTTCTAGTTTTACTACCATTGGAAATGGAGGACAGATAAGCATACCCTCCTCTACCTTATGAGCTGTCAGATACACCATGACAGCTCTTTAGTTATGTCTCACTTCAAAAATACAAATCTGGAGCCTTGAGTCCTATTGCTTTTATGCACTACATCTCAATGACTTGACCAGGGCAGTAAATATCTTTCCTGTACTTCAGACACACTTAAAAGTCAGCTGACAGGACTTTGGGGGATTCTCATGGAGTCAGAGGTCTCTGATAGTGCGAAAGCCTAGGGACAAATTCCAGGGACCATAGTTAAGTGTTAATCAAGCCCAGAGAAACATGTAACCACCAATGGATTGCATTACCTTTTCTAGGAAGCTGTCTTCTTCCTGAGAGCAGAGCAGGAAAAGAAAGTCATTGACAGATAGAAAATGATTAGAATTAATTTACAGAATTAGAAACAGATCAGTATTATTAGACCTCACTAGCTTACTAGATACATACACTTTGAACAGCTTTAAATTCTTCAGATAAATGCTGAAAACACAACACATTCTCACATGCAAAGTTCTCTATTTTGCATATTAAATTTCTGTGCAGTTTATTGAGACTATCAGTGAGGAGACATGTGCCACCTGCCCCAGCCAAATGCCTGCTGATGTTTCCTTCTCACGTGCTGCTTGCAGCAGGCCCTGCTGCCATCTTGTGTGGCTGCTCACCTCACCCTAATGCCGCTTCAGTGGGAGAACTGGGGTCCAAGCACAACAGTGGCCACTCAGAAGGAGATGGTAAGCTTCTCTCCTCTTCACTCCCATTCCTTTCATCCTAGCTAGCCCAAGCAGTACCCACACTCCTTTCTACCTCCCCATACCCACGCACCTCCTCAAAGGCCCCTAGAGTCCCCAGATATGGAGGTCCCTCTGAAATGTAAATTACTTTCATTTCAGACCTTTGTGGACCAGAAGATCCATCATTATCCCCTACTGTATTTTCCTATTAGGTATAAAAGGAAAAAGCGAAGCAGAGGAGAGGGAAGAAGGTACTTTTAAAAAATCATTTCTGTCTTTTGTGCTATTACTATAATCCAGTAACAACAGCAATAGTAACTACCCTCACCATTTAGGGAGCATCTACCATGTGGTGGGAACTGTGTAAAGTACTCATATGCAATGTTATTTACTCTGCACACATGTGCAAAATAGGTATTATCATCATTTTACAGATGAGGAGAATAAATCTCTGAGAGATTAAGTCACTTGCACAAAGTGACACTATTAAGCAGTAAGTGGCAGAATCATGATTAGAACTCAGTTGTGATAGACTCCACAGTCATTACCACTATGCTCCCTTAGACAACTCAAAAAGGACCAGCTGACTGCTTCCTGGACAGAGAGGCAGGGGAAAACTGTGAGAATGCATTTCACTCCATAGAGGGCTGAAGACAATGAAAAACCCCACTTACAAGGCAGCATGGTTAGTGGAAGAGTGACAGTCATGGGTGCAAACCTTTGCTCTGCCTCTTACTAATTTTGTACAGATCCCAGGCACATTACTAAACTTCGTAAATCCTCAGTTTCTTCATCTCTACAACTGGGGTAATATTTACCTTACAAGGACAGGGAAGCATCCTAAAACCCAGGGGTGGTGGGGCAGTGGTGGTACAGTATGCCAGCAGAAAGCCTGGGTCCCTCAAGGCTTCTCACACCATCTCAGCAACTGCAACTGGAATCCTCCTAATCCCACCACAGGCCACCAAAAGCCTGAGTATAAATCACATGTCTCAGGGCTGAGAGTAAAAGGAGAAATCCTAGTCTACTATCAGAGATGTGCAGGAGGCTGGAGTGGGGGGAGCATGGTTCCCTGATGTTCCAAGCAGTAACGCTGAATGCACTTCCCCCTGTTTATATTGTGGTTAGGTTTTTTAGTATTACTAGATACATTATGATTTAAGCATGCTCTCATAGATACTTAGGTTTTTAAATACCACATATAAAATAAAATAAAAATAATGAGAATAATGAGAATAATAGTGCTTTATAAAGTATGCATTATTTATGGTATTGCAGTTACAATACTTTTAAATGTAGAAGTTAATTCTGAATGCCAAACAGCTGATAGAATACAATTTTGCAGCACAGCCTTTTTAAAATTTAGAACTACTTATAAATAGAGAATCTGCCTGTCTGACAGACTACTCCATTTTCCCTCCCATGAATACATGCCACATGATATGATGAGTAAAACTAGGCAGTTTTTATATACTAACCTGTCAAACCAGGCCCTCAAAGATGTCCGGAGACGTCTCACAATGGAGATGGGACTTAACTAGCCTTTAAAAGGATCACAGGATTTTCAAGGGTAGAGATGGGGTGAGGACATTACAAGTGGAAGGTGCAGAAAAGGTAAATCATAAGGTGAGATTAGGGAAAAGTTAGTCATCTGGTTTGTGGGGAGCATGAGGGGATGTTTGCAAAAACAGCAGGAAATAACTCTGAAAAGATGTGTTGAAGTCAGACTTTGCGGACCTTGAATGACAGGTAAAGCAATTTGGATTGTATTTAGCAGGTGTGGGGGAACCAATGACTCCTTTAAGCAAGGAAGTGACAGGCCCCAAAGCTACGTTACAGAAAGATCCATCTGCCAGTCCTAAAGAGGAAGAATGGAAGGGTAGGGAGATAGAGGCAAAGGGAATCACTAAAAGGTTATCAAGGTAGGTCAAAGAGGAGAGAATAAACACCTTAACTAACAATGGGAAAACAATATATTTTTAAAAAATGAATGGATACAAGAGAAAACTCTGAAAGAAGTCAAAAGGATTTTAATAAGATACTGGTTGAGAGGCAGCAGATTTACACAGAAAGCTTACTTCTCTGACTACAGGCATGCTATAGATGTAAATTACATTTATTTCAACACTAAGCTCAGTTCTGAAAGTAGAAATACCACTTAGCCCCCACTGACAAAAAGCATACTCCTAAGGTAGTCCTGAGGTTGCTGCTAATCACTTAGTTCAACTGACCTGCCCATTCTCTGCAAAAGGCTCCACGTGGATCACACTAAAACAGGGAACCTAGTTCAGGTTAACACAGGCACACTATAAATACACTACAAATAGTTCTTCACCCCACATTCATCCTTAGAGGAATCTTTCCAGTAGAAAATACAGCTAGAATAATGTAAGAGTCATTTAGAGGCAGATTCAGGTTTTAAGAAAAAGAGCAGAAAACCAAATGGATACTGAAGTTCTAGAAAGGATTAGTTTGTGTGAAATACAGAGAAGAAACACAAATCATATGCCTAACTGGGCAAGAAATGAGTGCTTAGATCAGCAAGACAAAGTGAACACCTAGGGGAGAGATGACTGGGGATGAAATCCTCAAGTTGTTATTTCAAATATTTGATACCATTCTCCTAATAGACATGTCCCCAAGCAAACATGTCCACCCATTCTTCAACTTTCTCATCTCTGTACCTATGAGCAAAACCTTTAACCAGATCTGCTGAGTTCAAGCCTGGTCTCCTCTGCATTAATTCACTCTGCAAGCAACACAAGAATGTTCCTCCGAATGTGTCAATTTACAACCTCACACTACTCTCATCAAATCTTTCTGATGGTTCTAGATGCCCTCTGGCTCTACTATAAACTCATTTGTTGACTTTGAAACTATCCACTGTCTGTACCATACGTAACCTGCTTCACACACTCTTAATCTTCATTCTTCCCAGGGAAATCTCATGATTTTTCATACACGATCTTTTTGCTTTCACCTTCTAACCTTTATTCACAATGTCCCTTATGCCTGGAAGAGCCTGCTCACCCAATATATTAATAAATGTTCCCTAAATACTTGGTGCTGCACTTACTTCTAGTTACATTAATATTACATGCATCAAATATTCATTAAAGTCAAAATGGGCTGGTTCTGAGATTGATTTTTACAGAGAATAGCTGGTCAATCAATAATATGCTGTTACTTTATGCCTTTATTTTATAGTGTGAGTAAACAGCACCAGAAAGGAATCTATTGTTAATACAAATTAGAAGCTCCATTATTCTAATTCTAAATGACTTTCCAAAATACAGCTTTACCAAACCCACTGGACATTAGCTAGTAAAGGTAGTTAATGTTTAGATTATCTCTAACTAAACCCCTATGAACCTTGATTTAGAATTTAGCCATGTTATATACACGAGACAACTTTCATCACCACTTAATTACAGGAACCCACATAAACTCCATAATACTTTGTATCCAATGTTGGACAAATAAATATTGATGATTATATGCTACTTAATATGCTAGTTAATAAACAAGAAAAACCTATCTTAATTCTGGAAAAGAATAAAGATAATTACAAACAGATTCTCTTACGTTTGTCACTTGTGCTAACACCAACTATTTCAGTAGTGGCAAAAATCACTGTCACTGAGAAGGGCAGGAGGAATGAAAAGGGCTTATGCCAGTTACTTCATTCTGCATTTGGTGGGAAGAGGGTATGGCAGAAGAATCTTTCTGAAACAGTGCACAGAGAGTCAACACAGGCACTGAACTCATTTCTGGTTTCACCAAAATTTTAGATTAAGTAATAAAATAGAGGACAACAGTGACCATTATTAACAGCATCATCTCATGGGATTTAAAATATCACCTTGAGTCTTGAAACAAATATGAACACACAAACCAAAAAGAGCATTTTATAAAATCAAAATCAAGTCAAAGGAGAGTGGGATGGTATTATGAATGGGGTATAGATAATCTTGCATTTCTTGTTCACTGCACCACACTAATATGGATAATTTCCTCATCAATGAGATACAGGAATTTAATAACACTGAAATGCAACAGCCTGTGAAAAGAACCAGAAGCCTAAATCCTACAAAATAAAAGCTTTAAAAGAGTAAATTATGACCACACACACACAATTTAATAAGAATGCAACAATTTTGTAAAGAAAAGAAAAAATGAATAGGGTTCTGTTTTTTAAAACCTTGAATCATTTGTGTCCAAAAAGTGGAAAATGGCTTCCTACAGAGCCATTAACTCCATCAATGATTTTGGCTAGTTCCCACTTATGGTCAAATGTGGTTGAATTAACTGATAATATTTTAAATAAGACAAAACTTTTTTTATGCTGGTTGAGCCTCATTCCAGTCACTTCAATTAATACAGGAAAACTACAGTGAAGAGTACTATAAGCACTCTGCCAACTCTGACCAAAAAATAAAGCCAGGTTCCAGTTTATAGGAAGTAAGGTGGGGAGTATGAAAGGACAAGTTTAAAAAATTATCAAGAGAGAACAATCAGACAAATATAGGAAATGGTGGATCCTTGACTGGGCAACTGTCTGGAGTCTTAGAAAGTCAATGTCATTAAAGAAAAAAAGGGGAGAACTCTTCTACTCTAAGAGACTGCAGAGGCCTCACCAAAGGTATTGCATGAATCCAGACTAGATTTTGGCTTTAAAGAAGCTAAAAAAGAAATTATTGGGACACCTAGAGAAACTTAAATATGGACTGGCCAGATTTCTTAGGCATAATAATGATACTGTATTTTTATAGAAGTTGCCCTTTTTCTTAAAAGAGGCAGGCTAAAGTGTTTACTGGTGAAGTGACATATCACCACTTAATTTCAAATGGTACAGCAAAAAACAGGTGTAGGTCTGTTTATGTGTGTAAGGCATGTGGGAGTTCATGGTACTGTCCTTTCCATTTTTCTGCACATTTGCCATTTTCATAATAAGAAGTTGGGAAAAACAAAACTGGGAAGTGGTGTCTGGGATGGAGGGAAGTGGGGAGGAAAAAAAGGGAAACAACTTAATTGAGAATATATCCTAAAAGGTGAAACATGAAACTTGAAGACAGGAATATGGTGGTAGAAGAAAAAACAAGCACCATAAAAAATAACAGAATGTCAGGATATGAATTTCTGGGAAAAAATGGTTCTCTCAAAGAGATATATACTCAGTCATGAGGGCTCTAGAGAAACAAGTATAATTCCAAGAAAGAATGCTGGGACTGGACTCCAGTGTTTTAATCTGTCATCTGAGTCATAGCTGAAACAATTCCATGGCAACACAACAGATGACAATCAATCAAGCCAGCAGCCTGACAAACCAGTCTACCTCTGCCCACTATGCGATTCAATCCCTGCATAGCTAGGCTGTAAGGACCGCCGGACAGACTGACAGTAATGATAATGTACGGCTGTCATGTCACCAAATTTTCTTTGGTAAAAGACCAAGAATATTCTTTTATAGACCAAAGAGGTCTGCACACAAATCCAATAATACTTTCATGTAGAAGGTAAATTCTTAATAGGATGAACTTGCTACTAAATCAATTTGTTACTGAAGCACTTCCTCCATAAAGACGCTGATATAAGACATGGTGTCAGGGAAGGGAAATCTTACTCCTTTTCTTTCTTAAGAGAATCACATTCAACATGGATCTAACTTCAGTGCACATTATAATCATTGGGGATGCTGATATAATTGCATTCCTAGGTCCCCAACACTGAGATTCTGATTCCACTGCCAGAGGTGAGCACAGGGAGGGACCTAAACTTGTCTAAGGACTCCTGGGGGTTCTGAGGCAGGTACTCTGAGATTGAGTTGGAGGTCTGGCTTCAACAAACAGCCAAGTTTGACTTGGATCAGGTATGAGGATATAGTGAGGAGTACTGGAGTGGCAGTCAGACAATCTGGTGATGGAGTAGTCACTAAGTTACTCCACTGTGGGCAAGTTATTGTCTCTATGCCCCAGTTTCCTCATATGTTTAATGAGGATAATACTGCCTCCCCCACTTACTGTACTTCACATACATGTTAATTTATACAAAAGTGACTTGAAAATATGAAGTGCATAAGAATGAGCATTTTATCTTTGAGACGGGAGCCTTTAATTAATTCAGTGAAGTTAGTATTAAATTCTCAACAGCAACCAATTACAGACTACCCTTTCCTCTTTCCTTTTAGGCTTAATCTAGTGAAAGTAGTGATAGAGTAAAGTGACATTCTTACTCTTATTCTTATCATTTGGGAGTCCCCCTTGCTGACAAAAGAAAAAACAGACATAATGAGGACATCACTTAAGTATTGTGAAAATTTTATCTAAAGGAGGCTCATGACGTAGGATGTTTCTTACCAAGTCTATAAGCTTGGTAACAGGAACTTCTCGGATTGGTCTTTTCATTCTGCACAAAGCCTCTAAGGATGTACCAAAACAACTTGGGAGGTAATTTCCACTGATGGTCAAGAAGTAATCTTTGCCTCGATCCAAGTGAAGGACAAGAATATCTTCAATCTTATCCTCCCCTGAGTTCAGAATGGTCACAGAGTCTTTGCTGACATACACATCAAGGGAAATATCCACTGTCTCATCTGAAATGTAAGAGGTAACACATGGTAACAGAAACTTCCATTGGAAAAGCAAAAAGGAGATAAGAACCAACAGTAGAAGTGTCCTCTAAAAATATCATCAAATGAAGAAGAAATTGTACACACAAAAAAGGTATCACCAACATAATGGCAGTGAAGGTAAGAGATGTGTGGTTAGAAAATAGGAAGTTAAACAAAGGGAGAGGATGGGAGTCAAGAGGAGATGTACATTGCAAGCAGAGACAATGGTAAAGGGAAACTCACTTGGCTCCAGGTAGCCCTCAAAAGGTTCAGCCCGAAGCCATGGCTTGCAGTACTGGCTGTCATTAAGTTTAGGGATGAAAGAAAAATGGCAGGGAACCTGTCCATTGTTGCTGATCTGGAACTTCTCCTTCTGTAGTTGCCGAAACTTCACATTCTCAAACACAAACTGGGGAATAACAGACAGACACAAACATGCATCACTAGTAGGGGAAGTAAGTCAGTTGGATTATTCCATCGAGAATATGAATGAAGAGTAAGGTCATTATTAATCAGGTGTGCAACTGCCATATGCATTCACCAACTGAGCAAGCTGTACACCATCCCCTCTCACATATAATACTCATGCTGGCAGAGGAGGAATTAGGCAGCTCTTGCTAGTTCTCTAGGCTACTCTGATTGTTCCTGGGATCCTAAGAGGATAACCCAACCTTGAGTCAAAACATTCATCCTGTGACCAAGTCCTGGTTCCTGAGATATGAATTAACCAACAACTGTGAATTATCAAATAAGAGCAGCTAATATCTGAGGGCTTACTCTGTACCAGGCAGTTTTAAGAGCTTCGTGTATATTAACTCAGGTAATCCTCATGACCACCCCTTTATGCAGAAAAGGTTAACCAATTAACTTTACCTTTACTCTGAGAGGGTAAGACACTCACCTGTGGTCATACATTTACTCAGCGGATGTGCTAGGATTGGAATGGAGGCAGTTTGACTTCAGCACACATGGTCTTTACCACTTTGTTGTGTTGCCTTTTCTAAGGAGTATGGTTTCCCTTATGTTAACCACAGTGGGCAAGAGATGGGTAGGTGTGTATTTTTGCTCACCTCCCTCCTGCTGAGTTCTAAGGAAGGAAGGAAGTCATTTTCCATTCTGTCCATAATGCGTACAATATCTTCGAACACTTTCCTATACCTCCATTCATCCACAACCTTCACCTGAAAGAAAAAAACCCTATTTTCAGTCTTACATGCTCCTAGCTCATCTTCCTTTGAGATTACCTAACAATTTAAAACTGGTCATTACAGCAATCATTTAAAATAAACTGAGGTGCAAACAACACCCTCAAACACTTTCTGATATCGTGCTCTATCCACAACTTTCACTTAAAAGAAAACAGATCCTTATGTTAGTCTTATGTACTCTCAAATTTATACAACTCAAGAGACTAACACTTTTTAAAAGGTCATTAAAGGAAAAACAAATTGAACTAAGCATTACAGAATCATACACTTTAATGTAAAGGTAAGGTTAATTGGTTAACTTCCTGGAAAAGTTGAACCTCCATGCTAAGAAGCTTGGCAATAATAAATATTTGGGAAGAATATTTTCTTGTTTCATTGTTATTTAGTAGAGGGGAAAATAGGACAACTGTGGTAAAAAATGATTTCCTGCATTGTACAAAACAACAGTGACAAAACATACCTACTGCAGAAAAAACGATTAAAGCATTTAACTTTATTGCTTGCTGTGCACAATGCCAAGAATCATAATATCAGTGTTCAGATTATATAATGATAAAGGTAAGTTAGTAAATGGAACCTATGGCCATTTTAGAAAAGAGCCGACACAAAATGTCCTAGAGTAAAAGCGTGACAATAGACAAACAAATAAATCATCTTGACTAACAGATCAAAAACATCTCCCATCTGACATAGCACTTTCAGCTTCCTGATAGAGTTGTAGGTTTTTACTATTAAAACTTTATACAAATCAATGCCAAAAATGAATGTAAATAACATAGCACTTTAAGTTATCAAGAGCCCAGTTTCTTTTTAGAAGAGAAAACTTCACTAAGTTCAATGTAAAAAAAAAAAAGATTGATGTATGAACTAGAGGTTGTCAAGCAAATAGGGAAAACAAGAACATCAAAGTTGAGGAAAATATCTCAAAGACTGGAAAGGTTTTTATATATCTAAACCATAAGGCTTAGAGAACTGAGGAGCAAGCAATCACTAGTGTCACCAGGGTCCACAGTATAGTGTTAGGTTCAAATTAATTTTATAATTTTTTAATACTTTTTCAAACTTTTGCAACTTCTTATTTCAAAAATGGTTTTACATGTCATCTTATTTTCACAATAATCTGTTAGGCTACCAAAGCAAGGATTCTTCTTCTTCTGATAGTTGAGAATATCAAGATACAAAAGACGAAAGTTGCTTATTGCCACAGATAATATGAGAGGTGATATCTGGGCCTTTAGTGTAAGACCCTTTCCAAAATACCAGGTATGGAACAGGAGCAATTCAAGTAGGTCTTAAAATTGCAGACGTCTCAACCTACTAATCACAACCTATAGATGTGGGGTCCATATATTGGCAATTTTTAAAGCTAACTAAGCAATTCCTATATCCACCAAAGTCTGACAGATCCCATTACCAAGTGCAGGGGTGGGAACTCCTATCTCAGCTTAATCTCGGCCAGCCCACACAGCAAGTCTTCTGAAACTAATTGGCCACTAAGCACTTGATCCCTTTGTTAATAGTCACTGATGCCAAGTGTGGTAAAAAAAAATATAATGTGGTTTTGAAAGCCTCTAATCATAGCATATCCAAGAGTCCAAAATATGGTGTGGTTACTCAGTAAAATCAAAGCTTTTCTTAGTGGGTTATCATGATCATAGCCCTTAATGGCACATCAAGGATAATGAAGCAGAAGAACACCACAGAATGTTACCACCTGGTCCATCCATTTTAGAAATTAAAATTACCAACAAAATTGGGAATTAAGAATGAGCTAGAATTTTATGTAATAACACGGACAGTTCTCTAAGACACACCACTGAATTAAAAAAAAAAAGCAAGCTGCAGATGAACACATATAGTATGGGGCCATTTATGATATATATTCACCAATATACAAAACAGTCCTATATTGTATATGGGTAAACAGAAAAGCATATGCAAAGGTTTAGTACTGTGCTGTCCAATATAATATCCAGTAGCCACACAGGGACATTTACATTTAAATTATTACAAATTAAATAAAATTGAAAATTCAGCTCTCTCAGTCATACTAACTACACTTCAAGCGATCAATGGCTGCCTGCTGCTAGTAGTGTCCGTACTGGGCAGGACAGACCTAGAGCATTTCTATCATCACAGAGAGACCTACTGGATAGTGTTTGTCCAGAAAGATATAAATTCATAAGGGAAGTTAGCCTGGCTGGGGAGTTGGGGGTTTGGGGCCGAGATGGGAGTGGCAGATAGAACAGGGAGTGAAAAAACTTCAGCCTTACCTGTAAATTTTGCTGAATTTTTTTTTTATTTTAAAGAGAAAGCACTTTTGAATTCCTGTGTAATTTAACAAGTATTAAAAACTTCAAAGGTAGACCTTTATTAAAGAGACACAAAAGTACACAGGAAGCATGGGAAGTTTAAAAATATTCTGCCAAGATGAGTATGTATGGAGTATTATAAATATTCCAAGGTTCTGAAAAGAAATACAATAAAAGCCAAGCTTAGCTGACTAAACCAAAAAGGTTAATGTTTAGGGAAAGACTCTTTTTAAGAACAGGTTAAGAGAACTCAAATAAAGAAAATGGGGCCACCCACAAGTACAAAGTAGGAAGCAGGTGGGCTAAAAGTAGTATCTGAAGGTATAGCTAGTCAGTAAGTTCTTTGAAACTATAGAGGCATTGTGGAAAAAGCATCTATAGGCTTGGGAACTAAACAGACTTAAGACTTGAATCTCCTCTCTCCTTCTACCTGAATGCTCTTAAAGAAGTTATTTAAATTAATTGGTTCTCCATTTACTCATCTGTTAAATGAGGATTACTTAACTCACAGCACTGTTGTGAGGAGTCAGAGAGAGACATGTAAATTGCCTAACACAGTCCACAACACTTACTAGCTGCTATTTGAGGAGCACTTATTATTATATTCATTATTATTTAAAAATTTTAAAATGGACAAAAATCAAATCATGATTGCCTTGATGAAATTTAGAATCTAAGACCAAGAACTAATTGTGTATATAAGGTGAATGCCCCAAAGTCACTCTCTTTTAAGGCAGAAGTAGAATAAGACTGGTTGGTGATAACCTATCTCAGAAGCCCAACAAATCAACATATACACAGAAGAAAGAAATCTACCCTACTATGCTTTTCTCATGTGTTACCTCATCAGTCCTCATAAGCAGATACCACTGTCATCCCCATTTTATAGAGGATGAAACTGGGACACAGGGACGTTATATAAATTTTCCATGGTTACAGTTAGAAAGTGCTGAGCTGGGATGTAAATCTAAGCAGTCTAATTATAAAGTCCATCCTATCAAGCACTGTGCTATATATATATATATATATGTATATTCTGACATATATGACCACAGGTCTGGAAAATCCACAAGAAATAATCTAAATGTACTAGCTGTAATAAATTAAGTCAATAAGGTTGCTACCCAGCCATTATGCAGCATGAGAAACATCTGTGTCACTAAAAAATCTGGAGTGTTAAGAAACATATGCACAGCATTTAGGAGGGGTGAGGGCACTACTCAATGCTGCAAATGATTATTTGGTTATAAAGCATTTATGAGTTAGTGAATTACTGATCTGTTCTGAGTCTCAATAGTGCTCTGAAAATAGATATTTCATATAAAAACAAATGAACAAACAAATGTTTACCCCAATATGGAAGAGGGCGCTGACAGGTTTGTGGTCACTGGTTTTCAGTTCCATGTGACTCCGGTAATGAAGCTGATTAACATTTGTTCCTCTCCAAAGAATCCGGTCACACCAAGCTGGAACCCGACATTTCCCACTACAAATAAAGAAGGAAATTATAAACAGAACATACCACACAAGAATGTAATTCCTACCACACAGGTTGAGACCTGCATTAGGCTCTTGTTATATGCTTCCCCTTCCCTAGCAATCCAAGTATTATCTTCCCTACTATATTGCAAGGTCTGTGAAGGGACTGTGTCTGCTTGTTTGCCACTGAATTCCCAGGTGCTAACATAGTATCTGGTGCAAAGTAGGTGAGCAATGAATAGTTATTTAATGAATGAATAAACAGTACTCCTAAGATTAGGATTATATCTTCAACAACACTGCCCCAGGGGAAAATACAATAGCACCTTCTTAAAATATCCTCAGAAGGCCAAGAACACTCCTTCCTTTGCTCTGTGAGCTACAATGACATTTCACAAGAGATAGACAACTAATAAAATCTAAAAATACAATCCTATATTCCTAGGCTAGGCTTCTGGAGATGGGTAATAGTAGAGATTTCTCCTTTAAACATGCACTTTTATGGACAAGCCTAGTTTCTTCTAACAGAGTTGAACTAACATCTAAGCATGCAAGTCTGAACATGTAACAGCCCATAGAATACCAAGGGTAGGGGAAAAGCCTATTTATTTATTAAAATAAGCAATACCTTGTACACCTGATTCAGAAAGTGACACAAATAAGCTCTTATTAGTAGCATTTCAGTTGACTCTCAAGTCAGATGAGTGGAAGAAACAAGGCAAAGTGTACAAGATCTGTCAGTGTCACTTTTCACTTGCTGACCAGCTCCCTCGGAGCACAAGGATACAGACTCCTCCCCACCCCACTGTAGTGCTCTCTGTTGTCAGAGTCTAAAGAAGCTGAATATGCCCATGGATTCTCTTTCTGGGCTCAGACAGCTAGGAAACCATAGGAAACGAACAGATAGTATGTAGAAGACAAAGTTACCAGGAAAATATTGACAGAGTCACTTTCCTGGAGGTAATAAGAAAATCAAAGGGCCGCCTAGACAGTGGTTCTCAGCTTTTTCTGGCAGTTGCAGAAGTTGGGCCCAGGCATTGGTATTGTTTAAAAGCCCCTGAGAGATTCTAATGAGTACTCAGGATTGAGAACCACTGTACTGGAAGAACCTTTCACGGCTTTGGTTTTCACCTTTTGGTATCCTGAGTTAAACAGTTGAGAAACAGTTAGGAAAAAACAATCAGAACATGGCAAAAAGAAATGGGGTGAGATCAGGAAGATAAATATCTAAGCAAGTTGGCTGAGGAGACAGAAATAAGGTGCTGCGAGCAGCCCACAACACTTCAACAGCCCTGACACAGACATAATACTTTCTTACGATATGCTCACTTTTGAGTACACGAATTAAAAACTTCTATAATAGCACTGAGCCAGTAGGTTTTTATATCTGCTTCTGGCATGACCTAAAAAATTCCTAGACCTTCACCAATAATGAGAGACAGAAATCAGATCAGGCCTTAACCTAGTCCACGAGGAGGTTCTTGTTACTTTACCTGGAATCCCATCGGTCTGTTTTAGAGTCATACTTATAAGTGGGGATAAACTTGATTTCCCCTTCAACGAAGTCAGCAAAAGCTTTTTTCTGTGTGCGTTGGATATTTAGCTAGAAAGAAGCATCACACAAGCAGGGTAACACCATCTTAATATAAGTGATAATCAGGTTGATCAGTCATTTGTAAGTAGCTCTATAGCCTTTTGCAACTGTTAAAGTATATAAATAAAATTTCTGTACCTTATAAATTAAATCTTGCCATTTCCATAGCATCTATACTCACCCACAGATAAGATGCTCAAAATGAGCACATCACTAATTTTTTATTGTTAATAGTGCACAGTAAAATGAAAAAAGAAATCTGAACAGTTATAAGTTCCCTGAAGTTGGACAGGAACCATCTAGTACAATTTTAATTAACTAAAAAACACCCACGCACAAATGTTGAATGGATAATTCCAAAAGCCAAATTCAGTGGATAGTTACAGATCATTCTGAAAGTTATCCTAACTCAAGTATTTTACCACAATTATATATAAGACTCAGAATTCATTCCACTGTACCTCATTTGGAGGAGAGATAGAGGAAGAAATGCAAAGAAACTAGCCAGCCAACCTTAGTGGAAGACACAGCCAAGAAAAGATAAAAAAACCACTCTACTGCAAAACACTTGAATTTTGACTATATATGAAGGTCAAAAGGCTCACATAAGGATTTAAAGACATTCAAATCAAGTTGAAGTGTTTTCTTCCCTCGATAAGAAGCATTTACTTTTAGCAGCCAGGATCCATAAGCTCAAGTGAAAATTCAAGTCATGTGCAAGGTTCTGAGGCAAATTTGCAGAAACTAAGTTCCTGAATATCAAGTTTTATATAAATGTTACCAAATCAATGCTTTTCCCACGTTTTAAGATCTATAAACCAGCTAGCCCCTACTTCTCAATCAGGTCCCGTTAGACCACAGTCTGTGCTCTTATCCCAAACTTCCCAATCTCCTCACAGGGCCTCCTCTTTTACCTCCAAGCTGTTGCTGAGCCTGCCAAGTAATCATGGAGCAGTTCTCATTGTCCCATCTGCCAAACCACATCAACATAGCTGAAGGCCCATTTCCTCCAGGAAGTGTTCTCCAATTAACCCCACCCATTCTCCAACTCATTATACAAATCTCTGAAACCTCTTCTTGATAAAGACAATCGTTATATTTGTATTATATTGTATATATTGTATTGCGTAAACGTTATATTTGCTCTTTCTCACTAATGTTATCTCCTCTCCTCCCATCTAAGCACTTAAGAGCACTACAAAAACAAAAGACTCCACCAAAAAAATTCATAGATCTATTTTCATAATTGCCATTTTATTTTTTTAGCATGCTTATTTTGTTGTATTTTTTTATTAAAGTATCATTGATACACACAATCTTATGTTGGTTTCAAATACACAACACAGCGGTTTAACAGTTATCCATATTATTAAATCCTCACCCTCTAGTGCAGTTACTATCTGTCAGCATAGATGTTACAGCATCATTGACTATATTCTCCATTAGCATGCTTATTTTAAATGCAATAGTGTAATGAAATAGTGTTCCTCCATCACAGCCTAAAATTTTATCAAAGTGGCTATTTTCTTGCTCTTTCAAACCAAATAAAATACTATCTTCATAAAAAAATTTTTTTAAAAAGCACTACAAACCTTGTGTGTATTTACTGTATCACCAGTCACACTGTTTTCTCAAGATAATGAGACCTCTCCATCTATTCCTAGAATAAGACACACCACCCACAAATCTATCTTATAAACCTAACAATTCTATCTGTTAGGAAAGTACCTAAAAAATGAAAATTTACTTACCTGGTCAAATTTCAAGAGTCTCTGAAGGTCATTCTTGTTAATAAGAGTCTTCACTTCATTGGCATCAGGCATGCAAAGTCTATAGTTCAAATCTCCCAACCAGATGACAACACTGAGTATCAAGAAATATATAGATATAAGTGGCAAAATTAGCATAAAGATCCATCAGAGAAGAACAGAGAGGAGAAAACTACTTAGATTATTGATAAGGATCCATTTATTACTATCTGACAAGGGGTTTAAGCTGTAACTAGCTTTTGGGGGCAAGGACTACCAACACCTGAGAGGGACTAAGGATTACAGAATAGGCGGGATGTTAGGCATTCTATGCATGAAGAACAAAGAAGAAACACAGTGTATGTATGGGATTCAGAAGCCAAGGAGTTAACTGCCTGAGAGAAGCACATGGTTTATTTGCTGGACTAGCTTCCAAATTTTGCCTGGCTGCTTGCCAGTAGGGGAAGAGTCTGAATGTTTTCTGCCTCTTGGACCCCTGACGTTCTGCAGGCTCTCTATTGAGGTCTGCGTGGTCTGAATGACAGCTCTCCCAGGGTAGGGCCCACTAGCAAAAGTAGATCCACAGCTCTCTGCTGTAGCCAATCTGTCTGCCTCCGCCCCAGGTCCGCAGTCCACGTCCCAGGCAGGAAGGAGACTGGTATGCCAGGGGATCCTCAGGCTCCCATCACAGCAACAGGCCCCTAGACGTGCTGAGAGCCTTGCACAGGAGGCCCTGAAATTACCACGCCAAAATGGATTCACCTGTGCGCTATCTCAAGTCCCGAATGGGTCTCTTTGTCAGTCTTAAATGCAACATGAAATTTCTGGAATCCTAGGGGAATAAATTTAAGGAATTTCAGGGCACCTTTATGACCATTGATAACAAGGCCTTGACTTTACTATACCATGGAGCAGAATTCCCTGTGATCCTAATTGTTGACACAATATGGAAACAGGCCAATATTCGCTACCCTTTCCTCCTCTTTCCTCAATTACCCTACTGTCTACTGATTCTAACACCCCTAAATTATCTTTTGTTTTCCTACTAATTCCAATCTCAAGCCATTTATTCTGAATCATATCCCTCTAAGAATTTCAATTACCAGTATTAATTTCTTGACAACTGATCATTTTCTACCACTCAATCCATCCCTCAACTGACTTCTGCTTCTATTTTTATTAAGTCCATTCTTCACTAACGTTTCTCTCATATTATCCTATTGATCCATTGGTGTCTTTAAATCCCTACTGTCCCATTCTTAATGATTCACAGCCACTAAAAAGAATAATGTGTGTGAATGTATATACACTGGCTTAGAAAGAGAGCCACAATAAATAGGATAATATAGCCCTATATAATAAGTGTGTGTTTGTATGTACATAAAGTCTTGAATAGCACTAATCACAAGAAACAATGCATGTCACAGATGGAATTTTAAATTTTCTAGTAGCTGCATTTAAAAAGTAAAAAAGAAATGAAAATAACTGTAACACTAAATTTCATTTAAGTCAATATATCCAAAGTATTATCATTTCAACATATAATCAACATATTAAAAAATTGAGATATCTTACATTTTTTCCCTAAGTCTCTGAAATCCAGTGTATAGTTTATGCTTACAGCACATCTCAAGTTGGACTAGCTATTTCCAAATGCCCAATAGCCACCTATGGATACTGGCTGTCACACTGGACAGCACAGTTCTAGACGGATATACACTGAACTGTTAATGATGGTTTCCTTTGGAGGGGGGGGCTGACTAGGGAGAACAGAGTATAAGGAGGAATTTTTAGTTTTAACTTTATCTTTTATTACATTCACAGTGAACATTTCTATTTGATAAAAAATAAAAAATAAAAACTACAACTGACAGACCCTTCCAGCATTACTCTTATATGCCCACTAATACAACTAACCTTTCCTCTGATAGCAAATCTAATCTCTCTCCCTCAATAAATCTACATTCCTCAAAAACCGTTCTTTTTGATTCCAACCCCTACATGGTAATCCATCACTCTTCACTGTTCTATAGTTTCTTACCAGTTCTTCTCAGTCTCACTATTCAAAGGCTAAAGGAGACTTAACCACTCACTCATGTTTCATGATGTTCAGCTGTGGGAGGGTCTGATTTGGGACCACAAAACTCATTCGTGCACAGATGTCCTTATAATCTTGATTCCTTCTTTCAAAGTCCTCCACATGGGCAGCCAGGTGGGAATTGACAATGCAAAAGGTAGTGTTGTGAAATACAAATCTCACAGCTACCCCACCTTTGTTTCCCTGTTAGCAAGAGTGATTATTTACAGTTAGTGTAAAGATACAACTAGCAATTGAACTTCACACAGACATAAATAATCTTCATGCTGATTTCCAAAGCAACTTACCATTTTCCCCATGATGCCAGTTCCAACTGTTTCTATGGCAATATCACGGATATATTGCCTCTGATCCTTTCTGGCAAATATCAGGAGCATCATCCCAACAAGGCGGACCAGTTGAACCTATGAGTTTCAAGGAGTTAGAAAAGGCTCACGTTAATAGTACTCTTTGCCACACAACTAACTTCCCACAACTAATTTTCCACCAAAAAGACATATGATACCTAAATATTAATCCAAATCTTCTAATTTCCCAGTGGACCCCATAAAGAGGAAACCAAATTTCTCTGGGGAAGCTCTCATCTGGCTCTGACCAGTAGGAGTTCAAAGTCGTCAGGGACAATAGACATACTCAGTTCTAGATCCATTATTTTATTCACTTTTTAGCCTATCAGGAGGAGGTAGTATGAAAATTCAAATAATAAAACATAAAGCTTCTGTCTCAGCTTGGTTTTTTTTGCCTCTCTTTACCAGTTTCTGATTTCTAATTTGCTAAGAAATTAAAATGTATAAAATAGCAATCTTTTTTACTTTGGTTGTTTTAAGTCTGTGAACTAGAGCTAGAAATGTTTCTGGAATGTATTATTCAGGGACATATATGAGAGGGATAATATCTCCAGGAGTTTTATTACCTATATAAGCTGTTAGAAAAGTAGACAAAAATTAGATGACTCCTTTTAAAGGGCTTAGAATGATAGCCCTTAATTAAAATAACTCTTCTGTTAGCCTCTACCATGCACCTTCTAAAGACCAACAAATTGGCCTAACTTACTCAAGTCAACCCTGTTCTTGACTTACAACCAAGTTTAGAACTCATTTAAATTCTACAAAACTTCTATTCTTGCTCTGATTTCAAAGCATACCCTATGCATCCACATGCTTCAAACCGCTTTTCTGTAAAACATTTAGTTCTGACCATGTCAGTGAGCAATTTCAATCTTAAACTCTTACTGCACAAATCAGTTACCTTATATATGTAATTATTTTGAGTTAATTGTTATTATGAGAACAATAAAATTCTTTCTCCTAAAAGGTACCTAATCAGAAAGCTCAGGAAAATTTTTTTCTAGGAAATAGGTATAAAGGATTAATTTGCCTTATTCCAATATTAAAAGTAAGGAAGAATTCAATTAAACCATTCTTTTGGAACAAGTTATAGATAACAGAGTAACTTCTAGTGAGTTTTATTCAGTTGTATACTAAAAAAAATAGTTAAATGTGGCTTACTTTCTTATACTTGGCTTTGGCATGCAAACTCTTCTCCACAGCCACAGACCACTCTTGTTCCTTCATAGATTCAAAGTAGAAAAATGCTTCTGTGCTCAAGTCCAGCTCTTGGAATCTGAGGGAACAAGAGGATGTGAGATCTATAAATATCCCATAATTATCTCTGATTGCCTCCTGTCCATTTTCTGAGACATTAGGTGAAAAAATGGAATGGGAGAGAATTCCTTTTTTTTATAGAACTGCTCTGCTGACCAGTATCAGTAAGGACAAGTAGCTTTCTTTTCAAAAGATTCCCCATAAGAATATGCACAAACTGTGCAAAATATAAATCCAAAAAACCTCTACAAGGGATAACAATAGAGCTTTGCTTATATATCCTAAGTATAGTCACTATTAGAATTGACCTCAAGTCTCGGTTTCTATAAAGAATATAGTTTTCTATAGGTTTCAAGAGGACTAGATGCTCCCTTACACCATTTTTACATACTGTTCCCTTTTGATCTCACAAATCTGACCTGAAAGGTAACACTCACATGTAATCTACAGTAGGTTTTTACCAAATAGTTTTTTTTTAAAAGGAGTGCAAAATGTCACGTAAACTAACATCAAACATACAGCCAAAAGGAAGGAAATTCCAGATGTATTCTTTACCCAATGCAGTAGATATCAGGAGGATTCAGATCACAGTTCAGCCAAGGTTCTAACCCACTATCTGGAGACTGGCCATTCACGTTCCAAGTTCCAACAAAAAATCTAATACATAATACAAAAAAATAATTTATAAGCAAAGGTCAAGTATGAACACCAGTGGAAGTTCTCTCATCATTTCTCTACAACGCTGTGTTCACAGTAAGCCAACATAATTTCTCAAAATATTTTGCTACACACGTAAGAAAAACTCTTGCACATAGAACAAAAGGCTGTGGGCTTATTCTAAATTTTACATTAGGTGAACCTACAGAAAATAACAAAGTCTTTTAAAAAACACAAAGTTAATTGCTCTACCACATTTCCTTTCAATTAAACTCCATCCAAACTCATACTTGAAGAGAGGCCTTGTGGATGGGAAAGAGGTTATCTTCAGGCTGTAAGTACATCTAATAAGGCTAACTGTTCCATAAGGAGCTGTCATTGAATCCAAAACTCACTACCCAAAGGATTATAAGGACATCTGTGTAGGAAATTTTGTTAAAGCATTAAAGGAGAAAGCAGAAGGGAAAATTCATGTCTGCCTTAACTGTTTACATACAAAAATATGCATCATGGAGAATAGAAGGAAATGGAGGTTTATATAGGGATATAGTTGTGATTGAACTAGAATAATGAGGCATAATGGGATAGCAGATGGGACTGGAATCTTGGACTGTAAGAGTACATAACAAAGAAAAGTGTTGCTGCTTTGCACATTAGGATACATGCCATAATCACACCACACCACATGCCACACATGCTGGGTACAGAAAAGAAGACATCAACAAGTAAAGGTGATATGAAAACTATAATACAGAGGAAAGAATCCAAGACAGACCTCCCAATCAAGAGGATTTGGGTACAACTTTCTTTAGTTAACTTAAAAGTAAGTTACGTTAAGATCTAGTGGTAATGGTGGTCTTTAATTTTTCAATATTGGTGGGAAAAAATTCAGCCAGATAAACACACTTGCCTATGGAATGTACGAGGGGAGAATTCTCTAGTACGTGTGAGCTTGATTTGGTTCTCCAAGTGGATAGAACCATTAGTAGACATGGTATCATTACTAGTTAGAAAATCCTAGGGAAATTGTAGCACTTGCATTATTTTGGCTACACACTGACCAGCATAGAGCCAGAGGCTTGAATCAGCTGACCATTCTTTTTTATTATGCTTTGATTTTTACTTAAGCTAATTAAACTAATACCTTAAATATCAAAAGGCCATTTTCTGCTACACTTTAGTAAGCAGAAGAGAGACTAACCTGAAAGTCTGAATGTTAACATATTCTTTCTCTCGTTTTGCCAGGATATGTTTGATGAGACCCTCCCGCTGCCCAGACTGGGTATTTGGTACAAAGAGCTTCCGCATTGTGTTGGTCACTTTGGGCTGTTCCTTGTTAGAAGCTTCTTTGTCACGTGGAGGCCTGGCAAATAAATGAGAAATTCAAAACAGAAACTGCCTAAAATAGAAAAGTCTTCAATGTGGGAAATATGTTTTGACATAGGACTTACATTCTATTCACTGAAGGGGGTGGGGGTGGGGGTTCCCGATGACTCCCCATAGGCTGATTTTGTGAATTTATTTTCTTGTCCAAATTCATAGATGAAAAATTATCCTCAAATCCAAGAGGTCCTGAAGGACATAGAACCCAGAGTCAAAGGGCGAGAAAGATCAGATCCAACTTGAGGATACATAGGGCTTTGCTCAGTGGTGTTACCAAACAGACAGGTATCATAAGGGTAGTGATAACTTATTATTGGGGGAAAAAGCACGTCTGTCCTTGAATCACTTGACATATTAACTGCAACAATAATAAGTTACATTAATTTGGAACCTGAATAATAATAGCTAACATTTATTGAAGACTTAGCACAATGTCTGGTTGATAGTAAGGGATTCTATCATTATCTCCCTTAATTGTCACAGACTTCATAAGGTCACTACTACTAAAAATCTTCCCATGTTACAGAAAAAGAAATGGAAGCTCAGAATTGTTGAGTAACTTGACCAAGGTCATATAGCTAGTAAGTCGCAGAACTGGGGTTCAATCCCAAGCAGTGTGGCCCTGAAGCCTGCATTTTTTACCATACTGCTAAGCGGCTCCTGAAGAGCTAACATGCCACAGAAAAAATTAGGAGTGGACATTAGTGAGTGGGCATGGACTAAATAAAATCACACTATAAGAGAAGGTGTCTGATAATGACATTAATCCTACATTATCTTATCTGTCCAGATAAAATCTATTGATTGCAATGATCACAGCAACCAGGGGATAAATAATCTTTTTTCAGTACCTGAAAAAACAGAAGGTTTGTCCTTACTCTCTAATTTCTGGTACCAACTGGATGACTCCTTTTGCTCTGGAACAGTAAGTTGTGACTGAGCTGGGGAGAGAAGAATCACTGTCAGAAACTGGGGAGCCCTTCATTGAGTGGAATTTATGATAACCAAATGCCATTCACTCAGCACTCTTCAAATGCCAGTAGCATTCTTGAATGTAAAGGAAGAAACTGAGAAAATGAGGGCAGCTCTGGAATCATCTGGGGGCAGATGGAAGACTATAGTCTGCAGTAAGCTGTCCATGACATGATATTGAAGGTTCTGGAAAAGGGCTCAGTGTCCTTAAAGCTAAATAGACTTATTCCATAATCCACTTCTGGGTTCATTCCTGAAGAAAAAAATCAGCTATCCAGAGTCAAGGGATGAGGTACTTTGCTAATGGCTGCTTGCCTCTGCATTAGCATGTCAGAATTTCACTTCCATTCAAATAGTAGAAAGAAAACTGCTGAGTCTTGAGTTACCTTCCTGAGCAGCAAGGACCTCTGAGAGGAACTTCAAACAGTGTTCTTCATCAGGGATTTCAAAGCGGCGCTCTCTGGTCCAGTCCCCCTGAACCCGAATTTTGCAGCCACCTAAAAAGAATTAAAACCCATACACATACATCTACAGAACACAATGTTCTCTTGGAGTCTATTCTCAACTTGTCAGTTTAATAGATAGTGTGGACCTCTAACATAGGAAGCATTTCTACAGGATCAGGGGGTTTGGTGTGGTGATAGTGGTAGGGGGAATGCAGAGAGGGAACAGACTTCCCAGGTGGATGAACTGTGTCAATGAGCCACCCAGTATAATGATGTGATACACAACTAAAATAGTTTGCTACGTTCTGCTAGATCTCTCAGATGTCAATGCAGGGACCTCCAAATTCTAGTAGAAGATCAATTCCCCAACCACCCTCCCTCCTATCTCCCAGATGGAAATTCCTACTATTTCAAATCCAGATCATATATTAAGAGTATCTGAAGCATGACAGATTAAAGGAAATAGGAAGGTTCGTTCCTAGGTACAGATTCTACCTTTGCAATTGCATTTACAAATTAATTAAAAAAGAAAAGAATAGTGGGATTGGTTTGAATTATTCTGCAAAGAAGCATCTATACCTCATTACCTCATGTGAAAAATGTATGTCTTGAGTAACCTTACAAAGGCAATATAATGACCTATGTCCAGGAGTGATCTTGTTTAAGTATTGTCAATTGGAAAACAACATAATTAGCAGCTTATCTAGGACTTTAGTCTCCTATGTATGTAACATACTGTCTCCCTTTTTCTGTTACCCTTCAGTTTCATCTGTATCAATTGTCTGGATATGGTGATCCAGGAAACCTATGCACTTATTCATATGCTTATTTTAACTGATGTACTAAATATAGTGCTTCCTCATGCCCGTGGAAACTATAAGCTCCTTGAGAGCTTATAGGTTATTCAACTGCACATATAGGTTATTCAACACAATACTTTTGATGGTCTCCCGACCTTGTCTGGGACTGAGGTGCTTCTCAGTGCTCTCAAAGCTTTCAGGACTTTCAAAGCTAAGATCAGAAAAGTCCCAGGCTAACTGGAATGGTTGCTTGCTTTACTGGTGACAATGAAGTCAGACTTCTTAGACAGAAGGCATTTAATAAATGACTGTTGAACTGGAGTCTTTCACACTTGTAAATAACAAAGAGATGAGAAAAGGAAATGAAAATCCTAGTTTCTTATGGTAGAAATCCACTTCTGGACCTTTGAGTCTCTTTTTCTTCCTTTGTATTTCCTTAAGTTTCTATCTTCATAGATTAAGTGATTAGAAAAATAAAAGATATAAAAATAGAGAAAAAAATGAAAAAGAAGGCAACCTAATGAACCAGAGATAAGAAAATTAATGAGGGTGCCATGATAAGGAGAAAAAGTGGGGGCATGAATAAAGGCTGTCAATTAAGAACAGCCTTGAAGATAGAAGCCACAATCAAGTCCTTCCTTTCTCAGATAATTTATATTGAAAGTAGAAAAAAAAGGAGATTCAAGATGGCAGCATGAGAGGTGAGACAGAGAACTCCTCCCAAAACCACAAATACTATGAAAATATAGTTAATACAACTAACCTTAAAACAGCAACAGGAAAGAAGGCTGCACAAGACTGCATACAAACATCACGAACAGAGCAGACCTTGTGAAACAGGGTAACGTACCAGAACCTTGATCTGGCAGGACCAGGTCCTTTCCCCACCACAGCTCACCGGCAGGAGGAAGAGAAATGGAGCGGGGAGGGAGTGGAAGCCTGGGACTAATGAACACCCAGCCCTGGAGATCTGCTTTGTGAGCAGAAACCTACACTGGGTGGTGCTCTGGAGGTTGGGGAGCTGAGACAGGCAGAGTGCCTGAGAGACTGCCATTCCGGCCATTTGTGGAGGATGGGATCCACATCTGGCCACTCTGTGACAGGGGAAAGGCAGGCGGTCTGAGAGGCTTCCTAGCAGTGAGGGGCAGGGTTTGCACGGAGCTTGCTGCATGGGAGAAGGGAGAGCTGGACAAGGTCGTCTGAGTGCGCTCTGCCCAGTAGGTTGGGAACTTTGAGGAGCCTCAGGCACTCTACCCCCTGGCTGGCTGCTCAGCTCCAAGGCCCCCCACTGTGACACACAGCCTGCCGAGCCTTACTCCTGGCCTGACAGCACCAGCTTCCAAACCGGCAGTTACTGCGTGGGCGTCAGGCCAGCCAGAGGGAGGCCCCGCCTACAACAGCTAGAAATGCCAGAGCACAGAGGCTTACACCTGTGTGCTTGGCCCATTGGCTGTGATACTGGAGACAGGCACCGCAGGCAGGGATCAGGAAACAGATCTTTTGGTACCAGCTCTGCTCCCCAATGATCCCCAATCTCACTCTAGGGGCTGAGCAGCTGCAGAGACTGGAGATTCTGGGCACTACAGGACACCAACATAGAAATATGAATCATCAAAAGAACATGGTTCAGACCACAATCTCACAAACCCCAGATAAAGGACCAAATGAAAGTGAGCTCACCAATCTTCCGTAAAGAGAGTTCAAAATAAAAATCATAAACATGTTTATGGAGGTACAGAAAAATATTCAAGAACTAAGGAACGAATTTAAGATGAAGATTCAATCATTAAGAAATTCCATATCTGAAATGAAACATACAATAGAGGGATTTAAAAGCAGATTAGATGTAGTAGAAGAGATGGTAAATGAAATAAAATTAGAGAAGAGGAATACAAAGAAGCTGAGGCACAGAGAGAAAAAAGAATCTCTAAGAATAAAAGAATATTGAGAGAACTGTGTGACAAATTCAAATGCAACAATATTCGTATTATAGGGGTACCAGAAAAAGAAGAGAGAGAAAAAGGGATAGAAAGTGTCATTAAGGAGGTAATTGCTGAAAACTTCCCCAATCTGGGGAAGGAGATAGTCTCTCAAGCCATGGAGGTGCACAAATCTCCCAACACAAGGGACCCAAGGAAGACAACATCAAGACATATAATAATTAAAACAGCAAAGATCAAGGATAAAGACAGACTTTTAAAAGCAGCTAGAGAGAGAAAAAAGATCACATATAAAGGAAAACCCATCAGGCTATCATCAGATTTCTCAGCAGAAACCTTACAGGCCAGAAAGGAGTGGCATGATATATTTAAAGCAATGAAGGAGAAGGGCCTCGAACCAAGAATACTCTATCCAGCAAGGTTATCATTTAAATTTGAAGGAGGGATTAAACAATTTTCAGATAAGCAAAAGCTGAGAATTTACCTCCCACAAACCATCTCTACAGTGTATTTTGGAGGGACTCCTATAAATGGAAGTATTACAAAAACTAAATAGATGTTGCCCAAGGGATAGACAAAAAGTACAGAATATGATTCATAACATGCTAAGAATGGAGGAGGAAGAAAAAGGAGAGAGAGAAAAAGAACATTTAGGGTGTGTTTGTAATAGCACACAAAGTTAGTTAAGTCAGACTGTTAGATAGTAAGGGAATTACCCTTGAACCTTTGGTAACCACGAATCTAAAGCCTGCAATGTCAATAAGTACATACCTATTGATAATCACCCTAAACATAAATGGTCTGAATGCACCAATCAAATGACACAGTCACTGAATGGATAAAAAAATAAGACCTATCTATATGCTGCCTACAAGAGACTCACTTCAAACCCAAACACATACACAGACTGAAAGTAAAGGGATGGAAAAAGATACTTCATGCAAATAATAGGGAGTTAAAAGCAGGAGTTGCAGTATTTGTATCAGACAAAATAGACTTCAAAACAAAGTAACAAGAGACAAAGAAGGACATTACATAATGATAAAAGGGTCAGTCCAACAAGAGGACATAACTATTATAAATATCTATGAACCAACACAGGATCACCTACATATATGAAACCAATACTAACAGAATTAAAGGGGAAAATAGAATGAAATGCATTCATTTTAGGAGACATCAACACACCACTCACTCCAAAGGACATATCAACCAGACAGAAAATAAGTAAAGAGACAGAGGCACTGAACAGCGTATTAGAACACAGGGACCTAACGGACATCTACAGAACACATCATCCAAAAGCAACTGGATACACATTCTTCTAAGATGCACATGGAACATTTTCAAGAATAGATCATACACTAGGCCACAAAAGGAACCTCAGTAAATTCAGAAAGATTGAAATTGTACCAACCAGCTTCTCAGATCACAAAGGTATGAAACTAGAAATAAATTACGCAAAGAAAACGAAAAATCCCACAAACATATGGAGGCTTAATAACATGTTCCTAAATAATCAATGGATCAACGACCAAATAAAAACAGAGATCAAACAATATACGGAGACAAATGACAACAATAATTCAACACCGCAAAATCTGTGGGTTGCACCAAAGGCCATGCTAAGAGGGAAATATATTGCAATACAGGCCTACCTCAGGAAAGAAGAACAATCCAACATGAACAGTCTAAACTCACAATTAATGAAACTAGAAAAGGAAGAACAAATGAGGCCCAAAGTCAGTAGAAGGAGGGACATAATAAAGATTAGAGCAGAAATAAATAAAATTGAGAAGAATAAAAGTATAGAAATAATCAATGAAAGCAGGGGCTGGTTCTTCAAGAAAATAAACAAAATAAATAAACTTCTAGCCAGACATATCAAGAAAAAAAGAGAGTCTACAAACATAAACAGAATCAGAAATGAGAAAGGAAAATCACTATGGACAGAAATACAAAGAATTATGAGAGAATACTATGAAAAACTATATGGTAACAAACTGGATAACCTAGAAGAAATGGACAACTTTCTAGAAAAATACAACCTTCCAAGGCTGACCCAGAATGAAACAGAACATCTGAATAGACCAATTACAAGCAAAGAAATTGAATTGGTAATCAAAAAACTACCTAAGAACAAAACTCCAGGACTCGACGGTTTCACTGCTGAATTTTATCAAACATTTAGTGAAGACCTAATACCCTCCTCTTTAAAGTTTTCCAAAAAAAAGACTTCCGGGAAGATGGCGGTGTGAGCAGGGTGGTGGAAATCTCTTCCCAAAACCAACTATATTTTTGAAAATAGAGCAAATACAACTATTCCTAAAAGAGAGGCCAGAAGATACAGGATGACAACAGCCTGCAGCTACACCTGAAAGGACTCGGCACCCTGTGAGGCGGGTAAGATACGGAGCCGCGACCTGCTGGGACCCGAACACTCCCCCACCCCAGCGCACCGGCGGAAGGAGAGGATTCAGAGTGGGGAGGGAGTGGAAGCACAGGCCCACCAAATAACCAGTCCTGGTGATCTACGCCAGGAGCACTGACACACTTCACACAGTGTATCGGAGATTGGACAGACAGAGGTGCAGATTCCAAGACGGCAGGTCTACCCAGCTGGTTCCCTGGGACAAAAGAAACGTGTGTGCTTTTTTAGGGGTCTTAAAGACACAGGGGCCCAATGGAGGAGCGGGATTGTCCCAGTGCACTCAGCCAAGCAGGCTGGGAGTCCTGGGGAATTTTGGTCCCCTTTGACAGTGGGTGAGAAAAGCAGTAGCACGGAGACTTCACACAGAAATCAGCAGCCTCCCATTCATTCCCTCCCTGGCCAGAGTCACACAGGGCCCAGCAGAGCGGCGTGGTGGTGGAACAGTGGAGCAACAGTGCCACCTACAGGATCCTCACAGAAACTACACCTGGCAGGTGTTTTTTTGTCTCTATATTCCCTTTCTTCTTTTTTTACTTTTTCTGACCACTTCTATAGCCATGAAAACACAGAGAAATATGGTACAAACAAAATTTACCCAGAAAACCGAGACCAGACTACCCCAGAGAGGGAGTCTGAAGGGATGGACATGCACAACCTTCCTGAAAAAAGAATTCAGAATAAAAGTCATAACCATACTGATGGATCTACAGAGAAATATGCAAGAGCTAAGTGAGGAACTGAGGGAAGTGAGGAAAGACAATGCAGAGATGAGACAAGCCATCAACGGGCTTACCAGCCTGGACGAGATGCAAGAGACTGTTAATGGAATAGAAATCAGATAACAGGAATACAGAGAAGCTGAGGCAGAGAGATAAAAGGATCTCTAGGAATGAAAGAATTTTAAGAGAACTGTGTGACCAATCCAAATGGAAAAATATGTGCATTATAGGAATACCAGAGGAAGAAGAGAGAGAAAAAGGGATAGAAATTGTCTTTGAAGAAATAATTGCTGAAAACTTCCCCAAGATGGGGAAGGAAATAGTCACTCAGACCATGGAAGCCCACAGATCTCCCAACACAAGGGACCCAAGGAAGACAACACCAAGATACATAATAATTAAAATGGCAAAGATCAAAGATAAGGACAGGGTATTAAAGGCAGCTAGAGAGAGAAAAAAGATCACCTACAAAGGAAAATTCATCAGACTGTCATCAGACTTCTCATCAGAAACCTTACAGGCCAGAAGAGAATTGCATGATATATTTAACGTAATGAAACAGAAGGGCCTCAAACCAAGAGTATTGTATCCAGCACGATCATCATTTAAATTTGAGGGAGGGATTAAACAATTTCCAGACAAGCGAAAACTGAGGGAATTTGCCTCCCATAAACCACCTCTTCAGGATATCTTAAAGGGACTGCTCTAGAGGGAAGCACTCCTAAGGCTAAAAAGAGGTCACCAAAGAAAATAAAATCATAGCAAAGGAAGCACACCATCCAAATACTAACTAAAGGCAAAGAATAAAACACCTAGTATATAAAGAATGGAGGAGGAAGAATAAGAAGGGAGAGAAATAAAGAAACATCAGACTGTCTTTATAATAACTTAACAAGAAAGTTAAGTTAGACTGTTAGATAGTAGAGAAGCTACCCTTGAACCTTTGGTAACCATGAATCTAAAGCCAGCAATGGCAATAAGTACATATCTATCGATAATCACCCTAAATGTAAATGGACTGAATGCACCAATCAAAAGACACAGAGTAATAGAATGGATAAAAAAAGCAAGATCCATCTATATGCTGCTTACAGGAGACTCACCTCAAACCCAAAGATATACACAGACTAAAGGTGAAGGGATGGAAAAAGATATTTCTTGCAAACAACAAGGAGAAAAAAGCAGGTGTTGCAGTACTTGTATCAGAAAAAATAAATTTCAAAACGAAGAAAGTAGCAAGAGATAAAGAAGGACATTACATAATGATACAGGGGTCAGTCCAACAAGAGGATATAACCATTTTAAATATATATGCACCCAACACAGGAGCGCCAGCATATGTGAAACAAATCCTAACACAATTAAAGGAGGAAATAGAAAGCAATGCATTCATTTTAGGAGACTTCAACACACCACTCACTCCAAAGGAGAGATCAACCGGACAGAAAATAAGTAAAGACACAGAGGCACTGAACAACACACTAGAACAGATGGACCTAACAGACAATTACAGAACTCTATACCCAAAAGCAACAGGATACACATTCTTCTCAAGCGCACATGGAACATTTCACAGAATAGACTACATACTAGGCCACAAAAAGAACCTCAGTAGACTCAAATATATTGAAATTCTACCAACCAACTTCTCAGATCACAAAGGTATAAAACTAGAAATAAATTGTAGAAAGAAAACAAAAAGGCTCACAAATACATGGAGACGAAACAACATTCTCCTAATCAATCAATGGGTTAACGACCAAATCAAAACAGAAATCAAAGAATATATGGAGACTAATGACAACAGCAACACAAAGCCATAACTTCTATGGGATGCAGCAAAGGCAGTTCTAAGAGGAAAGTATATTGCAATCCAGGCCTATTTAAAGAAGGAAGCACATTCCCAAATGAATAGTCTAAAGACACAGTTACTGAAATTGGAAAAAGAAGAACAAAGGAGGTCCAAAGTCACCAGAAGGAGGGACATAATAAAGATCAGAGAAGAAATAAATAAAATTGAGAAGAATAAAACAATAGAAAAAAATCAATGAAACCAAGAGCTGGTTCTTTGAAAAAATAAACAAAATAGATAAACCCCTAGCCAGACTCACTAAGAGAAAAAGAGAATCTACACACATAAACAGAATCAGAAATGAGAAAGGAAAAATAACGACGGACCCCACAGAAATACAAAGAATTATAAGAGAATATTATGAGAATCTATATGCTAACAAGCTGGAAGACCTAGAAGAAATGGACAACTTCTTAGAAAAATACAACCTTCCAACACTGACCAAACAAGAAACAGAAAAACTAAACAGACCAATCACCAGCAACGAAATTGAAGCGGTAATCAAAAAAACTACCCAAGAACAAAAGCCCTGGACCTGATGGATTCACCTCTGAATTCTACCAGACATATAGAGAAGAAATAACACCCATTCTCCTTAAAGTTTTCCAAAAAATAGTAGTGGAGGGAATACTTCCAAACTCTTTCTATGAAGCCAGCATCACTCTAATACCAAAACCGGGCAAAGACCTCACCAAAAAAGAAAATTACAGACCAATATCCCTGATGAGCGTAGATGCAAAAATACTCAACAAAATATTAGCAAACCGAATTCAAAAATACATCAAGAGGATCATACACTATGATAAGTGGGATTCATCCCAGGGATGCAAGGATGGTACAACATTCGAAAATCCATCAGCATCATCCATCACATCAATAAAAAGAAGGACAAAAACCATATGATAATCTCCATAGATGCTGAAAAAGCATTTGACAAAATTCAGTATCCATTCATGATTAAAACTCTCAACAAAATGGGTATAGAGGGCAAGTACCTCAACATCATAAAGGCCATATATGACAAACCCACAGCTAACATCATACTTAACACCGAGAAGCTGAAAGCTTTTCATCTAAGATCGGGAACAAGACAGGGATGCCCACTCTCTCCACTGTTATTCAACATAGTACTGGAGGTCCTAGCCACGGCAATCAGACAAAACAAAGACACACAAGCATCCAGATTGGTAAAGAAGAAGTCAAATTGTCACTATTTGCAGATAACATGATACTGTACGTAAAAAACCCTATAGACTCCACTCCAAAACTACTAGAATATCTGAATTCAGCAAAGTTGCAGGATACAAAATTAACACACAGAAATCTGTTGCTTTCCTATATACTAAAGATGAACTAACAGAAAGAGAAATCAGAAAAACAATTCCATTCACAATTGCATCAAAAAGAATACAACACCTAGGAATAAACATAACAAAGGAAGTGAAAGACCTATACCTTGAAAACTACAAGACTCTCCTAAGAGAAATTAAAGAGGACACTAACAAATGGAAATTGATCCCATCTTCTTGGCTAGGAAGAATAAATATTGTCAAAATGGCTATAGTACCTAAAGCAATCTACAGATTCAACGCAATCCCTATCAAACTACCAACAGCCTTCTTCAATGAACTGGAACAAATAATTCTAAAATTCATATGGAACCACAAAAGACCCCGAATAGCCAAAGCAATCCTAAGAAGGAGGAATCAAACAGGGGGAATTATGCTCCCTGACTTCAAGCTCTACTACAAAGCTTCAGTAATCAAGACAATTTGGTCTTGGCACAAAAACAGACCCACAGACCAGTGGAACAGAATAGAAAATCCAAACATTAACCCAAACATGTACAGTCAATTAATATATGATAAAGGAGCCTTAGATATACAATGGGGAGATGACAGCCTCTTCAGCAGCTGTTGTTGGAAAAACTGGACAGCTACATGTAAGAGAATGAAACTGGACTACTGCCTAACCCATACACAAAAGTAAACTCAAAATGGATCAAAGACCTGAATGTAAGTCATGAAACCATAAAACTCTTAGAAAAAAACATAGGCAAAAGTCTCTTGGACATAAACATGAGCAACTTCTTCATGAACATATCTCCCTGGGCAAGGGAAACAAAAGCAGAAATGAACAAGTGGGACTATATCAAGCTGAAAACCTTCTGTACAGGAAAGGACACCATCAGTAGAACAAAAAGAGTCCTACAGTATGGGAGAATATATTCATAAATGATGTATCCCATAAGGGGTGACATCTGAAATATATAAAGACCTCACGCACCTCAACAAACAAAAAGAAAATAATCCAATTAAGAAATGGGCAGAGGACATGAGTAGACACTTCTCCAAAGAAGAAATTCAGATGGCCAACAGGCACATGAAAAGATGCTACATATTGCTAATCAACAGAGAAATGCAAATTAAAACCACAATGAGATATCACCTCACACCAGTGAAGATGGCCAACATCCAAAACCCAAACAACAACAAATGTTGGTGAGGATGTGGAAAAAATGGAACCCTCCTACACTGCTGGTGGGAATGCAAATTAGTTCAACCATTGTGGAAAGCAGTATGGAGGTTCCTCAAAAAACTCAAAATAGAAATACCATTTGACCCAGGAATCCCACTCCTAGGAATTTTCCCTAGGAATGCAGCAGCCCAATTTGAAAAAGACATATGCACCCCTATGTTTATCGCAGCACTATTTACAATAGCCAAAAAATGGAAGCAACCTAAGTGTCCATCAGTAGAGGAATGGATAAAGAAGATGTGGTACATATACACAATGGAATATTATTCAGCTTAAGAAGAAAACAAATCCTACCATTTGCAACAACATGGATGGAGCTAGAGGGTGTTATGCTTAGTGAAATAAGCCAAGCGGAAAAAGACAAATATCAAATAATCTCACTCATGTGGAGTATAAGAACAAAGAAAAAAAATGAAGGAACAAAACAGCAGCCAACTTACAGAACCCAAGAACAGACTAACAGTTATCAAAGGGAAAGGAACCGAGGAGGATGGATGGGAAGGGAGGCCTAAGGGGGAAAAAGGGGCAGTACGATTAGCAGACGTAATGTTGGGGGGGCGCAGGGAGGGCTGTACAACTCAGAGAAGACAAGTAGTGATTCTATAGCATCTCACTATGCTGATGGACAGTGACTGTAATGGGGTATGTGGGGGGGTCTTGATGAAGTGGGGAGTTTAGTAACCACAATGTTGCTCATGTTACTGTATATTAATGATACCATAATAAAAAGTTTTTAAAAAGGAAAAAAATAAAATAAAATAGATTATTACTGAGCCATAAAAAAATTGTGTTGTTCTAAACCCTCTCCATTTTAAAAACAAAAAACCTTCCCAAGCCCTGTATTTCCCTCCAACTTGAGTCCATCTACATTCCCCTCTACAGTCAAGCTTCTTAAAAAAAAATACACACAGAATCATTACTTACTCACCTTCCATTTTTCTCCTTAATCCACTCCAATATGACCCTGGCCCCTACCACCCCTCTGAAATTGCTTAAAGGTTACCAATAACTTCCATATTGCTAAATTGAATGGATATTCTTCAGTCATCTTATTAAACCTATCAGCAGAAATCAATCATTGACTACTCTTTGAAATTATCTTTTCCAAAGGCTTCTATGACACCACACTCATCTAGTTTGTCTTTTTCTTTGGTCACTAATTTTCCGTGTCTTTTGAGGTATCTCTTCCTCTATCTAACCTTTAAAAAGTACATTCCTTGGAGTTCAATCCTAAGCCTTTTTATCACTCTGTATCAGCATTGTTCAACAGGTTTTTCTGTGATGATGGACATATTGTATAATTGTGCTGTCCAGTATGGTAACCAATGACCACATGTGGCTAATGAGTACTTGAAATGAGTAGTGCAACTGAGGAACTGAATTTCTAATTTTATTTCTAATTAATTTAAATAGGCACATGTAACTAGTGGCTACTATATCTGATAGCCCAGCTCCATATGCAATCATACCATCTCTTGTGGATTCAAATACTCTATGTGCTAGAGACCCAGACATTTGTATTGAGCTTCAGATGCGAACATTCAACTGCCAATTTATCATCTATACTTAAATGTCTCAAAGTAATCTCAAACTAAACATAGCTAAAACTGAATTCATGACCCTCCCAAAGGAAAACTCATTTCTCCTGCAGTACTCTTATTCTGCAAACAAAACCATCATCCACATTATGCCATAAACCTGGGATTCATCCTTGACACTTTTCCTCAACTCACCCCCTGCACTGAAACCAACCTCTGCTGATTTAACTTCCAGCACTTATCAAATCTGTCCACTTCTCTCCATTACTACTGCCACCATACTCTCTACTTTAAACTACTGAAACAGCCTCCTAACTGGCTTCCATGCAAATGATGACATCCCAGCATAGAATCCTTCATATTCTTCCTATTTTTTTAAAAAAAGCTAAACATCCAGATTCCTTAGCATGGCTTATAAGAAAGACTGTACTGGATCTGGCCCTAGCCCATCCAACCTTGTTGCTTAAGCCTTTTTCCATACATCCTGGCCTTTCATTTCAAACAAAGTGTCAAGCTACTTCCCAATTTGGGATCGTAATACATGGGGTTGTTTTAACCTGGAATACTCTTCTCTCTCCCATTTTTACCTGTCTCTTATATTTAGCCCCCTGCATCTCAATTTAAATGTCACTTCTTCAAAGAGGCCTTCCCTGACCACCATGTCTGAATAGCCCTCTTAAAAACTCTTTGGATTTTTCCTTGATAGCAATTTATCAAAATTACAATTATGTAATTATCTATAACTTATGTGACAAAGTCTGTTTCCTGCATTAAGTTTCATGAAGTAACATGACTATACTGCTTTCTGTTATACATCCCTAGAGCCTAGCTAGCACAGTGCCTGGCCCATAAAAGACATTCATGTATTTTTTAGACTGAATTAACAGATTTTAGGCATCTATGTTACACTAGTACCAAACAGCACAGAAGCAAGAAAAAAAGCAGGAGAAGCACTGATTGAGCTTGCATTACATAGAACAGTGCATGGCAAATATAAGACACTCAACAAATATTTGTTGAATAATGAATAAATAAGGGAGGGTTTAATATTAGGAAATTAGTATAATACAGTCCATCAATAGATCAAATAAGGAACAATATAACTATCTCTATAAATAGTGTAAAGACATTTGATAAAATTCAACATACAGTCATGATTTTAAAAACCACACAAACTTGAAATAAATGTAATTTCTTAATACAGTTCTTTAAAAAACCTTGTCAAATCAACAGGCAAAGATATCCTCAACAAAAAAGCACCACTTGAGTTATTCTCACTGAAATCAGGAGCTAAGCAAGGATTATCATCATTATTTAACATTGGTCTCAAAATTCTTGTTGGTGTAATGAGATGTGAAGCAAAAATAATAGTTACAGCTACTAGAAAGAAGACAAAGTTTTTGCACGTGACTAGGGCTGTCTATCAAAACCAAAAAACAAAATGAACAGCCAAAAAAATTAAAAATAGATTTCTGTGAAGTGTCTAGATAAAAGAGAAATATCTAAAATGCAATAGCTACTCTATATACTTGTAATGAGCAATCAGAAGAGAAAAAAGGTTCCACAGACAACATCAGCAAACAAAAATATCCCCCATAAAATACTTTATCTACAAATGTATGATATATATGAAGAAACTACAAAATGTTACTGAGATAAGGACCTGAATAAGTAATGATATACTACGTTCCTTGACAGTGACTTAATCTTATAAAGGAGTTAAATGATTTAACAAAGTTGGGCACACACCTATGGTGAAATACTAATTATTAAATATCACATTTTTAAATACTTTAAAATGACAAAGAAAAAAATCACAATATAAGGTTAAATGAAAAATGCAAGATAAAAATGAGGATTCCACTTATGTAAAAACAAATAAAAGACTAGAAGGAGATACATAAAAATATTTCCTATAGTGGTGATCTCTTGATTGCAGGAGCATAATTTTAATTTGATACTTTGAACTTTTCTAAATTTTTCAAATTGCATATAATGAAGATATGATTACCCCTATAATTAGAAAAAAATTAAGAACATTTAAAATCAACATTCATGCAATGGGAAAATCAGTAGTTACATTAAAATCAGGCCTGCCTAACAAACCCAGGGTCTTCATTCTGTAACATAGTGTGCTCTAAGGATTTATGTATGAAGCCCAAGGATCAAGACAAAATCTAATTTCAGTGCAAATACTACTAACTGAGCAGAAATAACAAAGGGTTTCATTTAACTGGTTACTGAACTATTTCCCCCCTCTACAATCCACCTTATCTCTGGAAAGAGCAACACATGGCTAATTTCTATGTAGGAGAGGCAAACAAAACTACTGCCATAAATTAGGCGTTTATAAGAGAAAAGGCACAGCTCAGTTCTACTTTTCAGCTTTGGCTCAAATACCTATTTCCACAGCAAGAAGGGGACATGTCAGTATCTTATGTCAGCAACAATGTCAGTTGCTGCTGACTGCCTTTGCTCAAATTTTGCTTTTTTAGTGTTATTTTTGCTTTCTCCTTTCTAAGCACAATAAGACATAAATACTTAGTTATTTGCTGTCTTGGATACTTGCACTAGAAACCAGCAGCTGGGTTAGCCTTTCACGATCAGCACTTAAAGATTCCAAAACCCATGAACAAAGAAAAGAATAAGACCCCAACCAGAAAAAAAGTCTACCTAAACTGTTCAGTACAAATTAACAGTGGCAAGGACAGGGACTGTGCCTAAACAAAATTATGTATAACCCATAGCCCCAAGCTAAGGGCCAAGCCCCACTCATTGAAAGACTCAACCAAGAGATAAGGCAACCCTTTGGGTTTGACTTACATTCATGTGGTCCCATACTCTCTTCCATAGCAACAACAGAGTAGTCAAGGTAGTATTCAAGTGCTTGTTCTCTCCTCCCCATTACACAGTACAATCAGATGATAGAGAACAGCTTGCACAGAAAGTCAATGACAATTTGCTTCACAGATAAAAATGAGAACGGAAACAGTAAGAAGACTGTGTTCTCTCTGATAAAAAGATGCCTCAGGGGATGAGACTAAAATAAAAGATCAAAATTATCTTAAGAAACAAAAGGAAGCAACAGCGCCACCTACAGCACTCGCGCAGAACCCACGCCCGGTGGCTTTTTTTTTTTTTTTTTTTTTTTTTTTTTTTTTCTCCCCTTTCTTTTCTTTTTTTTCTTTCCCTCTCTTTCAACAGCCTTCCATCCATTCTCACCCGGCCACAGATTTAAAGGGCCGTGTGGAGCGACGTGGCCGCGGCTCTGGAATAGCGGAGCAATAGCGCCACCTACAGCATTCGCACAGAAACCACCCCGGTGGGATTTTTGGTGTTTTTTTTGTTTTGTTTTGTTTTGTTTTGTCTTGTTTTGTTTTGTTTTGTTGTTGTTCTTGCTGTTTTCTTTTAGGTGTTGCTGCCTTTTCTTTTTCTTTCTTTTCTTTTCCCTTCTCTCTCTCTCCTTATACTTTTATATTATTAGTAGAAATCTTTTTTTTCTTGTCTCTCCTTTCTTATCTCTCCTTGCTACCAACAACCAATTCTACAGTCATGAGAAGACAGAAGAATATGATACAGACAAAGCTTCAGACAAACACCACGCCAGAGAAAGAATCTGGAGAAATGGACATTCACAGTCTTCCAGAAAAAGAATTCAGAATAAAAGTCATAGCCATGCTGACAGATCTACAGAAAAATGTGCAAGAGCTGAGGGAGGAAGTGAGGGAAGTGAGGAAAGACAATGCAGAAATGAAACAAGCCATCGAAGGGCTCAACAGCAGATTGAATCAGGTTCAAGACACGATCAAGGAATTACAAGACAGGGACCAGGAATACAAAGAAGCTGAGGCAGAGAGAGATAAAAGGATCTCTAAGAATGAAAGAATATTAAGAGAACTCTGTGACCAATCGAAGCGTAGCAATATTCGCATTATAGGAGTACCAGAGGAAGAAGAGAGAGAAAAAGGGATAGAAAGTGTCTTTGAAGAAATAATTGCCGAAAACTTCCCCACGCTGGGGAAGGAAATAGTCTCACAGTCCACGGAAGCCCACAGATCTCCCAACACAAGGGACCCAAAGAAGACAACACCAAGACACATAATAATCAAGATGGCAAAGATCAAAGACAAGGACAGAGTATTAAAGGCAGCTAGAGAGAGGAAAAAGATCACCTACAAAGGAAAACCTATCAGACTGTCATCAGACTTCTCAACAGAAACCTTACAGGCCAGAAGAGAATGGCATGATATATTTAACGTAATGAAACAGAAGGGCCTCGAACCAAGAATATTGTATCCAGCACGATTATCATTTAAATATGACGGAGGGATTAAACAATTTCAAGATAAAAGAAAGTTGAGAGAATTTGCCACCCATAAACCACCACTACAGAATATCTTAAACGGACTGATCTAGAGGGGAACATCCCTAAGACTAAAAAGAGGTCACCAGAGAAAATAAAAGCATAGCAAAGAAAGCAGACCACCCAAATACTAACTAAAGGCAAAGAATAAAACACCTAATATATAAAGAAAAGAGGAGGAAGAATAGGAAGGGAGAGATAAAGAAACATCAGACGGCGCACACAATAACTTAACAAGAAAGTTAAGTTAGATTCTTAGATAGTAAAGAAGCAACCCTTGAACCTTTGGTAACCACGAATCTAAAGCCTGCAATGGCAATAAGTACATATCTATCAATAATCACCCTAAATGTAAATGGACTGAATGCACCAATCAAAAGACACAGAGTAACAGAGTGGATAAAAAAGCAAGACCCATCTATATGCTGCTTACAAGAGACTCACCTTAAACCCAAAGATATACACAGACTAAAAGTGAAGGGATGGAAAAAAATATTTCAAGCAAACAACAAAGAGAAAAAAGCAGGTGTTGCAGTACTTGTATCAGATAAAATAGACTTCAAAATGAAGAAAGTAGCAAGAGATAAAGATGGACATTACATAATGATAAAGGGGTCAGTCCAACAAGAAGATATAACCATTATAAACATATATGCACCCAACACAGGAGCATCAGCATATGTGAAACAAATACTAACAGAAGTGAAGGAGGAAATAGACAGCAATGCAATAATTCTAGGAGACTTTAACACGCCACTCACTCCAAAGGATAGATCAACCAGGCAGAGGATAAGTAAAGACACAGAGGCACTGAACAACACACTAGAACAGATGGACCTAACAGATATCTACAGAACTCTGCACCCAAAAGCAGCAGGATACACATTCTTCTCAAGTGCACATGGAACATTTTCCAGAATAGACCACATTCTAGGCCACAAAAATAACCTCAGTAAATTCAAAAATATTGAAATCTTACCAACCAACTTCTCAGATCACAAAGGTATAAAATTAGAAATAAATTTCAGAAAGAAATCAAAAAGGCTCACAAATACATGGAGACTTAACAACATTCTCCTAATGAATCAATGGGTTAACGACCAAATCAAAACAGAAATCAAAGAATATATGGAGACTAATGACAACAACAACATAAAGCCACAACTTCTGTGGGACGCAGCGAAGGCAGTCTTAAGAGGAAAGTACATTGCAATCCAGGCCCATTTAAAGAAGGAAGAACATTCCCAAATGAACAGTCTAAGGACACAATTATTGAAATTGGAAAAAGAAGAACAAATGAGGCCCAAAGTTACCAGAAGGAGAGACATAATAAAGATCAGAGAAGAAATAAATAAAATTGAGAAGAATAAAACAATAGAAAAAATCAATGAAACCAAAAGCTGGTTCTTTGAAAAAATAAACAAAATAGATAAACCCCTAGCCAGACTCATTAAGAGAAAAAGAGAA
>JAQQAC010016209.1:108411366-108422882 GCA_029783875.1 Phataginus tricuspis | reverse complement strand
GTGATGGGGGGAGTTCAATCATCACGGTATTGCCCATGTAATTGTAGGTTAATGATACTAAAATAAAATAAATTATTAAAAAAAAAAAAAAAAAAAGAAACAAAAGGAATGCCTGGGACCAGCAAGGTATCCCTGGTACAAGAGGGACTCTGTAGCCTCCCAAAATAACACAAGAAATAAAGGAAAACATTATGATTTAATATGCAAAAAAAAAAGCCATGGGAAAAAAAAGCTTAAAACATAACAGCAGTTAAAAAAACAAACATAAAGCCACTTACAAACCTTATGTGCTCTAAACATTCTCTGGCCCTTCCTACAATTTTCAACTACACAGCAATGATTTAACTGATAGCAACAATACTGGTAGCCTAAAGAAATTCAGCGTTGGAAAAGCAGATCATATTTTCAATTTTTAAAGATTCTTGCCAGCCACCTGCTTTTTCTTATGCTTAGCCCAAATGTTGTTGGGAGAAAATGCTAATTTGTGTGGCTGTCTTAAGAAAGTGGAGAGTACAGGATGAGATGGTAAGATAAAAGATTGCCAAAAAGGTGTCTTAAATATAGTGGGTATCTGAGTAAATATCTGTTGAATGAACATCAGCTCCATTCAGAAAGATACTCACTGTTTGAAGCTATATCAATCAAAAGAGTTTCTTCCGCTTCTGAGGGAAAAGAAGAAAGAATAGGATTAGGAAAGAGAAAAACATTCACTACAACCAAAAAAAGTATAAGCATAACTAAGTAACTGTTTCTCTCAATCGCCACTCCTAGGTCTCAGAACACATTAAAAATCCTTTGCTTTTTTTTGTTTAGCATTTTTTAAAAAGGATTTTAATAGCACTAGGTTCTAAAGATTTTGAGCCATTGAATCAGAAGAAAAATGAACTGAACAAGGAGCCAAATGGAATGCCTCAAAGCAAATGAAGGAACAACAGCAACGGGGAATATAAGAATATGTTAATTCAAGGGAAGGTGAGTTTAATGCCTCTCAACTCCATCAACCTGATTTAATATAATCTAACCATGTTTTTTAGATAATTCTTATAAAAAGCCAAGGAAATGAACCCAAAGGCCTAGAGTCTAATTACATTAACTCAAATCTAGTCTCTGAAAATTTCCCAGTGAGCTCATTACCTCTTCCCCTGCCCCCCATAAAAAGCAGAGAATACTTGAAGTTCTTTACCTTCAGGCTACCACACCTGTGGTTCCAAGGCCCCAATAATTAAGTATAAAATGGGGCAAAGCATAGTTTCAGAGTTCAGAGTTCTCTTTTTTCCCAGCGGCTCTCCTGGACTTGCTTTCTTACTTCTAGTGTCTAGACCCAACCCATCTCTTTCTCTGACCTCCCTGGATTTGGCCACCAGCACACTGCCAGAAACTCCTGGCTAGCGGAACCCTGGGTACTGATTCCCTGGGACTAGCCTGGATCTACCTTGACCAGATGGAGTAGTCTCAGCCTTTTCGAGCTCCCTCACAAGCCTGGATTGTGTATCTGGCTCCATTATTTGGGTACAACAGAAGCAACTGGTAAGGGACTGTGGTCTAATATTAGAAAATAGCCTCCATACTCTTACTAGCATAGTGAAGTTAAGGGGCAACAGGGCAACAGGACACAGGTATTATATGTTCACCATTGATCATCAGTAACTTTAATTCTTTAAAGCCTGGGTAGTTATAGACTTTTCAAAATAGATACACAGGTCAGGAAACAGAATGGATGTGAAAACTCGAGGTGGTAATTTCCTTTTGTCATGGGGAACTACCTTGTGTGCACACACACATTTTCCTAGATTCCAATCTAACAAGCTGTCTCCTATTTCCTATTAAAAACAATACTAAGAGAAACAGGGTAAAGGAGACTCTAGAAGGTAGTACAAAAGGGTACAGAGCTAACAGTATACTTATCTAAAGTCATGTTCTTTGGCTTTTCTCCCCCTTAAAGGGGGCTGGTTGTGTAACAAAGGGTGCCATACCACGAAAAGGGAGGTGACCACAGCAACTTACTACAGAATGCAAGTGCTTTGTTCAATACAGCTCTCTCACACAGGCAGGCAAAATGGCTATGATTTCATTCTTCTATACAATGTGGATACTAGTCATTGAGATTATTTCTAATTCTTAATATGTGCTGTCTTAAGAAGTCATACCCACTTAGTATTTCTACTTACAGGAAAAGACCCTAAGGAAATAAGAGATGTGCAGAGATGTTCATCACATTACTATTTACACTAGCAAAAAATAACACAAATATCAAACACAGGGGAATAATATATTATGGGCCAATCATAAAATGGAACAGTATACAGCTACTGATAGCATGGAAAAGCACTAATAATGTGATGGCATGGAGAGCAGACAAACAATTGCATATAGTAAGAGTCCCACCCACCCTAAAAGTTACATGTATAGAAAAAAGGAAAATGCTAGGTGTTTATCTCTGAAGGATGAAAATTTGCTTATTTTCTTTGTACTTGCTGTTCTTTCCAAACTTTTTACAGTGTATATATTACTTTTGTGATCAAAAGTTCACTGTAGTTAAGAAAGAATCCCTGCAAGGGTTCAAGTTTTCCAAGAAGCTGGAGCTGATACAGAATGTTTCTGTCTGATGAAGCCAATGGACCCACTGGAAACATAAAGCATTTGTTCTCTAGTAATCAATTTCCTTTACAGAGCCAAGTGAGATAACAGAAGTGACACCTCCTACACAAACCTCTAAATTTTTTAGTCTTATTGTAGCAGATGAAACAACAGATTTTCTGTTCTCTGTCCCCAAATTTGAGGGCAGGAAGCCAAATATTTCCTCCCCGGAGATGATGTTCTATGAGTCACCGATGTCAAGGTTTGAGAATCAGTACAATTTAGTGTAAGGTATTACAATCTGGCAAGGCATGTTGCCAAATGTCTTAATTTCAACTAGTGTGGGGAGAAAGTGCTGAGTATGTGAATCCAAGTGACCTTGATACTTTACAATGAGCAGTGTGTCAGTTAAACCCAAGAATGTCATGACACACATCTCTAACCCCCAGCCAGGGAAGCAGGTGAGATATATATTTCAGCATAACCCTTCAACACTCTTAGACAAAACATTCATCTTTTTAATGATAGATTAGTAATGTTATCTTTTTATGCAAAGAGTAACACATTTGATTTTACACGCAGTGACAAATTTAAATATGTATGGTATAACACAATGCAGTAATGACCAAGGAAAAACATTTTAAAACTAGCTAAGCAATTAAAGCCAGTACCTTGAACACATCTGAAGTGGCTATTTATAGGAATGATATCTTGAACATGCTGTTCCTTCCCATGCAACTGGATTATTAACCTAGGAAACAGAAGAATGCATCAACGAATAATTACTGAAAAACCCAAACTTTTAACAACAAAATACATTGCTGTGTTTTTACACAAATGTAGTCTATTTATTAGACTGGCTGTATCTCCTGGATCTGAGTATCATGACAGCCAGATACTGCTCTAGGTCTAAAAGGATATTAGTGGTGTTCAGTATCAGAATATCCACACTGTTCTATGCCATAAAGTACATGTAACAGTCTATGTCCTAAAAACAGCTTACAATCTTAAGAGCATGAATTACAGGGCACACATCTTCAGAGTATACATACCAGAATGAAGAACTAATAGCTAGGTGTGAACTCCACAAGGGCAAGGACTATGGCCGTCTTTTCGCCATAGTATCTCTAGCACCTACTACGGTGCCTGGCATACAGAAGCCAGTCAAGTTTGTTGAATAGACCAATTAGAAATTTCATGAAGTAGCTCTCCAATTACACACCCATGGCTTTTACGAAAGAATGGCTCTATCTCTTCAAACTAGTAAGCAGGTTCATGGAGTAGTAAGAGGATGTGCCCAGCCAGCTGGATCAGTCAAAATAACCCTAGTGACCAACAAGGTAGCAGATATCACAACCAGATTGCCTTTACATCCCTTGTGTTTTTACTCTTGTTTCCAACTTCATGTTGGTATTTCTAGGTAGAAAGACTGCACTTGGCCCCCCGATATGAAATGCAAGACTTCTACATTCCTGTGCACTCCTGAAATATTTTCATTTACTACTTTTCCTTAATGGCCCAGAATTAGTATAACCTACTGGTAAACAACCATTCTGAACATCTCCCAGCTTCCCCCAAATCAAGCACTCTCTAGGTGGTTCTCTTCTCCAGGAATACTCTTTTTTACTTCCTGGGACCCAGATCAAATATCACCTCTCTGAAGTTTTTCCCAATACCCTAAGCAAAACTAGTGGCCTCATGCCCTTTGCTTGCCCCTCTAATAGAGCACATACACACTCCATCATAGTTATATTTATTTCCCTCACCGATTTGAGCTCCTTGAAAGCAAAGATCCTACCAAACAGATGTTCAAAAAATATTGGTTGAATACATGAATAGATGAACTTAGTTTCATTAAGCTATAAACTGAGATGAATTGTTATACTTTGAACACTAAAAAAAAAATCACTGCTTTGAAGAGTTTGATTTCCATTTTGTTGTCTTTTGGGGAGGTTGTTGGTTTAGCTTTTTGAGTTTTTTTTTTCAAATGTGTTAACTTTGAAGGAGATAACCTGGGGGAAGGAATTGCTTAGATAGAAATAAGAGAAATAAAAGTATTAATACTGTCTTTCTGCTCTGATCCTGCTCACCTAATTTGCAGGGGTTTATATTTTAAGGTGACTAGAGGGATATGGGGCAAGTCCCTTTCAACGTATAAAGTTCATGAGTCAAGCAACAAGTCCTATTAAACCCAGAAGGAGACCAAATAGTAGATAAAAAACTGACAAAGCAGGAGTCAACAAGGAAGAGCTTACTTTGAGGAACATGAACACAAATATAATCTCAAGGTAGTACAGACTAGAAAATGGTGTTGAATGTTAGCAATAAAACTTGAACTGGACTGTACTGCTAAAAACCATTACTAAACAGACAATACGGATGGACCTTGAGGGCATTTTGCTAAGTAAAGTCAGTCAGACAGAGAAAGGCAAATATAATATGATCTCACATATATGTGGTATCTAAGAACAAAAACAAAACAGAAGCTCATAGATCCAGAGAACAGATTGGTGGTTGTCAGGGGTGGGAGTTGGGGAAGGGAAGGGAAGAGGTGAAATGGGTAAAGAGGGCCAAAAGGCACAAATTTCCAGTTATAAAATAAGTAAGTCAAGGGGATGTAATATACAATGTGGTGACTATAGTTAATACTGTATTGTATATTTGAAAATTGTTAAGAGAGTAGATCTTAAAAGTTCTTACTTTAAGAAAGAAAATTTATAACTATGTGTGGTGATGGATGTTACCTAGATTTATAGTGGTGATCCTTTCACAGTATATACAAATATTAAATCATTATGCTGTACACCTGAAACTAATTTAGTTATGTCAATTATATCTCAGCTAAAACAAAAACATGCAGCCCCTGCCACACACACAAATCCTTCACAAAACAAAGATACACTGGAAATTTAAGTCAATTCCACAAATATTTAATATGTATTGTGTTGCTCACTAAATAAATTGTAGCTAAGAGAGCAGGACTAAGAATAAGCATAAAAATTCTACCTAAATATAATCATGCCTTTCAGAAAAGATGAATAACAATAGTATAGTATATGGTAAAACAATGGAAATCAGAATTTGACAGTTGTCAAACAGAAAATAATGATAAACTGTGAAAACGGACTCAGCATTATCCCTAAGAAATACTTGGTTTTGTTTAAGGACTGTTAAAGATGAAACAACAGGTTGCTTAATAGTCCGTTTTCCTTGAAAAAAAAATGAATGTTAATATTTGACTCTGTTTCCAAAAAACCTATTTTTAATTGTAATTTTAGTCTCTTAACTAAATTTCTCCCATGGTCAACAGCAGGTACTACAGAACTAAAGATTAAATGGGATTCAAGTTCTAGGATAAAAAAGCAAAAGTAAAAAGTTAAGGACACCCAAGTCAGAGAAGGAACCCAAGAGAAGAATTTGAGGATTATAGTTGGTATACAGTATTAGGTGTCTCCAACAAACAATTTCAAAAGAAACTTCTCAAAAAATGTAATTCTAAAATGTGTTACATGGGTTCAAATTCCAGCTATGCTACTCCCTGTGAATGAATCATATAACTTCTCTGCGCCTCAATTATCCTCATCTAGAAAAGGGGGATGATGATAGTATTACAATTTCACAGTAACCCTCATATTAGGGTTAAATGAACTAATTCATGAAAAGTGTTTAGACAATTACCTGGCATATATCCAGCCATTAAGGGTTAGTTGTTGCTATTCCCCCATAATTTAGACAGAAATGGAACAGAAGAATTTAATTTATCTGTGGGGAGGACATAGATGGTCAAGAGAGGCACCACAGCAAGCTTAATAGTTCTTCTAGTACAAGAGGCCAGATAGAATGAGGCATTTATCTAAAGGCCAGCTGCTCACTCTCTTATTAGATGAGTAGAGTTCCAAACCTACCGAACCAAGGGACCATATCTCACTATGTAGCTTTTTTATTTAACCCTCATAATTTTGTTTTCACAGAAAAAGAAACCCAGGTGCAAAAAATTTATCAATAGGCCCAAGGGTCACATCTCTCCACTCCGTTTTAGACTTTGGAAGTGGGAGTGATGTTCCACTTTTCTGTTGAATTTGCTTTTATTAAACTGGTCTTCCAGGGTTTTATGAAACCTGGGGAAAATAGCATGAATTTACCGTATCAACAGACTGACCAAGCAGGACTAGGGAAGAGTTACTTCATAGAATCAGTTGATGTCCAGTTAGAGTGACACCAAGACTCTCAGAAAAGAGCAAGCTAGGCCAATGGGAATTTAGTCTGTGTAAATTAGACAGCGTAGATTCAGATCGAGTCTGAACAACCTGAGAGTGGGGACTGAGAAAAATTGTTTTAGGCAGAATCCAATGTTGGGAGATGGCAGGATTTAAGTGAACAACAATTTTTAAACTCTGATGTCAAGAAATCAGTGAACAACCAAAGAAGGTGGTTTGGATGCACAGGGATAGGGGCCTATGATATGTAATGATTACCAAGGATACTTTAATATGAGGCATTAGTGGACTGGGAGAGAGATCAGCAGCTATAGTGAGAGCTTATCAAAATAATCTTTTGATCAGTCAACAGTATTTATTGAAGTCTGATGCACAAGGCAAAGTGGAAGGTAACACACAGTGGTAAAACACCAAATGTCATTTATATTTCTAAACATTTCATTACTTTTTTCTAACAGTCAAGTCAGTAAGTGAGGTAGTTACTGGCTGGTCTACACTAAACCATTACTAAATTAATGAATATGCCTTCAAGCAAGTGGAATAAAGGGGTGGGGAGACTGGATGAACCAGTTGATGGGGCTAAAAAAAGGCACTTCTGTATAATAACCAAGCGTTTTTATAGCACTTTTACCTTTAGTAAGTCACTTTCACATTTATTATTCTCCCAGTTACAACTCTAAAGCCTACAAGGGAAGGCAGTTAATGTTTTTATTTAACTGATGAGGACACCAAGGCCCAGAAAGCCTTATTGACTTGTTGCAAACACATGTCAGTTGCAGGGGCACTAAGAAGCCAGGCTTCCTGCTTCCTTGACCATTGAGTCTTTCCACTGAGCCACACTGCCAGGAACAATCAAGCGGCTTGGAAATTGGGGACAAAACCCCGTGGTTAGAGCACTCGCACTTCACATTTGGGCCTGAACCTGTTGCCCACGCCGCCTCAATGGGAGGAGGGTGGGTTGCTTGTCGTGGTTTGGGTTGGGAGATAATGGCAGGATCCCTTCCTCTGTGGGAATCAGCTGGTTACTTACTCATACTGCCCGTTCCTTTGAGCTAGGGTCAGGGTGCAGGGTTCCCGGAGAGGACCCTTCATCTCCATACCCTCGACAGTATGCAGGCGCTAGTCAAGGGTCTCCTCTAGAAGCGCAGCCAGGGAGGGGTGGCGCGGTGCCGGGCGGAGGGAGGCTCCCGCCCCTCTGCCCGAAATCCCCCGTGCCCCAGACATCGCTTCCCGCGCCGGGTCCCCTACCCAGCTCGGCTCGGCCTGTGGGCCTGTCGTTCCCCCACCCTTCGGCTGCGTGCCGCAGTCCCCCAACGACCCCCAGCACACACACACCACCCCCGCGCGGCCTCCCCTCCCCCTTCTCTCAGGCGGATACAGCGAGGGGCTGGGCTCCGACCGGGAGCGGCGGCTCCATCAGCGCGACCTCCGGGCTCAGCTGGGCTGCGGACTACAAGAGGATCCGACGACGCTGCCTTCCGCGTCCTCACTCCCACCCTCCTCGGCTCCGCGTCGTTTGAGTTACAGTTCCGCTCCGAGAGCCGGGAGCCGGGAGCCGAGACCTTGGAACCAGGAGCCGAGAGCTGGAGCCTGAAGCCGGTAGCCAGAAGCTGGGAGCCAGGAGCCTGACCCGAGAGAGAGCGGCGCCTCGCGCCCCAGTCAGTTTTCCAGGCCGCCGCAGAGTCCGCCCCCTGCGGCCAACCTGGGGAACTGCAGCGAGACACCGGACGGACGAGGGGCGTCTAGACCACGTCCAGCAAGGAATATGTTTTATATACTGCCTGTGACACCAGAGTTGTTCAGGTGACTTTGAAGATTGCCATAGAAACAAAACACACTCATACCTACGGGAGAACTCTAATGTGTTGGGCCAATAGGTTTCACATCATCCAGTCAAAAAATCCTTACTACAGTTAAAACGCACCTTGCGGATTATCCTTCATTTCAGATGTTCTCCCCTTCCCCTTCTTGCTTCCACCCGCGAATTAGGAAAAATCCCCAAAGCTCAGACCTTTGCTCATCCTTCACGCCTGCTCCAGGTGACCTCTAAGCAAAGACCAAATATATATCCCTGGCCCAGAGCCGTTGCCTAATATACCACATTGTTAACACAACACTGGCCCACAGAACTAACTCACCATCATTTCACACAGGCATCCAGGCTCGAAACTTCAAAGCCATATGCTTTATTCCTCTCTCTTAATTTTCTGTATCAATCAGCCAACAAACCTTGTTAATATTTTCTTTGGAATTACTTTTAGATTCTTTGTTTTCTCTCCATCGCACTGCCATCATTTTATTGTTAACCCATGTGATACTTCTTTTGGCCATTTTACTCTCTTAACACTCAGAACATTTTTCCCAGAGTAATGTTACCATTTGCTCAACAGTCTACAGCAGACCAGATATCAAGACCGATTTTAAACCTAGAGTAATTAAGACAGTGTGGGTTGGAGCTAAACCAATGAAACAGAATTCAGAGCCCCCAAACAAACCCACACATATATGGAAAGTTGATGTGCAACGTATGTGACATTTGAAATCAGTGGGGAAAGAATGAATTATCCACTAAATGGTGCTGGGGCTCTTGATCATCCATATGGAAAATTATAAAATTAGATCCTTACCTCACACCATAGAGGAAAAATTCAATTCCAGGTGGATTCAACATCTAAACATGAAAAGCAAAACTTCACAACTTTCAGAAGAAAATAGGAGAATATCTTTGTGACCTTGGAATAGGGAATGAGAATGACTACTTAAGACACTAGACAGCACAAACAATAAGGAAATTGATGACACACTTAACTACATTAAATTTCCAGATGTATGTACTTCAAGACAACATAAACAAGTTAAAAGACAAGCCACAGACTGGGAGAATATACTTTCAAAGTGTCTAACTGACAAAGGCTAATCTATGAGGTTCTATGCTTCTCACTGCCATCACCTTTCTGACTTCCTCTCCCACCACTCTCTGCAGCCCACTCTGCTTAGTCACACTGCTCATTGCTATTCCTAGGACTTGCCAGGCACACCCATGCCTCAGGGCCTTTGCACTTGCTGTTCACTCTGCCTGCATTCTCACCTCCTTCAGGTCTTTGTTCAAATGTCACTTTTTCAGTGGGGCCTTCCTAAACAACTTTATTGAAAACCGCAACTCAAAAATCGCCTTACCCAATCAAGTAAACACATGCTCCCTATCCATCTTCTATGTTTATTTTTCTCTGTAGGATTTATTGCTATCCATTTTTCTATTTTACTTATCAATCTCATTTATTGTTTCACTTCCCCCACTAGATGTAAGTTCCATGATATCAGGGGCTTTGTCTGTTTTGTTCATAGCTGCATTTCCAGAACCTAAAATCATACCTGGAACAAAGTAGATACTAGAAAACTACCGATTAAATTGATTAAAGAATTAATATCCAGAAGGTATGAGAACTCCTATAAATCAGTAAGAAAGAGAAGAAACCCAGTAGAAAAAGTGACATAATATATGAATAAGCAATTAATATCCAAAGAAACCCAAATGGCCACTAAAGACATGAAAGGCTGCTTCACTTTGTTACTCTTCAGGAAAACTGAAAATTAAAATGAAATACCATTTCACAGCCATGGTTTGGCAAAAATTTTTTAATTTATTTTTTCCATTTTAAAGATGAGGAAACTGAGACTCAGAGAAGTTTAGCAATTTGCCCATTAGCTAGTAAAGGGCAGAATTCAGGCTTGTGTTTGTCAAACTCCAAAGCCTGAGCTTTTTAACCAAACACATGGTGTTCATTCAGTATCAACAGTGTTTATTTAGACTGTTCTATGTGCCAGGTACTATGGTAACTGCTTTCCCTGAATTTTCACATTTAATCTGATGAATTGAAGTCCAGAGCAAAAGGTTGGCAACTTGAATAAGAAGGGAGCAGGCGTTGCTGGAAAGTGGTAGTGAATCCAGAAAAGTTAATAAAGGGTTTTAGAGCAACAGAGACAACCCACCCAGAAGCAGATGACATGAATCTCGATAGTGGTCCAAGCCAGTATGAGTCTGTAACATTCTTTGGCAATTCTCAAAGCAGGAGTAGAGAAAATATACCAGAACGGGGCATTAAGCTTGGGAATTCATATAGCAGGTGAAGCAGGTCACAGGGTGAAGGAGTCTAAGTGGTGTTTAGGATGCATTGAAACAGTTGACACTGAAGTCAAAGTTGGGTAGACATGTATCCCATCAGCCTAGGGCCAGCAGAGAGGAAGAAGGCAAGATGACTAATATAATAATTTCCCTAGGCCTGATCCAGCAGCAAATTGTTGTAGCTCCTTTTTTAGGATCACTTCGGGGACTGTGCTTACTTATGTGCTTCTGCATATGTTTAATTTTTGTAAGTTAGCTAAAATATTATTTTATCCACTACTGCCTCCTGACTTAGCTATTGTTAATGATACCACTGTTTAGTCACCCAAGTTTGCAACTTAAGGTTTGTCAGTGAGCCCTGCTTCTCCTTCACCTATGATATCCAATAACTCACGTTTTGCCGGTTCTATAACAAAGTCCTTACAGGAGAGTTCTGATCATCCTCACCTATCATTATCATTTTGCCTAACTAAGTAAAGGTCTTATGCCCTACCCTTGGATTTACATACAAGATACATCCAGTGCAAAAGGTTAAATGGTCAGTGAACAAAATTCAAATACGTGAAACTCTAACTTCAAGAAAACACAAGTCTCGCCAC
>JAQQAC010016209.1:108382003-108410866 GCA_029783875.1 Phataginus tricuspis | reverse complement strand
AAGTAGGAAATGCGTTGCAAAATTGAGATAAAAGATTAAGATGGGGCACAAGGATTTTTGATGTATAATAAAACTAGAATGCATCATTTATGGGTGGATTTTCTTTCCGTTTACAAGTAGACATACTGTAATTAAAAAACGGTAGGTAATTAAAATTATACTTTAGCGATCTCATGTGGCTTTGTCTGAATTATTATATGATACTATAAGACCAAATGCAAAGCTTTTAAGGGAAATTATCACCTTTCGCCGTGAATTAATTTTAAATTCAGTTGCTTAAGTGACATATTTTGCTGTTGCAAGGTTGACTAAACCGACAATTGTGGTGCTAAGTGAAAACGTGGAAAACAAGCATTTTAAGATCTATCCAGTACTTGGATCAGTAAGACAATATTGGTGATTAAAGCTGGGCCAGAAACCAAGCATCAGTATAAATCAAATGTTGGGAAATCCATAAATGCAACTAGGCACCTTCTATTCCCTAGCCTGGGCAAGTGTACGTGCTGAACACTTGTATGGCAGTAAAGGTTTTCGAATTTCCAGGTTGTAAATTTTTGAATTGTGAATCAATGAAAATTGGGCATGTGTAAAAAACCTATATAATCACTGAGTTGATGCATATATATTCTTGAACTCCAGCCTCATCAGAAATTGCCCTAATAGTACTTCATTTGTCTACTCAGCATAGGAAAATGAGGTGATTCCTGGCAGGGACTTTGGATATCTGAAGTTTGCTACTTTAGTCACTTTACATCTTTTTAATTTTCCTTAAACATCTAAATAGTACCAAAGCATATTCTTCAGTTCTTCCATTTGTGCCATTCCTTCAAATAAAGTAATTTGGTACTCTGCCTCCTCCAAATCGAAATACGTTGCACACTACCTTGACTCCTTAAATGGTATACTAAAAGGGCATGTCCTTTTCCTCATGTCCATCAGTTATTGTAGTCTGGCAGGGATAAGAGGCATTCAAGATCTAAGAGGCTGTTTCCCCTCAATTAAGTAACCACCACTTCCCAGACACATTCAGTATTGTGTTGATTTTTAAATAATTTTCCAAGCTACCCCCTCAATTGACAGGCTGTTAGCTATCACTTTTTAAATACTTCACCTACTTTAATCAGAAAGAAATTGTTTATGCTCAAGGGCATAGATATAACAAAATCATGAAATCATTTAAAACAACTGTAAAATGCAAAAATACAAGTGATGCAGCAGAGAGGGGGAAATAATTACACCTAAACACCAAGGAAAAGGGATGTTCCTGCAGTGGAACTCATGTTTTAGTCGTGGGCTGCTGCCATCCCTTCTTGCTGTTGACAGTGCTTTCTTCTCGTGGTCTTTACCATGTCACTTGTTGCTTTTTTAATTCTCTGTAGTATGGGAAGCCAGGTTATAAAATTTACTAGAATCGTGTATCAAATAAAAGAAAATATGCTCTAAATTAGAGAGCATTTTCATGATGCATAAAGTAGGTGAGACTTACTGTATAAGACTTGTGACATTTCGCTACAGAAAAGTATTTTTGCTTACCTTCTGGTTCTCTAACTTACTTGGTTTACCTGACAGTTGAATGACCTAACCCTGTGGAAATTGGAGTTGGTATTTTGGGTAATGAAAATGTCAAGAAAAAGGTCATGGTCTTTAAGACAGGGCATCTTGATGACCCTGTGCTGCATTCTCATGGCATCTAGTCTATACCAGATGATAAAATCCATAAGGAATTTATTGGAATATCTTAGTCATTTATCTTTTCTGGTATGAGAAGTGTATTTTTGAAAACATGTATGAAGGAGCAAGTTTAGAAACTAGGTGTTTTAAAATTTGTTGTGGAAGATAGGGCCAATTAAGTAATTATCCACAGCTTTTAATAGCATGCTCAAGATTTTAATTAGCATATAATTAGATTTTTATGGTATTCTACTGCAAAGAAAGCAAAAAAGTAAGGAGTAAAATTTTTTCTAGTATTAAAGCTTTCATTTACAGGCCATATTATTAGATCCATACTTGTGTATATTAGGTGGAGTAATTTTTGCTACTTTGAAATTTGAAAACTAGACTTCATTTAGCTTTTCAAGGAATGATAAAGGTGTGGATTTAGTTACAATTTTCCTTTACTTACTGCTTTGAAAATAAAATAGGATTTATAGTATATGTGACAGTTTAAAAGTGTGGGATTGAGAGGATTTTAGCAGTTTTCTGTTCTCATACATCCAGGATTACATTCAAAACATCCCAAGTGGATGATATATCCATGAGATGCTGTAAATCAAGACCGCTGTTTTTTGGACTAAGACTGAAAAATATCTGATCAGTGCTCCAAAGTAGAACCCTGACAAGGACCAAATTATGTTATCTTAGTTTGGATTTCCTCAAAAAACATTTTAGTAAATGTTGGAAGACATATTCATTAACTATTGGAGGCATATTTTTGTTATGTTTAAGATCACATTCTGTTGTTGATTTATGACCTCTAGGTTTTCAGGAACAGATTGACAAAAGCCATGAGTAAGTGGACATAATTTCTTTAGTTTTAACAAACAGATTTGTGTTTTGACTTGAGCAAAGTCTTTGTTAAAAGTGAAATAGTCTCAGGTTTGGTATTAACGGTTAGATTTGTGTTTTTATTATTTAGTTTCTTGATTTCCTACAGGGAAGGGTGTGTATTCTGTATACCTGCTTACATTTACAGGTACGAGCTTGTCTTTACAAAGGATAGGATGAATGAGAGAACCCTCAGATAATTTCAGTATTTTTAAGTAGCTGATTTATGTTAGTTTTCACTAAATTACAGCTTTTTAAATAACAAAGGTTAATAGTTCATAGCCCTGAGAAACTGCTTCTGCAAAGTATTTATGTTCTATAGTTTAAAATGGTTTTCTTTCTAGTTGGAGAAAATCGCATAAGCCAAAAGTTTGAAACTGCACTATTTCATTATTTTAAATATAAGTGATCATGTTGTATTACATAAAAAAGTCTAAATGTTCTAATTAGAACATGAAAACAATTAAAGAACAGTGTATTTTCAGGAACAGAAACCAGTCTTTTCTTCTGAAAGTCTGTCTTTTTTCCATTACATAAAGAAGTGTTTCTGAGAATTATTATTTACTTTCCTTGAATTCTTTGGTTCATGGTTGATAATATTAGCATAGTCTATATTTTAAATCTCCTATTCAATGGTTATACACTTTCTTACAGTTTAAATTAAAAAACAGGTGAAAAGGCTCAATGTTTCACCTCTTGGTTTTAATTTTAATTAGTATTATTTCTCTGACTTTCACAATTCTTTGGATTTTTTTGTTAGACCTCAAGAGCACAGAACTGGATTAATCATAAGCCCTGCTTCATGACAAGCTCTCATCACTGGTTCATGCATGGCTCATGTTGATTTATTTAGTATTTAAATTGCCTTTTACTTCTTCAAATGAGAATGTTGACCACTTTTAAGACCTTGCTTTGCAATTTGATGATTTATTTTCTTATAAATTCTAGAAAAACGTTACTCCGTTTCAAATCAAATTTGCTGCTAAAGCCTCTAAATCTGAAAAGGAAATGGACTCAGAATATGAAGAGAAAATGGTAAGTATATTCTTGGGTAGTATAGTAAATACTATAGGTGATTTCTATAGGGGAGATGTGAAAGGTTAAAATATATATGTGTATATATAATGGGTACAGAAGCATAGATTTTAGAATTGGGAAGTAATTTAATATATAATCCATCATAAATAGATTTATGTTGAATAAGTGAATCTCTTCATTTTTATACGAGGAAATAAAGGATCAGAGAAGCTATATGGAATAGTTGGGACCAGAAGCCATATCTCTACACTTTTGTTCAGTGCTCTTTACACCATAATAAGGTGTTATATACTAGAGATAGTTTATCCACTAAGTGAAAATATCAGTGGCAATATCATTATGTCTGAGAGAAAGCAGGTCACAAAGCCACTGGTACATTTTTTTTCCCCCTTGCTCCTTGCTTTTGGATATATGAATATACGATACATAAATGCTACACATTATGAAACATATAATGCAGTAATACATCTTGAGGAAGGATATTTGCCCAGCACATGAAAATATTACATACTTAAGCAGTATAATCTTAGTTATGCCCACCTACTGCTTTGTTATACATTTAATTATTTAACTTTTAGTCACTGAAATCCATAATTTACTTTTAATTTTAACTAGACTTCTATGCCCTGGGGTCTTTCAAAACCAGTGAACTTGGTTAACTCAAAAGTTAAATTAACAGATAGTTGGAACTGAATTTTTTGAGTGGTTGTTTTTGCAGGAATATTGTAAAAATAAGTAGAGATGAAGTACATTTTTTTCGTTGTTCACAGCGATTTTACAAAACTCCCTGCCTTAATGTTTTAAAGCCACATCTAACATAGATAGTTAATGTTTTAACAACTCTAAAAACAACATTCCAGTGAGGACAACATAAAATAGAAAGGTTTTGGCTTCCTGCCAGCTACTGGTCTGAATATATTTGTCTAATTCTTGTATTTATATTAATGAACTCTTGTAAGTTTCTGGTGTTATTAATTATGCATCCTTCATTAGCAATCAAATCCTCTCTACCCTGTGGTCAGAAAGTGACTGGGAATTTAAAAAATCATCTTTTTTTCTTTATCTAGTATGATGTATACATCTTTTGATCTAAGATTGTTAATGAAAAAAATTTATTGCACTTATATGGTACAAATTATATGAACTTTTAAAATTTATTGAGAAATTTATATGCCAGTTTTTAATAGTTAAGATATATTAACTATTTCCTTTATGTATGTGTGTATATTTTTTCTCTTAAATCCTGCTCACTTTGGGGAGAAACTTTATATATTGTTAGCATAAAATTCAATTTTCCAGATTACCATAATTGAAGAGAGAAATGTTTGTTACGTTCTTGTGCCATGACAGTGAAATATTTTGAGATGAGATGACACTCTTTTGTAAGATTCCAATTATGTCTAGATGCAGCTTAAAAATTCTTAAGAGTTCAGTTTATGGTGTGTGTATGTATGTGTGTGTGTATATATATATGTGTGTGTGTATAAAATACGTAACAGTTAATAACTAGTGTTTTGTATTTATTTGGGATATATCATATATTATGATACTTAATTTTGTTAACTGTTTACGAAAAGAAAATCATGATTTGGAAAGAGAATTTACTATTTGACCCTGGCTCTTTAAACAGGGTACTTCCCATTAGGGTATTTACTAAGTCTGTCAGATCACTTGGCTTCTATTCAAACTATCTGAAAAAAGCATTTTCAAATTCTTCTAACTTAATAGCTGTGGGAGCTTGGGCAAGTTACTTACATCTTTGTGCTTCAGTTTTATCATCTGTAAAATGGGAATAATATTTTATTTAAATTTTATTTAAATTTATATAAAATGGGAATAATATTTTATTTAAATATTAAAACCTGATAGGTTTACTAAGAAAATTGAATGGGTAGTATGCTTAAAATGCTTAGAATATAGTACAAAGTAAATGTACTTATAAATGTTTGTTAAATAACTTTGAATGAATAAAAAAGAAAATCATTACATTTTCTTTTGTGTTGAAAATTAGAAAGCGGACCGAGCAAAAAGATTTGAATTTTTACTGAAGCAGACAGAGCTTTTTGCACATTTCATTCAACCTTCAGCGCAGAAATCTCCAGCGTCTCCTCTGAACATGAAATTGGGACGTCCTCGGATAAAGAAAGATGACAAGCAGAGCCTAATTTCTGCTGGAGAGTAAGCTGACATCTCTCTCCACTTCCTTCTCTCTCTCCTTCCCTTTCTTCCTTCTTCCTCCTGTCCTTCTTTCTCTCTTCCCTCATACTCTTTCCGTTTTCACTTGTTCAGTATGATTCTGTATTCAAAAAATAGGTTATTGCAGTGTAAATATATTTCAGAGACAACAATATGTGTTTTCTCACTAGAAATCAGTAAAAATGTAGGTTGGCTCTACCAACCTCTAAGCAAGCCCTGAGATAACTCATTTTTTCATAAAAGATACTAGCAATGTAAACTGACTTAATTGCTGCCTTAGCATTTGGGTTGAGTATGAAGGCTTTTTTTTTTTCATTTCAGCTACCGCCACAGGCGCACAGAGCAAGAAGAAGATGAAGAGCTACTGTCAGAGAGTCGAAAAACATCTAATGTATGTGTTAGATTTGAGGTGTCACCTTCGTGTAAGTATTTTATCACGGTGTTTTTTTCAGTTCGTTTTTAGAAAAGTTTTACTCGATTATGTTAATGAACGTATGAAACAGCCTTGATTTTTTTCTTTCTTTTCAGATGTGAAAGGAGGACCCCTGAGAGATTATCAGATTCGAGGACTGAACTGGTTGATCTCTTTATATGAAAATGGAGTCAATGGTATTTTGGCTGATGAAATGGTAAGGAATAAAAAGCACATCTTCAGTTATTAATAATTTTTACATAAATTTGAAATACCTGAGCTCAGTTGCCCCCCTGAGGCCTGGAGGCACATTGCTTTTTTTAGTTATAATGTAAAAGGCATTTGTAAACTCTAGAATTGTTTCTTTATCTAACCTCTAGAACATACACTTCCATAGGCCACAAAATTCGTACTGAGATTTCTTCAATGGTTGAAAACACTTCATTATACTTTTGTTTTTGTTTGCATTTTGGCTTCCAGGAAGCTTGGAGCCAACATGAATGCTGAAATGGAGCACCAAAGTAGCTCTTAGTTGTCTGCCTATTGTGTCCATTGTGCCTTTTCGTATTCGTACCTTCTAGTCTTACTTGCCCTTGGCCTTTCATTATTTCTATTTTACCATTAATTTGGCCCCATGTTGTCACTGTAGGCTACCTGAAATTGTTTTCATTATAGGTTATCTGAAATCCTTTTGGTAATGAGGTCAGGTATTTAAGCCAAGCAGTGAATGAATAAATGAATAAACCGAACAGTAAATAAATGAATGCATGCTTGAATGAATGTAAATATCTTCATGTGTGAGCAGTCAGAAAGTGAATAAATGGAATAAAGAACAACAAGTAGTCTTGATATAGCAGAGTGCCAGGTAGGGGTCAGGAGGGAAGTAAGCTAAGGAATGATGGACATACAAATAAAAAGACTAAAGAGAACAAATAAGGCCATTTTAGATGCTAATTCAGCAGATCAGGGGAATATATGAAGGCTTAGATTGGTATTTTAAGACCATATGAATAAGATGGGATTTGAGAGAGGGCAGGGGGAGTTCTGGATATATATGATATATGACCCAGTGATACTCATATCTCTTTGACTCCAGAGCCATATTTGCAATCACTCTGATCCAGGAGAGCCACTGTTTATGCTCTATAGTGTGTAGTGTAGTAGTCAAGCCCCGAGTTACTCATCCCTGGCTGAGCAACTAACTCTTAGGTATATGGCAGGAGGTCCTTCAAATCAAGGGTCTGTAGCTCCTTACATTTAGTGTTCCAGGTTGCAGACTAGAGTGAGCTCATAGGGTGAGGAGCTTGGTTAATTGGAGAACACAAAGCCTAGGATTATTTGCCCTAAGGACCTCTTGACTGCAGCCTGTCCAAACATGAAGGATGTAAAGATACTAAATATTGAACTTACTAAAAAAGGGAAAGACACTTTAAGGAGTATAGACAATTTGGGAAAAAAATCAAGAAAATAAAAGTTACAATTCTGCTACCTAAAAGTAACCACAGTTAACATTTTGGCATATTTCATTTTAGTCTTTTTTTTCCTGCAGATGTATTTATTTTGCATAGTTGAGATCATATTGTATATATAACTTGGTATTCTGATTTCTTCACATTCACATATATATATTCCATATAATTTTACATTTTTGTAAAAATAGTTGTTAATTACCATGTAATAATCCTAGGGAGGTAAGGTACCATAATTTTACTCATTTTTTATCATAATTTTATTCATCTCCTCCCTTTCTGCAGTCATTTGGATTGATTGATGTATAGCACATATAGTATATATTGTGTGTGTATAAATAATATATTGGTTGATGTATATGTATATATATGGCTTATAGTAGTGCTATTATGAGAACTCTTATAATTTAGTTTTTCTACATCTCTCAGATTTTTTTCCATAGGATTCCTAGAAGTGGAATTATGTGGTTATAGAGTATAAACATTTTCAGATTTAGATGCATAGCACCCATAAAACCATCTCATTAAATGAAATATCAGATAGGATAAACACTGTAAAAATAGCTTTAAGCTTAGGTTTATAAAAGAAAAAATACACATCTTACATAGAGATAAAGCCAGAAACTGTTCTAAAAGGCCATACAGCATACAATACAGTTCCCTTTCCATGGGTTAGGTGGTAGGTTCATGGATATTCAATATATTATTTTATAAAAAGTCTGCTGGACCAGGTGATCTCTCAGGTTCCTTCTGGATGCAGAGTTCTTTGAAATTCTGTTCTTTTATGGTTCCAGAGGTCTGCAAGGGTGTGAGATGTAAGTGAAGAGCCACTTGCCCCTTGAGATGCATGTAAGTCTGAATATTTCATGCCTGGGCCGCAATAATCTTGGGGACAGTGGGAAAGAAATACTGGTATCTAAGCAGGCTGGAAAAGGAAATGAGTTTTTGTGAAATACACACACAAAACTTAATTTTGCAACTAGTAGAAACAAGTACGTAGTAGAGTAGAAGTCTCCTAAATAGAAAGTTGTTTTGTTGAGTAGCTTTCTACCTGCAAGTTCCTGGTTTCTCTTTGTGCTCACAGCAAGTACTAAATTGGAATGGTTATTCACTTAAAAAAAAGTTTTTTTTAACTTTTCCCTCCCTGAGTTAGTTGGCAAATATCTTTTTTGTAATGTTGTTACTAACAAAGGGTTTCATTAATTAAAAAAAAATCTGTGGATTTTTTTTTTCCTTGTGTGATAATACAGGGTCTTGGTAAGACTCTACAAACAATTGCTTTGCTTGGTTACCTGAAACATTACCGCAACATTCCTGGACCTCACATGGTGTTAGTTCCAAAGTCAACTTTATACAACTGGATGAATGAATTTAAACTATGGGTTCCCTCTCTCCGTGTTATTTGTTTTGTTGGAGACAAGGATGCGAGAGTAAGTGAGAAATGGGTTTAAAAAGGCAATCAAGAAAACTTCATTTCTGGGATTAACTTGCATACTAGTGCCAGAAAAGACATTTAAGTTGACCACTACTACTAAGTAATGCTTAAGTTGTGCTTATTACTCTGTGTTAGGCTCTGTTGTAAGTGCTTTTTATATATTAATTTACTTAATTCTCACAACACTCATATGAGGTAGATGTGTTACTTATTAACACAATCCATTATTATGCTTATCTGCAATCACTTTCACTTAGCTCATTAACCTAAGCATTTTTGAGTTGCACCTTTAAGTGACTTTTTATAAAAAAAATCTTATTTTATTTACCATATATCTTATCAGTGACTCTATCATTTGTGCATTTTGACAGCAAAAATGTGTAAATTGGCGTGACTTAATTTTTTATGTTTAAATTTTTGATTTTTGACTTTGACTTGGTATCCATGCCCATGCACACACACACAAATGGAACCTTTTCTGTTTGTATTGAGAGCCTTCTGTTTTGTGTTTATGCATAGACACAACTTTCAGTTTTGGTCTTTGAATAGAAAAATACATGTCTGCACACATTTTTAGATAGTATTAGAAACTCTGGGCTCTTGCTTAAATTAGCTATTTGTCAATCTAGTAAGCTATAATTATTATAGGGCTGTAGAATTAATCTAAAAATAATAATTTATGCACAAATACCAAAATGCATAATCAGCTTAGAAAGCATATTATTAAACTTGTCTTTATTTTGCCTCCAGAGAACATAGTTTAGGATAAATCTTTATTCTATTTTACCTATTTCGATAGATTATCAAAAGATATCCTCAACAGAATGGTAGCATAATGAATTATGTAATTTTATCCTCATCTTGCTTGAAGAAAAATTACTTAAATTTATTTAAATTTACCTTAGAAATAATTTGAATAGTGAAATAATTCATAAATTTAGAATTATAAGCTTGATTCTTCCCTACGCCTAATATTTGCCAAGTAGCAAATTAGTCCCTTAGAACTCTTTCTGATCCCTGCTGTTATTTAATGTAATACCACTGCTTAATAAAACTTTCCATTTCTGAAGTATTAATTTTTACTGAAATTATTTCCTGAAGATCATAACCAAAAGAGAAATATCTAGGCTTGTGTTTTCATAATGTCTCAGTAAATAAAAATGTATGTCAGTCGTTTTCAATTATATGGAATCCAGGGATTTCATGAAGTATCTCTGGAGTTTTAAAGAAAAGCAGATGTGTTTAATTTGTGACTGCCCTATCTCTACCCCATGGGATGTTGGGATTATTCTTGTGGTTTCAAAAATTTCTTAATCTTGAAAACCAATATTCAAAGTCAGTATTTTTCAAATTGCCCCTCATTAATAGTTTGGGAATTCATCTTAGTGCATGGTAACAATAATTTTTTAAAAATATTGAGATAGAATAGAATAGAAAATACCAGAGTGTTTCATGCATAGTAAGTATATCTATTGCTTCTTTCTACATAGATGTAGGTGTATACTGGATTGCAACCTAAAGTGTAATTTGACTGTGGGCCATGGTCAAAAGAGTTTGGAAACCAGTAATTATTAATTATATAAATAATGTACCATATTCAACATTCAAAGATTGATGTTGGTATGTATAGAGAAAATCCAGGTCATTATTTATAGACAGACTTGAAACTCAGTACCACATAGGATAGATATATTGGGTCTTTCTAGTTTCCTGGCCTTTTGTAAATATAAGAGGTCAGTATTTTCGTAGTCAAAATTTTGATGTAGGCTACAACAGTTGTTCAATTGAGCTGGGAAATTGTTAGAGATACTCCTGATCCTGTCTGATGCTAATGTGGTCCTGAAGTATGTAGATGTATGATTACCAAGCATGGTTTTTGGCCCTTCTTTTTCTGCTCCAGAGGCATCAAAGATCATGGACATGGAAACAGGAGATCTGTCTTTAGTTCTGACTTTGCTACTGACTGTATGATATTGTCTCCTATAAAATGAGAGCCTTTGGATTATGTGATCTTAAATGTTCTGTCCAGATATTGAAATCTATCAAGCAGTTACACAATTTCAAAGCAGAGATAATTCAAATTAAAAATAAATGTATGTTCCATGAATCTGTAGAAGGAATCATTAAAATATGAGTGTTTCACAAAATCAAAGGATTACGTGTTTTCAGGACCAAATGGGATCTGACACCCTGGCTCTTTTTATTTTGTCTCTGACTCCCTAATATCTTAATTAACTATTTTAATATGATCACTTCCCAGGGTGCAGCTGAGTTCTCTACAAAGGCCTTTTTTCTGTCCTCTACTTCAGTCCAGGCAATCCTTTAACACATAGTGGGCACTAGTGAATATTTGTTGAATGAGTCCATAGTGTGTTTGGTGCATAACTGAATTTATGAAATAATCACTTGGCAGCTAACAGTTAATTTTTGTCTGTGCACTGTAATTTCAGATTTATAGATTTTCAGATTTACTAATCAGCACCTTATTATGGATTTTGTTGCTCCCTGTTAACTTTTGTGGTTTTATTTTGTCCTATAACATCTGGAATTCAGTTCATATAAGTTAAAAATGCTCTCAGTCAAGTTGAGTACCATGTTGGCCACTCCCTGTGAAGATTTAAAAATAGTTTTAAATAGTCTCACCATTTTAAATAGCCTTCTCTACCAGATAGAACAAATCCTCTTTCTGAAATCATATTTGTAGCCTCATAACATCAGGAAATTCACAAAAACACATGAATGGGCTTTCATGACCCTTAACAAAGTATATGATTCATCCCTGCTAAAAGGAACATAGAAGAGATCCCAAAAGATTGGCATTACTCTTGTATATTGAGTTCTTACCATTTGTTTAAACTACATCATGGTAATGCTTGTATCTTGTTACGAATATGGTATTCAGAAAGTAATTACTTTGCTCATGTCCTTCTGGACCCCTTATAATAAGAAGAGGGAGCCTAGTGGTTTAGTTATCTTCTGGTGGTATGCACTCCTCCAGTTCATTCAATATACCATACTTATTTAAGGGAAGCTTTTGCTTCTCTTGTGCTGCTGAATAATATTAGCATGTCATCCAGATAATTGATCATAAAGGTACCTTTGGGCCTCAGTTTTCCTATCTCAAAAGTGGATGATACTAAATGATTCCCAGGGTCTCTTAGAACTCTTAATATTCTCTTGATGTTTTAATTTTGTGCTCATCTGGTCGGCATATTCTAACAATAAGTAACTATTTTGAATTAGGCTCTTTTTATTCGTGATGAAATGATGCCAGGAGAATGGGATGTTTGTGTTACTTCTTATGAGATGGTAATTAAAGAAAAATCTGTATTCAAAAAGTTTCATTGGAGATACCTAGTCATTGATGAAGCTCACAGAATAAAGAATGAAAAATCCAAGGTAAGCCAGTTCTCAATATCTTTAATTTTCTTTTAATTGACCATGGCTCTTTGCTCACTTCCCTGTATTCAAAATAAAAAAGTGATTGTGATTTTATTCGTGGACTGTGAGTGAAAATTGGCTTGTAAAATGGTTTTAAAGTTTAAATTACTGAATACATGGCAAATGAAAATCGTGCAGTTTTTAATGTAAAGAAACTTAGGTGGGGGCTCTCTTGTCCCCTCCGGGCCTGAGCCAGGAGCTCTGTCCTCTCGCTTTATCTCTAAATAAAAGCCTCTGCCTTGCTCGCCTAAAAAAAAAAAAAAAAAAAAAGAAACTTAGGTGTTCATTTGCTATACCCATTGCAGCCTAACTTTGTTATGCTATAGTATTTTATTTCAATATTTTGGTAATATTTGGTGTACAAATGTCATTTGCATTGATTTATTTTTTTTCACTGAGAAGCTACCTTATATGTATTCATACGGATTAGAAAAAATTATTTCCTGAAATTATCTGACTTGTGTGAATTAGAGTGTCGCGTTAACATTGAAAAATATCAATATTTCTTGCCATTCAAGTCCATCAGCAGTAGGAAAAGCAATTATTATGATGAACCTCTCTTTGGATCACTGGGCTATTTTGGGAGAACAGGGACAGAACTGCAGCAAACGTTCCAGGTTGATCATACTAATTTCAAATTGGAACTAATACCCAATAAGAGGATGCATGTTAGAGAATAACTGTTTATTGAAGAGGATTATAAAAGTGTGCATTTTTATTGATAAGATTACTGCTTTTTTATATTTTTCTTGCTTTAATTTTTGTGGTCTTTATTTAATAAGTTGATATAAGATGTCACAGAAAATAGGCTCAACTCTGGTGCTTAAAAGTTGTGACCAAGCCACGTCAGAACTTGGCTAGGCATGTAGATGTACATGACTGGGGAGAAGAAGCTATTTTGTAAAGTGACTAGCCTGGATTCCATGCAGTTCTGACTGTTTCTGTGAACCCAAAATGGAGAAAACACATTTTTTGAAGTGGGGGAAGGGTCTCAGGTGTGACTGTTTTCTGCATTCTTGTAAGTGTAGAAATGCCTAGAATATTTTGTGGCACTGTCACCTGAAGTAGGATATTTTTCCATAGAAAACTAATTTTCAAGTTTTATTTTATTCAAAAAATGTATTGGTTGGATAAAGAAGTGAATGTTGAACGTTATAATAAATGAAAAAAATGTTAACAAAGCTATTATTTTTCTAGCTTTCAGAGATTGTCCGTGAGTTCAAGTCAACTAACCGTTTGCTCCTAACTGGAACACCTTTGCAGAATAACTTGCATGAACTATGGGCATTACTCAACTTCTTACTGCCTGATGTCTTTAATTCTGCAGATGTAAGTTTAAGTCATATGTTTTAAGTGTAATTTTATTATGTTCACAAACATCTGTTTTCAAAATATAGAATATAGATTGCAATTTATAGTTCTTTTTCATTTGTAATTCTTTGTGTGTTTTGGTTTTCACAGAAAAGAGCTCTTAAGTATACATTTTTCAAATGGGGATATCTAGGTAAATAATGTTGCTTTTCCTTGAGATTATCCTGCTTGTTAAAATTTGGGTATATCACATTGCTGCCATAACTTAGGAGGTAGGCTGAGTTCAGAATAGTACATGGATTTCAAATTTTTCTTTAAATTGAAAGGGTTTTCTGTGTACTAATTTGGCAGTTGGAGTCTTTAAAATGATCTCTACTTATGGTAGGCATTAACGTTTGGTGAGTACTAAAGGGCTCTCATAATGTGTGATTAGAGAAGCAGTGTATTTTGTGAATGTATGATTTATATTGTTTTCATCATTAACGCAAGGTTATGCTAGTGCAGCAAACTGAACTGAATGATTTATGGACTTTGGAGCTTGATTTTCCTCATTACTGATATTAATTGGTACTAAAATGTACCACGTTCAGCTATCCATTGGTTTGTATACCTTATCTTGCTTTTGTTCATTTTTATTGTTTAACATTTTCTGCAGCAGTATCTGTCTTCAATTTTATATTCTAACTACTACTTCTCTGAACTGGATATGCTGCTGCTATGGTATGGGGAAGGCTAATCAAATGCCTTTTAAGGAAAAACTGATGATGGGGTTCCTGTATAAAGGGGTTCAAATTTTGTTAACCACTCTAGTATTGTATCTGTTTTCAGAAGTAAATAATATTGGCCATCACAGTTAATATATCTTTTGAGGTGATTTCAAAATGAATTATTACTGTATTTGTTGTGTAGAATATTGAGTTTATTTTTAAAAAAGCAAGCAATGTGCTGACTACAGAATTTTTGTCCCTCCACAGGACTTTGATTCTTGGTTTGATACTAAAAATTGTCTTGGTGATCAAAAACTTGTGGAAAGACTGCACGCAGTAAGTAGTAGCAGACAAGAAAATTTAGTACTTAAATACATGTATAACCAAGCCAGAAAACGAAGTGCCATGGAACCTTAACTTCTGGGTTTGCCTCTTGACTTAGTCTCCTGGTTTCTCCCTCCTACCTTTCTGGTAGCCTCTTTGGGAAACAAACTCCACTAGATCCTCAGCCCATCTATGGAATAGCTGTTTTGCTTTGGCATTCCCCGCTGGGCAATGTGGTCTTCTCCTGTAGAGGCTCTTCACTCCCCCACACTCCACAGGTCCTCGAGATTGTATCAGTATTCTTCTAGTTCCCTAGTGCCACTTGTAAGCCACTGCCATGTATAGAGAGCTCTTACACCGAGGCTCAAGTTATCTTGCAGGTCCACTCTCTACCATTCTCTTCTCTGTCATCTCTTCATCACCAGTTGACTCCCTCACATCATTAAACACCAGTTTTCCTTTCCTTGATTACAGCTTCTTATGTCTTTCTAGTTCTTTCACTCATTCCTCCTTCTGTACTTTCAGAGGCCTCCAGTCCCTGGACCCCTGCTTTTTCTCCCCATCCATCAGCCCAATCCTGCCGTTAACTTTTTTCTGTATTCAGCAATGAGCTTATTTCCTATCACTTGAACTGCTCTTTAACCAATACTCCCAAACTCCCTTGGTCTCTTGTCCATCTGCTATTTCCATCCTGAAAGCCTCAAACAGGATTGATGTAACTGTGTCTCTGTCCTCTGGGTTTGAATTCTGCCTCACCCTCTTAGTAGCAGAGTAACCTGCTGTGTACTAGGGCTGCTCAACACTCATAAAGAAGGTTATACAACTGTACAGGTTAGAGCTATTACAGTTTCATGCCCTCTGACAAAAGCTGGGGTTTGGTGATGCTGGCCAACCTTTGACATGGCTTTCTACAGCATTCCTTCCCATTTCCTATAATAGCTATTTCAGACTTTCCCCAGTCTCCCCAAGACTTCTATCCTAGCTATCCTCTGGCCACCTCCTTTCTCAGTAAATATCATTTCTCTCAAAGAGAAAAAGAGAAGTCATTAGGTAGGAACTCCTTCAAGGATATCCATCTTCCAAGGAAATCTGCATCTCTGTTACTTTCTGTCTGAGTGGAAAATGTGTTCTTTCCCTCATCAGTGGCTAATTCTTCCAACATGAACCCTAATCTCCTCTCATTTCCTTCTGGATTTTTTCCCACACTTTATCCTTTTAATTGAATTTTCTACCTTTCCCTCTATATTGGCTTATTTCCCCTAACATGTAAACATGCTCAAGTATTTCCCTTACTAAATCTAAACCCACACCCATACCCACCCACCCTCATGCATACAAAACAGTACTCCCTCAACACAGTGTCCCTCTCTAGCTGTGATTCTGGTTTCTTCCCTTGATAGCTGAGATTGAAAGAGTAATTACCAAAGAATAACTACCAAATTGATCTCCCTATATTTCTCTCCTATCTTCAAAACTACCAAATTGATCTCTCTCTATTTCTCTCCTACCTCTAGACTTACATATCTCACTGTCTTCTGAGTCTTTTTCCTTAAATGTCTCACAGGCAGTTGAAACTCTTAAGAATCTCTCTTAGAGAAGTTTAAGAGGCCTAATCCAGAGACTAGAAATCGTATTTTATTCTTCTCACTTTCTTACCTCCCATATATCTCTAATAATAATAGCTACAGTTGACTAACTGGTTAAATTCTACACATATGCTACCACACATTTTCACAGCGGCCTTGCAAATAGGTATCATTATCCCCATTTTAGAATGCTTGGCACATACATACTATCATGAATATATTTTCTTGGATGAATGGAAGAAGAAAGAGCTCAGAAAAGTTAAGGAATTTGCCCAGCTCGTAACAGCTAATCAGGGACTGAGCTGATGGTAGAATCAGCTTGATCTGAGTTTGAATTTGGCTTCTGCCACTTACTAGCAAAGTAACTTTGGTGAAGTACTAAGATTGAAATAATCACATTTCCCTCAAAGAGTTATTGTAAGGATTCGATGCTCTATGTAAAGTTCATGGTGCAGTATCTGGCACATTGCAGCTACTCTGTATTGATGGTAGCAGTATTATTTTCTCGTGATAGAATCTGTCTTACAGGTGTACACTGATGTTTCATCTTTTTTCCTCCATTCATATCTTCCTTGAATCATTTTCTCCTCTTCCATATATTCGCCTTGAAATGAATGAACATTCATTTTGAAATGGCCTGTATTTTTATCCTACTTTTAGAGATTCTTTGATCCATACTCTTACTTCAGCTTTCCTCTGACGTTTAAAAATCTCATGTGACAGCAGCCTTTTAAAAAGTGGTTCTTTCATGCTTATTCAATAGTCAATAATCTCATTTTAATTTTTATGTATTTTGTGCCATCAAATCACGAATGTCTACTTTAGGTCCCCTATTCTGATTTTCTAATGGGCCACTACTTGATTCTTTTGTAGCGAGAGAGTTGGCAAAAATTGGTGTTGGTAGTGTTTTCAGATTATGCTTTGGGAAGTACATTTCACATTGGGTTGTTATCAATGAAATATGTGATTTATAATATTAAATGTTTTATAAACTTGTAAAAATGCCACTTTCTAGGTTTTAAAACCATTTTTGTTACGTCGTATAAAAACTGATGTAGAGAAGAGCCTGCCTCCTAAAAAGGAAATAAAGATATATCTGGGACTGAGTAAAATGCAACGAGAATGGTGAGCTATTTTATTTTCATTACAATTTGTGTGTAGGGATTTATTAAAAACTAGCTTCATAGTGGTTCACTCCTGTTTTTAGTTAAAATTACATTTTATGTTTAAATGGTAAGTTAAGTAGTTCAAATATTTCAGTAGAAAATTTATGAATATTTTATTTAACCTTTGGGAAAGAACATGGGCTTTGAGTCTATAGATTTGTGTTTGAGTCCCATGCTTTGTCTCTTAGTAGCTATTTTAGCTTGGGAAGTTGTATAAACTCAGTTTCCCTTAGGTAAAACGGGAGTGGTAATACTTAGCTTATAAGAATGATGTCAACATTAAAGAGACTAATGTCACTGACACATTTGTTATTCTTGCTTTTCCAATGGTGAAAATAGTTATAACCATAATAAGTAATAATAAGATGGATGAAAACATTGGTGATTGTGGATATTACAAAATTAGAAGCTGAATTGGTTTGATAAATACAAGCAAGTCAGGAAATTGGCAAGAGGAGTCACAAGAATTACAAATTAGCCACGTTAATATAATAATGATTAGATGCAAAATGTTGCTTATATAAATAAAACCACATATCACTTATATAATGACTTCTCTATTATTGAAGTTAGTATAGGTTAGTGGTGAGGGGTACATATCTCTGGACTCAGGCGTGAGATCAAATCCTGGCTTTGTCCCTTTCTGTGGCTGAGTTAGTTGTTTCACTTCACTTAGGTGCCTGAATTTCCATCTGATGGGGATAATCCTAGTGCATACCTCAGAGTCGTGAAAATTTAACAAGATGATTCCTGTAAAGCTCTTGCATGATACTGACACTTGTCATCAATACAAGTTGGCTGTTATTAAAATTAAATATTGTAACTGTTCAGGTGGATATGTAGATCTATTTGCGCCTGGGTAAAGGTCTAAAAGAGATAATGAAAAATGTTTACAGGATCGGAAAAAAATGACTTATGAACACAGTTATAAGAAATTGCCATTGTTTTAGCTCAAACAACTAAAAGGTGGATGCCATCTTTGAGCAATTTTTAGTTACTGTGAATAATTACCAAATACAGCCTCTTCAATTAGCTAATTATCATATATATTAGGCAATTTATAGTAATGGATAAAAGCAGGAGGAGACAGGTTTATATGCAACATGCAAGTTAAAATGTTTGAATCTTCACCAGTTTCTTGGTTTTGCTGATCAGATTTGTCTCAAATCTTGTTTATCTTTAAATGGGAATCTAAGCTGATCACCAAAGGGACATTTCTTGAAGCCATTAAACCTTTCTAATAATCAATGATTAATTATAGTTTAAAATCTTAGGTATACAAAAATCTTGATGAAAGATATTGATGTGTTAAACTCTGCTGGCAAGATGGACAAGATGCGACTCTTAAACATTCTCATGCAGCTTCGAAAGTGTTGTAATCACCCTTACCTTTTTGATGGTGCTGAACCTGGTCCACCTTATACCACTGATGAGCACATTGTCAGCAATAGTGGTAAAATGGTAGTTCTTGATAAACTGTTGGCCAAACTCAAAGAACAGGGTGAGTTACAAATCTTTAAATTAACATCAAATTACTTAATAGCTTGTGTATGAATAACATTTTGCATATTCACTCACCATTCATCCATTTACTCACTTGTTCAGCAAACAGTGCTGAGTACTACTATTTGCCAAGAAGTGTCCTGTGGGGCTAGGTATACAAAGGTGCATAAGACAGCAGTCCTTGCCTTGGAGAAGTTCACAGTGTAGTGAGGAGGAATGGTTGTAGTTCATTATGATAAAGTGCTATGATAAGTTGAGAAAGTCGGAGTTGGAGAAGTCTTCACAAAGTTGACATTTGAAGTGAGCACTGGAGAACTTGTAGGAGTGAATCCTGGGAGAAAGTAGGGGAAGGGCAGTAGTCCAGTGAAAGCTTGTGTGGACCCATCACTCATCCTCAGGATGGAGTAAAGGCCAACTTTAAATAAATCATCCCAGTATGTGTGATGGATTTTGAAGGCCTTAAAAATGCATAACTCAAGAGATGAATAATTCTGTACAGCATCCTATGAAGGTATGTGTGTGTGTATATGCATATGTATGTAGTGAAGTGTCCATGTGCTACATATTTACATTGCATATGTTGTTTACTTTTATTGTAGCTTTTAAGTTACTTGTGCACAAGTTGAATAACTTGGATTTTTTGGTGTATCTTTTAGGTTCAAGGGTTCTCATTTTTAGCCAGATGACTCGCTTGCTGGACATTCTGGAGGACTATTGTATGTGGCGTGGTTATGAGTATTGTCGACTGGATGGACAAACCCCACATGAAGAAAGAGAGGTGAGGAAGAGCAAGTAAAACAGGACTTCAAAAGTCAGAGTTCAATTAAGCCATGTTTTATATCATTAGGTAGTTTTGAACTTCGGCCTTTTTTTTAGTGAGGTGTATTGAATCTCTATCACCTCTCTTTCTCTGAGGTCTTCAGTTTGGCTTCCAAGACACCGACTCTTTACAAATCATCCTTTTCAAGGTCTTCAAAGACATCTTCACTTATCTAAAGAATACCACACCATTATATTCCTACCTGCTCTAACCGCTGCTGTCACTGGCCTTTTGATTATTGTTTCTCAGCTTATTCTTTCACCTCTGATTCCATGTTACTTTCTTGTTTTGATTTGCTTCTACAGTAGACCCTCGCCATTTGTGGAGTTAACAGTTGAGATATTTCCAGTTTATGAGCAACTTTAAAGATCCGTGGAACATAGTAATTTGTAAAGGGTATAATCTCAGTCTTACAGCTATTTTGTAAAACTGAAATGGGACAATATGGTATAGATGCTTGCCATGCACTTGGATCTTGGGGATACTAAAAGGTTGGTGCCCAGGAATGAGTCACCTAGCCAGTGAGGAAGCCTACCTAGCACCCAGTGTCTTTCTCAATTTGAGAATTCTTACAGATGTTTAGATTACCCCTCATGAATGTCATGGGTCTAATGTATTTTACACCCTGTAAAGCACTTTTGTTTTGGGTTGGAGGACTTTGCTAATTTACCTTCTCTTCTGTGATTCTTCAGGTCTGTCTTTGGCCTCTGTTCTAAGTCTATACTCATGCTTTGGGCATAGATTGTGATTTCATGGTATAGTGGAAAATGCATTGAATTTAGTTTCACAAGACCTGGATTTTAGTGCCAACTCCACCACTTTGCAGTGTATGCAAGCTATTTAATTCTCTGAGCCTCATATCTGTAACTGTATTATAAGGGTAACATCTATACGTATGCTGCTTTTTTCTGATAATGTTGTGAGGGTCATTGATACAATGGGTATGAATGCAGTTTTTAAACTGTAGTGCAATATATACTGCATGTCATGAAATTGCACACAGGTCTTTTTACCTCTCAGCATTAGGGCCCCCAGCTCAGGTGACAAGGACTCAGCCTGTGACCCTCTCCTTTCATAGCTGCAGTGGACATAGACCGTTGGGTGCCTCCTATTGAAGCCTGGCTATAACATAGGAGAGAGTCCCCAGCAGGCACACAGACCCTTTTCCTATTAAGGGTTTACTTGCTACCCCTTGTGGGGAAACAGTTGGCATAACGTTTACAACTGTGAGGATGTTTCAAAACTTACAGTTTCCTGCTCTGTAGTATTTTCGTCTGTATGAAATGGTAACCTGATGCTTTGCTGGACTTTTGCTGATTTATTCCTGAGAATGGATTTCTCCAAACCCACATTAAGCATAGGCCATATAGTACCATTCAAGATGACCCTTCTTCCTGGAATGCAGATGATAGTGAGGCAGAAGAGTAGGTGCTTTCTGACCTTAAATAAGTCAGTTTGCATTTCTGACTGATCCTGAAGCTCATGAACAATGGGGACTTTACCTAATTATGCCCAAATTATTCTGGTTCCTTAAAATTTCAGAGAAATTTTGGAAACTTTGAATTGCATGTATTGACTTTAGATACAGCAAAGTCAGAGCTATTCATTTTTTTGGGAAATGTCCTGCTTTCCCATTAAGTTGTTACTCATACAATAATAATTTCGCCTATTTTCCTGTTAAGAAGGGGAAGGCTGCATTTGTTTCCTTTCTCTAACATTTTTCTGGCTAATAATAATTCCTCCTCAAAAGCTCTTAGATTTGGCCCTTCTCTATCACTACAGCTAAATTCAGCTAGCTGTCTCTGTTCATTCTCTGACTCAGTCCCTCTAACCTTTACATAATTGGCCTCCTCACTCTTAATAGGGAAAGGAACTAACATTTGTCACGTAACTACCAGAAGCTGGGAAATGTACATTCCACTTGCATTCTCCCAGCAGCCCAGTAAAGTATTGGTATAATTTTCCCCACTTGAAACTGTGTCTTAGAGGTTAAATGCTTGCTCAGAACCATGTATGCAGTAAATGGTAGAGTTAAGGATTCACACCCAGGTTTTTGCCATTTTCTTCTCCACCAAAGTGCCTCTCACTACACCATGCTGCTTCTGTACTGCCCCTTCTACAAGCTATATGGACAGCGGCAGTGAGTGTCGCTTTCTCTGCCTGCCACTTTTGGCCGTGCCATGCCACTCATTAAAAGTACAACTTCCTGTATTTTGTGATTTTAAAAGTATATATGATTGCTGAGGGAAATTGGGAAAATAAAAGTACTTATGGCCAATATTTTTATGTATATATGTGAGTTACTGATATTATACTACATTCACTGTATATAAAGTTCAGTATCCTGATAACTTTTACTCAGCATTATGTTGTACTTTTCTTATGTTAGTGAAAAAAGATCATTGTGAAAATAATTTTAGTGTAATATTTCATCCCATGGACATAGTGTAAATAATTTTCCCCCATTGTTGATCATTTAAGTTGTTTCCAATTTTTCACTATTATAAATAATGCTAAAGTGAAAATCCTTCTACATAAATCTTTGTGCACATTTCTGATTATTTCCTTAGGATAAATTCCTAGAAGTGGAATTACTGGGTCAAAGGGTATGAACATTTTTAAGACTCTTGATGCATATTGCCAAATTGCTTTCCAGAAAGGTTGTACCAATTTACACTCCCAGCAGCAGTGTATGAGAGTGCCCGTCTCACCGTCCCCTCGTCAACATTGAGTATTATTTTTTTTAATCTTCAAAAAATGGTATTATGTTGTTTTAATTTGCATTTATCTGATTATTCATGAAATTGAACATTATTCTTATGTTTATTAGCCATTTGTGTTTGTTCTATTTTCTATTGAGGTCTTAGTGTTTTTTTTCTAATTAATTTGTATGAGATATTCATATAGTAAGGATGTTAACATCCCATTAATTTTTAAGAATATTTACTAAATATCCCTGGATTACCTTCCTGACTTTCTTCATTACTTCCCTCTTTGCCCCTTTTCACCATATGGAAATAAATGTTCTTACTGTCCTCTTTATCTGTTGTTCTGGCCCCCGTTTCTAAACCTTTTTTTCTTTCAATTGGACTTCTAAACTATACTTTATTAATTCTTCATAAACTAACAGGAATGAAATTGAGATAGCTGACATTTTACCCCCTAGATATATTTCATCTTTCAGTCAAAACATTTTCACTATCAATTTTTTTAAAATAAATGATTTATTATTGCTCAGCTAAATTTGCTCATGTGTTCTAAGCTTGTCTCTATATGAGCTAAAGGTTAGGAACCTTATGTAATATGTGTTCTACAGCAATTCACAGTATGGAGTATAGATAGATACTTAAATTTTGTAGAGGACTCTTATGAAGTGGTGTTTTGTGTATGCATGTTAAAATATTTCTTTCTTAAGGAGTCTGGTAATTTGATTTTTCTCTCTTTTCTTTTATATCTTCTGTCAATTAAAAAAAAGGAAGCAATAGAGGACTTCAATGTTCCCAATAGTAGCAAATTCATCTTTATGTTGAGTACCAGGGCTGGAGGTCTTGGAATTAACTTGGCAAGTGCTGATGTGGTTATACTATATGATTCAGACTGGAATCCACAGGTTGATCTACAAGCTATGGTTAGTAACCTTAAATGATATCGGAAATTTATCTCAGCTCAGAATACTATTATTATTTATATAGCACAAAAGGAACTTATGATAAAAGGATAACAGCAATTTGGGGAGGTTTTAAAGATGTTAAAAAAGATTGTCCTGAAGAACAAAGTTGCTATACTAAGTGTAAAAACAGAGAAAATGAAAACAAATACACCCCAAATCCAAATACATCTGTAGCATTTGTGTGTCAATTATGGCTTTTATCATAAAACAAAAATGTCATTATTTCCCACTCCTGAATTTTGAAGAGGACATATACATATGTTTAATGAAAAGGGTTAAAAAGTTAATCTTTCAATATTATTTTGCTTAACAACTAAATATATTATAATTCTTAGCACTGAAATTGGGAGAGGTAGGATTTTAACTTACTGTAATAAAAACAGCTGAGGCAAGAAGATAAAACAGTAACACAGGAATATATTCTAGGAAAAGATTTGCTACCTAAGGACATCATCAGAAACTATTGTACCCCTTTAAAAAAAATTTGCAGGGAGCTATTTCTCTTAGCTTTCATTGTGGTGTCATTTATTGAACTAGAGCTACAGTTTCTGTCGATGTGACTCACATTTTAAGATAAATGTAATATCAGAAGCAAAAGGATGCAAAATAGCTATGCATTCAAAATCCCAAGAAGGTTTGGGATAACTGTATTTGGAAGCAATTAAAATTACATTCTCTGAGGCATGTCTTAGAAGTTGTTCCTTTTCTTTTATAATACAGAATTGAAAGATACTGGCCATTGGAACATTTTTAAGTCAGGATGGTTTGTCATAATTATTATTACTTTAGCATGATAGTGAACTACCTGTTTAATATGACTAAATAGGAGTAAGCCCCAGTAGGTTCCAGCATTACTGAACTGGAAAACCTGCTGCTGCTAACCCTTAACAGTGTTACAGTAGAGCTGATCTTTCACAGTTTCCTGATTTGAGTTTGAAATTTGAAATATATGTAGGGGTGTGCAATCTCTTTCAATGTGCAGTATTGAAACTGTTACCAGGCTCCAGTGTTATTATATTTAGTACAAGGGCTGTTTTGACCCTTCTTTCTTTGATTTTTTTCTTGATTACCCTCCTCTCTTCATTTTTTGCCCTAGCAGTTTCTGTGTTTTAAAACACTCCCCCAGCTGTTTTTGTATTATCAGAACTTGCCATCTGCTGCCTTTAGCAAGTATAAACAATAGGACCGATTCTAGACCACTGTATAGTATGGCTATTAATATAGCATTAATTTTTATGACCCCTTTACTACAGATCCCAGAATTGCCTCAGTAAAGTAGAAAGAACTCCTCGATGATGAGAGAGCTGACTTTCACCATCGTAGCAACCCTTGTTAACTACTTTGCCCCTCACAAAATTCCTTGCTAGTGTGGAAGATATTTGTATTTAGTGGCCTTAAGTTATTTAGTAACTTAATCCAGAAGCTTTCAGCTCTCTCTAGTCCTCATGTTAAAAGGGCTTTTGCCTGTTGTCTTTCTGTAAATTTTTCATGAATTGTGCAATAAAATGTTTGCAGATTTCTTTGTTCCCAGGGGTCTCTAGACATCTTAATGTTCATCATCCTCCTTACAAAAGTGCCAGGTCTAGAGACATCAGGAAGTAATTTTATTTTCAGAATTTTATATGAAGGCTATACCATACATTTTATCCAGAATACCCAATATCTTACATTAGGTTTCTATTTACTAGGATCGAGCACATCGTATTGGTCAGAAGAAGACAGTACGTGTGTTCCGTCTCATTACTGACAACACTGTTGAAGAAAGGATTGTAGAAAGAGCTGAGATAAAATTGAGACTTGACTCAATTGTTATACAACAAGGTATTTATACATGTAAACTTAGATTAAAAAAAACATGCAACTTTCCTTACAGGAGATAAATTTTAATGAACGTTGACCAAAATTTACGATCTTAGAGAAAAAACCTGTTTTTTTAAAAATGCTAGTTTAAATGTTTCATTTAAAGCCTTGCATTGGATATAGGGGGTTGATAGGTAAACATCACTCATTTATAGTTGAATGTCAATTTCATGTCTTTTGAAATACTTGATATTACAGAGCAGATAAAATGTTTAGTTAAAAAAAATTTAAAACAAGTATTAGAGTGTGCCTTTCCATACAGAGATATTTGATCTGAAAAATTGTTTGAACATCAAAAAATGTTTTGTTCTTCTGAGTTTTAACTGGATTTTACAGAAGGACATTCATATTGAAATGGAAGGTATGGTAGAAGAAAAACTTGGAGGATTCTTCATTAAAAAATAACTTAAAACTCACTAATTTCCTGTTCTCATCAAGTTTTACTTATAGTTAAATGCAGTAGTTTCTGCTTAGAACAATTATGTTTCATCTTCTATGGAATATAATTGAATATAAACAACTTCTATTTTTATTATTAGGAAGACTCATTGATCAACAGTCCAATAAGCTGGCAAAAGAGGAAATGTTGCAAATGATACGGCATGGAGCTACCCATGTTTTTGCTTCTAAAGAAAGTGAGCTGACAGATGAAGATATTACTAGCCTTCTGGAAAGAGGGGAAAAGAAGGTTAGTTAAAATGCCATTTTGTTTTCATGCTGGATTGTTTTAAAAGTCAGCTTACTGAGAATTCAAGATGGTGGTGTAAGAGGTGAGATGGAGAGCTCCTCCCGAAACCACAAACAGTACAAAAATATAGTTAATTAATACAACTAACCTTAAAACAGCAACAAGAAAGAAGGCTGAACCAGACTGCATACAGACCTCACGAACAGAGCAGACCTCACGAAACAGGGTAACGTACGAAAGCCTTAATCTGGTGGGACCCAAGCCCTTCCCCAACCCCAGCTCACCAGCAGGAGGAAGAGAAACGGAGCTGGGGAGGGGGTGGAAGTCTGTGACTGCTGAACACCTAGCCCTGGACATCTGCTTTGTGAGCAGAATCTTATATTGTGTGGTGCCCAGGATGTTGGGGAGCTCGGACAGGTGGAGTGCTTGCAAAATTGACATTCCAGCCATTTGTAGAGGATGGGATCCACACCCGGCCGCTCTGTGTCAGAGGAAAGGCAGAGAGTCTGAGAGGCTTCCTAGCAGTGAGAGGGCTGCTGAAGGGGTGGGGTTTGCACGGAGCTTGCTGTGTGGGAGAAGGGAGAACTGGACAAGGTTGCCTGGGCGTGCTCTGCCCAGCTGGTTGGGAACTTTGAGGAGCTTCAGGTGCTCCATTCCCCTGACTGCCTGTTCAGCTCTGAGGCCCTGCACTGTGACACACAGCCTGTCTAGCCTTCCTACTGGCCTGCAGGCACCTGCTCGCAAACCCACAGTCACTGTGCAGGCATCAGGCCAGCCAAAGGGAGGCCCTGCCTACAACAGCTAGAGACACAAAGCACAGAAGATTACACGTGTGGGCTTGGCACACTGCCTCTGACACTGGAGACAGGCACCGCAGACGGGGAGCAGGAAACAGATCTTTCCTCCCCGCAGGCACCAGCTCAGCTCCCCTACTTCCCCCAACCTCACTCTAGTGACTGAGCAGCTCCAGGGAATGGAGTTTCTGCACACTAGTGGGCACCACACAGAAATACGAAACATCAAAAGAACATGGTTCAGACCAAAATCTCACAAACCCCAGAAAGAGGGTCAAATGAAACCGAACTCACAAATCTTCCAGAAAGAGAGTTCAAAATAAAAATTATAAACATGCTTATGGAGGTACAGAAAAATATTCAAGATCTCAGGAAAGAATTTAAGATGGAGATTCAATCATTAAGAAATACCATATCTGAAATGAAACATACAATGGAGGGATTTAAAAGCAGATTAGGTGTAGTAGAAGAGATGGTAAATGAAATAAAAATGAGAGAAGAGGAATACAAAGAAGCTGAGGCACAGAGAGAAAAAAGAATCTCTAAGAATGAAAGAATATTGAGAGAACTGTGTGACCTATCCAAATGGAACAATATTCGCATTATAGGGGTACCAGAAGAAGAAGAGAGAGAAAAAGCGATAGAAAGTGTATTTGAGGAGGTGATTGCTGAAAAATTCCCCAATCTGGGGAAAGAGATAGTCTCTTAAGCCATGGAGGGGCACAGATCTTCCAACACAAAGGACTCAAAGAAGACGACATCAAGACATATAATTAAAATGGCAAAGATCAAGGATAAACACAGACTTGTAAAAGCAGCTAGAGAGAGACAAAAGATCACATACAAAGGAAAACCCATCAGGCTATCATCAGACTTCTCAACAGAAACCTTACAGGCCAGAAGAGAGTGGCATGATATATTTAATGCAATGAAGCAGAAGGGCCTCGAACCAAGAATACTCTATCCAGCAAAGTTATCATTCAAATTTGAAGGAGGGATTGAACAATTTTCAGATAAGCAAAAGCTGAGAGAATTTACCTCCCACAAACCACCTCTACAGTGCATTTTGGAGGAACTCCTATAGATGGAAGTATTCCTAAGACTAAATATATGTCACCCAAGGGAAGACAGAGTACAGTATATAATTCATAACATACAAAGAATGGAGGAGGAAGAAAAAGGAGGAAAAAAAGAAAAATGAACCTTTAGGTTGTGTTTGTAATAGCATACAAAGTAAGTTAAATTAGACTGTTAGATAGTAAGGGAATTGCCCTTGAACCTTTGGTAACCACAGATCTAAAGCCTGCAATGGCAATAACTAAATACCTATCAATAATCACCCTAAATGTAAATGGTCTGAATGCACCAATCAAAAGATACAGAGTTACTGAATGGATAAAAAAACAAGACCCATCTATAAGCTGCCTACAAGAGACTCACTTCAAACCCAAAGACATTCACAGACTGAAGGTAAAGGGATGGAAAAAGATATTTCATGCAACTAATAGTGAGGAAAAAGCAGGAGTTGCAGTACTTGTTTCAGAGAAAATAGACTTCAAAACAAAGTCACAAGAGACAAAGAAGGACATTACATAATGATAAAAGGTTCAGTCCAATTAGAGTATATAACTATTATAAACATCTATGCACCTAACACAGGATCATCTACATATGTGAAAGAAATACTAACAGAATTAAAGGGGGAAATAGAATGCAATGCATTCATTTTTTTTTTACAATTTATTTTATTTTAGTATCATTAACCTACAATTACATGAGCAATATTGTGATGATTAAACTACCCCCTTCATCAGGTCCCCCCACGAACCCTATTACAGTCACTGTCCATCAGTGTGTACCACATCTTCTTTATCCATTCATCTACTGATGGACACAGGT
>JAQQAC010016209.1:108220172-108381603 GCA_029783875.1 Phataginus tricuspis | reverse complement strand
TTTTTTTCTTTGTTCTTATACTCCACATATGAGTGAGATCATTTGGTACTTGTCTTTTTCGGCCTGGCTTATTTCACTGAGCATAATACCCTCCAGCTCCATCCATGTTGTTGCAAATGGTAGGATTTGTTTTTTTCTTATGTGCAATGCATTCATTTTAGGAGACTTCAACACACCACTCACTCCAAAGGACAGATCAACAAGACAGAAAATAAGTAAAGAGACAGAGGCACTGAACAACATATTAGAATAGATGAATCTAATGGACATCTACAGAACACTCCATACAAAAGCAACAGGATACACATTCTTCTCAAAAGCACATGGAACATTTTCAATAACTGATCATATATTGGGCCACATAAAGAACCTCAGTAAATTAAAAAAGATTGAAATTGTACCAACCAGCTTCTCAGATCACAAAGGTATGAAAGTAGAAATAAATTACACAAAGAAACGAAAAAGCCCACAAATACATGGAGGCTTAATAACATGCTCCTAAATAATCAATGGATCAATGACCAAATAAAAACAGAGATCAAGCAATATATGGAGACAAATGACAACAACAATTCAACACTACAAAATCTGTGGGATGCAGAGAAGGCCGTGCTAAGAAGGAAATATATTGCAATACAGGCCTACCTCAGGAAAGAAGAACAATCCCAAATGAACAGTCTAAACTCACAATTAATGAAACTAGAAAAGGAAGAACAAATGAGGCCCAAAGTCAGTAGAAAGAGGGACATAATAAAGATTAAAGCAGAAATAAATAAAATTTAGAAGAATAAAACAATAGAGAGAATCAATGAAAGCAGGAGCTGGTTCTTTGATAAAATAAACAAAATAGATAAACCCTTAGCCAGACTTATCAAGAAAAAAAGAGGGTCTACACACATAAACAGAATCAGAAATGAGAAAGCAAAAATCACTATGGACACCACAGAAATACAAAGAATTATGAGAGAATACTATGAAAAATTATGTTGTAACAAACTGGATAACCTAGAAACTTTCTAGAAAATACAACCTTATAAGGGTGACCCAGGAAGAAACAGAAAATCTGAACAGACCAATTACCAGCAACGAAATTGAAGCGGTAATCAAAAAACTACCCAAGAACATGGATTCACCTCTGAATTCTACAAGACATATAGAGAAGAAATAACACCCATTCTCCTTAAAGTTTTCCAAAAAGTAGAAGAGGAGTGAATACTTCCAAACTCATTGTATGAAGCCAGCATCACTCTAATACCAAAACCAGGCAAAGACACCACAAAAAAAGAAAACTACAGACCACTATCCCTGATGCACATAGATGCAAAAATACTCAACAAAATATTAGCAAACTGAATTCAAAAATACATCAAGAGGATCATACACCATGATCAAGTGGGATTCATCTCAGGGATGCCCTAATGGTACAACATTAGGAAATCTATCAACATCATCCACCACATCAACAAAAAAGGACAAAAAACACATGATCACCTCCATAGATGCTGAAAAAGCATTCGACAAAATTCAACATCCAATCATGATAAAAACTCTCAACAAAATGGGTAGAGAGGGCAAGTACTCAACATAATAAAGGACATTTATCACAAACCCACAGCCAACATCATACTTAACAGCGAGAAGCTGAAAGCTTTTCACCTAAGATCGGGAACAAGACAAGGATGCCCACTCTCCCCACTGTTATTCAACATAGTACTGGAGGTCCTAGCCACGGCAATCAGACAAAACAAAGAAATAAAAGGCATCCAGATTGGTAGGGAAGAAGTCAAACTGTCACTGTTTGCAGATGACATGATAATGTACATAAGAAATTCTAAAGACTCCACTCCAAAACCACTAGAACTAATATCTGAATTCAGCAAAGTTGCAGTATACAAAATTTATACACAGAAATCTGTTGCATTCCTATACACTAATGATGGACTAGCAGAAAGAGAAATCAGGAAAACAATTCCATTCACAATTGCATCAAAAAGAATAAAATACCTAGGAGTAAAGCTAACCAAGGAAGTGAAAGACCTATACCCTGAAAACTACAAGACACTCTTAAGATAAATTAAAGAGGGCAGTAATAAATGGAAATTCATCCCATGCTCTTGGGTAGGAAGAATTAATATTGTCAAAATGGCCATCCTGCCTAAAGCAATCTACAGATTCAGTGTATCCCTATCAAAATATTGACAGCATTCTTCAACAAACTGGAGCAAATAGTTCTAAAATTCATATGGAACCACAGAATACCCTAAATAGCTAAAGCAATCCTGAGAAGGAAGAATAAAGCAGGGGGGATCTCACTTCCCAACTTCAAGCTCTACTACAAAGCCACAGTATTCAGGACAATTTGGTACTGGCACAAGAACAGACACATAGACCAGTGGAACAGAATAGAGAGTCCAGATATTAACCCAGGCATATATGGTCAATTAATATACAATAAAGGAGCCATGGATATACAATGGGGAAATGACAGCCTCTTCAACAGCTGGTGTTGGCAAAACTGGAGAGCCTCATGTAAGAGAGTGAAACTGGATTATTGTCTATCCCCATACACATAAGTAAACTCAAAATGGACCAAGACCTGTAAGTCATGAAACCATAAAACTCTTAGAAAAAAATATAGGCAAAAATGTCTTGGACATAAACATGAGCAACTTCTTCATGAACATATCTTCCCGGGCAAGGGAAACAAAAGGAAAAATGAACAAGTCAGACTATATCAAACTAAAAAGCTTCTGTATAGTGAAGGATACTATCAGTAGAACAAAAAGACATCCTATAGTATGCGAGAATATATTCATAAATGACATATCCAATAAGGGGTTGACATCCAAAATATATAAAGAGCTCATGCACCTCAACAAACAAAAAGCAAATAAGCCAAAAAAATGGGCAGAGGATCTGAACAGACACTTCTCCAAAGAAGAAATTCAGATGGCCAACAGGCACATGAAAAAATGGTCCACATCGCTAATCATCAGAGGAATGCAAATTAAAACCACAATGAGATATCACCTCACACCAGTGAGGATGGCCAACATCCAAAAAACAAACAACAACAAATGTTGGCAAGGATGTGGAGAAAGAGGAGCCGTCCTACACTTCTGGTGGGAATGTAAATTAGTTCAACCATTGTAGAAAGCAGTACGGAGGTTCCTCAAAAAACTCAAAGTAGAAATACCATTTGACTCAGGAATTCCACTCTTAGGAATTTATCCTAAGAATGCAGCAGTTCAGTTTGAGAAAGACATATACACCCCTATGTTTATCACAGCACTCTTTACAATAGCCAAGAAATGGAAGCAACCTAAGTGTCCATCAGTAGATGAATGGATGGAGAAGTGGTGGTACATATACACAATGGAATATTATTCAGCCATAAGAAGAAAACAAATCCTACCATTTGCAACAACATGGATGGAGCTAGAGGGTATTATGCTTAGTGAAATAAGCCAGGAGGAGAAAGACAAGTATCAAATGATTTCACTCATCTGTGGAGTATAAGAACAAAGAAAAAACTGAGGGAACATAACAGCAGCAGACTCACAGAACCCAAGAATGGACTAACAGTTACCAAAGGGAAAGGGACTGGGAAGAGGGCTGGGAAGGGAGGAATAAGGGGGAAAAAGGGCTATTATAATTAGCACACATAATGTCCAGGGGTGGGGGTGGGGTGCGAGGATACGGGGAAGGCAGTATAACACAGAGAAGACAAGTAGTGATTCTATAGCATCTTACTACACTGATGGACAGTGATTGTAATGGGGTATGTCGTGGGGATTTGATAATGGGGGAAGTCTAGTAACCATAATGTTGCTCATGTAAGTGTACATTAATGATACCAAAAAAAAAAAAGAGTCCACAGGCTTTTCTAAGTTTTCAGAGATAATTTTCTAATTTGAATGCATTCAACTTTAGACTGCAGAGATGAATGAACGCCTGCAGAAAATGGGAGAGTCTTCTCTGAGGAATTTTCGAATGGACACTGAACAAAGTTTGTACAAGTTTGAAGGAGAAGATTATAGAGAAAAACAGAAGGTAGTTTTTTAACCTCAACCTATTAAACTCTGAACGTAGGATTTCTCCCATAGCAATTATTTAAAAAACCCTGCACTGACCTATTGGAGTAGTTTGCTATGGAGAGCAGTTTGATTTGATATATTTGCTGGCTTACTCTTACTACCATCATTATGTAGTTGTAGTCATACAGTATGTAGCCTTTTCAGATGGGCTTCTTTCACTGGGTAATATGTATTTTAGGTTTCTTCATGTCTTTTCATGGCTTGAGAGCACATTTCTTTTTACTGCTGAGTAATATTCCATTGTCTGAATGTACCCCAGTTTATTTATCCATTCACCTTCTAAAGGAGATCTTGGTTGCTTCTAAGTTTTGGCAGTTATGAATAAAGCTGCCCTACATCTATGTGCAGGTTTTTGTGTGGACATAGGTTTTCAACTTCTTTGTGTAAATGCCAAGGAGCATAATTGCCCAATTTTGTGGTAAGTGTATGTTTAGTTTTGTAAAGAATTGCCAACCTATCTTCCAGCGTGGCTGTACCATTTTGCATTTCCATAAGCAATGGATGAACGTTTTTGTTGTTCCACATCCTCATTAACATTTGGGGCTGTCAGTGTTCTGGATTTTGGCCATTCTAACAGGTGTGTAGTGGTATGTTGTTTTAATTTGCGTTTCACTGATGATATATGGTGTTGAGCATCTTTTCATTTGCTTTTATGCCATCTGTATCTTCTTTGTGGGGGAGGTGTCTCTTCAGGTCTTCTGCCAATTTTTTTAATCAGGTTGTTTTGTTAATGCTGAGTTTTAAGAGTTTGTTTATGTTATGGATAACAGTCTTTTACCTAATGTCTTCTGCAAATATTTTCTCCCAGTCTGGGCCTTACCTTCTTGTTCTCTTGACCTACTTTGCATTTTTGTTGCTGTGGTTCAATAGTCTCTTCTAATCTGTGGGAGTTCTCACTCTTTTTTTTTGTATTTCATGACCCAACAACTTTGAAGAACAGTGGCCAGTTATTGTGTAGTTTGTCTCTCACTTTGGGCTTGTCTGACATTTTCTTGTGATTTGATTGAGATCATGTGTTTTGGGCAAGAATGCCATGGAAGAGATGTTATGTCGCTCTCAGTACATCACAGATGTTGCTGTATCGTATTACTGGGGATGTCAACCTTGATCAGTTAGTTGGGATGGTGTTTGCTGGGTTTATCCACTGGAGAGTTACTATTTTTCTGTGTGTAATTGATAAATATCTTGGGGGAGATACTCCTCACAGTTTTATCCACTGATTTTATCTATTGGTGGAGTTTGCTTGCAACAGGTTATTATTGTGGTATTTGCCTGTTGCTCATTTTTTATTTTCTTCACTCTGTCTACATTTAATTAATACATTAAATTATTTTTACATTATTTAATTTTATTGAACACATTAAAAAACTTAAAAATTTTATTTTTTGTGTGGGATTCTGTTAGGAATTTTTCTGTAAGGAAGAGCTGTTCCTTCTCTCCATTTATTTATACCAGTGGGGACTCAAAAATTTATTTTATTTTTTGAGTTATAATATAATTCTGTCACTATTTTGTTGCTCAAGTTGTTCCATAAAGCTGGTAATTTTTAACTGACAGAAATGCATTTTATTAAAATAAGAAAAGCTTACTCTTGGCCATTGATTTACTGAAAAATGAGAGATAAGCCAATATAGTTAGCATTGCAACTAGTATGCTGATAATGCATTGTTGCTATCATCATTTCTGGTAGTTTTTAGCACCTGTCTGGTTGTTTTATCTCTAATCCTCATTAATACTGCTTATGTTTTATTGTGATGAGATGGAGGTGATGTGTTGCATGCACAAGTTGGAAATTGCCTTCCTGATATGCTTTTTAGATCTCATTATGTGATGTGAATTTTATTAATTTTACAATTATTCCCATGGGCTTATTGGTATTAAGAGTCTTATAAAGGAGAAAAATATTAAGCAGTGAAGAGTGTAAATATCAGTGGAGCTTCTTATCTACATTCTTAGAGGAAAATTAGACTTAATGAAATATTTTTCTATTTCTAATATAACAGGTTTTCCTGTGCTTCTCATTCTAGCAAAATAATTGTGTACAGATAGGTGAAATTTTAATAGTGATAATGACATGTATTTTTATAATTGAATGAGCAGATCAGATTTTTTGCTTAATATTTTGAGTTGAGATTTGTATTTTATTTCTGTCTTTTCATATGTTCTTAAAATAAGTTCATATTATCTTTTAATGAGAATTGAAAACCTGCAAGAATGTTGTTTATGCATAAATCATAGGACTTACACAACGAGGTAGATTTTCACATATGATTTTTTAACCAGTTGCCTTACTTTAAAATACCTGATAAATTAAGTTATAATGACTGACATTGATCCTGAATAAGTTTGTATGAATGTACTCTTAAACTAATTCAGCATGATTTATTCTGTTTTTGAAAGTTCAAGAATTGGCCTTTAAGGCTTATTTCAAATTTGAATATCTGGAATTTCACAAGTATAGGTTAAATGGTCAAATACATTACTTTAGAAAGTTAATTAAATTATTTATTTTCACTCCAATTGTAACAAATAAAATATTAGTTATTTATAAAGTATCTTTTCCATTACTGTCATCTCACATTAATCCATATGAAGGGGAAAAAAACCCAACTCATTTCACTGCTCTGGATTTTCCTCATTTTATGTAAGCTCACATGCAATCCACATCTTATAGATTCTTGGAGTTAAAAGAGACCTTGGAGGTTATTTAGTGTGACTTTTGTAATTAAGAAGTCCCATCTATAGCATCTAAGATACTTATCCAGCCTCTTTTTGAGTGGCCTCATGTTGGAAATCTTACCCATGTACTTTCAGGATAGTACATTTCACTCTTTTATTCTTGGGTTCTCAGAAAACTTCTTATTTAACAACTTACAAGCTTCTTGATGGAAGAGGTTGTTTTACTCCTCAACACTGACTTACAAGGAATACATTAGGCACTTAAGACATATTTGTTAAATTATATTGAGTAGTAATCTACTTTCCACATTGGTTTTAATCTTAGGGATCAACAAAGAACTGTGTTCTTTTCCATTTGATAGACTTTTACATCTGTGGATGCCACCATTATGGCTGTCTTTGGTCTTCACTTCTCTAGACGCTGTGAGAGTTTGTAGCTTTCTAGCCATCCTAGTCATCTTAGTTTATCATCCGCTCTTAAAATATGGTATCAGTGTTAGAACTCAACCCTTTATATAAGATCAAATAGAGTGGGACCATTAATTGTAGATTAATGGCCTCTTTTGTGTAAAGGCACTAGGTTAGGCACTGAGAAATCAGGAAAAATATCTGAATGAGAAAACCATTCCTAGAGACTCCAGGACTTTGTATTGTCAGTTTTGTCTATTAGATTTTAGATTGTATTTTCTAGCTGATATTGGGGTAAAGTTTTGTAATGCTGTCAAGTTGATTGTGCACCCCACTTTTGATGTTTAATAATAGCATATTTGAAGATGTGGTCCATATACACAATGGATTATTATTCAGCCATAAAAAGAAAAGAAATCCTACCATTTACAACAACATGGATGGATCTAGAGGGTTTTATGCTCAGTGAAATAAGCCAGGCAGAGAAAGACAAATACTATATGATTTCACTTATTTGTGGAATATGAAAACAAAGCAAAATACAAGGAAAAAAATAGCAGTAGACTCATACTCACTGAGAAATGACTAGTGGTTACCAAGGAGGAGGTGTTGGGGGTGTGCAGGGGGGTAGGGGTAGGGGGATAAAGGGGTACAATAATTTACAATCACAGTATAAGTTGATCACAGGGACTGTTGAACCCCTGTGATGTACATTTGAAACCAACATAAGATTGTATATTAATGACACTTTAATAAAAAAATAATAACATATTTAACTGTTGGTAGTCTGCTTTCACATATATGGTCACGTTTAATCCTCAAGGTATGTATTATTATTCCCATTTTACAGATGGAGAAAATAATTTCTTCAAAGCCTATACAGTTGGTAAAGTGGCAGAACCTGGTTTCAAATTCAGGTCTTTTTTAAAATTAATTAATTTTATTAAGGTAATATTGATACACACTCTTATGAAGGTTTCATGTGAAAAAACAATGTGGTTACTACATTCACCCATACTATTGAGTCCCCCCCATAACCCATTGCAGTCACTGCCCAACAGTATTGTAAGATGCCACGGAGTCACTATTTGCCTTCTCTGTGCTACACTCTCTTCCCCATATCCCCCCACACACTCCCATGTGTGCCAATCATAATACTGCTGCCCTTCCCCACCCCTCCCCTTTGATAACCACTAGTTCCTTCTTGGAGTCTGTGAGTCTGCTGCTATTTTGTTCCTTCATTTTTGCTTCATTGTTACACTCCACAAATGAGGGAAATCATTTGGTACTTGTCTTTCTCCACCTGGCTTATTTCACTGAGCATAATATTCTCTAGCTCCATCCATGTTGTTGCAAATGGTAGGATTTGTTTTCTTCTTATGGCTGAATAGTATTCCATTGTGTATATGTACCACATCTTTATCCATTCATCTACTGATGGGCACTTAGGTTGCTTCCATTTCTTGGCTATTGTAAATAGTGCTGCAATAAACATAGGGGTGCATATGTCTTTTTGAATCTGAGAAATTATATTCTTTGGGTAAATTCCTAGGAGTGGAATTCCTGGGTCAAATGGTATTTCTATTTTGAGTTTTTTGAGGAACCTCCATGCTGTTTTCCACAATGGTTGAACTAGCTTACATTTCCACCAGCAGTGTAGGAGGGTTCCCCTTTCTCCACATCCTCACCAGCATTTGTTGTTCTTAGTCTTTTCAATACAGGCCATCCTAACTGGTGTAAGGTGATATCTCATTGTGGTTTTTATTTGCATTTCCCTGATAGTTAGTGATGTGGAGCATCTTTTCATGTGCCTGTTGGCCATCAAATTCAGGTCTTTTTGATTCCCTTGACTTTTTCCACAGTTATCTTCCAGGAGGTCTCTCTTAAAAATTTCTCTTCATTTGAAGGGATATATGCCTGTCAGGTTGATACTCATTATTTACCCCTTTCACCTTGTTTTTTCTAATATGTACATTTAACAGTTACCAGAATCCATGTTAGCCTGCCTTCTGTATTAATTACTATTTATCTATTTTTACATAAAATACTAACCAGATTGTGTGCAAATTCTTCTTAATTACTAAGGAAGTGCTATGTTTTAAACTTACCTTAAAAAAAGAAAAGGCTACCATACTTACACCTCAACTTGGTATACAGTACAAAGTTCTGGAGCTTGGTTTGTGGAATTGTGATATATGAAGCAAGTTTTGATTCTTCTTAATCAAAGGTTTTCTCACGCTTATGCAATCTTGATGTTCTCGATTTTTATAAAACAGTTTGGAGTAATCAAATTTGTCCTTGTTTGTTGTGTACAGCTTGGAATGGTGGAGTGGATCGAACCCCCTAAACGAGAACGCAAAGCAAACTATGCAGTGGACGCCTACTTTAGAGAGGCTTTACGCGTCAGTGAGCCTAAGGTTCCAAAGGTAAAACAGTATGAAGCCACTTTTTATGTCCTATAGCATAAATCTCTTGTTAGTAACATGGTCTGTGATTCAGATTTACTTATATAAGTGCTAAATCACAGTCCTTAAACTGTAACAGCAATACAGTAAAGTACTTGATATGGCCCAGCTGTATAAATGGATTCCATTGTATTTATTTTTTTTGTATTAAAAAGAAATAGTGAAAGATAAGTATGTTTACATCATGTACTGAAAACAAATACATATGTGATGCATTTTTCCCCATAGGCTCCACGACCTCCAAAACAGCCAAATGTTCAGGATTTTCAGTTTTTCCCACCACGTTTATTTGAGCTCCTGGAAAAGGAAATTCTTTATTATAGGAAGACGATAGGCTATAAGGTAATTTTTCAATTTTTTAGATTGGTATAATCTCTCAAGCTAATATAATCAATTAAGCTAGACTAGAAGGTGTTCGATTTTGATGTGAGAGAAAATAAGAGTAAATCAAAATAGTGGTGTTTTTAAAACCAAAGAGGAGGTCTAACTAAAAATAAAGCATCAAACTACTGGATTACCAGTAGAATCATCACTAAATGGGATTGATGGGAGAATTATCCAATATTTCAAGATAGTAGTAGTAACATACATTATGTTAATAATGCTAGTTTTTCAGTGGTCAGAGAATATGTAGAAAGAACAATAGGTATGTGTTTGATTAGAAGTTGATGTATGATAGATAGGAAGTTTTTTGATCATTTTCCTTAGAAGGATTGAGAAATAGTATTTTTGTGTTTATTGCTCATAGACTAATGGAAGCTCTTTTGGTGGTTAGTAGACTGTGGTCACTCAGGTGTTAAAAGATAATGATAAACATGATAATGACATCATTTTAAAATGACCTTTTGGAATTGAAAATTCCTATTTAGATAAAAACCCATTTTTAAAAAGTGAGTGAAATTTAATGTTTATCACCCTAAAGCTATCACATTGATAGATTAAGCATACCAGGTTATTTCTATATGTTGAAATCAACATCCTAGTGAATGGAAAGGGATGATGAAAGGTATACTAATAATCAACAGTATCAGCAAAATTATAAAAGTTTAACACTTCACGATTTTATGAAGTTTTCTGTTTTGTGAATTGGAAACTGTGTTTTAAAATCTATTTTGTGACCCTTAATCACAAGTAGATCTATGACTAATTATTTTGATTAGTAGCTGTAGTGAGCCTAGAAAAGCTCCATGTATATAAGATACTTAGTTACTTCATTACGTTTTGGGGCTAGAGTGGATCTTTAGAGTGTTTCTACTATTTGTCCAGAGTGGGAGCAGTGTCATTTGAAATGAGCAAAAAAGTTATAATCTGGTTGTGGAACTGTGATTAAATTTGAATATATTTAACCAAAAGGACTAGATAAAATCCTTCTTAGGAAGTTGTAGAATAGTAAAATATTCATGGTTGAACATTCAGACCAGATGTAAAACCAGTTTCAAAGAGAGTGAAAATGGCAATGTGCCAGAAGAAACAGGCAACTTATAGTTTCAAAGTAAAAATAAAAATAGTAAGATTAATAAGGTAGTTAATGAAATTCCATGAAGTAAACAGATATATATGTCACTCCGTTAAGGGTTTTTAAAATTTTAGGTTTAGATCATTATTTTGTTACTTTTATTGACTTATTAGTGAGACTTGAAAATTTATTGAATGCTAGACCTCAGTTAGTAACCAACCAAATATGTGTGTAGAGCATTTTATAATTGACGCAATTCTTTACCACATACTTGATATGATTCCTAACAACTCTGTGAGATAGGTGCTATTATCACCTCCATATAATAGGTGAGGAAACTGAAGTGCAGAGAGATTAAATGACTTGTTCAAGGTCACATAGCTAACAGCGTTGCCAAAGGTGGTCGTCTGAAATCCAGGTTCTCCGTGTTCAAATGCTATTATGCTCTTTCCACTCAGACATTCTGGACTATTCCTGCATGTGACATAACCCTGCTTCTTTCTGAAGCCCTGAATAAGGACTGTGTTTACAGTGGTGTGACATGTTGTTTGGGAGGTGAGCCAAGTGGGGGTCAAGTAGCAGCAACAGAACAATCATCTCTGCTGATAGAACTGTTGATGCTCCTTCTTTGGGGATCCTGAAATTCTATTCCTGGTCAGAGTACCGTGCCTGCTGCATTCTCACCATAGCTCTGTTTTTAACGTACACAGTGCCTTTGATTGCAGGCATTTTGTGATTAGGGGTGAGGTCTTACAGTGACAGTTGGTGGTGGCCAACTAGAGAGGAAACCTTAGAAGAGGTAGGAATGAAGGGACAGCTGTGAAGGGTGGCAGGAAGGAGGAAAGTGTAGGAAGAAAGGAAAAGGATGAATGAGAGGGAAGAAGGCATAGGATTCACGCCAGGGCACCTTACTGTTTGGTTTCTCTTCCTTACCTTGCAGGGAGAAGTGACAGGAGAGGGAACATGAATGAAAGGAGGGCTGTTTTTCACTTAATACGTATTTTTTGAATACTCCTCTGTGCCTGATCCTATGCCACGCACTGGGGATAAAGTGGCGAATAAGACAGACAAGGCCCCTCAGCGCATAGAACTTACATGCTAATGGAGGAGATGGACATTAAACTGATAGCCCAGAACACTGCCATCGTGGTTTGTTTTCAGTGCTTACAGAGGGTGCCACGGGAGAGCATAACATGGGCATCAGATGTGGTCTGGGAGATGAGGGAGGTGGTCTTGAAGGAAGCATCGTATGAGGTGGGAGCAGAGAGATGCATAGGAATTAGGCAAGTGAAGTGACAGAGAAGAGCTGAGCAGGGGAGCCATGGGTACAAAGGTGTTGTGCTAGGAAGGAGCATTGCCCTTCCAGGGTTGGAAAGAAGGCCAGTGTTGCTAGGGAGTGGCGAGGAGCAGAGTGACTGGACATGAAGCTAGCTGGCCAGTGGGTAGAGCTGGATCACATGGAGCATCGAACATTAGTTGCAGGTTATATTAGTTAAGCTGGACTTTAGCTTTAGAGCAAAGGAAAACAACTGAGATGTTTTTAAGGTAGGGGGCGGGGTGGGTGAAATAATAATAGTAGGTACTTATTTAGTCCTTACTTGTATTGCTTACTGTTCTATAAGTTCTTTAAAAAGATGATCTCATTATCCTCATAACAGCCCTGGAACTACATCCCTATTTTACAGATGGTGAAATTGAGGCATAGAGAGGTTGAGCAATTTGCCCTGAGTAATTTGCTCAAGGTCAAACTACTTGTAAGTGGTAGAGTATGACCAGATTTACATTTTTAAGAGATCACTCTGGCTGCGACATAGAGAATGGTGAGTTTACCCAGGGAAGCTAGGCTGGAGGCTGTTGAAGTGTGAAGATAAGAGACGATGATGGTGTTTTGGAGTGTGGTGGTGCTGGTGGTGGAAGGAGAATCTATCCCCTCCCACTCTGCTCCTACCCTTGTGCTCTCTTTACCCTGTCCTGGATTGCCTCTGTGTCCTCTTAAGCCTTGCTTTGATCCTCCATATGCACATTTAGCTTAGGATTTATGAGACAAATAAGAATACATTCTGGAGGTTGGGTCTTTCCAAACCTTGTCTCTTCCATTCTTTACCAGGAGCTACAGACCTCAGCTAGGTGGGTACTTTTATTGGGTGGGTTTCATGTTTGAGTTCAGAGTTCTAGGCAGATGAGCATGGTATGCTACTCATTTGCAATGCTTTCTTTCAAGGGTATTGTGATATTGTTAACTGTTAGATGTATCTTCTCAAGGATATCCAGCATTGATACCCCCCCCACACCATACCTGAAGAAAACTCACCAGAACCACAGTGTGAGTGGAGCAGTAGTTTATTCTCAGATAAACGGAACTGCTATAGTGGAGTCACCTGGGATTCTCTGTGCCTACTTAGGTTCTCAAAAAGGGACAGCTTTCCCTGTTTCTGCTTTAAATGAGTGTTAGCCCTGGAGGATGGGTGTTGTCTGTAGCTGGGGGCATTGTGGTGCACAGCACAATTTTGTCCATTTTCCGTCCCCAGAGTCTTATTCTGCAGTGATTTGGAGGTGAGGCTAGTAAGGGGCTCAGTAGTTTTGAAGCAGTTGGTAAAAAGCATTTTTCTCCAGGGTCTATTTATTTGCATTAATTTTTTTAATTGAAGTGTAGTGGCTATATAGTTTCAGCTGTGCAACATAGTGATTCCACAAATTACATACATTACAAAATGCTCACCAGAATAAGTGTAGCTACCATCTGTCACCAACCATATGAAGATATTACACTACTGTTGACTGTATCCCCTATGCTGTACTTTTCATCCCTGTGATTATTTGTATTTTTATTTTCTGTATTTTCCCCCTTATAGTCAGCACAACAAGGTCAAAGCAACTTTGTTGATAATAAAATCTGGAATTAAAGAGTTTTGTTTGATTTGAGGCTGATTAAAGCATTTGTATGTCTTGCCCTAACCACTTGGTGGAAAGCAATGCATTATGTGCCAATTTCCCCCACTGTCTAAGCTTTGACCTTCTGAATTGGACCTATTCAGAAGCTTCATTGCTCTTGGGACTTAAAGGAGTTATTTAACGCATTTAACCACTTGTAAAGTCTTTCTGTTGGAAAGAGGATAACTTCATTGAAATTTCAATGGCAGAATTAAAAAAATCCTGAGTATTTCATTGCATCTAAGACCTGGAGTTGGAAAGTTTTGCCATATTTGAAGCTGAAGAAAGCTATAGAACATTCTAACACTTACCTTCAAGAAGAAAATTCTTTAGGGATGGATATAAACATTTGACAAGTGGAGGAAGTTCCATAATCTTTCTGACTTTTGGTAATGTGTCATTGTGGGCCCCCTCTTATGCTGTGGTAGAACTAAAATACAGTGAACTGATTTCAGGTTGCTAACTTTTATTTTGTGGTCTGTCACATTTAATTCAGTGTTCCCTATTTCTGTGAAATGCTTGCTAAAGTTCCTTCTAAAAACCAGATCAAAAAATGTTTTTCACTCTTCCATGGAAGAAAACTCTTAATCACAGATTCCTTACTAGAAATCCAAAGAATAATGAACATGTTTCCTTTTGAAAGAAAACTTTTTGTATATTGTGGCTGTATTAAATGTTGCTGGGGGCCATCAGTAAGACATGCAGTATGAGTACTTGACATACTTCTAGGTATCTATTTAGTACTGTTAGTCTATAATTTGTCTACTTAATTCTTATATAGCACTTTGAAATCATTCCAGGAAGGAAGCTTAATGCTAATTAAGAACCTTGTGAGGTACAAAATGAATACCTTTAAAAAATGATGAATATTAAGAAGGAGTTTTTTGTAGGAAGAGATACAGGAATTTAGGAATTTTGAGTCATTTCTAATTCTAAAAATCTTAGCAGCTATGTATTCCATTAAGTTTTAGAATTAAAATAGTAAGTGTAACTTTGATGAAGTCATTCTAAAGTTTTGCTTTATTAAAAATATGAGCAGTGGATGTAGAAGAAGTAGTCTGCAGTGAATTCTAAAATCTAATGGCATAATATAATCTTCTAATTTTGCTTTATTAAAGTTTAAGGGGGAAATTTTTACTATCAGGGATATCTGTGTGGGAATCAACAGTTTATTTTATGTGGACATATTACCCATTTTCTGTCATAAAATCAGATGTTTGTGAGGGATTTCATGTTAAAATATGGTTTGTTGAACATGGAAATTTGGAAGCTTTTATTAGAAAAATATCTTAGGATTAAAGAGGTCTTTCTCAATTAAAATTAAAATTTGAAGCCAAGGTAATTTCACATACCAGCAATTTAAGGGGTCTGTTAAACGTTTAAATCTATGTCTGTAATTTTTTTCCAAACATCTTATTATAAAAAATTTTGAAATGTATAAAAATGTTGAAATAATTGTACAATGAACACCCATATAAATATCACCTATACTTTCCAATTTATACCTTACTGTATTTGCCCTGTCACCTATTTGTCCCTTTCTCCAGCCTTCTATCAAATGGATATCCCATCTTATTTTTTCACGCATCTCAAGGTTGCAGACATAAGTATATTTCACCTGGAAACACTTCAACATGCACATTATTAGCTAAAATTCAGTATGTATTTGATTCTTTTTTTAAGGTAAAATTTGCATACAGTGAAATGTGTAAATCTTATGTGTATCATTTGATGTATTTTGACAGATGCATACACCTAAATAACTGAAACCCCTATAGACATATAGAACGCTACTGTCACCCCAGAAAGTGCTTTTCCCGGTCAATTCCCATAGACCCTCCCCAGAGACAACCACAGTTTTGATATAATTTCCTCCATAGAGTAGTTTTTTTATTTTTTGGTTTTAAAATTTCACATAAATGGAATCATAGGCTTCTTTCACTTAGTGTAATGTTCTTGAGATTCATCTGTGTTGTCCCATTATCAGTGGTTCATTCCTTTTTATTGCTGAGTATTATTCCATTATAGGGATAGACCACAGTTTGCTTACCCGTTCTCTTGCTGCTGGACATCTGGGCTATTTTCTGGGTTTTGGTTATTATGAGCAAAGCTGCTGTTAACATTCTTGTAAACATTGTCTTTGTACAGATAAATATGTTAGGACTGGAACTGCTGGTGTGCCTGTAATTTAAAAATTGAATTTAGCTATTGAAAAAAGTTATTTTTAATCATGCTTATCATTGGACTATATTTCATTTTTAATTTACACTTTTCCACTTCTGTTTGCCACCATCCTAGGCCAGTTGATCATACTCCATTTCTAGATTATGACAGTTTAGCTGGTTCTCTTGCCCCTAGTCACTTCTCCACTTCAATCCATCCAGCACAAGGCTTACAGGTGAAAACTCTACGTTTCGACACTCTACCTCCTTGTTGAAAAATCGCCAGTTGCATGCTATCGCCCACTGTGTAGTTTCAAAAGGCTCTCTAAATGTCTTCACCTGGCCTTGTTTCTTACCCCTTCTCAACACAAACCCTGTATGCTCCTTCCTGTGTTTGCCTTCACTGTTTTTGTTCCTACTGCTCCAGCCTAGAATATTCTTTCCCTTTTCTCCATCTCCCAAAATCTTTAGAGTTCTGAAGGTTTAGCTCAGAATCCCACAACTAGGTTGTGAGCTTTCTGTGGGCAAGGACCATACCCACTGCTTCTTTTCTATTCCAGTGAATTCCTATCATAGTGCTAGGGACATAATAGACGAAAATATAAACCTATGGGACATAGTCAACATTTAGTCAATACTTACTAATTTGATTGTCTGGTACTGATGATTACAAATGTATCTAGTTTTTCTGTATTTCTTTTTAATGCCCAGTTAGTAGATTTTTATTTAAACAACTATTGGATACAATCATTAAAAATTTTTATTTTCAAGTGACAGTGCTGTAGTCTCAAACTCTATGAAATATGGATAAAAATTAGAGAAATGTATTCCATGTATTACAGTTATGTTGTAGTAAAACCATGACTATGAATACCCTTAGGGAATGATTCATTTATAAGTGATAGGTGTGCATTCCAAACAGTGGAGGGCTTCCTGACAGCCCTTTCCTTTTAATGTTTAATGGAATGCCCTTAACATGTACTTCATTTGTTACGTAGCTGTCCTCTTGATGAAAACAGCATGCTGCGTTGTCGCTGCCAGTGCTCATAGAAATTGTGTGAGGCTTGGGGCTCAGTGACTGACTTAGTTTGTTGCTCCAGTACAGTGAATGCTGCTCCCTTCCTGCCCCCCACCCTGTTACTTGTTGTCTATGTTCACTGTGACCCCCCCTGTAGCCCCTGGGGCTACAGTTTTGCGATGCAGGTGACTGACTGACTGTGTGCTTCCTTGGAGAGCTGATCTGTCCTCAGTCTCTTGGACTTGAGCTATCTTCTCAGTTGTCAGTGACTTGCAGCTCTGTACCCAAAACACTGTAACTTCTGTTGGCTTTTCCCCTTGACTGCAGGACCCATCACAACTGTTTGCCTCATCTCTTCCCTTTCCCTCTTATATACATATTTTGGGGTTTTTTTTTGCTTCTTTATTATCGTGTCACTTCTTCCAGTCTTTGCATTTTTCTCCCTTTCCATAGCCTGGCAGACAATAAGAGGACCCCTTTCTTTTTGCACATTGAACTATTCAGAGCATGGGATGCAGTAATCTTGGGGTGCATTGCCACTTTTCTACCCTGGTCTGTATTGCTGGGTAAAGGTGGACTCTTTCTGTACTGCCGAACTTGTTTCTTCTGGGCTTGAGGATATATTGTATAATACTGGTGTTGGGGATAATGATATCATTATTATCATATATTACAATAGTATAAGGATGTATTTTGTCCCACAGTTACAATTAAAGCTAGAATACAATGTGGCATTTCACAATGGGTTTTAGGTCTGAAATACTGTGTGGCACATTTAAGAATGGTTTCTATTTTGGTAATATGGTGGTAGGATTGTGGAGAGTATCATGTGTCATTCTGCTTTGGCTTTATATTATTCACTGTTGAAATAACTCTAAAGACTGATATGTCTGTATACAGCCTTAATTAATTTTTCTCCACAGTTTACTGATAATTCATCTCTGATTTATAGGTCCCAAGGAATCCTGATACTCCAAATCCAGCTGTGGCTCAAAGAGAGGAGCAAAAAAAGATTGATGGAGCTGAACCTCTTACACCAGAAGAGACTGAAGAAAAGGAAAAACTTCTCACACAAGTAAAATATTTTAAGTGGCTGAAGTACATCTAGTGAACGAATAGAAAAAAGAAAATATAAATTACACTTAACTTTTTTATTGTATGAGCTGAGTGCCCTGGTGGGACACACCAACAAATATGGACATAATAGACGAAAACAGGCATTTAGACCATGTACACCTATTTTTTATCCCTTTTATAGAATACAGCTTTTTGGAAATACTGGAAAATACAAAAGTGCAAAATATAAGTGTCAATTATGAGTAAGAAGACATGTGTTTTATTAATTATAATAAGGTCAGTTAATCCACGAGTCCCAATAGACAGTAAATACTAGCATATTTGAAATTTTAAATTTACTTTACTGATTGTGCGCCTGTCCTCTAAAATTGTTCTCTACTAATCCTTTATTTATGGAATAATTTCTTAATGCTCAAAATGCCTTTTATCCTTTCTTGGAAAGAACTTTAATATAACAATGAGAGATTTCTGAAACTTCTTATGGTGATCATTGTATAATTAAATGTTAATAGTTATTAAATAGGAAACATTTCCATTTGAACAAAATAGTAATGCTTTCTGGTCATTGTTGCTTTAAGGAAATTTATGAGTGTCTTACATCCTAAATAATCTGTAGAAGATAAAAAAATTACAGCATGAAAGACCCTTGCAAAATAATAAACAAAAATGTGTACTCAAAGATACTATCTGACTGTAAAAGTTGCCAACAAGATTTATTTATGCAGCAAATGCATTTGAACAATATGAAAAGCACAGTGTTAAGAAATTTTCCACATTAATTATCGAAAGATTGTTTTTATATTTATATCTTATTTACTTATATCTTACTTACTCATTTTTTGTTATAATGTCGTTTTATTGAGTGAATTTTTTGCAAATTACATTCATGAGCTTTTGAGCCCAATGCCTGGAAGTCATAGTTTCATTTGAAAATATAATTGCAGTTGACTGAATATTAGGACTTACTGTAGAATAAAATAAAACATTTATATTCATGTTTTATTTTCAGAATTTATTTCCTGAACACAAAAATAAAATTATGGTCTTAGAATACTACGTGACTTGCAGTATATTGTGAATGTTCAATACATTGTAAATATACAGTCTCAGCTGAGGACTTGCTTTAACTTAGAAGTAAAGTCAGTTTTGTCTGCCCCTCCTAGTACATGAATTCATCTTTAATCATCTTTCTCTGCTGCTCTAAATAATCTTTTTAAAAATCATGGAAGTACAAAGGAACAAAATGTGGGGTCATCTGAAATCTCTTATCAACTAACAGCAAGGTGTATAGAGTTTTGCACTGTTGAGGATATCATGTTTATGTGGGTTGGGCCATGAGGAGTAGAAAACGTATTCTTGGTCTTGAGACCTCACAGACATGCTAGTAATACCAAAGAGATTTAAAACGTTGCTTGGTTAAATTGTTCTATCTTTTGGTAAAGAAATTGAGTGGGCCCAGTAACATTCTGTTTATGAACACAGTTTTGAGCAAACTATTTATTCACAGTAGCTTAGAATGATATAAAGAGCTACAACATTTTTTCTGTATTTTTTTCCTTGTTTTTTTTGATTTAATGTGTCCACTTTGCTTTCTTAATTTACATGGGAACAGATCTGTGGAAAAAATCATTGAAGTACCGGAATATCAGGACTTCAACATTTATATTAGCATTTTTATTTTAATAAATTTGTATTTTAATGTTGTAGGCATCTATAAAATATGGAATTAAAAACTACACAGTATCTTGGAACTATAAATTAGTTTTTAGTACTTGGAGAGAAGTACATTCTCTTCATGATAGAAAAGCAGTTATTTTTATAACAACACCCACTCAACTTTTGATTTCAACATATAAAACCAGGAGTTTTATAAGGAGAAACATTTTAAGTCTCTTAAAGTATTTTTATTGTACCATTTTACAGAAATAAATAAAACAATAAATGGATTTGTTAATTTAACCTCTATTGATGCTTAATTTTTGTTCACAGGGATTCACAAACTGGACTAAGCGAGATTTTAACCAGTTTATTAAAGCTAATGAGAAGTATGGAAGAGATGATATTGATAATATAGCTCGGGAGGTGGAGGGCAAATCCCCTGAGGAGGTCATGGAGTATTCAGGTTTGTATATAACTTCAAACATAGCGTTTAATTATAACCATATCCATTTCTTTAGTGTCGATTTAATTGCACTGGTGTTCAGAGATCTTTTCAACTTTTATGGATAAAGTGTAGGTGCAAGTATGAAATATAATTGTATTTCTACAAAAAGATTACAAGATTTATCAAAACAAGCTGACCGCTGTTGTCCCTAGTAGTTAGCTAATAGAGTTCAGTAAAGCCCCGATGAAACAAAGGTTGCTCTTGGATAAGCATTGACAAAATAAGTTTCCCACTTTCCCATCCCTGGAATTTGGTCATCTTCTGGGCAAGTCAAGCCTGAGGCTTCCAGTTCAGTGACTGAATCTGTCTTTCTAGGTTATCCTTGAAGTAGAGAATTCTAGTCCAGCCCTTTTAGGTCCTCAAATACCCTCAGAGTTCTGATCAACTTCAGGCAGGTCATGTGGATTCTATGAACTGGAGGCAAGCTGGAATAAAGACTGCAGGAATAAATCTGTTGATTGGTCCTAGAATGATCTACCTTTTTTCCCTCACTTGTGTCTTTGGTCTTGACCAGAACTAGATTAACTTCAGAAGCATACAGAGCTAATACTAATTCCTACTGCCACAGCACATCCAACCTCAGGCTCCTGAAAAGAAATCTCATTAAAAATAGATAATTATGTCTAGCCAGTTTTCTGTATGTAGAACAGGAAGTTGCTAGCTTCTAAATAGGTTGAGCTCTTAAATTTAGTATGATTGTCAGCTGTTTTTCACCATAGACACAATATTAACAAAGTAGGTGTAGGTTTCTCTACTAGCCTTCCTAAACCTTTTTTAGCTTAACAACTGAAATTCTTTGTTTTTACAATGAAAAGTAGTAGGTAGGAAACATTACAATAATAAATATGCTGAAGATTGATATAGTCTAGGAATAGCTTTTAACTTATCTATACTGCTAGTGGTTGAAGAAATCTAGGTTTAATTAGAGAAAAGGTACTTTTTTTTCTTTTGGAAATCTGAAAGGGCCTTCTGGTAATTACCAGGGACTTCAGAGGTTGATTATGTCACATTTATTATTTCATATAACATAAAGTCAAGTCTATGAACTTCCTTTTCCTTGGTACCAGCATAACACTGCTATTACTCTTAAGCTTTACCACTTAAGTTTAGGGCATTTGGGGGCTTAGAGAAGCGAAAAATAGATTAGAGAGAGAAATTTTAGTACGAAGAGCTGAATGAAAGCAGTGTAAAAGGATATGTGCAGGGAGATTTTCTGGGGTAGAATTTTCTTCAAAATAATATCAGTGTGTATTAAGTTGCAAGAAAAGAAATTATTCAAGAAGATACCATGTCAGATGTTCCCTAAGATTTGACACCAGGCCTGGTGGCATGGCTAACTCAGGACAACTTAATTGGGGCTATGTCGGGGGGGTGGGGATTGGAAAGGTTTGTGTAGTGGTTGCAATAAAAGAAGAAATGTGTACAATTGGCTATTCATGAGTATCTTTACATAGCAGACTTTAAATACATGTGAATGAATAAGTGACAGAATGAATAAATGATCACAGGTATGAGGCTGTAGAGTATGTCACTGAAAGGCCCTTCACTCACAAGTCATAAGATGTGACATACTAATACAACCAGATTATTTAGCTCATTTATAAAATTTGGGTGGCTTGGTGTTTTGTTTTGTTTTGAGCAAAGTCTATTCTAAGTAAGTTTAAAACATAAGCTATAGGGCATTGGAGATACTGGTAAGATTAGTGAGTGGTTCCCAAAGCAAAGGGCAGTTTCAGTAGGAATTGCTGCTTCATAGGAGGTTTGAACAACCTGTTGAAAATGGTTTCGTTCCTTAAATGGTTTCATTTATATGGCTATATTCTCTCCTGTTTCACTGTATGTGTTCAGTCCCTTTTATATGTTTGAACAAAAGCATAGCTGAAATCAGCACCTTTAGTATCTTTGAAATTCCAGTCATTTGGGGAGGGTAATTAAAAATTCTGTATTTCATGAAAGGAAAATCACTAACCTAAAACCTTCTTGTTGAGGTTTTATTTTAAATGAAAAGTTAGAGAGGTATTTAATAATTGAACATATGTACACACAGATGAATCTAAGTCTTAATTTTAAACAGTATAAGTTCACTGTATCCTTACCTATTTTTTATTCTGCAGTTCTTGGATTCATTTGCTTTAAGGTGATAATAGTACATTTATTCTGAAGTAATACCTCTATTTTTCAGCTGTATTTTGGGAACGTTGCAATGAATTACAGGACATTGAGAAAATTATGGCTCAAATTGAACGTGGAGAAGCAAGAATTCAGCGAAGGATCAGTATCAAGAAGGCCCTGGATGCCAAAGTACTGTATTTCATAATTGTCAAATTATTGTTAGTTTGTTTTCGTTGATAAAAGTTGATTAGCTTTGACTCACTATTATTGCACATTTAGTTAAAAGCAGTGTTTTGTTTAAATCCATAGATTGCAAGATACAAGGCTCCATTTCATCAGTTGCGTATTCAGTATGGAACCAGCAAAGGAAAGAACTATACGGAGGAAGAAGACAGATTCTTGATTTGTATGTTACACAAAATGGGCTTTGATAGAGAAAACGTGTATGAAGAATTAAGACAGTGTGTACGGAATGCTCCTCAGTTTAGATTTGACTGGTTTATCAAGTCCAGAACTGCCATGGTATGTATCCCTTTTTCACTTATTTCCTCCAACTTTTTATTTTGAAAAATTTCCAGTATCGCATATCCTTCACTTAGATTCTCTAATTGTTAACATTTTACCACATTGGTTTTCTCCCCCCATCCATATATGTCTATCTATACTTATACATACATACATAGAATTTAGATATACATGTAGAATCTATATTTTGTATTCAGAAACACAAAAACATATCTATATTCAGAAATGCCTATCTGTATTTCATATTCATGCATATACATATCTACATTTCTGAACCACTTGAGCAAAAGGTGAAGACACTGAGTGTTTACCTCTATATACTTCTGCATTCATCTCCTAAAATGAGGACATTTTCCTACATAACTACAATACCATTACCCTATCTGAAAATGTTAACATTGATTCAGTAACATCACCTATTAGACAGTTCATGTACACAGGTGCAGCATTTTCCAATTGTCCCAAAAGTCTCAAGAGCTTTTTTTTTTTTAACTGATGATCTGTGGTCAAGGTTCACATACAGCATTTGGTTGTAGAGTTTTTGTAGTCTGTTTCAGTCTACAACTTTTTGTTTTACATGACAATGACTTTCTTAACGTGCCTGGGCTCATTGTTTTATAGAATGTCCCATGTTTGTGTCATTGCTCATTTTTATTTTGGCAAGAATGCGACATAAGTGATGTGTACTTATTATATTGCATCACGTTAGGAGGCACATTATGTTAGGTTGTCACACTCTTGGCGATGCTAAGTTTTATCACTTGATTAATATGGTGACCAGCAGAGCGCTCCATTTTAAAGGTTCCCCTTTGTAATTAGGCAGGTGATACTTAAGATTGTGTGAAGAACTTAAGGATTTATTTTTAAAGAGAAGGAAGTGTTGCCTAAGTAAAGTCTTTATAAGAATATTCTGAGATAGAATAATTAAGTAGAAGAGATTTTATTGTAGCTTCACACAATTTACTCTGTTCCTTTCTAATATGAATTGTGTTCCTGTTAATTTCTCGCACTGCTTAGAAGTGTTTGTGGTGATATTAACCGTTTTTTCAAATGCAACACATTTTTAGTACTGACATCATTAGTTTTCTGTCAGCTGAGGTAACTAGAACAAATTAGATTTATACAGCCTAAATATTAAAAGTAACCAGAAACTAACAATCCAAACTTAAGATGATTTTCTTAAGTAGTTGCTGTCTATCATAAATGCTTACTTGGCTAAAGGTCCACAGGGATGCAAAGCAAATGCTTACTATTTTTTTTGACTCATTTTATATTTTTATTTCAAGTTGAACAAAAAGAAAGGAAAATTCTGAGTTGCTATATTGAAGACTCTTGAAGTTGCTATATTGAAGAATTTTGGCAGATGCTTTTATAAGATGAGATATTTCTTAAAACTTTAACACAAATTTAGAGTGTTCTTGGCTTGTTACTAGAATGTGCCTATCAAGTTTATGCTGGGAGAGAAAGCAAATACTTTGGATCAAACTAGGATCCAAAAGGAACTGGAGAAATTAGAATGATGGATTGGTGGAATCTCACAACATAACCTTTAAGATGGATGAATGTAAAGTGCTATAATTATACAAAAGAATATGAAGAGGTGTATATGTTAATAAGGTACAGTAGGGAGAATTGAGAAAAGAATAAAAAAGATAATCTGTGGCATGAAGGACTGAGGTTGGATATAGGAAAGAGTTGTTTGACAGGGTTCTTTGGAGCATTGAAATAGATTATTGAAGATCAATGTAAAATAGCTTTTCTGTTAGTTTTGAAAATGAGATTCTATTTTGACTGTCTGAAGACTTTGGTAATGAGCTGGTTGGCCTTTTAAGGTGCCTTCTAGCTCGGCGCATCTGTGACCATGTTTAGCAGAGAACTCCTTTCAAAGCCATGCATTTCAAATTTTAGCCATTTGAGGTTTTATGTGTGTAATAATGGAGAATAGCATAAACAGCTTGTAAAAGACAAATTCCTGCCTGTATTTGCCAGTGAATCATGTTTTAGATCATACAAGCCCTCTTATGTGATGGAACATTTGTTGAATTTTGAGTATTATTTAAGTGATATTTTACTAGTTTCTTAAAAGATTGAGATTTTAATGCTGTTTTCACTTTCTGGAATCATTAAATTAAGGCAGTAGGGTGAAACAGATTCCAAAGTGCAAGGAAAATCTGTTATTTCTAATATGAACATAACTATAGAATTATATAACCTTGCTTCATTTTCCAAGGAAAAAACCCAGTATATTATTAACAACCACTAGATGTCTCTGAACTCCTTGTAAAGAACCTTTTTTTCCTCCTCCATCTTATTTCTACAAAACATTTACCTCTTTCTTTACCAAGAGATATCAGTCTCCAATGTATATTTTCAAAAGAGCAGATATTAATTATATATAGGTGATTGCAAAAGGAAACCTTTATTTTGTCTGTTGAAAATGAAGACACCTCTGTTCTTAATTTCCTTCTGGAAGGTGGAATTTATAATTTCTAAAGAATCTTTAAAAGCATAGCTTATTTTGTATTTAAATATTTTAATCCAAAATTTTTTGTCAACTCTTCTATCATACTGTTTTTATTTCCCTCCTAGTTAATGGATAATTTCTAGATATAGAGCATAGGTAATATATTTAAAAATATGCATATATATTAGGCCATCTTCTTGGAATATTTCATGATAATCAGTATCAGTCACTAGGGAATTAAAGAAATGGATTATTAATATTCCTAGATGCTCTCTTTGCACCCTTATTTTAAATGATTGTTCTTGTAGAGTGAATCACATTTACAATCTAGGAAGAGAAACTTCCCTCTTGAACGAGGCATTTGTGATTTCCAAAATTAAAATAATTCATTTCATTGAAAAATTCCATATTAGAAATACAGAGGATATAGTTTCAATTCATTATGTGAGTGTGTCACTGTGTTCAGATTAAAATCTCATTAATGATTAAACCTAACCTACTAAAGAAGCTATCTTTTAAAAACATAACCTTGCTTAAAGGTGACTGTTCTTTCCCAGAGACACCAATAAATAGTGTACATTACTTAGGAAGAAAGTAGAAACCTTGGTACTTCTATTTTATTCAGAGATCTCAAACTACCGAATTCATGGCTTCTGACTTAACTAACAGTCTTAAAGTGCTTAAAGGCATGAACCTCTACTTCTAAATATGCCTCACTTTGAAAGCCTTCAGCTAAAGTATGAATATTTCTTTGAGGCTCTTCTCCATTTAAAAATGCTGGCTATACAAAAGAGAAAATGAGTTTTAGTTCCATTTCTCTGTGCTAAGAAGATTGTGATTTCTTTCTGGGCAAACTTGTTTGGTCTTTTAAGTAAGTAATCAGTCTCTATTGAACTACATAAACAAGTAGGAAGGATATGATCAATTTAGATTTTAAGCTCAGAGCATATGAATAAACCTACCATTTTCCTTCTAAGAAAAATATCTTGCAATGGCATCTTAGTCTTAGGACATTCAAAAACTATCAGAATTCAAAGGACCTTTACCAAATGACTATAAGAGGAAATGATAATACTCTGTATTTATGTAGTACATTTTATAAAATGCTTGCCAGTCCCTTTACCGACATTGGCCCATTAATTTTCTGCCGTTCCTTTTAGGGAATGACTGTCAGGGTACTATCTTCATTGATGTAGTGACACAGTAACGTGACTGGGAGATTTCACAAGCATCTGAGAGATCCAAAAGATCTAGCACATTAGTCAGGTTACTAGAAAGGACATATGGAAAGTACCCAAAGTTTAGTCAGTAATTCCTTGGCCTGCATAGGTCCTTTTAAGTACTTAAAGGGGAGAAAGCAGAATTTAAGTCTCTGAGATAAGGAACATTTTTTGATACAACCATTTATTGCATCCTTTGTAGGCTTGCTTTGACTCTTAATTTTAGTAAAAAAAAAAAATTCTTGCCTTTTAACCTCTGGAGAGCTGTTTCCTTTCCTCTCCTAGCCAGCTCCAGAAGCTGTGTGCGCATTGCCTCTGGCCGTGTACCTTGCAGTTGAATCAAAATACTGGTATGGTAATTAGTTATCCTTGCCTTTTATGGTAGTTTAAATGACTTTTTCTTATACCATCTCAGAGAGAATCTCACACTGTTGTATATAATAGAAATTGCATATTATTGCCATTTGTTTTCAAATCACAGCTTTATTATGGAGGGAAGTGTTCCTTATTTAAAATTAAGGAAATGATATTCCTCATTAGAATTGTAGAAGAAAAAAAACTTATTAGAAAATACTGCTGTAGCTTTTTATTAGCTTACTTCCCTTTTTATAGGTTTATCAGTGATAATAAATGTTAATTAGGTTATTAGTTAAGCACGGGATATTTTGTAAATTATCTGTCCAGAGGATTTTCTTTATAGATACTTTTGAAAAATGCAAGCCAAATTAAAAAATTTCCAACTTACTCTACAGTCACAGTAACATTTGTTTGTTGTTTATTTAGCATAGTCTAGGAAATTTCATAAAGAAGGCCATTCATAATTTTTTATTTTACATATTAGTCCTTAATTGTATAATAACAGTTAATATTGATATTTTAGAGCATTACATTCTTAGTGAAATGTGAGAATATGAATTAACCGAACATTATTGGTAATACTGGCAAACTATAAAATATATTGATAGGTTCTTCTTGACTGTAGAATTACTAAAATATTAAAACCAAGTATTTTTATGCTCACAGGGATATATTATTTCCTCATAAACTTGAAAGACTAAAATGCCCTTTTCAGCCTTAATTTTTGAAAAAGGTCCTACATAGAGGTAGTGCTTAACTTTGCCTTGATGGTTAGGTCAGAGGAATGGCTTCACTGAAAAGTTCCTTCTTGAAACTGAGTCTTGAAAAAGTAGCAGGAGGCCGCTGTAGGCCTAGGTTGCAGATTGTGGGAACAGCATATGCAGTAGAGGCAGCGTAAGCAAGGCAGAGTCAGAACCTGCAAGTAGATTGTGTTGTGTTTGGGTGTGAATAAGGAAGTACTGGAAGATGAGGAAATAGCTGGCAGCCAAATTTCGAAGGGCCCTGTCTGCTGTATTGAGGTCTTTGGGTCATTAGTCTGTCAGAAGTGGGGGAGTCTTTGAAAGATTTTAACAGGGCAGTGACGTGATCAGATTTACATTTTATAAATACTGTTCCGTGGAATTGGGCAGGAGAGCGTCTGCCTCAGCTACCATGTAGATAGCTGCTAATTCCCCAGTTTTTATTTCCATCTATTCTCTGTTCCTTCTTTCTTTTCCTTCCCTTGGCTAATGTATCCTGATCTGCTTCAGGGTCATTTTTTACTACTGCTCTCTTAACCTTCAAATGCAATTGGTTATATCCAAAGGGACAAGCATGGCACCTTGTCCAAAGTAGGCATTCAGTGAATAAATAAGCATGGAACTGAAGTATTTCACTTTGCTTCTCTCACACGGATTCCTACAGTTGGATCAGATTTGGATGGAATAGGAAGAAATGTAGCAAAGCATTTGAATTCTCTTCTTTCCTTTTGTTTTCTTTTCATCTGCGTTTTTCTGATGATAGACTTTATTTGACTGTCATCCATGCAGAATTGCATTTTTTAAGTTTGAATAGCCAGTTGTAAATATCATGTGTTTCATTAGCAGCTATAGTGTTTGATTTAAGACTGAACTGTTCTAACAATCTGAACTAATGATAAATACACTAATAGGAGTCCATTTTAGGTATTTATGCTTGTGTGTTATCTTGCTAGGAGGTGGCATAATATTTTATAAATAATGATGTTTAAGCAGCAGCAGTGAAGTAGAAGCATCATAACATTTGATACTGTTTGAGAAACATAGGATATATTTATTAGACTATTAATAACTGCCGGTATGCTTGGGATCTGAGAATCTAGTACAGAATGCCATTGCTTTTTTCTTAGTATGGTAGAGGGTCCAAAGTGTCAAAAAACTTGGGAAATTCACCACAGAGAGTATAGTTGTAGGTATTGATTCTGGAGGTAAAGTATGGGGAGTTAATAAAAGAGCAAAGGAGAAAAAACACCCATTTTGTTTTACTAAGAACTGTAGAAGAAAAGTCTGATTTTATAGAACTACCTAAAAATTTAGAGACACAGATGTGGAGTGCAATTTATCTTTTTGCCCTTGCTCATTCATCTGCTTTTGACTTTGAACCATAATGGACGCAGACCGTCTATCATTTAAACTTAGGGAGGTGTAGTGTCTAGGATTTTAGTGCATAGGAAATGTAATGTGGAGCCTCTTTAATCTCCTTCACTAAGTCATTTCAAGTCTGTTGATGCTTTCTGTGCCTTTTGAATTGATGCTTTGAGGCTGAGTACTGGGGCAAAGGATATTTGAACTGGTGCTTGGCATGACTGATACTCACCACACACTAAGGGTCAGCGCTCCTGACTGCAAATGTTCCATCATTTATTAAATAAAGGTAGAGACATGTGTCCTAGTATACAAACGTTGAAACTTGGGTGGCTGCATTGAATAGAATCAGAAACCATCAAAAAGGTACGGCAAACCAAGGTAGCATAATTTGTTTAAAGTACATCTAAAGTCTTTAGTTTAAAACGGGGGCTGGCAAACTGCATGCAGCTCACCATCTCTTTTTGTACAGCCTGTAAGCCAGGAATGATTTTTACATTTTCAAATGGTTGAAAGAACATGAGAAGACTTTTGTGACATGTGAAAATTAAACAAAATTCAAATTTTAGTACTGTAAGTATGGTTTTATTGGACCACAGAGACACTCATTTATGTGTTGTCTGTGGCTGCTTTCATGCTACAGTGACAGAATTTAGATATGACAGATACAGTGTGATTTGTAAAGCCAAAAGTCTTTACTATGTGGCTCTTCACAGAGAAGATGTACTGACCCCTGGCTTAAAAGAATGTGTACGAAGGGTGGGAAGAAAGAAATAATATAACCAAGGGTAGGTACAAGTGTTACACAGCCCTTTAAGCGAAGCATTAAAGGAAGGATAGGGAAAGGAAGGGGCTATTTAGCCTTAAAGAGGGGTGTTTGGGAGGTCCGGTGGGGGTTGTAATGGAAGCGTGGGAGCTGCCTTGTAGTATTTGAAGGATTGTCATACAGACGAGGAATCAGCTTGTTCTCAATGACTACAAAGTTAAGACCTAGACCCAGTTGTTGGAAACTTTAAGGTAGCACATTGTGTAGCTTTGCATATGGGAACATTTTTAACCTGTCCAAAGGTGGAATAGACAGCCTTGGAGGGGGGAAGTACCCTATCATTGGGAGAACTAATTAGCAAAGACCTAGTAGAAGGGATTCAACATCAACTTGATTGATTTTTAAAGGTCCTCTCTAATCTTGAGAGTATAATTTTATGAACTCCCACTATTGAGAATCTGTATCATGGGAAGATTTCCAAGTACAAAATACACCTTTGATTATATCACTCCTCCTGCTCTGAAGTCCTCAGTGACATCCTTTCATCAACTGAATTAGTAAAATTCCTTAGTTCTTTTTACTTTGAACCAAACTTAGTCTTATCCATTACTCTTACCCTGTACAACATTTCTCAAGTTGGTTTCTATCAAACGTTATTCTAGGATATGCAAATAAACTATGTTCTGTGTTCAAATATATTTGGGGGAAAAATAGATGGTCAAGATGGCAGCATGAGTAGGGCAGCGGAAATCTCCTCCCAAAACCATATAGATTCTTGAAAATACAACAAATAAAACTACTCCTAAAAGAGAGACCAGAAGATACAGTACAACAGCCAGGCTACATCTACATCTGCAAGAACTCAGCACCTCACGAAAAGGGTAAGATACGAAGCCGTGACCCGGCAGGACCTTAGCGTTCCCCCAACCCCAGCTCACCAGCGGGTGGAAAAGAATCAGAGTGGGGAGGGAGTAGAAGCACAGGACTGCTAAATAACCAGCCCTAGTAATCTGCACTGGGAGCACAGACACACATTGCATGGTGTACTGGATATTAGAGAAATGGAAAAGTAAAACCTGAGACGGAGACTGGGAGTGGGTCCTTATAGCTGGCTCCCCTGGGACAAAAGAGCATCCTTCAATGCTTCTCTTCCCTGCAGTAGAATGCACCCAGCGGGGCTGTCACACCCCCACAGGGCTCAAGGCTAGCCTGAGGGCGGCCCTGCCCATGGCAACACGGGATTATCCAGAGACTGCCTCCCGGTGTGCAGGTAACTGGCACAGGCTGCAGAGAGGGGCAAGGCGAACAACAAGCATGAAGGGACTTTGTTCTCCCAGCTGACACACATGCCAGCTGCCTGCGACCCCTTCTATTGCCATGAAAAGACAGAAGAATCTGGTTGAGTCAAAAATCACTCAGACAACTCCAGAGAGAAGGCCTGGTGGGATAGATTTAAACAATCTTCCTGAAAAAGAATTAAGAATAAAAGTCATAACCATGCTGATGGACCTACAGAGAAATATGCAAGAGCTAAGGAATGAAGTCAGGAGGGAGATTACAGAAATGAAACAATTGATTGATGGGCTTAAGAGCAGACTGGATGAGGTGCAAGAGACTGTTAATGGAATAGAAATCAGAGACCAGGAGTACAGAGAAGCTGAGGCAGAGAGAGATAAAAGGATCTCAAGGAATGAAAGAATATTAAGAGAACTGTGTGACCAATCCAAACAGAACAATATTTGCATCATAGGGGTACCAGAAGAAGAAGAGAGAAAAAGGGATAGAAAGTGTTTTTGAAGAAATAATTGCCAAAAACTTCCCCAAGCTGGGGAAGGAAACAGTTTCTCAGACCATGGAAGCCCACAGATCTCCCAACACAAGGGACCCAAAGAGGACAACACCAAGACATATAATAATTAAAATGGCAAAGATCAAAGACAAGGACAGAGTATTAAAGGCAGCCAGAGAGAGAAAAAAGCTCGCCTGTAAAGGAAAACCCATCAGGCTGTTATCAGACTTCGCAACAGAAACCTTACAGGCCAGAAGAGAATGGCATGATATATTCAATGCAATGAAACAGAGGGCCTTGAACCACAAATATTGTATCCAGCATGATTATCATTTAAATTTGAGGAAGGGATTAAACAATTCCCAGACAAGCAAAAGTTGAGGGAATTTGCCTCCCACAAACCACCTCTACAGGATATTTTAAAGGGACTGCTCTAGATGGAAGCATTCCTAAGGCTAAATAGATGCCACCAGAGAAAATAAAATCACAGCAAAGAAAGCAGACCACCCAAATACCAACTAAAGGCACAAAATAAAATCAACTATCCATAAAAACAGCCAAAGGAAACGCAAAAGAGTACAGAATACAACACCTAACATACAAAGAATGGAGGAGGAAGAATAAGAAGGGAGAGAAATAAAGATTCATCAGACTGTGTTTATAATAGCTTAATAAGAGAGTTAAGTTAAACTGTTAGATAGTAAAGAAGCTACCCTTGAACCTTTGGTAACCACGAATCTAAAGCGTGCAATGGCAATAAGTACATATCTATTGATAATAACCCTAAATGTAAATGAACTGAATGCACCAATCAAAAGACACAGAATAATAGAATGGATAAAAAAGCAAGACCCATCTATATGCTGCTTACAAGAGACCTCAAACCCAAAGATGTACACAGACTAAAAGTGAAGGGATGGAAAAACATAATTCATGCAAACAACAGGAGAAAAAAGCACTCATTTTAGGAGACTTCAACACACCACTCACTCCAAAGGACAGATCAACCAGAGAGAAAATAAGTAAGGACACAGGCACTGAACAACACAGTAGAATAGATGGACCTAACAGACATCTACGGAACTCTACACCCAAAAGCAGCAGGATACACATTCTTCTCAAGTGCACATGGAACATTTTCTAGAGTAGACCACTTACTTGGCCACAAAAAGAACCTCAGTAAATTCAAAAATATTGAAAATTCTACCAACCAACTTCTCAGATCCCAAAGGTATAAAACTAGAAATAAATTGTATAAAGAAAACAAAAAGTTTCACAACACATGGACGCTTAACAACATGCTCCTAAATAATCAATGGATCAACGACCAAATTAAAACAGAGATCAAGCAATATATGGAGACAAATGACAACAACAACACAAAGCACCAACTTCTGTGGGACGCAGCAAAGGCAGTTCTAAGAGGAAAGTATATTGCAATCCAAGTCTATTTAAAGAAGGAAGAAAATCCCAAATGAATAGTCTAAAGTCACAATTACTGAAATTGGAAAAAGAAGAACAAATGAGGCCCAAAGTCAGCAGATGGAGGGACATAATAAAGATGAGAGAAGAAATAAATAAAATTGAGAAGAATAAAACAATAGAAAAAAAATCAATGAAATCAAGAGCTGGTTCTTTGAAAAAATAAACAAAATAGATGAACCCCTAGCCAGACTTATTAAGAGAAAAAGAAAATCTACACATATAAACTGAATCAGAAATGAGAAAGGAAAAATCACGACAGACCCCACAGAAATACAAGGAATTATTAGAGAATACTATGAAAATCCATATGCTAACAAGCTGGAAAACCTAGAAGAAATGGACATCTTAGAAAGACACAACCTTCCAAGACTGACAAAGGAAGAAACAGAAAATCTAAACAGACCAATCACCAGCAATGAAATTGAATAAGTAATCAAAAAACTACCCAAGAACAAAACCCCCGGGCCAGATGGATTCACCACTGAATTTTATCAGACATATAGAGAAGAAGTAACACCCATTTTCCTTAAAGTTTTCTAAAAAATAGAAGAGGAGGGAATACTTCCAAACTCATTCTATGAAGCCAGCATCACTCTAATACCAAAACCAGGCAAAGACCACACCAAAAAGAATATTATATACCAATATCCCTGATGAACATAGATGTAAATATACTCAACAAAATATTAGCAAACCGAATTCAAAAATACATCAAGAGGATCATACACTATGACCAAGTGGGATTCATCTCAGGGATGCAAGGATGGTACAACACTCGAAAATCCACTAACATCTTCCACCACATCAACAAAAAGAAGAACAAAAACCATATGATCATCTCCATAGATGCTAAAAAAGCATTTGACAAAATTCAGCATCCATTCATGATTACAACTCTCAACAAAATGGGTATAGAGGGCAAGTACCTCAACATCATAAAGGCTATATGTGACAACCCACAGCTAACATCATACTTAACAGCAAGAAGCTGAAAGCTTTTCACCTAAGATCGGGAACAAGACAGGGATGCCCACTCTCCCCACTGTTATTCAACATAGTACTGGAGGTCCTAGCCACAGCAATCAGACAAAACAAAGAAATACCAGGCATCCAGAGTGGTAAAGAAGAAGTCAAACTGTCACTATTTGCAGATGACATGATATTGTTCATAAAAAACCCTAAAGACTCCACTCCCCAACTATTAGAACTAATATCTGAATTCAGCAAAATTGCAGGATACAAAATTTATACACAGAAATCTTTTACTTTCCTGTGCATTAGCAATGATCTAACAAAGAGAAATCAGGAAAACAATTCCATTCACAATTGCATCAAAAAGAATAAAATACCTAGGACTAAACCTAACAAAGGAAGTGAAAGACCTATACCCTGAAAACTATAAGACACTCCTAGGAGAAATTAAAGAGGACACTAACAAATGGAAATGCATCCCATACTTTTGGCTAGGAAGAATAAATATTGTCAAAATGACTATACTACCTAAAGCAATCTACAGATTCAATGCAATCCCTATCAAAATACCAACAGCATTCTTCAATGAACTGGAACAAACAGTCCTAAAATTCATATGGAACCCCAAAGACCCTGAATAGCCAAAGCAATCGTGAGAAGAAAGAGCAAAGCTGTGGGGATCACAATACCCAACTTCAAGCTGTACTACAAAGTCACAGTAATTAAGAAAATTTGGTACTGGCACAAGAACAGACCCACTGATCAATGGAATAGAATAGAGAACCCAGACATAAACCCAAGCATATGTGGTCAATTAATATAGGATAAAGGTGCCATGTATATACAATGGGGAAATGACAGCCTCTTCAACAGCTGGTGTTGGCAAAACTGGACAGCTACTTGTAAGAGAATTAAACTGAATTATTGTCTAACCCCATACACAAAAATAAATTCAAAATGGATCAAAGACCTGAATGTAAGTCAGGAAACCATAAAACTCTTAGAAAAAATATAGGCAAAAATCTCTTGGACATAAACATGAGCAACTTCTTCATGAACATATCTCCCCAGGCAAGGGAAACAAAAGCAAATATGAACAAGTGGGATTATATCAAGCTGAAAAGCTTCTGTACAGCAAAGGACACCATCAATAGAACAAAAAGACAATCTAAAGTATGGGAGAATATATTCATAAATAACATATCTGATAAAGGATTGACATCCAAAATATATAAAGAGCTCACACACCTCAACAAACAAAAAGCAAATAATCCGATTAAGAAATGGGCAGAGGATCTGAAGAGACACTTCTCCAAAGAAGAAATTCAGATGGCCAACAGACACATGAAGACATGCTCCACATCGCTAATCATCAGAGAAATGCAAATTAAAACCACAATGAGATACCACCTCACACCAGTAAGGATGGCCAGCATCCAAAACACAAACAACAAATGTTGGCGAGGATGTGTTGAAAAGGGAACCCTCCTACACTGCTGGTGGGAATGCATATTAGTTCAACCATTGTGGAAAGCAGTATGGAGGTTCCTCAAAAAACTCAAAATAGAAATACCATTTAACCCATGAGTCCCACCTCCAGGAATTTACCCTAAGAATGCAGGAGCCCAGTTTGAAAAAGACATATGCACCCCTATGTTTATCGCAGCACTATTTACAATAGCCAAGAAATGGAAGGAACCTAACTGTCCATCAGTAGATGAATGGATAAAGAAGAGGTGGTACATATACACAATGGAATATTATTCAGCCATAAGAAGAAAACAAATCCTGCCATTTGCAACAACATGGATGGGGCTAGAGGGTATTATCCTCAGTGAAATAAGCCAGGCGAAAAAAGACAAGTATCAGATGATTTCACTCATCTGTGGAGTATAAGAACAAGAAATTACTGAAGGAAAAATACAGCAGCAGACTCACAGAACCCAAGAATGGACTAACAGTTACCAAAGGGAAAGGGACTGGGGAGAATGGGTGGGATGGGAGGGATAAGGGGGAAAAAATGGCATTACGATTAGCAGACATAATGGAGGGGGGGCCACGGGGAGGGCTGTACGAGTCAGAGAAGACAAGTAGTGATTCTATTGCATCTCACTACGCTGATGGACAGTGACTGTAATGGGGTACGTGGTGGGGACTTGATTATGTTCGGAGTCTGGTAACCGTAATATTGCACATGGAATTGTAGATTAATAATACCAAAAAAATATATGTATATTTGGGAAATGCTGGTACTGAATCCTGCCCTTGATTCTGATTGTCATGAGAAAGGTATAAGCTGTGAGAAGCCCTGCCATGAAGAAATTGGTCTAACATTTTTAAAAATCCAGCTTTTCCCACACACGCATGAACACAGGGTACTGTATTTTTCTTTTTTCATGGCTATTAACACTACACAGAAGTTTTCCATTTGTCATTTTCCTATTCTCTTCTGCTTTTTTCTTTTTGCATCTCTCTTCCTCTTGTGTGCTATTTTTCTCCCTCCAACTTTATTCCTAAAGCCAGCATGGGGAAGTGGTGAGAGAAAGATGTAATTAGGCTGCAGAATTGTGGAAACAGTTTGAGACCATATGATCACTCACTGTAACCCCAGGAAAAGAGGAAGTTAAGGAGGCACAAGAATCTGGGAGAATATGGATGTGAAAGGAGAGGTTAGATAGAAGAAAGTGCTTTTGACACCATGAAATTTCTCATAGTCATTTTGTAATTACTTAGTTATTCAAAAAGTGAATCACTGTTTTATTGGTAATCTGGCCTTTCTCCTTGTAATTTCTTGTTTTAGCTTGTGTTCCGTTTATGGTACCATCTGTTGAGTCAGGCAGTCTTTAAGCATGTGAATAATAAATGTAGTTGGTATCTCTAGAAAAAGTGACATTACCTATGCAAGGAAGGTAACACCGTGACTTGGCCATTCCTTGGTGCCTTTCTCTAGAGAGTTGGATTACTTTTCAGTGTCTGGAGCAGTTAGTGACAGGTAACAAGGAATGAAGGTAAGAACTTATTATTCAGTCTATTTATAATCATTTTGAGATACTCTGCTTCCCTGCATATAAGACTGTCTCAGAAGTATTAGTTTTCTTTCCTGAATCACCCATATGAACCATGAATATGTATCTAAAGATATCTGCAGTCACAGGCAACTATTACTTATTGAGAATAATAATAGCCAGAGGGTATAGCTTAATGATTCAAGAATCAGCCTCACATAAAGACTCTATCTAGTCTCCCTAGAAACCAACAAACAAATCTCATCAGGGTCAACTTGGCCCTTTTCATAATAGATAAATTGAATAACATGCTGTTTAATTTGTATATGTGTTGTTGAATGAAGCTATGAAGAGTATTTGGTCTGAATATGAAAGATAACCACTATTGTTTTGGTAAGTAAGGATGTTATTTTTCCTAAATTGTTTACCCTTGGGTAATTGAGAATTCACAAGAAACTTGAATATACTAGTGTTTTGTAAGATCGTTTTTAATAGTTAAGCAATAATTGGTTAATGAGCAATACTTTTCTGGCTAGATTGTCTTTGGTTTTTTGCTTCCTTTTGGGCTTGAATTTTAGGGAGTAGAAAATGCTGGATAGTTGATAGTATTTCTATCTGTGACATTTCCAGTGTTGTATGCCATTTTTCTGGCTGTTATTTGGAAAGATAAAACTACTTAAAAAGCCATTTTCAGTTTCTTAAAAATGTTACAGATTGCCCAAAACCTAAATGTTCATTGAAGAAATTTTGGAAAATACAGGTCAGAATGAAGAAGATAAAAGTTACCATTGGTCCCACTCTCAGAAATAGCTGCTGCTAACCACTAGTAACACTGTAGTTAATATTCTCTCAGCTATTTCTGTATATATATGTACGTATACGTATATAATAAATGTCTGTGTATTCCATTTCTAAATTACCAAAAATTTAGTTCCCAGTATTTCCCTGCTAATAATAACGTTGCTCTAAACATTCTTTTGTAAATCTTTGTATACACCTCTTATTTCCTTACATTAAGTTTCTAAAGGTGGAATTGTTAGTTCAGAGAGTATGAAACTTTTAAGATGCTTCATTGATATTCCCAAATTGCTTTCTAGAAAGGTATTGTATTTGTCTGCTTGGGTTGACATGACAGAATACTGCAGATAGGGTGGCTTGAACAGACATGTCTTAATTGTTTTGGAGACTAGATGTCCAAGATCAGGGTGGCAGCAGGGTTGATTTCTGGGGAGGCACTTCTCCCTGACTTGTAGATGGTGCCTTCTCCCTGTATCCTCACCTGACCCTTTCTCTGTATGCATGTACAGTAGAGAGAGGGATATCTCTGGGTGTCTTTTCCTCTCTTTATAAGAACATCAGTTCTTTTGAAGTAGGGCCCCATCCTTACGACCTCATTTATACCTTAAGTGTCTCCTTAAAGATCCTTTCTCCAAACACAGTCACACTGTAGTATGTTAAGGCTTCAACATATGAATTTGGGGGACACAATTCAGTCCATAACAGGTGGTAACATCAGCACCCTATCAATGAATGAGAGTTACTATTTTACCATCTTACTGCCAACACTGGGTCCACACACCACACAGACCCACATGTATGTATCATTGCTGATTTGACAAAGATGACATCATTTTTGCATTTTTTGATCATCAGTTTGAGTGAAAAATTTTAAAAAATGTTTAAACATTTAAATTTTTTATCAGTTCTCTATTCTTGCACTTTGACCATTTTTTTGGTAGGGGTTCTTAATTGCCAGTAAGCCTATATTTTCATTTGAGTGTTTATAGCTATTCTGTATTTTATCAGACATTTTGCTTATACAAGAAAGGACTCATATTTCAAAATGTTACTTGTCCTTTGATATTAAACTGTCATTTGCCTTTAAAATACAGCAAAGTATACAGAGTTAATATATATGAGTGTCCATATTGATGAATAATATGTTTAATGCTCACCATACATTCATAAAAACTGTTTATAGTTTGAATGCATTGATTTGCTGGCAGTGAAATACAGGTAATGGCAAGGTTAATGCAAAATCTTTCCAGCTATTGTTTGCTCTGAATTAACAAATGCAGCAGTGTTTCTCCTGAGATGTGCTCCTCTGAACTCTGATCCTGTAAAGTGTCCAGTGAGAAGAGAGTTCTGTTGGTAGCTCTGGGAACCGCTTGCATCCTGCATCTCCCACCTAGTGGGTGACAGTGCTCATCAAGAATTTAAAGGCTCTGAAAACCTCTATAGGAAAGAAATCTGTTTGACTTTTCCAAACTGAGTACTTCCCAAACTTCTTTTGGCAGGGGGACATCTTTTTTTTCTCTTTATTTATGTGATTTTTGTTAACTGTTCATTTCGAAGTATTTAAACATTCATAGGAAGTTGTAAAGAAATGTACAGGGAGGTCCCATGCACCCTTCCCCGAGTTTCCCCTGATGGTAGAATCTTGCATAACTGTGGTACAGTGTCACAACCAGGACATTGATATTAGTACAATCCACAGAGCTTATTCAGATTTCAGTTATACATGCATTCGTTTTTTTTTGTGTGTGTGTGTGTGTAGTTCAGTGCATTTTTATCACGTTTAGTTTCACATACAGCACCTGCACAAGACTCCCTTGTGCTAGCTCTTTATAGTCAGGCCGCTCTACCTCATTTCCTAGCCCCTGGCAACTGTTGATACATCCTAAACTTTTGTTTTCAAGAATGTTATATAAATAGAATAATAGGATATGTAACCTTTTGAGATGGGCATTTTTCGCTCAGTTATAATTCCCTTGAGGTTCATCCCAGTTGTTGACATGCACAATAGATTCTTTCTCTTTATTGCTGGGTAGTATGTCATGGTATATTTCACAATTTATTGGTCCATTCACCCATTGAATGGCCCTTAAACCCCCCCACACACTTTTAATGGAATCTATTAATACCCTGTATGAATGTTGTTCTGAAGAATACCAACTTTAGAAATTCTGTACCGCAGAAATGATACAATTAAAGAATTACCACATTCTAAAAATTATGCCTGGTTGCAGAAATTAAAACTCTTCTATTATTTGGTTTAGGAATTCCAGAGACGCTGTAATACTCTGATTTCATTGATTGAGAAAGAAAATATGGAAATTGAGGAAAGAGAGAGAGCAGAAAAGAAGAAACGGGCAACTAAAACTCCAATGGTAAAATTTTCAGCATTTTCCTAACTTTTAGGTAGATCCCATTTTTTTTACATAATTAAAATGCCTATATTATGTTTAATGCCATAGTGATGCCTATTATAAAAACTGGCTTTATGAAATGTTAATTTGTTTTTGACAGAAAAAGAATTACACTACAACCACGTTTCCATTGTTTGTAGAACATATGGTTAGGCACTCCCTAGTAACAGGGCTCAGTATTTAAAAAAAATTCCTCATGACTTTAAGCAGAAGTACAATGCAAGTTGCACCCTTCGAATTGAGTTTCATGGGAGTTGGAGAGGGGTGGGGTAGGATGGGATAGGGTTGGGTTTGAAACTGGGAGTTCTGATTTTATCAAATAAGTTTTCTCATCTTTGTGGAACTATGAGTGCTATCTGAGAAGACAGCAAAGCTTTACTTAGTAATAAGTTAATATGATGACTTGATTTTAATCCAGTCAGGTTTCCATGAATAGCTATAATTTAAAATGCTTTTTAATAGATCATATTATTTGAGTGTGGTTAAGTAAACTACCACATTTCATCAAGTCTAAGATGCCTTCCATTATAAAACACAGCATTATTTTATGTACCACTAAGAAAAACTGCTACCAAGTAACTACTATAATTTGTCATCAATTGTAATATGCATCCCAATATCAGAGATGCGAAAGTGGGAAAGAAATGTGCATCATAGAATACGTGAAATATGGTATTTTAACACCTGTCATAAGGTTTTTAAAAATAATACACTCATAAATAACATTTTTCCCAGAAATCTTTAAGTATTAAGTAGCTCTTTAAGCTAAGAGTACATTTATAGTACATTTATAGACACTCAATGACTATTTTTGATGGGTATTTTATGTCTTTTCTTAAAAAGAAACATCTTGGAAGGTTATTTTACATTGGGTTATATAGTTTGTTGGGCTATATAGAACATTAACTGTGAGTATAACATTTAAGTGAATATTCATGTTAAAATTTTTTTTTAATGCATTTACATCCTAGATTTAACATTGTTGGGCCATTTAAAAATGTGCATATTGGAGCAGAACATTAAATCTGTTTCCATTTTAGTCACAGAAAAGAAAAGCAGAGTCAGCTACTGAGAGCTCTGGAAAGAAGGATGTCAAGAAGGTGAAATCCTAAAGCCTAGAAATAAAGTTTTAAATGGGAAAGTGCTATTTTCTTGTTCCCATCTTCAAATGCTAATTGCCAGTTCCAGTGTATTCATGGTACTCTTAAGAAAAATCTCTTTGGTTTTGATTTCTTGCATATTTTATATATTTTACAATGCTTTCTACCTGAAATGTGTAGCTTTATATTTTATGCATTCTAGTATTTTTGTGTACTGTATTTTGTGCATTTCATGTCTTCATCGAAATCCTCTCAGTCCTTGTTCTTTTGAAGCTTGTGCTGAGGTTTTAGCTTTTATATGTTTTATATGCCGCTGCTTTGAAAGAGAACCTAGATTCTATAGCTGTATTATTGTTGTTTCATACTTTAAATTTATATGGCTGTGGAAAAATAAATTAAACTGATTTGAGGAGAAAGACTTTTTCACTTCTTTGTTGCTTTCTTTTCTATTGAGTATGGGCTTGTATGTGTTACTGCATACTGTGATTAGCGTAATACTTGTTTCTTTGAGGTCATCTAAATATGTTTTTCCTAAGGGAATAAAGGGTGAGAACAGAAAAATATTAAAAAAAACCTAATAATTGATACTGTGCTTGCTGTCAGTATGCATTACATTTAAATTATTCTCTAATATTCAAGTGGGAAAATATAATAAAGAAATGTCTATAAGAAATTTAATTATTTCCTGTTTTTTGTGCAGTAGAAAACAGTTGTGTTTACTGAATTGTATTGCTCACTACTATATATTTGGTTGAAAGTTAAAGCTTTGCTTGCTGACTTGTGCTTGATCTTTTGTCCCATAGAGCCAGTTTACAGGAATCTGGGTTTAACATACTAGATTTATTGACAACTAAGTTAAGAGTATAAAATAAGGGCTATGCATGTAGAAGAAGGGGAGCTGTCTCTATAGGAATATGATTATGCTCTGAGAACAAACAATCTCGAAGTATCAGGGGTTTTACACACCAAGAGTTTATTTCTTGCTCACACGGCAGAGCTCATGCAGGTCAGAAGGGTGTGAGAACGAGAGAGGATCTGCTCCGCACAGTCACTCAGGATTCCAGGCTGAGTGAGGCTCCAGTTTGTAGCTGCACCATCTGGTACATGTGGCTTTTCCAGGTGCCACTGTAGGAGAGCTGGAAAATTTCATGTAGTCTCCTTATTGCCTTAGCTGAGAAGTGGCACATGTCACATCCACTTATATTTCATTGTCCAAAACTAGTCACCTGGTCCTGTATACGTGCTAGAGGCCTAGACAATGTAGGGGAACAAATGGCAGGTTTTACATTACATTTACTGCCTATGCCACAGGGGCTCATGGTTCAGGGAAGAACCTGAAACTGTTAGTCACATGAAACTTAGTGTGTGATTAATCAGAGTCAAGGTCAGGTAATAGGGGAACAGGGAGAACAGATTAGAATCTAGTGTGAAACACAGAAAATAAGCAAAGCTGGGGATGCAGGACAGTGGTGTTAGGTATTACAACAAGGTTTGGACCGCCAAAGAGTTGCTCCCTCCTCCTACCAAGATCTTGTGCATTTCATATCAGACTCTGTTTAGTGTACTACTGGCAAACCTTTGGGAGCCCTGAGTGCACATCAGCACTTTTCACATCATCAGTCTTCTCGTAGGGGTTCTGCAGCATAGGAATAGATCTAGAATGAAAACTCCCTGTATGCTGGACTCTTCCAAGTTTTCATTAATTGTCCAGATTTCATACTTCTTACAGCCATGCTCTGATTGATTTCTTTTTACTGTTACCACTATTAGGACTTAGACTCTTGTACTCTGTTGGAGGTTGGGGTGACATTAGGGTGCTATTAGGAGATAAGATTAGGATGATATTACATCAAGGAACCCAGAGGTACCCCAATCCGTCCTTGGCTTAACTGCCCTTTCTGTAAGGTCCACAAAAGAGGCAAAGGTAAGCGAAGTAATGTTTACTAGCTGGTGCTTTGGCTCCAAACATCAATCCAGAGCTCTTAAGCCCAAAATAAAATCTTGGAATTTTCCACTCCAATGAGATTAAAAGCTACAGTCACTTGAGCTGGAGAAAATGATACCTGAGAGGGTCTTATATTATTGATAACCCCAAGTTCTGTGCTCTGAAAAACAGCCCAGTGAGGGTCCTGGACTCTGACCAAATGAGTTCAGCCTTTCTTTTCTTAGGGAGGATTAAGGATGGAGAATGGAAGCAGGTACAGCTGGGGTCTTTGAACTTCTTTAATGGAAATTTAACATTCTTTACTTCTTATTCTTTCTCTGTTAACCCCAAAGTGGTTAACACCTAAGCTGTATGTGACTATCTACTTTAGGGGAGAAAATCTGCAGGTAAGTTCTCTCAGTCTTTTCATGCAGCCATTTCCCTGATCCACATCATGGCTCTTAAAAGCCTTTCTTGGACGAAAGAGATGTGAACAAAGATGTTCAGTGAATGCCTCTGATGTCATCCTCAGAAACTTGTGGAACAGTTTTATTCAGGATGTTAACTTAAAGACTACACTATATATTTAGTGGAAAATTCACCACCCTATTCTCTTTTTCGTCTTCCATTATGTACAGTATCGTTGTTGAACAGAGCCTACCAAGGAGGCCCATACGATGAGCACTAGATGATCGCATAGTCCAAAAAATACGATGTTTGGGATACAAAATGCCCCAAGTCTCTATATGAAACCTATCTTATTGCCAATTTTCCACAGAGAAAGTGTTGTAGAAAACTTGAAACTCTCAACAAAGAAGTCCCATCTTCAAAGAAGTCCCGTCTTCAACAAGAGACCTAGACTCATGGGGAAGTAGCCCTAGACCTGGCTGCCATGCTGGGGAGGAAAACCAGGATAGTCAGTTTACCTTGTCAGCTGCTTGGAGGCCAGAAGAAGCAGAAGAGAGTACTGTTTCTGTGAATGCAATCTTATAAATGCACAATAATCCAGCCCACCAGCAAAAACGGTCCATTTGATTGTACTGGAATCTGACTCAACCTGATGACTTGTCTGCAGAATGTGCAAGGAGGGAAGTGAGTAGAACAACAGGGACTCTGAGTGCTTTCCTTCACTCAAGGCCTCTATGGAAGACAAGAGGTGAATAGGTTTCCCAATAACCCTCAGGCTGCACCAGAGGTCCTGAGAAAGCATCTGTCTTAATCCATTGGGTACTCGGGTTCTAATTTCCTTAGAATCATGAGGAGGTCGTGAGCTCAATAACCTCTCATTTCATCATAGCTCTTTGTATCTCAGTATTTATTGCACAGTTCTTGTTCCTTGGCTCCCTGGCCTATGAGTGATTATGCTATATGGAAAACCTGGACACTGGTCGGAGTACACAATAGTCCCAAGAAATATGCCCCCAAATTTGGTCCATTTTCGATCTCCCAGTTAAGAGAAATTATTGAACCAGAATCTTTGTGGCTGTCTTAGTTGGTGGCTGTTTGAAAAGCCTCTACCCAAATGGTGAAACTATCTACTGTCACCTAATAAAATGCTGTAATTGCCCAATTACTGGCAAAGGGCTCCACTGTGGTCTATTGTTCCTCCTCTATAGCGCAGTAGCCAACGCAGCTAGTTCTGCTCCTGGGCCAGTTTCAAGGCCCATGAAAATGCTGGTGGCTATGTTGTTTTCTCTCCAGATGTTCTTGTCAACTCCTGAAATCCTCAAGTTGCCATCAAATTTCAAATTTCCATCAGTATTCTGTCCTATGTCTCCTTCATGTAGTCTGCCTAAGCCACTGTCCCCAAAAGACAAGGGGCAAGATTTTCCTGTGGTTCAGATACATGTAACTAATGCTGTCTGTTATGTCATGTCCCCCATCCCTCAGCCATACCATTTCTGTGTGCTCCAGCTGATTTCTGCAATTTTTTTGAGGGCTTTGTTAGAGCACTTTATCAGAGACCTTGGAAGGCTTTTCTACCTTTTGTATGATTGGCTGGAAGAGTTAGAGGGTTAATACCTCTGAGAGTGTCCCTCAACCAAACACTGATTGGAGTTTATGTGTAAGTGCCCTAGCTTTCTCACCCCTTGAGCGAGGTCACCCTAAAGTACGTGATCTATATGATTTCCCAGAGTTTTACCCAAGGGACTAAGCTCCAGTCACCCACAGCAGGTGCTCTGTGGAGAGCACTCTATTGACTTGGTTCCTTTCCCTGTATCACTTCTTCACTCCCCTATGGGTGTTTCCTAGGATTGACTCCTAAATTGCATTGGAGTTTTTAATACTTGCATTAGAATTTTTGTCTCAGGGTCTGCTTCTGAGGGAACCCAAATTAAGACACTCACCTTGTATACATAGCTGTTACTCCTTAGTTATTTCATAAAAATGTGAAGTGTTTAAGGAGAGTGATGATTGGATAGTATATCATTCATATGTTCTCAGAAGATCTACTCCTTTGTGGACAATTATTGGATCAGGATATTCTGTACTGGTACAACACACTGTGGTCTGATCTCTCTATTAACAATACTTTCTCATATCACAAGACTTTCTCATATCACCAATAACTATGGTATTGGGCCTTATTATTAGGCAGAGTTTAATATGTTCCCGTTTTTGGTAAGGCCAAAAATGATGCCCAGGCTAGTTGGCATCCCTTTCCTGTAGCAGTTGTTCGTTTAGATAACTGGATCAAATGTTGGCCTTTCTCAGTGTGTTGTGGCAGATAGCCCTTACCGAAACCTGGTGACACCATGCTTTTTTCATCTTTTGGTCCAGTGACTTGATTATTTGTCCCTTTCCTGTTACACTGCTTTCCTACTAGGGAAACTTTTAAGCATTGTACGCAGTTTCAAGCTATATGTTTGCGCAGACTTCCAACCTTGTCTTACAAATTGCTCCCAAGACATGCTTGGCTAATATCTGATCTTCCTGTCATACAGCTTTTAGAATTTGTCCATATGTAGGACTAGCAAGTTATTCAGTCTATTTTTGAGGGTCTCCATATAGCTATGGGAGATTTATGGTTTTTTCTTTCAGTCAAGTTTTTCTCTCCACTTTAGTCCAAGAGGCTACTTTTCCCATGCAGTAAAGGCCTCAGTTCCTTTTTATTGGTGAACTCTGCTTCCCTGCAGTGATTGCATTCACACTCTGAAGTTTCTGAAACCCACAACCATTAGAAGCTTAGCTAATGCTGACTGAAGGTACCTGATGAGGAAAGCCATTGCAAAGAACACACTGTCTTCTGATTAGGACTTGCAAATCATTAGGGGTTATTTTTTGTTACTTTATCCTATCTTCTTTCCACAAATTCACAAATTAGGGTTTACGAAATGTCCAAGTCAGAGTCAACATGAGGAGGACATATGATGGAGAAGGGACTCAGAAAACTTTAGAGAAGGCACATGGCACCCCGGAATTTTACTTCACCATCATTCTTTATCTCTGGATACAGTTAAGATTAAGAGGAATAGAGTCTGGGCCACCATCTAGTTGGCCCTATGACTATTTGGATCTAACAATCCAATAGGCCAAAAACACCACGTTACTTATTTTAGGGAGACCTAGATCATGTTGCAGACCTTGCTGCTCCTGCAATTTCAAGTCATGGACAAGGCTACCCTAGCTCCTAAAATGAATATTTGCACCAATACCAATGCCTGCCTGTTACGCCTGTGAGATTACATTCTGGGCCTACAGAAGCAGTGCTTCAAGTTTTGAGGACTGAACCTCAATGTCTTGTTGAACTTTGCACTCCATGTACCAGTTCCCAGCGCTCTGTCAGTGTTAGGGATGGAGGGGAGGTCGTGATACTATTATGGGATAGAATTATGGGTAATAGGCCAGGAAACTCAGGACTACTTAGATCCTGCGTTGGCCTGACCATGTAAGGGATGCATGTGCATAGAAAAGTGGCAAAAGAAAGTAAGGTAACATTTTATTAACTGGGACATTGGCTTCAAATCCCAGTTCAGCACTCTACCAAGCTGAACTCTACCACAAGGAGGTTTAGGGTAGACGCAGCCTGGAACTCAGAACCAAAGCAGGATGAATGTCTTAGCATTTCCCTGAAGCCAAATCAAATCTTGGAATTTGCCATTCCAATGAGAAAAAAACCTCTCAGCCACCAGCTCCAGAGGGAATGAATCCAGAAAGTGACTTTTTACCCTTATGGGTGATTGTTTATATTCCCAAGGCTCTACCTACAGAAACTATGTTGCAACAAGTGTTCCAGCTCTCACCCATCAGTTCAGCACTCCTCTAGTACTTGTGTAGAAGGATAGGAAGAGGACCAGAGAGGAGCTTTGAGCCTCTTCCCCTGGACACTGGAACCCCTTCCCAATGTGGACACTATGCTTAGATTGCTTAGATGCTTTGCGTCTGTAGCCAGGTCACTTCCTATGGCATGTGGTTGATTTATGGCAGTTAAAACAGTTTAAAAGTAAACTATGTTGATATATGGCTACAACATTGACTAATAAAAGATATCACAAGAGGTACGTACCATTATAGAATGCAAAGTTGGTAAGCTCTCATGAGAATCCTATCACCTATTTGGGATATCTTATCTATCACATTTTGTGATTATTGATGAGACTGTTTGTCAGTGAACTTGAGTCCTTGAGAACAAAGGGTTACTATACAACAATGTCACAGTATTTTTTTGTGTGTCTTTTCTGGGAGATGCCAATTATTGCTGGTCATGATAGTAGGAGAAAAAGCAATGCTGTCACATGCAGTTATAAATGCACATTTACTCCTAAACTTTGAGTATGGATGCATTATGTTTTTAAAAGATTTTTTTTATTTTGTAATTTAGGAAAGCTTTAAAAAGCAAACCATGTCTGAGTAATTTGCATGCCGTAATTTTCCTCATGTGGAGATCTGCCATAATGCTACATAGGTGCTGGAGCATGGCAGGCTGCACTGCCCAAGCCTCATAGAACTAACTGTAACTGGTGAGAATAACTTCTAGAATGTAGAGGTTTGGACTTAATATACTGAAGGAAAAACCTTCAGAATTGTATTCAGAATTGTCAGCTTCAGGCTTTGAAGACAACTAAGCCTGGTTTGGCTTTATTTTAGTTAAAGTTTGTATCAGTTAGCTTTTGCTGCATAACAAACCACTTTTAAAACTTAGTGACTTAAAACAACCATTCAATTCACAATTCTGTGGCTTGACAGTTTGGGTTGGGCTCAGGTGGGGTGTTTCTTCTAATATTAGCTGGGCTCACTCATGTGTCTGGTCAGCTAGGTGACTCTGGTTGTGGGAGTTGACTGATGGGTGGTTTGGGCAATGAGGGTAACTCGCCACATGTCTCTTTTTGTCCAGCTGGTTAACTTGGGCTTGTTCACATGGTAGTTTGGGAGGGTCCCAAAAGAAAGAGCAGAAGCTTGCAAGGTCTTTTGAGGCCCAGGCTTGGATTTCACATAACTTCTGCTAGATTGAATTGGTCAAGCAAATTACAAGTCCAAACCAGATTCTAGGAGTAGGGAAATTGGCTCCACTTCTCAATGGGAGATGCTGCAATATTGCATTGCAAAAGGCCTGGGTACAAGATTGGCATGGAAGGGAAATCTACCACAGGCTCTCCCTGTTGAGGTTTCCTGATTTATAGTTAGAGTGAGTAAGAGTCCTCTACTAGTATTCCAAATGATAACATTTGAGTCCCCATGAACACAGCTTAGTGGAAAGTCCAGAGACTGTCACTTAGAGCCTAACTGATATGTCTATGAAGGGTACAAAGACTGCCTTTTCACCTTATACCATATCGATCCAGTGCTCTTTGATCTAGCAGTTTGGATCCCCAATCTATTTTAGCTACACGAATTTAAGGACTCCCTGTTTTCTGAGTACAGGCATGCATATCACAGTTATGCTAGCAGAGACAGAGACTGCTAATTGCCTCCCAATAGATATCTTAGACTTCTTGCTTAGTAATAAGAACATCTATTTTCAGCTGTTCACTTTACCGCTTGACTTAAAGACTGCATTACCCAGCTTCCTTTGTAGCTAGGTATGGCCATGTACTAAGTTTTGGCCAATGAGATATAAACAGAACTGATGTTGGAACTTCTGAAAAGTGTCCTTAAAAGGAAAGGTTTTCTTCATCCTTCCTCTTTCCTGTTGGCTCGAATGTAGACTTGATGGCTGGAGTTTGAGCAACCATCTTGAATTATGGTGTAGCAGCTGTATAATAGGACCCTAATGACTATGGAACTGCCTTACCAGCCCTAGAGTGCCCCTACTTCCAGACTGGAGAGAGAAACAGTTTTCCATCAGTTTAAGCCACTGTTTTTAATTTTGTTGTTGGTGTATGGAGCTGTATCTTAACTAATACCCCAACATTAATAATTTTTTATTGAGAAAATTTTTAATGAAAAAAATTCTCTTACTCCAACTAAAGTCCTTGATCAGTTTTATAAATTGTACAGATAAACCATTTTCATTTTTCCCATTTGTATTTTTATTCTGAAAGTATTTTCATTGGGATGGGTTAGTTTCATCTTAACTTTACAGATTTGCTGTATCAATAAATAATTTTTCATAGTAAAATTTGCTGTGTAAATTTTTATTTGTAAATATTTTTATCAAGGTCTCTCTCTGAGTCAAATTTTACAAATGTAAATTTTTCAAGAATGGGCGATGTATCTGCGGAATTATAGTCAATAACATTTTATCTTATGCAGTTTCACCACTTGTCATTTTTTCTATATGGTGGTGATTTCCAGCAAGTATCGACTTTCTCAGGTCAGTTTTCACAGTTTCCAATGTTACGAATGACACATGGCTTTTCAGTTCTTTGTTTCTAACCTATTTTAATGTGCAGTTTTGGATGTCAACCATATTATTTTTTGATTAGTTGTACCAGTTATATTTATTATAACTTTTGGAAATCAGTATTAATTTCTTGGTGATTCCATGAGTAAATTGTGAGCAACTCCTCCCCTCAGATATTCTAGAATTTTCCCACTCTTCAGAATGGATCTCGGTATGTATGAATTTGTGATTTGTTCCTGGCAATCTCTTTTAATGCAAATCCTCCTAAGTCAAAGTTGCAACTACCATTATTTTAAAAGGGAAAAAATGTTATGCATACCTGAGCCCCCAAACTGACACCCATTTTGTTAAAACCCACCAAATTCTCATTTAAATGGACTCAAGTGGTTTAATAATTAACATTACTTATAATACAACCTAACTAGGCAGTTTCTCATCATATAATTGTGGCTATTTACCTGTTCTCATTAAACTGTAGCTATTGTACAGTCAACATATAAAACACTGTTTACCCCCCAATCATAAAATATGATGCCGAAAGTGTATGTTCAACATTTAATGTAACACATACACATTACAATATAAAGACAAAACAAGTCAATTGGAAGAATGCATTTTTAGGGGCATGCCAATGACCTTCATCTCAAATCCACCAGAAACACACCCGTAAGTTGAACAAGTTGAGTTTATTACTTGTTGCAGGGAGGGAGAATATATATCATGGGGAACCATGGGCTCTCTCAGTGAGGATAATAGGAAAAACCTACTACAGGATTTAGGCTTTGATTAGTGATTGTGGACGGTCTGTTGAAGGGTTCATTCTAGATTGGATGCTGTCAGGTATCAGGGATGACTATGACTGGGTATCTCAATAAAATCTACAGGGCGGGGCAGGCTGCAGAGGATAAAGCTGTAATTGGTAAAGAAGTAGCAGGTACTCATTTTAGCAGAGAGGGGGCAGTGTTTGGCAGCTTTTGGGGGCTCAATGACTGACTTGGTATTTAAGGCTAAATCATGGTGTGAACTTGTTTTGTGTCACATTCTCCTGTTCTCATAGTTATCTTGCTTAAAGTTGGTATTATGTGAAATTGTTAATGTCCAATAGGAGAATCACACGGCCTAGATATGAGCATCAGGCCAGCTTTGGGATTTGAGGGGCTGCCTTTTAATTTTTTTCCTTTCTCAGGCCCCATGCTCCAGGTTTTCATTGTTCTGAACTGGTAAAGCCCAAATACTCTAAGAAGAGAACCTAATGCAACATGTGCCAACTCTGTAACTGGGAAGATGAGCACAGTGTTTCCTCTTGTGGGCTCAGCTGCTTTCAAGGTGTCAAATCCCTTTTTATACATTCAAAGATAATTTCTTACTAATGTTGAAATACAGTTATTAAACTCTTAGTAAAGATGAATTCTTGCAATCCAAGCGGTCCATACTCTGAAAGAACGAGTAAATGCGAACAAAACTGTTCTTGGGGTCAAATTGGCAGGGCCAAAATAGGCAGTGAGAGAAAAACGTCCTGTGTTGTGTGGAATGTCCCAAGGTCCGGGGCTGGCCCTGCTGGTCCTCTCTTGGACCAGCCCTTTCATGCTGGAGATCACCCCTTTGCTACCCTGAGCTGCTTGCTTCAGAACAGGCTTTCATTGCCACTTTTGCTGTGACCAACGTTGGCAAGTTTTGTGTTCCCTTGATTGCTACTGTTGCCATTGCTGGTACTGGACTGTGCATTGTCACCTGTTATGACTGAGCTCATATGTCGGGGGCAGCACACTCCTGCTTCTATCATTTCCCTGGCCCCTAAGTGAGATCCCCATGCAGGCCACCACTGAGCAAAGATGTAGCAAAAACTGGTCTGTAATTCAAATAGTTGAGCTCTTTAGAAACGTTAGCTTTTCTTGGGGACAGCAGAAGACCTGGGGTGGGATCAGTTGCTGGATTTGCCACTGCACAGACCCAGTCTTTCTGTTCCTCTTTGGGGCAAGGTGCTGGCCCACTGGTGCCATCTCTGTCTACTCTTACTGTGATTTGATCTTAGAAACTTTGTTGCTCTTTCTGCTACCATTCACCTCTGTCCACCCTGACAAGTACTAACTTTATGTAGTCATTTAAAATATATTTTGTTATTTATTCATTTGTGCATGCGTTAATTCATTCATTCTTCTTTAAATTGAACTTCAGGTTAAACTTCTGGGAGAAGGGGTTGTGGCCATGACCACATTTCTCAACAGAATGCCCTTCAAGCTTTGCATCTCTAGGGACTGTCTTTCTCTGTCTCCATTGGTCTGTATTGCTGTTTCTGCCTTTCACTATCCATGTCTCTCTAGTTGACGCTGCTGCATCTTTCTCATCTTGTTGATTGCCTTCACCTGCTCTTATGCTCAAACTGATTTAAATAGCTCCCTCCTCAGGCAATCTAGCAACTCACTCTACCTAAATACGAGAAGGTGGACATTGTTAAGACACCAGCTGGCAGAAATCTGGGCAGTTAGGCTTTCCATCTCTCCGGATTACAGGATGTCCCTCTCAGTATCTGCTTCTCTCTGTACGTGTCCATAGCCTTAATGAATGGCCAACTGATTTTATTTCTTGGAACCCTGTGCTGTTGCTGTTGCACCTTGTTTTGCCTTCTGTTTTTGTTATCACCTTGCCTTGCCATGAACCTTTGTAGATCCTTCTCTTCTGCAGGGCATTTTTGGTAAGCTTTAGCTCATTTCTAACTGCTACAGTCTTCAGATTTTTGAGTGGGATGATCATAGGGGTATAGATCATCTTCTGCATCAGGTCACATTGTAGGTAAGTGGTTTGGCTGACTTAGCTGCCTCTGGGTCGGGGTATACCCTATGCCTAGAGGGCAAGGTCATGTAATATAAAACTTGGCAGCATGAACAGCGGAGGTTGCACATAGGCAGTGGACTGAGAGACAGCAATTGACCTCTCCCTATAGTCTGTTTCTCGTCCATTGGTACACTAACCTCTCTCCTATATGCAGTACCAAAGTTGTCTGTGCCTAAAACAGTCTACCTAGTTCGCCTCAACTACAAACGCTTGCTCTCCCCATTTTCAGGAAGAAGGCAACCTGGTTTAAGTAATGTGAAAAGATCACATTAAAAGCTGCTCATCAGACTCATACTCAATGTCTGTAACTTTCAGGTGGCATCTTCAAATCTTCAATTCCTGGGTTTGCCTATGGTTGCTTGTTCAAAGTACACTGTATGACTCAGCTGCTTGGATGGTGAATTATATACTGGAACCGGTAGGCGTACATGTATTGCACAGAAGTCAGTTCCTTGGTCAGCAAATCTGACCAGCTCAAGAATCTGCCTCTGGGAAGATTACCCCTGAGGTGCTCTGAGGGCAGCTGCACACAGTCCACTTCCAGGTAATGCTTACATACTTGGCAAAGCCAACTTGAGTTGAGGGGTTTGTTCTCAAACTTGAGCTTGGGTTGGAATCACCTGGAGGGCTTATGGAAACACGAACTATTGAGCTCCACCCCCAGAGTTTCTGCTTCAGTGGGAATTTGCATTCTGACAGGTTCCAAGGTGATGTTCATGCTGCTGGGCCAGGGATCACACTTGACAAATTGATTGTCTGCAGTGCTTGAATCAGGCCTTTGGGGGTCAAGAAAAAGTGGGGCTTTGTTGGTTGTTTCAATCCAGGAAAATTTCTCTAGGTCGTCTGTCACTTGTGTTCCCTTGATTTGTAAACCCAAAGCAGAGGTCTCCCTGTATTTTGTCCCTCCTGGCACCTGGATTGCCACCCTCTCTCATGTACTGCTGTCCATACTGTGATGTCCATATTCACTTCTGTGATTAACCATTACCACTTGTGCCCAGCCCTAGCTCCTCCCATCCTCTGTGTATTTAGTGATACCTTCAATAGCACCTTTCCCATTCTCATTTCCTGCTCAAATTCGTGTTTCCTAACTCAAATTCCTAAGACTGGGAATCTCATTGGTTGGCCAGGTTATCTTTCTGTGTCAGGCCAAAAAGGGTTGTTGGCTGGCCTATGGATTTTCAGCCCTTGGATTGTGAGTCCTCACTGAGCCCTGTTGGCTGTGGCCGGTGAAGGGCTGAGTAATATGGCATATATAACATGGCTGCCCAGGGACCCAGGGCTAAGGGTACAGTAGGCAAAGGGCCTGAGGCCAGCAGGCCCTGAAGGGACATTTTGAGTACAGCATATTGATTGGCAGACTTTATTTTTCAGATAGTACCCACCATACATGTTACTTTTAATAATATAATATTTCATGTAATATTAAAATATAAATTAATATATACTACTGGTATTACCAACAAGCTGGGCTGGTTATTAAAATACTGAATACCTGTTAGTGATCAGTAAATAGTTCCTTCCCTGAGCCCATTGAGTGCCTACCCCCACTCCAGCTGACCTGATCTCTCCCTAGAACCCCAAGATCTACCCAGCAACTAAACGGTTAATTTGTGGTGTAGCAGAGGACTCCAGTCCTCTGTTCCAGGGCTAGGGTTGGCTTCCATTTTGAATGGCTGATGTCTATGCAATACTGGTTATTAAATATTTTAAATGACTTGCACGGACAGAGGATCCAACACCCATATTACAAAAGGCATATGTACAATATTTTCTATGAGTAGTTCTAAATCATATATTTCATAGCTTGGTTTATTTCTTCTGAAGTTATTTCAACATGTATTTCTATAAATTTTGCATTTTAAAAACATTTATCATTTTTATTTATTTATTTATTTATTTACAATTTATTTTGGTATCATTAACCTACAATTACATGTGCAATATTATGGTGATTAAACTACCCCCGTCATCAGGTCCCCCCACCAACCCCATTACAGTCACTGTCCATCAGCATAGTGAGATGCTATAGAGTCACTACTTGTCTTCTCTGAGTTGTACAGCCCTCCCCGTGCCCCCCTACCTTACGTCTGCTAATCGTAATGCCCCTTTTACCCTCTTATCCCTCCCTTCCCACCCATCTTCCCCAGTCCCTTTCCCTTTGGTAACTATTAGTCCGTTCTTGGGTTCTGGGAGTCTGCTGCTGTTTTGTTCCTTCAGTTTTTTTCTTTGTTCTTATACTCCACATATGAGTGAAATCATTTGATACTTGTCTTTTTCGGCTTGGCTTATTTCACTGAGCATAATACCCTCTAACTCCATCCATGTTGTTGCAAATGGTAGGATTTGTTTTCTTCTTATGGCTGAATAATATTCCATTGTGTATATGTACCACATATTCTTAATCCATTCATCTACTGATGGACACTTAGGTTGCTTCCATTTCTTGGCTATTGTAAATAGTGCTGCAATAAACATAGGGGTGCATCTGTCTATTTGAAACTGGGCTGCTGCATTCTTAGGGTAAATTTCTAGGAGTGGGATTCCTGGGTCAAATGGTATTTCTCTTTTGAGTTTTTTGAGGAACCTCCATACTGCTTTCCACAATGGTTGAACTAAATTGCATTCCCACCAGCAGTGTAGGAGGGTTCCCTTTTCAACACATCCTCGCCAACATTTGTTGTTGTTTGTGTTTTGGATGTTGGCCATCCTCACTGGTGTGAGGTGATATCTCATTGTGGTTTTAATCTGCATTTCTCTGATGACCAGCGATGTGGAGCATCTTTTCATGTGCCTGTTGGCCATCTAAATTTCTTCTTTAGAAAAGTATCTATTCATGTCCTCTGCCCATTTCTTAATTGGATTATTTGGTTTTTGTTTGTTAAGGTGCGTGAGTTCTTTATATATTTTGGATGTCAACCCCTTATCAGACGCATCATTCATGAATATATTTTCCCATACTGTAGGATGTCTTTTTGTTCTACTGATGGTGTCCTTTGCTGTACAGGAAGCTTTTCAACTTGATATAGTCCCACTTGTTCATTTTTGCTTTTGTTTCCCTTGCCCGGGGGGATATGTTCATGAAGAAGTCGCTCATGTTTATGTACAAGAGATTTTTGCCTATGTTTTTTTCTAAGAGTTTTATGGTTTCATGACTTACATTCAGGTCTTTGATCCACCTTGAGTTTACATTTGTGTATGGGGCTAGACAGTAGTCCAGTTTCATTCTCTTACATGTAGCTGTCCAGTTTTTCCAACACCAGCTGCAGAAGGGGCTGTCATCTCCCCATTGTATATCCAAGGCTCCTTTATCAAGTATTAATTGGCTGTAAATGTTTGGGTTAATGTTTGGATTTTCTATTCTGTTCTACTGGTCTGTGGGTCTGTTTTTGTGTCAGTACCAAATTGTCTTGATTACTGTGGCTTTGTAGTAGAGCTTGAGGTCAGGGAGCGTAATTCCCCCTGTTTGATTCCTCCTTCTCAGGATTGCTTTAGCTATTTGGTGTCTTTTGTGGTTCCATATGAATTTTAGAATTATTTGTTCCAGTTCATTGAAGAAAGCTGTTGGTAGTTTGATAGGGATTGCATTGAATCTGTAGATTGCTTTAGGTAGTATAGCCATTTTGACAATATTTATTCTTCGTAGCCAAGAGCATGGGATGCATTTCCATTTGTTAGTGTCTTCCTTAATTTCTCCTAGGAGTGTCTTGTAGTTTTCAGAGTACAGGTCTTTCACTTCCTTCGTTAGGTTTATTCCTAGGTATTTTATTCTTTTTGATGCAATTATGAATGGAATTGTTTTTCTGATTTCTCTTTCTGTTAGTTCATCATTAGTGTATAGGAAAGCAACAGATTTCTGTGTGTTAATTTTGTATCCTGCAACTTTGCTGAATTCAGATATTAGTTCGAGTAGTTTTGGAGTGGAGTCTTTAGGGTTTTTTATGTACAGTATCATGTCATCTGGAAATAGTGACAATTTGACTTCTTCTTTACCAATCTGGGTGCCTTGTATGTCTTTGCTTTGTCTGATTGCTGTGGCAAGGACCTCCAGTACTATGTTGAATAACAGTGGATAGAGTGGGCACCCCTGTCTTGTTCCAGATCTTAGATGAAAAGCTTTCAGCTTCTTGCTATTAAGTATGATGTTAGCTGTGGGTTTGTCATATATAGCCTTTATGATGTTGAGGTACTTGCCCTCTATACCCATTTTGTTGAGAGTTTTAATCATGAATCGATACTGAATTTTGTCAAATGCTTTTTCAGCATCTATGGAGATGATCATGTGGTTTTTGTTCTTCTTTTTATTGATGTGATGGATGATGTTGATGGATTTTCGAATGTTGTACCATCCTTGCATCCCTGGGATGAATCCCACTTGATCATGGTGTATGATCCTCTTGATGTATTTTTGAATTCGGTTTGCTAATATTTTGTTGAGTATTTTTGCATCTACGTTCATCAGGGATATAGGTCTGTAATTTTCTTTTTTGGTGTGATCTTTGCCGAGTTTTGGTATTAGAGTGATGCTGGATTCATAGAATGAGTTTGGAAATATTCCCTCCTCTTCTATTTTTTGGAAAACTTTGAGGAGAATGAGTGTTATTTCTTCTCTATATGTCTGGTAGAATTCAGAGGTGAATCCATCAGGTCGGGGGGTTTTGTTCTTGGGTAGTTTTTTGATTACTGCTTCAATTTCATTGCTGGTGATTGGTCTGTTGAGTTTTTCTGTTTCCTGCTTGGTCAGTCTTGGAAGGTGTATTTTTCTAAGAAGTTGTCCATTTCTTCTAGGTTTTGCAGCTTGTTAGCATATAGATGCTCGTAATATTCTCTTATAATTCTTTGTATTTCTGTGGGGTCCGTCGTTATTTTTCCTTTCTCATTTCTGATTCTGTTTATGTGTGTAGATTCTCTTTTTCTCTTAATGAGTCTGGCTAGGGGTTTATCTATTTTGTTTATTTTTTCAAAGAACCAGCTTTTGGTTTCATTGATTTTTTTCTATTGTTTTATTCTTCTCAATTTTATTTATTTCTTCTCTAATCTTTATTATGTCTCTCCTTCTGGTGACTTTGGGCCTCATTTGTTCTTCTTTTTCCAATTTCAATAATTGTGTCTTTAGACTGTTCATGGGAATGTTCTTCCTTCTTTAAATAGGCCTGGATTGCAATATACTTTCCTCTTAGAACTACCTTTGCTGCGTCCCACAGAAGTTGTGGCTTTGTGTTGTTGTTGTCATTAGTGTCCATATATTCTTTGATTTCTGTTTTGATTTGGTCGTTAGCCCATTGATTCATTAGGAGAATGTTGTTAAGTCTCCATGTATTTGTGAGCCTTTTTGATTTCTTTCTAAAATTTATTTCTAGTTTTATACCTTTGTGATCTGAGAAGTTGGTTGGTAGGATTTCAATATTTTTTAATTTACTGAGGTTCTTTTTGTGTCCTAGTATGTGGTCTATTCTGGAAAATGTTCCATGTGCACTTGAGAAGAATGTGTATCCTGTTGCTTTTGGGTGCAGAGTTCTGGAGATGTCTGTTAGGTCCATCTGTTCTACTGTGTTGTTCAGTGCCTCTGTGTCTTTACTTCTTCTCTGTCTGGTTGATCGGTCCTTTGGAATGAGTGGTGTGTTGAAGTCTCCTAAAAAGTATGCATTGCTTTCTGTTTCCTCCTTTAATTCTGTTAGTATTTGTTTCACAATGGTGGCGCTCCTGTGTTGGGTGCATATATATTTATAATGGTTATATCTTCTTGTTGGACTGACTCCTTTATCTTTATGTAATGTTCTTCTTTATCTCTTGCTACTTTCTTTGTTTTGAAGTCTATTTTGTCTGATATAAGTTCTGCAACACCTGCTTTTTTCTCTTTGTTTGTTTGCATGAAATATCTTTTTCCATCCCTTCACTTTTAGTCTGTGTATATCTTTAGGTTTGAGGTGAGTCTCTTGTAAGTAGCCTATAGATGGGTCTTGCTCTTTTATCCATTCTGTTACTCTGTGTCTTTTGATTGGTGCATTCAGTCCATTTACATTTAGGGTGATTATTGATAGATATATACTTATTGCCATTGCAGGCTTTAGATTCGTGGTTACCAAAGGTTGAAGGGTTGCTTCTTTACTATCTAACAATCTAACTTAACTTTCTTGTTAAGTTATTGTAAACACCATCTGATGTTTCTTTATCTCTCTCCCTGCTTATTCTTCCTCCTCCATTCTTTATCTACTAGGTGTTTTATTCTTTGCCTTTAGTTAGTGTTTGGATGGTCTGCTTTCTTTGCTATGATTTTATTTTCTCTGGTGACATCTTTTTAGCATTAGGGGTGCTTCCCTCTAGAGCAATCTTTTTAAGATATCCTGTAGTGTTGGTTTATGAGAGGGAAACTCTTTCCACTTTCATTTGTCTGGAAATTGTTTAATCCCTCCGTCATATTTAAATGATAATCGTGCTGGATACAATATTCTTGGTTCGAGGCCCTTCTGTTTCATTATGTTAAATATATCATGCCATTCTCTTCTGGCCTGCAATGTTTCTGTTGAGAAGTCTGATGATAGTCTGATGGGTTTTCCTTTGTAGGTGATCTTTTTTCTTTCTCTAGCTGCCTTTAATACTCTGTCTTTATCTTTGACCTTTGCCATCTTAATTATTATGTGCCTTGGTGTTGTCTTCCTTGGGTCCCTTGTGTTGGGAGATCTGTGGGCTTCCATGGACTGGGAGACTATTTCCTTCCCCAGTGTGGGAAAGTTTTCGGCAATTATTTCTTCAAAGACACTTTCTATCCCTTTTTCTCTCTCTTCTTCCTCTGGTACTCCTATAATGCGAATATTGTTCCGTTTGGATTGGTCACACAGTTCTCTTAATATTCTTTCATTCCTAGAGATCCTTTTATCTCTCTCTGCCTCAACTTCTCTGTATTCCTGTTCTCTATTTTCTAATCCATTAACAGTGTCTGACACCTCATCCAGTCTGCTGTTAAGCCCGTCGATGGCTTGTCTCATTTCTGCATATTCTTTCCTCACTTCCCTCACTTCCTCCCTCATCTCTTGCACATTTCTCTGTAGATCTGTCAGCATGGGTATGACTTTTATTCTGAATTCTTTTTCAGCAAGACTGTGCATGTCCATCCCTTCAGGTTCCCTCTCTGGGGTTGTCTGGGTCTGAAGCTTTGTCTGTACCATTTTCCTCTGTCTTTTCATGGCTATAGAATTGGTTGCTGGTAGTTGCCACTATGTCAGCTGGGCTCTTTATGACTTTTAAAAGGGAAAAAATAAAGAAAGAAAAGAAAAGAAAAGAAAAAATAATAATAAAAAAGGGAAAGAAAAAAAGAAAAGAAAGGGAAGAAAAACAACAACAACTGAAAAAAAAAAAAGAAAAAGAAAAAAAAATGCCCACTGGGAGTGTGTTTGTGTGAATGCTGTAGGTGGCACTGTTGCTCCACTATTCCAGAGCCATGGCCAGGCTGCTTCGCAAGGCCCTTTATGGCTCTGGCCGGGGTGGGAACGAATGGGAGGCTGTTGATCTCTGTGGGAGTCTTAAGTGTGGCCACCCTTTCCCAGTCACCAGGTAAGGGGTCCGAAGCTCCCCAGGACTCCCAACCTGCTGGGCTGAGTGTGCCGGGGTGATGCGGTCCTCTGCTGTGCTCCTGTCTCTTTAAGAGTGCTGAAAAATGCGCGCGCTTTTCTTCTTTCTTCCCGGGGCCTGCTGCAAGCAAGTGGCGCGTTCCACGCTGAGACCCTGCGCCCTCTGTCTCTCCAATCTCCGCTAAAACGCGTGCTGTGTGTTGGCGCTCCCGGCGCAGACTTGCACTCCCTCCCGGCTCTGAATCCTCTCCTCCCGCTGGTGCGCTGGGGTGCGGGAGCGCTCGGGGTCCCGCCGGTCGCGGCTCCATATCATACCCACCTCACCGGTGCGGAGTTCTCTCAAGTGTAGCTGCCTGCCGGTGCGCTTGGGGTGGGGGAGCGCTCGCGTCCTGCCAGGTCACGGCTCCGTATCTTACCCCCCTCACCAGGTGCCGAGTCCTCTCAGGTGTAGCTGCACGTGGTGTGCTTTCCTGTGTATTCTGGTCTCTCTTTTAGGAATAGTTGTATTTGCTGTGTTTTCGTGGATAAATATAATGTTGGGAGGAAATTTCTCTCGTTCCGTTCACGTCGCCATCTTCCCGGAGGTCCTTATCATTTATTTTTATAAAAAAAGGAGAAATTGTATCTTTAAAAAAGCATTTTTAAAGTGATAATATTTCCTGAAGTTCACTCTTTTATTGCTAGAAAAATAAATTTTGGTCACAAATCAGAATGAGTTGATTGCTTGTAGGTTAGTGTTATATTCCAGTAAAACTGACCTAAGGGAAAAAAATCCCCTTTCCTTTACAGAGAAGAACTGATTTCATAGTAGAAACAAATTTATTAGAATCTCCTACAGGGCTGTAATGGAAAACAACCTCAAAGCAAACCAAACATTGTTGAATGTTTTCATTCCCAGAAAGGATTTGGCATGATGTATAGTGTCTGGCCCTAGTGCTGTGTAGTGGCTGATCCATGACCTGAGTAAAAAACAGGATCCAGAAATGAACATATGTTCATAGAACATATGAGGTCTTGAAACAAATTAGAATTCACGAACTATAGTAATATGTGTAGAATGCTCAGTATTGCTTTGAACTTTCAGAGAACAAAATTACATTTGGTACATTTTTCAGCACATGAAGTGTATTTGCTGAAGGGAACTTCATTGTGTAGTTCAATTTTAAAAAATACAGACTTAAAAAAAAATGCAAGGAGAGCCAGGAGCATTATTTGAGAATTGTCTCCTTTTGCTAACCCCATTCAGTGCCTAAAAGTAATGAAAATGTCCCACTCAGATTTATTAACATCTGAAGTGTGACTCCAAAGCAACATGACTCTTTGTTGTGTGTGATCTGTGGAATGAGTGAGGGTCAGTACTTTAGAGTCATAAACAATGCTTATTCCTCTTTGGGGCCATAAAGTAGTTCAGTGACTAGATATTGGATTAGATAACAGAAAACTTAGACCCAACTTCCCACACTCCTGCTGGCCTTTAGAGATCAGGGAGAACCACCATAGTATGGTGGCAAGAGCACTGGTTTTCGAAATTGGACTTGTCCAGTGTCTAGTCCTAGCTTCTCTGTGTACTAGCTATGTGGCCTTGATACATTATCTAACCTCTCTGAGGATTCATTTGCCCACCTGTAATGCGGGATGACATACTCAGGGCTGACAGTCAGCTGATACTTAACAGCACGGGTGGAGCAGTTGCCTACAGCTGGGCTCTGTTCTGATTTGGCCACTGTCCACTCTGACAGTGGGTACCCTTGCTGTACTGTTTATTAAATATTTTGACTATCACTTAATAAGACTTATTGGGTTGTGTTATTGGGAACATTAAATGAGATAATATGTGAAGTTCCTGACATACAGTTGCTATTCATTAAATATTAGTTTCATTTTCTTCCCTTTTTTTTCTGTACAACTTAAAGTTTTTCAACCTAAATAAACAGAGAGAAAAGTTCCTGACACTTGTTTTCACTGTGATGTTCAGAGATTAAGAGAACTGTTTATGTCTTATATTTATTCAGGGTCCATTAAACAATAAGTTTTTACTCTATGCCAGGTCCTTGATGAGTTTGTAGTTGAGGAGGAACAATAGATGAGTGAACTCTGATTTCAGTCCAACAACTATTAGAGTCAGTGTGAACCTACAAGGTGTCTTTGTGCAAACTTAATAAAGGAACTTCCTCTGGGCAGGGATGGCTTGGCGTGATAGCTGAGCTCAGGATGGATTTCAGCCCCCACTTACTCCCTCATCTAGGTGCTTTTGTGCAGTATACAGCCTGCACAATTACACATTGTAGCCCTGTGAACTGTTGTAACAGAAGTGTATGCTGAGTGCTATAGGCCTGTAGTGGTAGGAGAGACTGAGTTTTGCAAATGAATGGCATTTGTCCAAATTATATGTGAGGCCGAAAGCATTAGGGTGTGTGCAAAGACACAGAGGTATGAAGACCTGGGGGGTCATGGGAATAGTGGATGCTCCTATCAGATAATATATTTGGACTCCTTGTTTTGAAGGAAGGGATGCCAACCTGAGTTATATTTACAACCCCTCTAAGTATACAGTTTACCATCATTACAATTAAATATTGAAACTATGTCTAAGTTGATGTTTGTTTATTGCTTTTGGATTAGGCAGCATGCTTCTTGTTTTAAAATTTTCATTTGTATTGAAAAAATTGCTTTTGGTTGATGAGAACACACTGTCCTCTAAAGTTATTACTTGAGGTCATCTAGTGCTTTTCCAACGGGCCTTGAGCATAGACAAGGATCAGTGATCAAAGGAGGCTAGAAGATTCAGTGATGTTATTTAAAACAAGGATGTGGAGATTCTTATCACTTAATTACGGATGTGTGTTTGCCTCATAGAATATTAAATCATAGACATTTAGAATTTAGAGATCTTTGGAGACCTTTGAGTCTAATTTCCTCATTTCAAAGTGACTATTGTTCTTTTTATAAAAAACTGTTCTTCATTATAAAACTATTGTTTTAGCCCTTCTTGTTTCAATTTTAATGATATTGATTGACTTCTTATTATGAAAGATGAAGAAATCACACGTTTTTTCCTCTCCTCTCCAATTTTTGTTTTGTATAATAATATATCACATTGTCAAAATTTATAGCATTTACTTCATATTCTAGGAATTGGTTAGAAATTTTGTTTGACTGACAGTTAAGACCTGACTATAGTGTCTTAAATACATAAGGATTTAGTTTCTCACCTTAGGGAAGACTGGAGGTAGGAGTCAGGACATGGTCAGGGGATCCATGAACTCATTAGGAACCCACTTGCCTCTGTCTTCCTGCTTTGCCATGTTTAGGGTGTGACTTTCATTTTCAAGGTCATAACGTGGCTGCTGGAGTTCTAGTTATCATGTCTAGCAAGAAGCAGGAAGAATGGGGGAGAAGGTAAAAAAAGACTCTTCCAGAAGCCCCAACTGCCATTTATATTTCATTCCTGTCCCCAACCCCACCTCCTCTATCTGTAGGGGAGGCAGAAGAATGTAGTTTTTCCATTTACCACATTGCCTAAGGTGGGAAGTCCCTGAAATTCAATTTCCAGAGTTGTTTGCTTTTGGTTTTATATTTACATGGATTTAAATCTCCTTATAAGATTTTTATTTTGCTTATCTCTTGCCTGGACGTATTTCATCCTTAAGTAGTTTTTTTCCAGAAGGGTCCGTGAGCATTGTATAACCTAAGTTATTGCTTGCTTTGATGCTTTCCTAATATCCAGGCATTGCCTGCCTTTATCATCTCCTTACGTTGTTCCAGTTTTTGAAGGATAGTTTAACATCTCTTGATGCCTATTGTTTCCCATGATACCTCTCTCCTGGAGCTCTCCATTGCCTTGCACTAATCTGGCCTGATTGCTCCCCAGTTCTCGTGAATAGTGGTCATCCTGTGGTTTCTCTTCACATACTCTTGGGTGTAGCCATTGGTTCTTGGATCTCAGTGTCGTTTTTTTGGTTTAGTACTTTTTCTTGCTGGAATAGGTCCCCGAGTAACAACCTCAGAAAAAGTGTGTGAGAGAGAAACTTTTTTAGTTTTAAGTGTCTGAAAATGTTTTGATTCTATTCTCACACTTGATCGATAAGTTTGTAGATGCAGAATTCTCATTTGAAAGTACTTTTCTTTTAGAATTTGAAGGCAGGGCTCAATTGTCTTTGGCATCCAGTGTTGCTGGTGAAAAATATGATGCCAGTCTGATTCTTGTACCTTTGTAGATGACCAGTTTTGTTCTTTTTGGCATTTAGAATATCCTGTTGATTTCTGGCATTCTTGAATTTCACAGTAATGTGGTTTGCTGTGGAGTGGTTTTGATTCATCACACAGGACACTGAGGGGGCTTCTTTGATAGAAACTCCATTGTTCATGAAGCAAATTTCATGAGCAAAATTCTCTTGTATTATTGTGACAATTTTCTCACCCCTCTTTTCTCAGTTTTTTTATACAACTTTTTTTTATTAAGGTATTATTGATATACACTCTTATGAAGGTTTCACAAGAAAAACAATGTGGTTGCTACATTCACCCATATTATCAAGTCCCCACCACATACCCCATTGCAGTCATTGTCCATCAGTGTAGTAAGATGCCGCAGAGTTCCTACTTGTCTTCTCTGAGCTACACTGTCTTCCCCATGATCCCCCACACACCATGTGTGCCAATCATAATAGCCCTCCATCCACTTCCTCCCTCCCTCCCCACACGCCCTCCCTTAGCCCTCCCCTGTGGTAACCGCTAGTCCCTTCTTGGAGTCTGTGAGTCTGCTGCTGTTCTGTTCCTTCAGTTATGTTTTGTTGTCTCAGCTCTCTTTTTTTGAACTCCTGTTAATCAGATTTAGAATACCTGGGTTGATCCGCTGTGTCTCTTTTTTTGCTCAGATTTCCCACTTCTTTTGTCTCTTCATTCTATTTTCTGGATGATTTCCTCAGCTTTATGCTTAACTTAAGCACCAAATTTTATTTTGGAAATCACATTCTAAATTTCCACACTCTTTTTCCCTGATTCATCCTTTGTCATAGCATCTTGTCTTTGATTTAGGGATGTAATATCTTGAATCTCTCCAAGGATGCTATTTAAAATTGTTTTTCTTTCTCAAAATTGCTTTGGCTATTCAGGGTCTTTTGTGGTTCTATATGAATTTTAGGATTGCTTTTTCTATTTCTGTAAAAGATGCCATTGGGATTTTGATAGGAATTGCCATTGAACCTGTAAATCACTTTGGGTAGTTTGGACATTTTAACAGTATTAAATCTTCCAATCTGTGAGCATGGGATGTCTTTCCATTTGTTTTGTGACTTCTTTAATTTCTTTCATTAATGTTTTATAATTTTCAATGTAAAAGTCTTTTATTTCATTGATTAAATTTATTCCTGTATTTTATTCTTTTTGATGCTATTGTAAATGGGATTCAAAAGAATTAAAATGGACATCTTAGATCTTACACCATGTATAAAAATCAACCCAAAATGAATTGAAGATTTAAACATAAGAAACTATAAAACTCCTAGAAGAAAACATAGGGGAGAAGCTTCACAACATTAGTCTAAGCAATGATTTCTTGGATATGACACCAATAGCACAACCAACAAAAGACAAGTGGGACAATCCAAAAGACAAGCCAAAAATAGAAAAAGTGGGACTACATCAAGCTAAAAAGCTTCTGCACAGCTAAAGAACCAATCAACAGAGTGATAAGGCAATCTACTGAATGGGAGAAAATACTTGCAAACAATATTCTGATAAGGGGTTGATATCCAAAAATATATAAGGAACTCCTACAACTCAATAGCAAAAACCATAATCTGATTAAAAAGTGGGCAGAAAACTTTAAGCGTTTCTCCAAAGAACACATACAAATGGCCAACAGATATATGAAAAGATGCTCAATGTTACTAATCATCAGGGAAATGCAAATCAAAACCAAGTGAGTTATCTCCTCACACCTCTTACAATGGCCATTATCGACAAAACAAAAAACAAGAAGTGTTGGCCAGGATATGAAAAAATCTGAACCCTTGCACAGTGCTGGTAATGTAAAATGGTGGAAACACTGTGGAAAACAGTATGGAGGTTCCTAAAAAAAAAAAAAAAACTACCATAGGATCTAGCAATCCCACTTCTGGGTATATATCCAAAAGAATTGAAATTAGTGTCTTGAAGAGATATCCTATGTTCAATGAAGCATTATTCACAACAGCCAAGACATGGAAACAACCTAAATGTCCACTGATGGATGAATGGAAAAAGAAAATGAGGTATATACATACAATGGAATATTATTCAGCTTTAAAAAGGAAGGAAATGCTGCCATATCCTACAACACAGATGAACCTGGAAGATACCTGGAAGATATTATGCTAAGTGAAACAAGCCAGTCACAGAAGAAAAAATACTGCACGATTAGACTTATATTAGCTATCTAAAATAGTCACACTCAAAAAAGCAGAGAGTTTAAAGGTGTTTGCCAAGGGCTAGGGGGAGGGGGGACTGAGGAGTTGTGCTTTGGGTACAAAGTTTCAGTTATGCAAGATGGGTAAGTCTCAGAGATTTGATGTACAACGTAGTGTCTATAGTTAACACAATACTGTTTTGTGGACTTAAAAGTCTATTAAGAGGGTAGATTTCATGTTAAGTGCTCTTACCACAATAAAATTTATTTTGCCCTTATTGCCATTTAAGTTCTCTATATTCCCTGCACTAGTGCTTTTTCTCTTGGGGCCATTTTTCTGTTTATCATTAACCTCTTTTCCATTGCAAAATTTCTTCAAATGCCTAATAATCCCTGGGTGTCTGTTCACACATAAGAATAATATAAAGAACTGCTTGGGAACTCTGTGGTTGGGTAAAACTAATCAGCTGGTATATTTCACTTTAGGATAATAGGGAACCCCAAGGATCAGAAAGCAGAGGGCTTTGCTCTAGGATTGTTCAGTTTTTCCAGAGCAGAAGCCTCCTTTTTCTTGCCTGGGACAGAAGTTTGGTGGCGAACATTTCTGTGCATGGGAATTGGAAGTTGAGAGTCAGTTGTACTGTTCCATATACAGACTTTTAATTAATCCCTGTGTTGTCAGGGCCACACCTCACTCCTACTGTTTGTTGTCTCTGGTGTTTCTGAACAATGAGCTTTTGTGGGATTGTTGAAGACATACTGACTCCTTTCTTGGCTCTATTCATCTTTGCATTCTCTAGGCTATTTCTTCTTCTGCCCCACTTCATCAGTTACCACTATCTACATCTGCTTTCTGTCTTCAGAAATTTACTGATATCTCTGGTTCAGTGATGGTCTCTTTATTGTTGTCGTTATTTTGAAGTTTACACTTTTTTTATTCCATTGCTGCTAAAGAATGTCAGCCATCTTTGACCTGCTACTTGGCTGTTGAGTCAGCCAACACTTCCGGGTCCTCTATGGGGCTGAAGCAACAGTGAGGTTTATCCATGATTCGGTGAATTTGGAACCTTCTTAAAAAGACAATCCAAAACTCAGGCAAAGACATGTGAATTCTCTGGAACCCTTGGTGCAAAATTACCTGAGATCATTGGATGAACTGAAAACATAAGATTTTGCTCTAACAACATTGACAAGGATTGAGGACAATACTCTCCTTCTACAAGATATTTGTGGTTAATTTTATAACATGGCTCTGGGTAGATTAGACTCTTGCTTAGGAGCAGCTAGAGACATTCAGTCTTTGCCATCATACCCTTGCTAGCTGTAAGTCATTCAAGGTTTTGGAGTCTTATTTTTCTTCATCTGAATAATGGTGCTAAATAACATTATTTACCTCAAAGGGTTACTGTGAAGATTGAAAGGCTGGGCACTTTGTAAGTCCTAAATAGATGTTAGCTGGTCAAACTCTAGAACCTATACTTTTTTTTTTTGCTATTATTAATGTACAATTACATGAACAACATTATGGTTACTAGACTCCCCCAATTATCAAGTCCCCCCACCTACCCCATTACAGTCACTGTCCATCAGTGTAGTAAGATGCTATAAATCACTACCTGTCTCCTCTGTGCTATACTGCCTTCCCCGTGTCCCCCCCCACTGCTACATTATAGGTGCTAATCGTAATGCCCCTTTTTCCCCCTTGTCCCTCCCTTCCCACCCATCCTCCCCAATCCCTTTCCCTTTGGTAACTGTTAGTCCATTCTTGGGTTCTGTGAGTCTGCTGCTGTTTTGTTCTTTCAGTTTTTTCTTTGTTCTTATACTCCACAGATGAGTGAAATCATTTGATACTTGTCTTTCTCCGCCTGGCTTATTTCATTGAGCATAATACCCTCTAGCTCCATCCATGTTGTTGCAAATGGTAAGATTTGTTTTCTTCTTATGGCTGAATATAGAACCTACACTTTTTTTTTTCCAGGGGGTGTTGCAATTTTATTTTAATATAAAATATTTGACAACCACTGGAATATAGGAACCAGTTTCTATATGTTTTGTTTACCACTGACAAGAGTTTATTGAATGTAATAGATGCTAAGCAAATATCTGCTTAATGAGAACCTATACTTTTAATCATAGCGTTAAATTATTAATGGGAAAAATGGACAAACTGATATACGTGTTATACCTATAGATATTTATTGCCTGGGAACATTTTTTTCCAGAAAGAACATCATAAAAGTATTTTTTAAATGCTGTATCTTCCACTGCTATTTAGAAGTGAAAATGATGTGCTCTGGAAAATCATGTTAGATGATGCAAAAAGTGATCCAGTAAGATGAAAACATTGTTTGGCTTCAGAAAATGTGAGTGAATAATCAACATGTTCAACTTAAAGTTTAAATATGCACTTATCTAAATTAAAAAATAATATAGAGTAGCTACTGTTATCATTGTTACTATTTCAGCATCTATTTTTAAGCCCCACATTTTTCCTTTCCTTTCCAAAAAGTAATTGACTTGAGCCATCAGATCTACAGGCAGAAACCAACTACTCTGCTCCATCATGAAAAAAAAGCTTTTCATGCATATACAAACATACTTGTTCTTTATATTAATGGAGTCATTCAGTAAAGCATTTTGCTCTATTTATTACTGATAGTTTTTAATGCAACTTTTTTGAGGTATAATTTAAATACCATAAAATTCACCATTTTAAGTATAGAATTCAATGATTTACACAGCTGTGTTTAACCATCAACACAGTTCAATTTTTGAAGATTCCCATCACCCCAAAAAGATCCCTCGTGTCCATTGTTGTCACTTCCCACTCTCACCCTCAGCCTCAGGCATCACTGACAAACATTGATTTTCTGTACATTTGCCTTTACAGATCATTATTTTAAAAGAAACAAAATGTCACACCATCATGTTGAGACTCATTCCTCTTCTCCCCGCTGTGTCATTCCTTCCCTCCTTTCCTCTTCAGAGGTGTGTAGAGGTTGATCCTTACCCCTCCTATCCATGATTTTATGCTGAACATTATGTTTTTATGTCTATGTTTTAACATGCAGATCTAGCTCATTCATTTTCACTGTAGTATTCCAGTGTATAAATTGGCTACTTTATTCAACACTTTGGTGGATATTTATATTCTTTTCAAGTTTTCATGTCACAAACTGTACTGTTTTCACCTTATGAACTGTTTGAACATTTGTAGCAGAGACAATGCTATGTATTTACCAAATTCTGTTTCATATTCCTCTTTCCAACCCAACAGAGAACTACACTTTTTCTGCACCTAGATTTAATGAATTTCTCCCTTGGACACTTTATTTTGTGAATTATGTAGATTTTTAAAAATGTTAAACTAACTTTTCATTGCTGGGATAAATACCACTTAGTCATAATGTACTAAAAATTATAATACATTCTGGGTATGCTAATATTTAATTTAGGATTTTTCATCAAGTCATTAGGTCCTGTTTTTGTCCCCTTTTTGCACTGTTCTTTTCTAGTTGTGGTATCAAGGTGTACTAGACTCACAGAATAAGTTGGAGAGATTAAGTTCTTTCTCTTTTGGGGGGATTTTGTATACAATCTGGACATATATTTAAAAAAATTTGATTAAACTTGGCTCCAAAACCATATGGGCCTTTGACAGCTAAATTTAATCCATTATCATTCATTGTGACTCCTAAATATTTGGGCTTACTTCTTTTTTTTTTTAAATAGCATGTTTATTGAAATAAAATTCACATGCAATAAAATTCCTATTTTTAACATGTAAAATGCAGTGGCTTTTGGTATATTCACAGTGCTGTGTAATCATCAGCACAATTTAATTTTAGAACACTTTCATCATCCCCAAAAGAAACATATTAGCAGTCACTTACAATCCCCCCCACTCCCTCAACCCCTGGCAACCACTTACCTACTTTTTCTGTCTCTATGAATTTGCCTATTCTGGACATTTCATAGAATCATAAAATATGTGGCTTTTTGTGTCTGGCTTCTTTGACTCTGCATAATGTTTTCAAGGTTCATCCATGTTGTAACCTGTACCAATACTCCACTACTTTTTATGGTTGCCTAATATTTCATGGTATGTATGGATGTACCATAATTTATGAATCTATTCATCAGTTAATGGTTATTTGGGTTGTTTCAGCTGTTTGCTCTTGTGAGTAATGCTGATATGGAATTACAATGTTGTATGGTAGCTTTATGTTTGACTTTTTGAGGCAATTACAATGGTGATGATCCTTACTGATCTAATTTTTTTAAATTAAAGTATTATTGATATACACTCTTATGAATTTTCACATGAAAAACATTGTGGTAACTATATTCATGCATATTATCGAGTCCCCCCATACCCCATTACAGTCACTGCCCAGCAGTGTAAGATGCCATAGAGTCTCTGTTTGCCTTCTCTGTGCTACACTGTCTTCCCCATGATCCCCCCCACACCATGTGTACTAAACATAATACCCTTCAATCCCCTCCTCCCTCCCTCCCAACCCACCCTCCCCACCCCACCCCTTTGGTAATCGCTGTCCCTTCTTGGAGTCTGTGACTCTCCCGCTGTTTTGTTACTTCAGTTTTGCTTTGTTATCCTCCACATATGAGGGAAATCATTTGGTACTTGTCTTTCTCCGCTTATTTCACTGAGCATAATACCCTCTAGCTCCATCCATGTTGTTGCAAATGGAAGGATTTGTTTCTTATGGCTGAATAGTATTCCATTGTGTATATGTACCACCTCTTTGTTATCCATTCATCTACTGATGGACACTTAGGTTGATTCCATATCTTGCCTACTGTAAATAGTGCTGTGATAAACATAGGGGTGCATCTGTCTTTTTCAAATTGGGCTGCTGCATTCGTAGGGTAAATTCCTAGGAGTGGGATTCCTGGGTCAAATGGTATTTCTATTTTGAGTTTTTTGAGGAACCTCCATACTGCTTTCCACAATGGTTGAACTAATTTGCATTCCCACCAGCAGTGTAATAGGGTTCCTCTTTCTCCACATCCTCGCCAACATTTGTTGTTGTTTATCTTTTGGATGGTGACCATCCTTACTGGTGTGAGGTGATATCTCATTGTGGTTTTAATTTGCATTTCTCTGATGATTAGTGATGTGGAGCATCTTTTCATGTGCCTGTTGGCCATCTGACTTTATTCTTTGGAGAAATGTCTGTTCAGCTCCTCTGCCCATTTTTTAATTGGCTTATTTGCTTTTTGTTTGTTGAGGTGGTGAGCTCTTTATATAATTTGGATGTTAGCCCCTTATAGGATATGTCATTTATGAATATAGTCTCCCATACTGTAGGATATCTTTTTGTTCTACTGATGGTATCCCTTGCTGTACAGTGGCTTTTTAGTTTGATATAGTCCCATTCATTCATTTTTGCTTTTGTTACCCTTGCCTGGGGAGACATGTTCATAAAGAAGTTGCTTATGTTTATGTCCAAGAGATTTTTGCCTATGTTTTTTTCTAAGAGTTTTACGGTTTCATGACTTACATTCAGGTCTTTGATCCATTTTGAGTTTACTTTTGTGTATGGGGTTAGACAGTAATCCAGTTTCATTCTCTTATATGTAACTGTCCAGTTTTGCCAACACCAGTGGTTGAAGGGGCTGTCACTTCCCCATTGTATATCCATGGCTCCTTTATCATATATTAATTGACCATATATGCTTCGGTTTATATCTAGGCTCTCTATTCTGTTCCACTGGTCTATGGGTCTGTTCTTGTGCGAGTACCAAATTGTCTTGATTACAGTAGCTTTGTAGTAGAGCTTGAAGTCAGGGAGCGTAACCCTCCCTGCTTTATTCTTCCTTCTCAGGATTGCTTTGGCTATTCAGGGTCTTTTGTGGTTCCATATGAATTTTAGAAGTATTTGCTCTAGTTCATTGAAGAATGCTGTTGGTATTTTGATAGGGATTGCATTGAATCTGTAGATTGCTTTAGGCAGGATGGCCATTTTGACAATATTAATTCTTCCTAGCCAAGAGCATAGGATCAATTTCCATTTATTAGTGTCTTCTTTAATTTCTCTTAAGAGTGTCTTGTAGTTTTCAGGGTATAGGTCTTTCAGTTCCTTGGTTAGGTTTATTCCTAGGTATTTTATTCTTTTTGATGCAATTGTGAATGGAATTATTTTCCTGATTTCTCTTTCTGCTAGTTCATCATTAGCATATAGGAATGCCACAGATTTCTGCATATTAATTTTGTATCCTGCAAGTTTGCTGAATTCAGATATTAGATCTAGTAGTTTTGGAGTGGATTCTTTAGGGTTTTTTATGTACAGTATCATGTAATCTGCAAACAGGGACAGTTCAACTTCTTTTTTACCAATCTGGATGCCTTTTATTTCTTTGTGTTGTCTGATTACCATGGCTAGGACCTCGAGAACTATGTTGAATAAAAGTGGGGAGAGTGGGCATCTTGTCTTGTACCTGATCTTAAAGGAAAAGCTTTCAGATTCTTGTTGTTAAGTATGATGTTGGCTGCTGGTTTTGTCATATATGGCCTTTATTATGTTGAGGTACTTGCCCTCTATACCCATTTTGTTGAGACTATTTATCATGAATGGATGTTGAATTTTGTCAAATGCTTTTTCAGCATCTATGGAGATAATCATGTGTTTTTTGTCCTTCTTTTTGTTGATGTGGTGGATGATATTGATGGATTTTCTAATGTTGTACCATCTTTGCATCCCTGTGATGAATCCCACTTGATCTTGGTGTATGATCCTCTTGATGTATTTTTGAATTCGGTTTGCTAATGATTTTTTTGAGTATTTTTGCATCTATGTTCATCAGGAATATTGGTCTGTAATTTTCTTTTTTTGTGGTGTCTTTGCCTGGTTTTGGTATTAGAGTGATGCTGGCCTCATAGAATGAGTTTGGAAGTATTCCCTCCTCTTCTACTCCTTGGAAAACTTTAAGGAGGATGGGTATTAGGTCTTCATTAAATGTTTGATAAAATTCAGTGGTGAAGCCATCTGGTCAAGGGGTTTTGTTCTTAGGTAGTTTTTGGATTACCGATTCAATTTCATTGCTGGTAATTGGTCTGTTTATATTTTCTGTTTCTTTCTGGGTCAGCCTTGGAAGTTTGTATTTTTCTAGAAAGTTGTCCATTTCTTCTAGGTTATCCAGTTTTTGGCATATAATGTTTCATAGTATTCTCTCATAATTCCTTGTATGTCTGTGGTGTCTGTAGTGATTTTTCCTTTCTCATTTATGATTCTGTTTATGTGTGTAGACTCTCTTTTTTTCTTGATAAGTCTGGCTATGGGTTTTTCTATTTTGTTTATTTTCTCAAAGAACCAGCTCCTGCTTTTATTGATTTTTTCTATTGTTTTATTCTTGTCAATTTTATTTATTTCTGCTCTAATCTTTATTATGTCCCTCCTTCTATTGACTTTGGGCCTCATTTGTTCTTCTTTTTCTAGTTCTGTTAATAGTGAGTTTAGACTGCTCATATGGGGTTGTTTTTCTTTCCTGAGATGACCTGTAATGCAACATACCTTACTCTTAGCATGGCCTTCACTGTGCCCCACAGATTTTGTGGTGTCGAATTATTGTTATTTGTCTCCATATATTGCTTGATCTCTGTTTTTATTTGGTCATTGATCCATTGGTTATTTCAGAGCCTGTTGTTAAGCCTCCATGTGTTTGTGAGCTTTTTTGTTTTCTTTGCATAATTTATTTCTTGTTTTGTACCTTTGTGGTCTGAGAAGCTGGTTGGTATAATTTCAGTCTTTTTGAATTTACTGAGGCTGTTTTTGTGACCTAGTAAATGATCTATTCTTGAAAATGTTCTATGTGCACTTGAGAAGAATGTGTATCCTGCTGCTCGTGGGTGGAGTGTTCTGTAGATGTCTGTTAGGTCTACTTGTTTTAAATTGTTGCTCAGTGCCTCTGTCTCCTTACTTATTTTCTGTCTGGTTGATCTGTCCTTTGGAGTGAGTAGTGTGTTGAAGTCTCCAGAATGAATGCATTGCATTCTATTTTCCCCTTTAATTCTGTTAGTATTTTTTTCACATGTGTAGATGCTCCTGTGTTGTGTGCATAGATATTTATAATGGTTACATTCTCTTGTTGGACTGACCTGTTTATTATTATGTATAGTCCTTCTCTGTTTCTTGTGACTTTCTTTGTTTTGAAGTCTACTATGTCTGATGCAAGTACTGCAACACCTGCTTTTTTCTTCCTATTAGTTGCATGAAATATCTTTTTCTTCCCTTCACTTTTAGTCTTTGTAAGTCTTTGGCTTTGACATGAGTCCCTTGTAGGCAGCATATAGATGGGTCTTGCTTTTTTTATTCATTCAGTGACTGTATGTTTTTTGATTGGTGCCTTCAGATCATTTACATTTAGGGTGATCATTGATAGGTATGTACTTATTGCCATTGCAGGTTTTAGATTCATGGTTACCAAAGGTTCAAGGGTAACTTCCTTTCTGTCTAACAGTCTAACTTAACTCCCTTAGTATGCTATTACAAACACAGTCTAAAGGTTCTTTTTTTCCCTCCTTTTTGCTTCTTCCTCCATTCTTAATATATTAAATTTCATATTCTGTACTCTTTGTATATCCCTTGACTGACTTTGAGGGCAGTTGATTTAATTTTGCATCTGCTTCATAATTAATTGTTCTACTTTCTTTACTGCAGTTTTATTTCCTCTGGTGACAGCTATTTAGCCTTAGGAACAGTTCCATCTATAGCAGTCCCTCCAAAATACACTGTAGAGGCAGTTTTGGGAGGTAAATTCTCTCAGCTTTTTTTTATCTGGTAAGTGTTTAATCCCTCCTTCAAATGTAAATGATAATCTTGCTGGGTTGAGTAATCTTGGTTCTAGGCCCTTCTGCTTCATTGCATTGGATACATCATGCCAGTCGCTTCTGGCCTGTAAGGTTTCTGCTGAGAACTCTGATAATAGCCTGATGGGCTTTCCTTTGTATGTGATCTTTTTTCTCTCTCTGGCTGCTTTTAATAGTCTGTCCTTATCTTTGATCTTTGCCATTTCAATTATTATATGTCTTGATGTTGTCTTCCTTGGGTCCCTTGTGTTGGGAGATCTGTGCATCTCTATATTGAAAGAGCACCAGGCCTGAGAGACTATCTTCTTCCCCAGATTGGGGAGGTTTTCAGCAATTACCTCCTCAAGGACACTTTCTATCCCTTTTTCTCTCTCTTCTTCTTCTGGTACTCCTATAATGCGAATATTGTTCCGTTTGGATTGGTCACACAGTTCTCTCAGGATTCTTTCATTCCAAGACATCCTTTTTTCTCTCTGTGCCTCAGCTTCTTTGTATTCCTCTTCTCTAATTTCTATTCCATTTACCGTCTCCTCCACTATATCTAATCTGCTTTTAAATCCTTCTAATGTATGTTTGATTTCTGATACTGTGTTCCATAATGATTGAATGTCCATCCGGCATCTCTCCCTGAATTTTTAAATATTTTTCTGTACCTCCATGAGCATATTTATGATTTTTATTTTGAAATATCTTTCAGGAAGATTCATGAGTTCAATATCACTTGACCATTTTCTGGTGTTTGTGGGATTTTTATTTGAATCAGGCTCCTTTGACATTTTATATTTGTATGTGGTACCCTCTAGTGCCCAGAAGCTCTGCTCTCTGGAGCTGCTCAGTCTCTGGAGCGATGTCGGGGGTTGCAAGGGAGTTGCGCTGGTCCCTGCAGGGATGAAAGAGCTGTTTCCTGTTTCCTGGCTGCTATGACTGTCTCTGCTACCAGAACCCGTAGGCTGAGCACTCAGTTGTAAGCCTCTATACTTTGCATTTGTAGCTGCCATAGGTGGGGCTTCCCTCTGACTGGCCTGATGCCAGGGCAGGGGCTGCTGGTTTGCGAGCCAGTGTGGGCTGGCCTGGAGGAAGGTAAAGCAACTGCGTATCACGATGAGTCCTTGGAGCTGCATAACCAGCCAGGGGGATGGAGCACCTGAAGCTCCTGAAAGTTCCCAATGTGCTGGGCAGAGTTTGTCCAGACAATTTTATCCACCTGTTCTTTCTCCTGAGTAGTAAGCTCTGTGCAGTCCCTGCCCCTTTAGCTGCCCCCACGTTGTTAGGAAGTCTCTCAGACTGGCCGCCTTTCTTTTGTCCCAGAGCAGTCAGATATGGATCCCTGTTTTCCACAAATGGTTAGAGTCTCAGTCTCTCCAGGTATTCTGCCTATCTTAGCTTTCCAATCCCCCTTATTTCCAGAGCACCTTGCATTGCAATGGAGCACCTTTCATGCTCCCAGAGCAGATCTCCAGGGCTGGGTTTTAAGCAGTCTTAGGCCTCCACTCCCTCCCTGCTCCATTTCTCTTCCTCCTGCAGGTGAGCTGGGGTGGGGGAAGGGCTTGGGTCCTGCCGGATCACAGCTTTGGTATGTTACCCTGTTCCATGAGGTCTGTTCTTTTCTCCAGTTGTATGCAGTCTGGTGCAGTCTTCTTTCCTGTTGCGCTTTCAGGATTAGTGGTATTAATTATATTTTCATATTATATGTAGTTTTGGGAGGAGGCCTCTGTCTCACCACTCACACCACCATCTTTAATCCTCTCCCTTACTGATCTAGTTTTATTTTTCTTTCACTCTCTACTCATTTGGAAGTCATACATTTTATTTCCGCTTCTTTAGTAGTTTCTTTACAAATTTAAGTGAATATGTGACCCCTTAAATGTTTACAGATAAATATGATTTCAAGTCTAATATTAATCACTACATTTTTTCCTGAACAATTCAAGGACTGTAGAACACATATACTTATCACTCCCTTCCATGTTATTGTCTAATATAACTTTATTATTAACCATCCCCCCAAATTATTGTTTATTTTTATACCTAGTGCTTTGAAAATTTGCCAACGTGCTTTTAGTTTTTCTGCTCACTGTTGGTTCTTGTCCCACAGTTTCCCCTGAAATTTTTTTTCCTTACAGAAGTACATATTTTCATTCTTTTTCAGTGAGGGTCTGTTAGTGGAAAATGCTGTTAGTCTTGTTTATCTGAAAATGCCTTTTGGTTACACCTACTGCTTAATTATAGTTTAACCAGGCATAGGCTTCATGGTAGTAGATGTTTTTCCTCATCACTTCAAAGGTATTATTCCATTTTATTTTAGCCTTTATAGTCAATCTAATTGTCATAACTTTGTAGGATTTTTTGTTACTGTTGGTATTCTGTATTTTCAGTATAGTATGTCTAGATATGCACTTGTTTTTAGTAATTATGCTTAAGACTCATTGTGTTTCCTTAATCTGAGAATTTATATCTTTCTTAGTTTTATAAATTTTCCAGCCATTATATCCTCAAATATTCTCCATTTCTTCTGTAACTCACTTTCTATCTTTTGTGAATGAGACCTTTAAAATAATACTACCTCTTTAATTATAGTCTACTTATTCTATCCTTAGGTATTTTAACCACTCATATTTTCAATGTTTTTTTTCAGTATTGGTGATTTTCTTAATTTCTGCTGTTTACAAAATCTCTCTTCAGCTATGTCTAGCATGCAGTTTTACTTCTCTTTTCAGTTTTTGACTTCAATTACTATATGTTTTATTTCTAGAAGTTCTTTTTGTTTCTTTTTCAAATCCATCTTCTTTTCTTTAAAATTCATTCTCTTTTTATAATTTTAATTATTATCAAACATACCTATTTTATAATCTCTTTTGTTTATTTTGTGTAATTCTTTGGATGCTAATCCCACTGTTTATTATGACAGCTGGCTCTTCCTCACAGTGGTTTATTTTCTCATGTGGTTAAATTATAAACTCAAAGTTGTTTTGTCTATGGGTTTTCCATGCATCCTAAGTTGTGGTGGTGTCTCTAAACAATTGTTTTTGATTCTGTAGGAACCTTAAGAATATTACCAGTTCTGGACCAAGTTTAATGTTAACTTATTACCTTATTCCATATGAGTAATGTATATGGAGGCACCCTCACACAGAAATATGTCAGACTTAGAATGTGGCTTTTCATGGAAGTCTTTATTTTCAATCCATAGCCCCGAGAAGCCCAGTAGTGTTCTTGATGCTTCCTTGAGATAATGGGTGGAATTACTCTAGTCGCCTTTGCACAGAATGAGTAGTTTTTGAGGACCCTAATTTTATAGTCTCAATTCCAATTTTCTGTCTTGTGTGGGCCTTACTTTTTTTTTTAACTTTCCCTTAGGAGCATTAATAGTCCATCTATGTTTAACTAATAGCATCCTCCCTTCAAATAAACTCAATGCAACCTACATTAGATTAGAGGTATCTCTTTACCAAATGATCATTTACTTTACAGAAGGATAACTCTAGATTTCTTCTAAATAGCCACTCATGTGTTATACTGAAATGTAGTTTAATTTGTAAAACTTCAGTCTATATAAAACTTTGCACAGTTCTCAACAAAAACTGAATGAGTTAGTGACGGACTGAATGAATGTAAAACTTAACTACTGTAGCATAAAACCTACTGGATAAAAAATTTTGATACAGCAATAGTAAGTTCAAAAATCTTAAGTGTGACAGTCAAGTTATTAAATAGAAACCATAATGAGTTGCCAAAAAGCCAGTGATTGGTACTTAGAACAGTTAATTATTTTGAAGCTAAATATAAAACTGCTTCCTGAATATTCAGCCTGTGAAAAAACATTGTGCTGGTTTGTGGTGATCTGGGAAGTTAATTTAAACTTCACATGGGTCTCTGTATTAAAAGACATCTTTATAGCATGTGCACAATTCAGCAACTGATGTATATTCCATTTTTTGAGGTACAATGGAGCTTGCCAGTGTAAGAGGGTCAAGTGACTTTTCTTGCAAAGATAAAGGACTGTGGGAGAGATAAAAGGAAGTTTAAAAAGTAGAAAGGAAACATATAGGAAAGACTGTTATGTTGAAATCTTTAAAACATAGAAAAAGGAAGGTATGCCATTTGGAACACTTGCTGTGCTGTGCAATAGTATGCTATTCATTTTTAATTGCAAAAGGGAGATCAGCATGAGATTTCTTTAATAGATATCAGAACCAATAGTTTACAAACTACATAAAGCATCCTTGAATACAAGGCATGACAAGAAGTAGGACAATGCTACTTTTTTTCCTTTGGTTAAATGAGGCTTAGTTGTGGCATCACATAGGTTTTATATGCACAATGCTGAAAAGGGTGTTCTACGTTTATAAGATATAAAAGAAAGGACAAACGGGAGTTTAAATCCCAACTGTATGATGTCTTAGAAACTATGTTATATCCCACTTCAAGGCCCCACAAGGCTTGGGGAGTGATTTCATGTTCCTATGGAAGCTAAGAAGAAATAGAGGTGATTTTAGTCCCAGTGGGATATCAAGATGAGCAAAAGAGCTTCAAAATGGAGTTAATTTGACTATAAAATACTTCACTAATTCTTATTGGTATCATTTGAATTTGGGACCTCATGCTAATGTTTTCAAAACTTTTAAGTAAATTAGTTCTATGAATGGTGGGAAATGTCATCCCTGACGGGAACCTTTGTGATTATCCAATCCAATCCCTGAATTTTATAAATGGGAAAACTTAGGCTAAGAGAAAAGTACTGACTTGCCTAATGTCATACAATGAGTCAGGAGAGCATTGGAACAAAAAATTTAGGTCCCTTAACTCCTAGTCCAGTGTAATTTCTGAAGTCCATCCAAGTTGAAGCTCTTTGGGTTGTGTTATTTATTTTTTAAATAGCTGTGCCTTTTGCTGGGGCTGTCAAAACAAAGTACCACAAACTGGGTGACTTAAAACAACAGAAATTTATTCTCTCACAGTTCTGGAGGCCAGAGTCTGAGATCAAGGTTCTCCTTGGCTGGCAGCTCCATCATTACAATCTCTGCCTCTGTCCCACATGGCATTTTCCTGTGTATCTTTGCCCAAAATTTCCCTCTTACAAGGATACCGGTCATGTTGAATTAGGGACCAACTTAATGCCTTTATCTTGACATGATTAAATCTGCAAAGATCCTATTTATAAATAAGGTCATAGTCACAGGTATCAGGGGTTAGGATTTTAACATATCTCCTCAGGAGAGACAGTTTCAACTCGTAATATCAGCTTTATTGAGGTATATTTCATATACCTTACAATTATCCTATTTAAAGCATACAATCTGTAGTTGTACAACTATCACCACAATCTAATTTTAGAATTTCCATTTCCCCCAAAAGAAACTCTGTACCCATTAGTAGCCACTCCTATTTCAGCTCTCCCTGCCTCCAGCCCTAAGCAATCACTAATCTACTTTTTGTCTCTATAAATATGCTTGCTCTGGACATTTCATGTAAATGGAATCATACAATATGTGGTATGATGTAACTCTTCTTTTACTTAGAAAAATGCTTTCAAGGTTAGTCCATGTTGTGGCACGTACCAGTACTTCATTCTTTTTTATGGTTGAATAAAATTCCCTTGTATAAATATACTGTATTTTGTGTAACCATTCATCAGTGAAGGGACATTTAAGTTTCCATTTTTGGACTATATGGATAATGCTACTATGTACATTTGTCTGCAGACTTTTGTGTGGACATATATTTTGGTTTCTCTAGCTGTATAACTAGGAGTTGAATTGTTGGGTCATGTGGTAACTATATTTAAACATTTGAGGAATTGCCAGATGGTTTTCCATAGTGGCTGTACCATTTAACATTCTTACCAGAAATGTATGAGCATTCCAATTTCTCCACATCCCTCCCATTCTTGTTATTATTCATCTTTTTTCTTATAGCCATCCTAGTGAATATGAAATGGCATCTCATTGTGGTTTTAATTTGTATTTCCCTAATGACTAATGATGTTGAGCATGTTTTCATGTGCTTATTGGCCCTTTGTATATCTTTGGAGAAATGTCTATTCAGATCCTCTGACCATATTTTAAATTGAGTTGTCTTTTATTGTTGAGTTGTAAGAGTTCTTTTTAAGTCTGGATATAAGTTCCATATAAGATACATGGTTTGAAAATATTTTCTCCAATTCTGTTGGTTCTTTTCACTTTTTTCTATGGTGTCCTTTGAGGCACAAAGTTTTAAATTTTGGTGAAGTCCAAATTGTGAAAAAAAATTTTTGTTGTTGCTCATGCTTTTGGTGTCATTTCTAAGAATCCTTTGCGAAATCTGAGGTCATGAAGATTTATCTCTATGTTTGCTTCTAAGAGTTTTATAGTTTCAAGCTGTTACATTTAGGTATTTGATCCATTTTGAATGAATTTTTGTGTAGAATGTGAGGCAAGGGTACAACTTTGTTCTTTTGCATATGGCTATCCAGCTATTCCAGTACCGTTTATTGAAAATAAGTTTTCCCAATTGAATTGTCTTGGCATCCTTGTCAAGAATCAGGTGATTCTGGACACATGGTTTTATTTCTGGACTCATGATTCTGTTTCTCTGATGTATATATCTATTCTGTGCCACTCTCATACTGTCCTGATTGCCATTGCTTTTTAGTAAGTTTTTGAATTGGGCAGTGTGAATCCTACTTTGTTTTTATTTTCCAAGGTTGTTTTGGCTATTCTGGGAAATTTGCAATTCCATGCTAGTGTTAGAATCTACAAAGAAGTTATAAGGGATTCTGATAGGGAGTTTGTTAACTCTTTAGATTAATTTGCGGAATAGAGCCATCTTAACAATACGAAATCTAATCCATGAACATGGGATGTTTTTCCATTTATTTAGAGCTTTAATATCCTTCACAAATGCTTTGTAGTTTTCAGAGTATGTTTTTCACTTCTTTTAAAATTTGTACCTAAGTATTTTATTCTTTTTGATGCTATTATAAAGTTTTTAATTTCATTTTCTGATGGGTCATTGAAATTGTATAGAAATACAGTTGATTTTTGTGTATTGATCTTGTATCCTGCAAAGTTGCTGAATTTTTTTATTAGTTATAATAGATTTTTTGGTAGATTCTTTAGTGTTTTCTGTATATAGGATCATGTAATCTGTAAGTAGGGCTAGTTTTACTTCTTCTTTTTCAATCTGGATGCCTTTTATTTCTTTTTTTTTCTTGCCTGATTGGGCTAGAACAACCAGTACAATGTTGAACAGAACTGGTATGAGCATCATTGTCATGTTCCTGACCTGACAGGGAAAGCTTTCAGTCTTTACCTATGAAGTATGAAGTTAGTTGTGGGTTTTAGAACTCTTCTTCAACTAGTCTTTACTGATTCACCCAACTTTTCCCCCACTACCAACCTTTGCATGCCTGTTGCCCAACTCCCCAGTTTGAGCCTTGCTCACAAAGACGTGATCACTAGTCTAAATAGCCTGGAGTTTCTGATCCTTTTCTTTATATGGCCTGTTTATGTTTGCCCTGCATCCATTGCTCATATAGTTACAAAAATTGCCCCATTTCCTCCAACAATCTAGCTCATATGCTTCCTCGGGATAAAACTCCATTTCCCAGATTATTGTGCCACCAGCTCTTCAGCAGACACAGGTGGGCACACACACACATGTGGACCACAGGCATTGTGTGATTCCCTGACTTCCCATTTCCTAGGTGGTTGAAGCTAGTTTACATTTTCTTTCAGTTCATACCACTTTGTAAATGTTCCCTTGTTATTTCCGATATCTTTGTCTTGACTCTATCAGCTACACCACAGGTTTCTACAGAGCCGGAGCAGGGACCTTTGTATTTTAATATCATCCACAACGGCTCAGCACAAAGGCTTATAGGAACATAAGGAACCTAATAAAAGCTGACCAACTTCAGTTAAATTTTGCTCTCCCCCCTTCTTTGTGGGCCACTGTGAAAATCATGGACTGCCTGGACACCACTTATACCTCTCTCAGTGCCCCATTTCCATTTCCAAGCCATTTCTCTTCTCCTCCTCCTTACGTTGGCTGAGTTTCAGAGGGAAATAATTGGTTCCATCAATTTCTGTGGTTTAATGAAAGTCTCAACCATGTTTACCTGCTTTCCTTCCAGGGCAAATGCATCATAAGCCAAGGCAAAGTCATTCTCACAAGCCTTTGTTTAGAAAAATGTATGATTTTTATATTGTCCCCATTAAAACAATACAGTCCACTATGACCTCAAACATGAGCTTCTTTAAAAATAAGTGCCTCTCAGTGTGAAATGTTCGTTTTCAAGGCCAGACACATGCTGGGATTTGCGGGTTTGTAACAAAGGTCCCAGATTCCTGAGCACAGCGCCTGCTGCTATTTTCTTTTCTGTGACATTGCCTGTTTTTTGTGCTTTACTGCAACTCAAATATTGACATCTCCCTGCCCCACCCCATTAACTATGGCAAATTCCATAGAAGGAAAATCCTTTGCAGTAAGCATACCACAAATAACAAAGTGTAGGGCTTGGTCTTGCTGCCTTAACAGCTAAAAAGGCAGGCGGCATACCAGTTTGAGGAGAAAAGCGGTATTTACTAGGCACTAGCTGAGCATGTAGCCAAGCATGGGGAAACAGGCAAGCAAATACGTACTTGGGGCTCTAGAGGAATTTAGAGTCTCACTGGGGTGATAAGACTAACATACCTCAGAGAACTATTAAGTAAAGGTGGTATGTGATAATTGTTAAGTCAGGGGCAGAGGAACATACTGTCAGTTTGCCTTGAAGTCAAGGAAGGCCTTTGAGAGAAGATGCACTCTTAAGTTTGAATTGGAAGGATGTGATGGGCAGAGGAGTGAAAGGGATACAAAGAAACTAAATGAGGCTGACAGTATAAGGAGACAGACTAATAGGGTTGGAGGTCTATGTCAGGAACCATTTTTGGAAACAATAGTAAAATGGGATAAGTCTAGATTGGGGTATGTCTTGAGTGGATGGAATCACAGAATATTAGAGCTGGAAGGGCATTGCTAACATTTCAGCTGGAGCTGGAATTTCTAGTTCAGTGTCTAGTTCCTATTGTTTTCATTAGAATTTTTGTAATCCATGGAATTTTTTTTTCCAAATGGAATCTTATATAAAGAAGCCCAATATGTAAAGCAGACAAAAGCAAAAGTACTTTGGCTGAATTTGGGAGAGATCAAGATGAACCCAATTCCTACATTTTAAGAGTGAGACAACCGAGACACAAGAACAGAAAATTATCTCCATGTCATTAAACCCAGTGGACACTTCTTAGTCCCCGTCTTGCCTAGCTTCTCAGCAGCATAGTACATTGTTGACTACTCCCTCCCACATTTAGTCACCAACTCTATTCATCTTATCTGCTAATTATCTATCTCTTGAATTTCTCCATTTCCAAAACTATACCATAAGCCACAATTCCCCTGCAGGCCCCCACCATTTCTCTGTTGCACTACTGCAGTAACTTTATTGGTCTTCCTTCCTCTACTCTTTCCCCATCCTCCAGTTAGTTTTCTACACTGCAGTCGGATGGAGTATGCTTTTTAAAGCATAAATCAGATTATGGTCATCTTGCTGCTCAAAAGCCTTCAGTGGCTTCCCATCGCCTGAAGAAAATGTATAAACTTATTAACACATTTTTAGAAAACCTTTATTACCTGGCATCTCTCCACATGCCCAATCTCAGTTTTTTTTTTTAACCAGATCTCTCTCTCTTTCACATTGATACACCAACCATAATGAATTGGTTCAGTTCCCCGTATGTACTCCACTCATAGCCTCCCAGCGTTAGCATCGTCTATGGGTTTCTACTGATTTGAACTCCCATCTGCCCACATACTGCCAGACTTACTCATCTTTCCAGTCTCAGCTGAAATTTCACCACCCCTGGGAAGTCTACCCAACTTACTGTCACTCCCAAGTCCAGGAGAAATGTCCCTCCCCTTGTAGTCTCAGCTCCTTGAGAGGTTCAGCCTTTACAGTGGGCCTCATACATTAGCTCATGTCTCCCTAATTAGCTCATAAGCTCAGGGAAGGTGGAGCCCATCTTGCGTACTACCACTGTATCCTCAACGTGTAACATGGTGTTTAAAACGTAATAGGTTTTTAAAAGTTATCTGCTAAATGAATACGTGAGCGAATGAGTCACACTATACATTAAAGCTTATACTCCCTTTCAGAAAGCTTAATATAGTGACAATGTTAAACTTTGCCATAATTTCCTCATTTTACTTTTTTAATTGATGTCTTCTTGAAGGGATATACTTTTATATCTTGGAAAATATTTGCAAATGCCAAGGGCATGATTGTGTATGATTAGATATTTGGTCAAGATGATTATGGCTGAAAATCTTGCCAGTTATCCTGTGGGGAGGGCCTTCCTTTTGACTTGTAATTATGGTTACCTAACTTCTCCAGAGATTCACTGGGGAAATTAAAAAATAAAAGATAATTAAAATATAAGAGATGACACATTTTAAACTTACATAGCCAATGAAGGCACAGCTCTCTCCCTTTTCAGCTATTTGTCATTTATGAACCTCAAGGTATGTTGCTGAGAAGGGGCTATTTTCTTTGTGTTATGGGCACACTGGCAGGAAGCCGGAACACAGGAAGACGCAGATGAGAAGTGAGAGACCATTAAAGGCCAATTCAGCAAGTGAACATTCCAACCTCATGAACTTCTAAATTCGGTGAATTTCATTTTTAATGAAAAGGGGGAGCCAATTTCAAGCCTTGGGGAAAGAATCTTGCATTTTCAACCACCAGGCAGGTCAGCCAGGGTTATAGGGCAGCAATCTGGTCAGGACACTGTGGCTTCAGTCCCAACTCATAGACAACAGCTGCTGATCTTGGATTCCTCAGCTGTGGTCTGTAATAAAGAAATCACACCATGGCTGACAGAGAAGTGGGCCATGCCTCCACATCTTCTGGGAAAGGCAAATTGAATATCCTAACTCACTCCAGATGTCATGTCTGCAAATCTCCTACCTAATACCCAGGGTAGCCTGCTGCCATTTAAAATACAAAAATCAGCCCCCAGATAAACAATATGCGAGCTGAACACTAGGTAGTGCTTCATGATGCCAGAGTGGGCAGCTTAGAATGGGAGAGCCTGCCCCCCTCTGATGGATCCTCTCAAGGTCCTACCTTCTCACAAGAGATTTTCTCTTTAGGTGAATAAAAAATAGTATCAAAAAGGGATATATTATGAGTCATGTGGCACCAGGGATTCATCAGACAGATCCAGAGAAAGTAACCTTGAAACACTAGGAAAGTGGCAGTCAGTGGGCTGGCTTATATAGACATTCTGAGTCTTCCAGGAACCTAGGGTCCTTATAATGCCCCCTTGTGTCCATAGCCCCTAACTTCTGGCCTCTACCTAAGCTGACTCCCAAGAAGTACCCTATACTCTGAGTAATTAGTTACGCAAAGCAATAGAAAATATATTCTACCAACCTACCACTGCCCTTCAAAACTCAACTATTTTCTTGAGTAGGTGACTGTTTTAGTTTTCTTGGACTCTTATAACAAAGTATCACAAACTGGGTGGCTTGGAACAACAGAAATTGATTGTTTGGGTCTGGAGGAAGTCCAAAAACAAGGTGTGGCAGGGCTGTGCTGCCCTTGAAGGCACAAACACAGGATCCTCTTCCTGGCTTCTTTCTTTCTTTCTTTTTATAGGAGAGCAAGGCAGAGGCTTTTATTTAGAGAGAAAGCGAGAGGACAGAGCTCCTGGCTCAGGCCAGGAGGGGACAAGAGAGTCCCGAGGTGGTACGTTGTCTAGGGGTTTTATAGGCAGTTGAGAGACAAAGGGCTAGGGATGCACACCTGCTAAATGGTCCCAAAATGTTTATCTTTGAAGAGACACTAAGTTTCTTATTAGTCGTCCTGGTTATTTACAAGAATTTTACTGCTCTGATTTCCTCCCAGGATAGCAGCTTCCCGGTCTGGGAGCATATCACTCAAGACTGCCTGCTCTGCTCCCAAGGTGGGCTGAGTTGTTGTCTTGTTTGTTAAAGAGTATGTTAAGAAAGTTAACTTTTTAACAAATTGGGTTTTAAATGCGATCTAATTTTCAAGATGGCATCCTTCCTGTTTTTACTACATTGTTTTGGGCTTGCTTGCTACATTGCCCAGGTTGAAAATCATTTGTTTAGAGCTGGAGGAAGAAAAGCAGCACCTGGGTAAAGTCAGAAAAACAAGCTGGGCCCCAGCAGCCAAAGCAAATCCCACAATGGATTATCTTGCTTTGTTTTTTCTAGAGGCCCTCACTTTACTCTGTCTAAGCCCATGGTCCCTGTCTCATTCCCCCCCTTCAGATGGAGACCCTAGCTGCTGCTAGGAGAAAGGGGGCAACTACCGCTCTGGCTGTTTCATGATGAGAGGGGGCGCAGTGAAGGATGCAGCTAGGTCCCCATTACTGGTCATTCGACAGGGCCTCAGAAGATGGGCACTTCTATCTTGGGTTCCATTTCTATCACCATTTGCAGTTTTATGGCTTCAAAAGGATTTAGAAAACCAGCTCCATATTGTAGTAGTCTATGGGACTTCTGGGCCTGACATAGCTTGGACTTCCTTTCAGAGGTCCTGGAGTCAATCAGAGACATTTCGTGAATATTTTGGAATGTACACACAACGCTCAACTTTAATTATAGTCCACCCTGTGCTTCTGTTAAGATGTTTACTGCCATTCTGTTTTGTATAAGTTCTTGGCCCATTAGTTTAACTTTAGTATTAAGGCCATTTGAGTAAAACTGGTTAAGATTTGATATGCCAGATTACATTTTCTAAACCAAAAGATGGTATAAAAATGGAGGCTAGGCAATCATACCAATGACAAACACTCCTAGTCTATTGACTTTGGCGGCTTGGGAAGTTTGCAGGGTGTGGGCTGTTCTTAACCCAACATCCTTGCGACCAAGAAGTTCAGTTACTACACTTACTTAGTTCACTTGTTCTTAACAACCATGCTAGATTATTTAGAAAACCTTCACTAAACATGACAAAGTCAAGCCTCTCTTTTAAGCATTCTTTTCCTTTGAAAGATTTAAGCCAGGCTGCATTGCAGAAGATAAATTTTTGTCTCAGGGAGTCTAGTTCATAAACCTCCCAATTTTTGAGGATAATGTTGAACCCAATAAATAGAATAGATTTCTAATAAAAGGATTTAGAAAACCAGTTCCATATTGTAGTAGTCCACAGGATTTTGACCATTTTCCTTCCTTGTGGCAAAATAAATTTAGCTGCATAACTATATTATATACTTCTCTCAGGGGCCAAGCCTCTCTAATCAGAGCGTTTGTATTGAGGCCAGGCTTATATGCAGAAGATAAGGCACTTCTTTTTCAGGGTTTGGGGATTAAATTGCTCCCAACTCTTTAGAATGCATGCCAGAGGCATGTCTGGCTTTAAATTTGAAGAGGATGCTCCCATCTCCAAAGATATCCCAGATGAGCCCCCAGAAATGATGCTGGGGTTCTTGTTCATGGAGTCGAAGAATGAACTTCACAAAACACTCAAAGTAGGAGAGCAAGGCAGAGGCTTTTATTTAGAGATAAAGTGAGAGGACAGAGCTCCTGGCTCAGGCCAGGAGGGGACAAGAGAGCCTCCAGGTTTCTTTTTTAGCATGTGGCTTGGCTTGTGGCAGCAAAACTCCAAAATTCACATTTTCCTTGTGTACATGTCTGTCTCTTCACAGGTGTTCTTTTTATAAGGATGCCAGTCATATTGGATTAGGAGCCCACCCTACTTACATGTGACCTCATTTAACCTAATTATATCTGCAACAATGATATTTCCAAATAAGGTCACATTCTGAGGTACTGGGGGTTAGGACTGCAACTTAGGAATTTTTGAAGGATAGAATTCAACCCATAACAGATTCTGACTAGCTCAGTCAAAGATAGGTCGTCACTTAAAATGGCTCATTCTCACTGTAAATATATTTACATTTCAAAAAAGCCTTCCCTACTTTGATTGAAAGTCCTTATTGTGAGGAAAGGCCTCGACACCATCATTCTAGAGGCTTGGTGAACTGGAGGCCACCCAGTCTGGAGAGCTCTAGAGATGCTAAGTATCTCTGGAGATAAAGACTTAGTATCTTTAGGCAGGGAAGAGGGAATTTCAGGAAAAAGAGACCACAGTGGAAAATTATTGTTTAGTGGGTACAGAGTTTATGTTCAGGATGATGACAAAGTTCTGGAGCTGGGTGGTGGTGATGATTGCACAATATTGTGAATGTACTTAATGCCACTGAGATGTACACCTAAGAATTATTCCAATGGTAAATTTTGGGTTAAATATATTTTACTACAATAATAATAAAAAAGAAACAAGTAAACAAAACAGGAAACTACATGTATCTTTCCCTGAAGTGGGTCAGAGTTGTGACTGGGGAGGGAAAGAGAACCCATAATCAAGAGAGTAGAAAGCAGAAACCCAGGGCACTCCAGTCACCATTGACTCAGAAGGGAATCAGGGATTGTGGACAAGGAATGGTGACTGTGAGATCCCTAAAAGGTTCTGTGGACTCTGTAAGTCCTCAATATTGCTATTGCATTAATAAATAGTAATGGTGAAAATGAATAATTGTGGAACACTTACTATGTGCCAGGCACTGTGTTAAGCACTTTCCATTGTCCGACTCATTTAATTTTTAAACACCTATAAGGAAAGCACAATTATTATTCACTATTTATAGAAGAAATTGAAGCTCAGAGATATTAAATAATTTGCCAAAATCACACAGCGGGGAATTGATGGATTTTGAGCCAATATTGGTAATTTATGTAGGAAATTGTCCATTTCACTTGGGTCCCTAATTTAGGTACAGATCAAGACTTTCTTTTGGTGTTTAAATTGTAGGGTAACTTCTTAAGAAATACAAGTAATACATGAATACATTCTTTTTATAAAAATGAAAATAATATTTATTATCTCTTTGTCACCCATAATTTCTACCTCCTTTTCCCAGATAAACACCATTATCAGTTTGGTTGTATACTTTCAGAACTTTTTCTATTCATTTACATTTAAGTATTGCTTTCTTGAAGCTTTGATAAAATGTGTCAGTAAATGACTGGGACTTTTTTGTTGGGGGTGGTTAGAAAATTTAGGTACTATTAAAATTTCTTCAATGGTTTTTGGTCTATTCAAGGTTCTCTGTTTATTCTTGGTCCAATTTTATAATTTGTGTATTCCTTGAATGTGTCTTTTTCTTTAGGTTTCAGACTGATTGATATTAGGTTGTACATAGTATTCTCTTGAAATTTTTAAAGTCTCTACTCTATCTCTAGTCATACTCCTTCTGTGTTCTTGATATTGTGTATTTTGCCATCTCTCTTTTTAAATATTTGCCGAATTTTTGTTTATATTATTTTTAAATAATATTTTTAAATAAATACTTTTAGTAACCATATCTTAAATATTATCCATTTGTTTATATTATTACTTATTTCATAATACTTACCTTTGGTTTTCTATTATCTAGTTTCTTTAGTTTTATATTTTTTCAATGTATATTTTTATCTATATAATTTTTCCATTTTACCTTCACTGGATTAATTTTATTGTTTAATTTCTACTGTCTTGAGTTGAAAGCCTAGTTCATTTATTTTCAATCTTTATTTCTAATATGTGCATTTGCGTCTAAATTTATTTTTTAGTACCATTTGGTCACATCCCTAAGATTTTTTTTGGAGTTTTTATTGAAGTATAACATACATATAGCAAAGAGTCCAAGTCAAAAATAATACATCAATTAATTTTCACAAACTGAACACACCTGTGTTACCAGCACCCTGGTCAAGAAACAGAACATGACCGGCACTTCAGAGGCCCCCTCTTGTGTTGCTTCCAGTTATCACCAAACACCCCACCAAGAGTAGCCACTACCCCAATTTATCACGCCCTGTGGATTAATGTTGCCTGTTTTTTATGTGAATGGAGTGATGCACTATATACTATTTGAGTCTGGATTTTTTTCATTTAACCTAGTATCTGTACGATTCATCCATATTATTGCTGGTAATGGTTCATTATGCTTGCTACATAGTATTTTATTGTGTGAATATATAGCAATTAATTTATTCTATTATTGATGGATATTTGGATTGTTGCCAGTTTTTATCAATAGCAAGTAAACCTGCCTTGAACCTTCTTGGACATATATTTAGGTCAACATATGCACGCATTTCTCTTGGGTATATGTATAGGAGTAGAATTGCTGGATTATAGGATATGTATATGTTTAGCTATTTCATTCCAGTTTCCCTAAGTATTTACACTCCTGTCAGCAATGTATGAGATTTTCATTTGCTCTGTGTCTTCACTAAGTGTAATGCTATTACACCTCGCTGTTATGATTTATGTTTTCATGATGATTAATGAAGCTGAACACCCATTCCTAAAGCTTTGAGATTAGTTCTGTTCTAAATAGTGTATAATTCCCATTTTCCTTATACATTAGTTTATGAGTTATTTGGAATTGTGTTCTTTAAAAATTTCTAGGTGTAAAGATTTTAAGGAACTACCTTTTTGTAAGTTCATTACTAATTTGATTGCCTTGAGAACAGTAAATGTGGCCTGTAGGGCATTATGCATTTGGAATTTGATAGTTCCTTATGATCTAATGAGTGGTCATTTTTTTGTGAATATTTGTGTATGTTTAAAAAGAAGTTATAGTCTATTTGTTGAATACAGAGTTCTATATATTAATTGTGTTATTCAAATTTCTTTATTCTTAGTTTTATCTATTCGATGTCTAAATTTCCTAGAGAAATGTGTTCAATTCTCTTATTGTAATTGTGATTTACATAAATCATGATTTCTTATTGTATTTTTATCAGTTTATGTTTCTATATTTTGATCCTATGTTTATAAGTACATAAAGATTCATAACTGTTATATCTTCTTGGTGAAGTGTTCTTTCTTTTTATCAAAATAATGTTTCTCTCTTTGTCTCTGAATTATTTTTGCCTTGAACTTATATATTTGGTCTGTTCTTAATATCACCGCACTAGTTTTCCTTTTATTATCATTTATTATTATCTTTTCCTAGCTCTTTGTTTGCAGTGTACATGAGTCATTTTAGGTGTATCTCTTGTGCAGAACATCTAGTTGGATTATTTTTACTGTCTTAATAGATAAGTTTAATTCATTCAAATTTACTGTGATTACTGACATATATAGAGTATTCCTGCTTTTTTACTTCCTGTTATTAACCTATCATGCTGCCACTTTCTTAAATTTTTCCTTTCTTTTCATTGCATGGATTGATTTTTTTATTCCTTTCTCTTTTTAGTTGGAAAATAATACATATTTCTATGTTTCATTTATTACCCTTAAATTTTTAACATACACATGAAGTTATATTTTTTTCTAGCACTAGAATTCGTATCTAATTTATCTTCCTGAAAAGATAATAACCTTAGCATGCTTTTACTACCCTCTGCTGTAAATCCCCAAGTCTCATATTGATGGTTTTGGATTTAAGTCTTACTACTTCCTCTTGGATTCAGTTTTCTTCTTTCTGTAATATATCTATCAACTCAGCATGGGTTTGTGGTTGGTGAATTTCTGACTCTTTGCATGGTTGAAAATGTGCTCCTTGTTTTCTTGCATCCCATGTTGCCAATGAAAGTCTGACCCCAAATTTATTCTCATTCCTTTCTGGTAATTGGACTCCTCTTTCTGCTCATTGGTAGCTTTTAGCATTTTAACCTTGGTTTCTGAAACTGTACTACAATGTGTCTAAGGGTGTGTGTGTGTGTGTGTGTGTGTGTGTGTATGTTTAATTTATCCTGCTTGGCACCTGATGGGACTTTCTAATCAAAGACTCATTATCATTCTTCAATTCTGGGAAAATTTTGGCAATTATTTATTTAAATATTGCCTCTTCTCTATTTTGTCTGTTCTCTACTTTTGGAATTCCTTTTAGACTGATGTTAAAAATTCTGGGTTTGTCTTCTATGTCTTTGTATATTTGCACTTTCTATCTTCTTAAATCTTTGGATTCTATTGGATCATTTCTCAGTTCAGTCTTGCAGCTTGTGCATTTTCTTTTCATGTAAATCTAATTTTCTATTTAGCCCATCTATTGAGCTCTTTGTTCCAATAGTTGTACTTTAATTCTCAAGATCTTTAGCTTTAGAATAGTGTTCAAATCTTATTCAAAACTATTTATTCTTGTTTTGTGGCTGTGATACCCTTTCATGTTTCTCTGAGGGAATAAAATCAAACTTATGTGAAGGTCTTATTCTGATTTTTCTATTTATTTTTTTCCTGTAAGTTCAATTCTTTCATGTGTTGAGTTCGTTGTTTCTCCTCAGTGGTGGAAGTTTTCTTAAATATTGGATAAGTTCTTGCCTCTGTTTGCACAATCTTCTTGAGGGACTAGATGGAAGTGGCTACTGTTTGTTGTGACTGGAGGGAGAGTAGGACACATTACTGGCTGCCGTACATGGGAGGCTATTTTTTTGTTGTTCCTTCAGTATTTTTTATTTTTTGGTATCATTAATATACAATTACAGGAGCAACATTGTGGTTACTAGATTCCCCCCATTATCAAATCCCCACCACATACCCCATTACAGTCACTGTCTATCAGCGTAAGATGCTGTAGAGTCACTACTTGTTTTCTGTGTGCTACACTGCCTTCCATGGGAGGCTATTTTTGTGGATGCGGGTACTGTCTATTCCTCTTAGGGGTTGCTAGCCTCCTGAATAGGGTTGCCAAATTTAGTAAATAAAGACTCCCAGTTATATTTGGAGTTCAGATAAGCAATGACATTTTTTCGTGTAAGTATGTTCCACATACTGCATGTTAAAAGTCTTAAAAATGTTAGAATTTTTTTAACTTACATTTTAATTACAGTTACATTTGAATTTCATCTAAACAACCAAAAGATTTTTTAGTATTAATATGTCCCATACAATATATGGGACAGAGTTATTAAAAAATGTTCATTGCTTATCTGAAATTCAAATTTAACTGGGTGTCCTGTAATTTGCCTGGCAGTCTTACACCTAAAGCACTGGGGTCTCTTTGATTCCAGCTCCTGTATTCACTGCTCCCACCTAGAGGCTGACACTACTGTTGCTATTGTTGCTCCACGACCTGTGGAGGGAGGAGGTGGGAGGACTTGCATGGCCATTACCCTATTTGATCTTGCACAGTCATCTCATAGGTATCCTTGAGCTTGTCCTGTTTCTGCCACCTGAGGGCATGAAGCGTCCTTTGTCCTGTTCATGTCTATCACAGCAAAGCTTTACTGCTTATGGCATGGGCTGTAGTTTATCTCTAATACTATCCCACCTGCTTTATGTCTTTCAAGGATTCCTCTATATTTCAATAATTTTGGTGCTGGATGGAGAGACTGCAACATGTATCAGGTCTTTCCTACTAAGATCCCACGCCTCTATCTGTCAGATGATACATTCTCTATTTCCTGGCACAATCATTTCATTTCTGGTGGTTTGAGGTCTTCTGGAAGGAAGAAATCGAGTAGTTTGTGTTACCCTTGAAGCTGGACTCTAGAGGGGAGCAGAACTCCATGAAGCAGAACGGAAGGTAGCATTTGGTGAAGGGAGGAGAAGGCAGCCTAGGCCTTGTGGCATGGGAAGTAAAGCGATCATGCTTCTCTGGGCCCTGCGATCGTGATCTGGGTTTCAACCCCAGGTACCACTTACTAGCTTTGTGACCTTGGACTGGTTATTTAACCCCTCTGGGCTTCAGTTTCCTCATCTGTAAATGGGGATATGACCTATTTTCCTGAATCTAACATTTTAACACCTCTGTATTTGATATGTATCTTATAATTATTGTGTATGACTCATATGGGATTTATCAAATTGATAGTGAGCCTTAAAATGAACAGCATCTTGGAATCAAGACTAGGGTACTCTTCCCTATTTCAAAGAGTTTTGTGAAGATTCAGCAAAATAATACATGTGAAGTGCTTAGCTGAGTGCCTGGCATGTAAGTCAGTGTTCAATGAGTGTTAGCCAGTGTTCGTGAGAGCATGGGAGGCTGGCCTGCACTGACTTTTGGGCACCTTGACAATGACAGATAGTAAGAGTTTTGGACACTGTGACAAGCTCATGGGGTAATCTTTTTGATTGGGGGTGGGGACTGCAGTGGTCTTCTAGTAATAAAATCAGGCTAGCTTTGCCTGAGGGCTCTGCATCACTGATGTTAAACTCTACTTAATTAATGCTTTATAGCAGCACTATGATTACTAAACATAAAGAACTGTATTTGTCACTTTCTGGACAAATGGGCCATAGATCCTTTTAATAAAAATCCAGGGGAGTTTGCACAGGAAGGGAGACAAAGAATGAACATGTTTGCACTCCTTTCAAGAGTTGACTTGTAACACGAGGGGTCAACATAAACCTTGAACCCAGTGCAGGTGTGTTTGGGATTTATCTGTATGGTGTAAAGTCTACAGTGTCAAGAATGATTGGTTTGCTTTCAGCTTTGTGTGATTCCAATCAATAATTACACCTATTGATTAAAGGCATACATTCAAAACATTAATTTACATTGAGTACCCTAACTGTAAAATGGCAATAACTGAACTGGCTGAAACTGATTTCTTTTTTGTTTTCAAAAGAAAATTTATCAGTGCTGTGGATAGCCTAAGTGTGATTCAGAGCTCAAAGGTGGTTAATTATCCAGCAATATCACAGAGAACAAAGCTCTGCCAACATTATTAGGGTGCAAGTTGGAATCTAGTGGAGGTTTTCTACATGTCCTTTCTAAGGTTCATCTGCTATAGTGGAGACCTCTTTCTGGCCTTTGAGGGGGTTGAACATTAGGAATGGTGCCCTGGTCAGTGAGGAAGGCACCTTGGCTTCACAAAATGACTGGGCTGCAGGGTGACTTCCCCAGGGTCCGAGTGCCTGTACTCCCAGCTGAGTTTGTTATGCCTGCCCTAGGAAGCTGAACAAAGAGAGGCTAGGCCTGATGCTGGGGCCAAGAATGCCATGCAGTAGTTTTCCAACTGTATTTGGTAGAGATTTACGGTTCCATGGATGTGCCTCAGGTGCTTCTGGGTACGGGGTAGGGCAGGGAGGAGGCTGAGTTATGGGATGGTTGACCCTATTCTTATTTCAAACAGATTCTGTGTCATTGTTGTGAACATTTTCCCTAAATCAACTCATGGTTATAGCCTAGCCTAGTTCTGTCTTTGCTGATGTAACAACTGCCTCAAACACACACACATGGTCCATTTGGCTGGCTCCTCTTCCCAGAGGGTCTCTCCTAGCCAGCCACCAAAACCCACCTTTCTTCAACCTGCATACCTGAAGCCTACCTGTGATTGATTGCACTGACAGATCTCATTCTCCACTTCTCCATTCTGGGTGGTGTGTTCTGCCTCATCTTTGGACTCTGGGCTTGGCCATGTCATATTTTGCCCAACAGGATAGTAAAAACATCTAAGCAGAGGCTTAGAAAACACTTGCACATTTCCTCTTGCTCACTCTTGCCCCTTGGCTCTTGCTGCCTTGCCATATCCATGAGAACATGCTGATGCTAGCCTGCTGGAGGTAGTGAGAAACACAAGGAGCAGAGCCACACTACCCCTCGCTCAAGCTGAGGCCAAACTACATCAGCCACCAGTCAGCTGATCTCAAGACATGAGTGGTCCTAGACAAGGTCAGTCAGCTGACCTGTGTCTGACTGTAGACATATGAACAAATCTAGCTTACATGATCAGAACTTCCCAGCTAAATTGTAGACTTAAGAGCAATAACAAATGATTATTGTTTTGAGCCACTGAATTTTGGGGTGGTTTATTGCACAGCATTATTGTGGCAATAGAGAACAGATAACACTACCCAATCACAGAGGGTTATCTCTAATGAGTGGAAAGCCTTCCCTAGCAACTCTTAGAGAACTAGGTGCTCCTTCCTTAGAACTCCTATGGCATTTACTGCTTGTGCTACCTATTTAGAGTTTGATTCTCTGTATTATATTGGAACCATATTTCTTTTTTTAATAGTTTATTTTGGTATCATTAATCTACAATTACATGTGCAATATTATGGTGATTAAACTACCCCCTTCATCACGTCCCCCCACCAACCCCATTACAGTCACTGTCCATCAGCGTAGTGAGATGCTATAGAATCACTACTTGTCTTCTCTTGAGTTGTACAGCCCTCCCGGTGCCCCCCCAACATTACATCTGCTAATCATAATGCCCCTTTTTCCACCTTGTCCCTCCTTTCCCACCCATCCTCCCCAGTCCCTTTCCCTTTGGTAACTATTAGTCCACTCTTGGGTTCTGTGAGTCTGCTGCTGTTTTGTTCCTTCAGTTTTTTCATTGTTCTTATACTCCACATATGAGTGAGATCATTTGATATTTGTCTTTTTCCACTTGGCTTATTTCACTGAGCATAATACCCTCTAGCTCCATCCATGCTGTTGCAAATGGTAGGATTTGTTTTCTTCTTATGGCTGAATAATATTCCATTGTGTATATGTACCACCTCTTCTTTGTCCATTCATCTACTGATGGACATTTAGGTTGCTTCAATTTCTTGGCTATCGTAAACAGTGCTGCGATAAACATAGGGGTGCATCTGTCTTTTTGAAACTGGGCTGCTTCATTCTTAGGGTAAATTCCTAGGAGTGGGATTCCTGGGTCAAATGGTATTTCTATTTTGAGGTTTTTGAGGAACCTCCATACTGCTTTCCACAATGGTTGAACCAATTTGCATTCCCACCAGCAGTGTAGGAGGGTTCCCTTTTCTCCACATCCTCGTCAACATTTGCTGTTGTCTGTGTTTTAGATGTTGGCCATCCTCACTGGTTTGAGGTGATATCTCATTGTGGTTTTAATCTGGATTTCTCCGATGATTAGTGATGTGGAGCATCTTTTCATGTGCCTGTTGGCCATCTGAGTTTCTTCTTTGGAGAAGTGTCTGTTCATGTCCTCTGCCCATTTCTTAATTGGATTATTTGCTTTTTGTTTGTTGAGGTGCATGAGTACTTTATATATTTTGGATGTCAACCCCTTATCGGATATGTCATTTATGAATATATTCTCCCAAACTGTAGGATGCCTTTTTGTTCTACTGATGGTGTCCTTTGCTGTACAGAAACTTTTCAGCTTGATATAGTCCCACTTGTTCATTTTTGCTTTTGTTTCCCTTGCTTGGGGAGATATGTTCCTAAAGAAGTCGCTCATGTTTATGTCCAAGAAATTTTTGCCTATGGGTTTTTTCTAAGAGTTTTATGGTTTCATGACTTACATTCAGGTCTTTGATCCATTTTGATTTGACTTTTGTGTATGGGGTTAGACAGTAGTCCAGTTTCATTTTCTTACATGTAGCTGTCCAGTTTTGCCAACACTAGCTGCTGAAGAGGCTGTCATTTCCCCATTGTATATCCAAGGCTCCTTTATCAAATATTAATTGACTGTATATGTTTGGGTTAATGTTTGGATTTTCTATTCTGTTCCACTGGTCTGTGGGTCTTTTTCTGTGCCAATACCAAATTGTCTTGATTACTGTGGCTTTGTAGTAGAGCTTGAAGTCAGGGAGAGTAATTCCCCCTGTTTTATTCCTCCTTCTCAGGATTGCTTTGGCTATTCGGGGTCTTTTGTGGTTCCATATGAATTTTAGAATTATTTGTTCTAGTTCATTGAAGAAAGCTGTTGGTAGTTTGATAGAGATTGCGTTGAATCTGTAGATTGCTTTAGGTAGTATAGCCATTTTGACAATATTTATTCTACCTAGCCAAGAGCATGGGATGAATTTCCATTTTTTATTGTCCTCTTTAAGTTCTCTTAGGAGTGTCTTGTAGTTAGAGTATAGGTCTTTCACTTCCTTGGTTAGGTTTATTCCTAGGTATTTTATTCTTTTTGATGCAATTGTGAATGGAATTGTTTTTCTGATTTCTCCTTCTGTTAGTTCATCATTAGTGTATAGGAAAGCAACAGATTTCTGTGTGTTAATTTTGTATCCTGCAACTTTGCTGAATTCAGATATTAGTTATAGTAGTTTTGGAGTGGAGTCTTTAGGGTTTTTTTGTACAATATCATGTCATCTGCAAATAGTGACAATTTGACTCCTTCTTTACCAATCTGGATGCCTTGTATTTCTTTGTTTTGTCTGGTTGCCGTGGCTAGGACCTCCAGTACTATGTTGAATAACAGTGGAGAGAGTGGACATCCCTGTCTTATTCCCAATCTTAGATGAAAAGCTTTCAGCTCCTCGCTGTTAAGTATGTTAGCTGTGGGTTTGTCATATATAGCCTTTATGATGTTGAGGTACTTTCCCTCTATACCCATTTTGTTGAGAGTTTTAATCATGAATGGATACTGAATTTTGTCAAATGCTTTTTCAGCATCTATGGAGATGATCATGTGTTTTTTGTTCTTCTTTTTGTTGATGTGGTGGATGATGTTGATGGATTTTCGAATGTTGTACCATCCTTGCATCCCTGGGATGAATCCCACTTAATCATGGTGTATGATCCTCTTGATGTATTTTTGAATTCGGTTTGCTAATATTTTGTTGAGTATTTTTGCATCTATGTTCTTCAGGGTATTGGTCTGTAATTTTCTTTCTTTGTGGTATCTTTGCCTGGTTTTGGTATTGGAGTGATGCTGGCTTCATAGACAGAGTTTGGAAGTATTCCCTCCTCTTCTATTTTTTGGTAAACTTTAAGGAAAATGGGTGTTATTTCTTTTCCATATGTCTGGTAGAATTCAGAGGTGAATCCATCTGGTCCAGGGTTTTGTTCTTGGGTAGTTTTTTGATTACCGCTTCAATTTTGTTGCTGGTGATTGGTCTGTTTAGTTTTTCTGTTTCTTGTTTGGTCAGTGTTGGAAGGTTGTATTTTTCTAAGAAGTTGTCCATTTCTTCTAGGTCTTCCAGCTTGTTAGCATATAGATTCTCATAATATTCTCTTATAATTCTTTGTATTTCTGTGGGGTCTGTCATTATTTTTCCTTTCTAATTTCTGATTCTGTTTGTGTGTGTAGATCCTCTTTTTCTCTTAATGAGTGTGGCTCGGGTTTTATCTATTTGGTTTATTTTCTCAAAGAACCAGCTCTTGGTTTCATTTATTTTTTCTATTGTTTTATTCTTCTCAATTTTATTTATTTGTTCTCTGATCTTTATTATGTCTCTCCTTCTGGTGAATTTGGGCCTCATTTGTTCTTCTTTTTCCAATTTCAGTAATTGTGTCTTTAGACTATTCTTTTGGGAATGTTCTTTCTTCTTTAGATAGGCCTGGATTGCAATATACTTTCCTCTTAGAACTGCCTTTGCTGCATCCCACAGAAGTTGTGGCTTTGTTTTGTTGTTGTCATTAGTCTCCATATATTCTTTGATTTCTGTTTTGATTTGATCATTAACCCATTGATTAATTGGGAGAATGTTGTTAAGTCTACATGTATTTGTGAGCCTTTTTGTTTTCTTTCTAAAATTTATTTCTAGTTTTATACCTTTGTGATCTGAGAAGTTGGTTGGTAGTATTTCAATATTTTTTAATTTACTGAGGTTCTTTTTGTGGCCTAGTATGTGGTCTATTCTGGAAGATGTTCCATGTGCACTTGAGAAGAATGTGTATCCTGTTGCTTTTGGGTGTAGAGTTCTGTAGATGTCTGTTAGGTCCATCTGTTCTAGTGTGTTGTTCAGTGCCTCTGTGTCTTTACTTATTCTCTGTCTGGTTGATCTGTCCTTTGCAGTGAGTGGTGTATTGAAGTCACCTAAAATGAATGCATTGCTGTCTATTTCCTCGTTTAATTCTGTTAGTATTTGTTTCACATATGTCGGCGCTCCCGTGGTGGGTGCATATATATTTAAAATGGTTATATCCTCTTGTTGGATTGACCCTTTTATCATTATGTAATGTCCTTCTTTATCTCTTGCTACTTTCTTCGTTTTGAAGTCTATTTTGTCTGATACAAGTACTGCAACACCTGCTTTTTTCTCCTTGTTGTTTGCATGAAATATGTTTTTCCATCCCTTCACTTTTAGTCTGTGTATGTCTTTGAGTTTGAGGTGAGTCTCCTGTAAGCAGCGTATAGATGGGTCTTGCTTTTTTATCCATTCAGTAACTCTGTGTCTTTTGATTGGTGTGTTCAGTCCATTTACATTTAGGGTGATTATTGATAGATATGTACTTATTGCCATTGCTGGCTTTAGATTCATGGTTACCAAAGGTTCAAGGGTTACTTCTTTACTATCTAACAATGTAACTTAACTTTCCTGTTAAGTTATTGTAAACACAGTCTGGTTTTTCTTTTTTCTCTCCCTTTTTATTCTTCCCCCTCCATTCTTTATATACTAGGTGTTTTATTCTTTGCCTTTAGTTAGTATTTGGATGGTCTTCTTTCTTTGCTATGATTTTATTTTCTCTGGTGACCTCTTTTTAGCCTTAGGAGTGCTTCCCTCTAGAGCAGTTCCTTTAAGATGTCCTGTAGAGGCGGTTTATATGAGGCAAATTCTCTCAGCTTTTGCTTGTCTGGAAATTGTTTAATCCCTCTGTCATATTTAAATGATAATTGTGCTGGATACAGTATTCTTGGTTCGAGGCCCTTCTGTTTCATTACATTAAATATATCATGCCATTCTCTCCTTGCCTGTAAGGTTTCTGTTGAGAAGTCTGATCATAGTCTGATGGGTTTTCCTTTGTAGGTGATCTTTTTTCTCTCTCTAGCTGCCTTTAATATTCTGTCCTTATCTTTGATCTTTGCCATTTTAATTATTATGTGTCTTCATGTTGTCTTCCTTGGGTCCCTTGTGTTTGGTGATCTGTTGGCTTCTGTTGACTGTGAGACTATTTCCTTCCCCAGCATGAGGAAGTTTTCAGCAATTATTTCTTCAAGGACACTTTCTATCCCTTTTTCTCTCTCTTCTTCCTCTGGTAGTCCTATAATGGGAATATTGTTCCATTTGTATTGGTCACACAGTTCTCTTAATATTCTTTCATTCTTAGAGATCCTTTTATCTCTCTCTGCCTCAGCTTCTCTGTATTCCTGTTCTCTGATTTCTATTCCATTAACAGTCTCTTGCATCTCGTCCAGTCTGCTGCTAAGCCTGTTGATGGCTTGTCTCATTTCTGCTTGTCTTTCCTGACTTCCCTCACTTCCTCCCTCAGCTCTTGCATATTTCTCTGTAGATCCATCAGCATGTTTATGACTTTTATTCTGAATTGTTTTTCAGGAAGATTGTGCATTTCCATCACTTCAGGCTCCCTCTCTGCTGTTGTCTGGGTCTGGGTGATCTTTGTCTGTACCATATTCCTCTGTCTTTTCATGGCGAAAGAAGTGGTCACTGGTACGTGCCACATATGTCAGCTGGGCTCTTTCAGACTTTAAAAAAAAAGAGAAGGAAGAGAAAGAAAAGAAAAGAAAAGAAAGGAAAAACCCCCACAAAAACCGCCCACCAGGAGTAGATTTTGTAAGGATGCTGTTGAATGCGCTATTGCTCCACTATTCCGCAGCTGTGACCATGCCGCTCCACAGGGCCATTTGTAGCTCTGGCCCAGCGGGAACAAATGGGAGGCTGTTGTTCTCTGTGTGAAGACTCAGTGTGGCTACTTTTTCCTAGTTGCCAGCCAAGGGGTCTGAAATTCCCCAGGACCCCCCAGCCTGCTGGGCCGAGTGCGCTGAGACGATGGCGCCCCTCAGCTGGGTCCCCATCTCCCCAAGACCGCCAAAAATGTGCGTGGTTTTCTTTTGTCCTGGGGAGCCGTCTGCGAGGATCCGGGCGTGTTCCCCACTCAAAACCTATACCTTCTGCTTCTCCAATATCCGATACACCATGCAATGTGTGTCAGTGCTTCCAGCGCAGATCACCGGGGCTGGTTATTTCACAGGCCTATACTTCCACTCCCTCCCAGCTCTGAATCCTCTCCTCCTGCCAGTGCGCTGGCGTGGGGGAGTGCTCGGGTCCCACCAGGTCGCAGCTCTGTATCTTACCCGCCTCGCTGGGTGCCGAGTCCTCTCAGGTGCTGATGCAGGCTGGGTGCTGTCCTTTATATTCTGGTCTCTTTTTTAGGAATAGTTGTATTTGCTGTATTTTCCTAGATATATATGGTTTGGGGAGGATATTTCCGCCACCCTGCTCATGCCGCCATCTTCCTGGAACCATCATATTGGAACCATATTTCATTGACTCCAAGCTGCCATTCATGGGAAAACTTACCATTATAGTGTGAATTGCTAAGAAAAATAAAACATCACCAAATATATTACAACATGCCACCCATTTGAAGAGACATCCTAATTTCAGAACATCTAAATGTGTTTCATGGAATCAATGCAATATGATAACTAACCCTGCAGAGTTTTATGTCTTATTTCCCCAAGCAGATGGTCCTTGAAGACAAATACTGGGTTTTTATCTTCTTTGGGGAGCACCATCGTTAGCACAGCTTTCAAGGGAGGTAGACCCGTGTTCAGATTCTGATTCTGTCACTTAACTGTGAGCTGAGGCGAGTGACCTAAATTCTCTGAGTCCCAGTTTTCTCTTTATAAAAATAGAAATAAGAGTTCTTATCTCAAAGAGGCATTGTGAGAATTTATTAGATTATGCAAAGGACATGGTGGGCATTGAAAACAATGTTTAATTAATTTCTTTGGTTAAGTAATACAGGGGCATGATAAATACTTGAAAGTGCACACAAGGGAACACAATGTTAAATAAGCCTCCTCGCCCTGTCCCTCAGTCAGTCACTCAATTTCCCTCTCTGGAGATAACTAGTGTCACCAATTTCTTGACAATCTTTCCAGAGATGCTCATAGTAGTCACTTAATAAACATTAGTTTCTGCCTCTTTTGAACCCTACAGCACCTTATAGACAGCTGGGCCCTATGTAAGGCCAAGTGCAGATTGCCCATTACTGTTTAGGACTCTAGACGGAAATAGGTAGTACAGGAAATTGGACTGAATAGACCCCTGTCAGATGTTTCCAGGGGAAAAAATGTTTGTCAGTCCATCGTCACATAATTGTCTTTTTTTTTCATAAAAGCTAAGTGCAGATTTTCAATTAACAAAGGGCTTATTACTTGGGTGCAAGTTAATACAAGTTTTACTGTAACTGTCACTTCTCAAAAGTACTGAGACAGGGAATGCAGACTTCACTTACCACAACTGGAAAGCTAGCCAAGCAGAGGAAACCAAACTAATAAAGTGGCTGATATTGTCAACTGCTATACATATGCAGATAGAGGAAACCCATATTGACATAATAATAATAAATATGTAAAGAAAGCTTATGGTTTACCAATAAAATCATTTACCATGTTGCTGACTTTACTGGAAAATGATGCTTTATAACCAGTCTCTCAATTTGATTGATACCTAATTAAAATTTCACTGTGCTCAACTTCAAGCACCTCAAGCTATATTAAAGTCACTGCTGTACCCATGTAGGCACAATATCATTTAAAACCAAAGCAAGTATGATCATTTATTTAAAGCTTGGAAATAGGTATGAAAACTGCAAAGTTGCATAAAATACGTGGCCACATACAGAAAAGCAGCAATGTGATCTAGTGGAAAGATCAAGGGACTCAGGAGAACGGGGTCTCAGTTCCGGCTCTGTCCTGGTTGTGCTGCATGGTCTTGGGTAAGTCACTTATCACTGGCGTCCTGTTTCATTGGTATAATGAAGATAATATATCTTCATTTTTTTTAACATCACAGGATTTTTGTGAAATTCAGTAAGATGATGTATGTAAACTAGTTCAAATGGTGCAAAGCAGTGCCGTAATGTAGTTTCAAAAACACTTGGTGAGCTCTGACCATGTGCTAAGGACTGCATGGTGCTAAAGATACATTGGCAAGCAAGCCCAAATCCCCACCCTCGAGGAACTCACAGCCGAGCTGCCAGAGAGAAATGGTAGCGTGGTATTTCTACCTTTGCTAGATACACGATGCCCAGTTAAGTTTGAATTTGAGATTAACAATTAATAATTTTTAATATAAATATGTCCCAAATATCACATGGGCCATACTGATGCTAAAAATTAATCATTATTTGTCTGAATTTCAATTTTAATTAGGTGTCCTTTCTTTTTATTTTACTAAATCTGGCAACCTTAGGTGTCACATGAGAGTAGAAGTATGTACACGGTAGAGAAGCTGTGTGGTGGAGAAATTAATGAATTCTGTCTCGAGGTATCAGGAAAGGCTTCATGGAGGAGGTGAAGAGAGATAACCAAGCATTTAACCAGTGAAAATGATTGTGCGGGGTGGGGAGAGGAGGAGAAAGCATTCAGGAAGAGAAGAAAGTGGCAGTACAGGGCCAGAAACACTTGGGAGAGTGTAAACAACTCTAGGCTTTTTGCTGTTGCCGAAATGACAAGTGTGAGGAAGTGAGTAACAAAATTTGAAGTCCCTGGAAAGGGATTTATATGGACTTCATGAAGGGCCTTAATGGGCTTTAAAATGTTTAATCTATATCCCATAATGAAGGTGGTGAAACTAAGGGGAATATGGGAATAAATTTCCAGGATGGCTGGGTGGGTGGGTGAATTTGACCATACGTACAAAAATATTAGGCTTCTTCTATGTAGAGAAAGAATTGGCTGACAGACAGAGATTTTTGTTATAAGGAGGGTGGGGGTGGGTAAAAGGAGAAAATGTAGCTGTTGTTGTCTATGTTGGATCCTAGTAAGGGCAGGTAGAAGGCCCTTTCTGAAGCTGGAGGAGTAATGAGATCACTTTAGAATAAATAAACTAAGGAAATGTGGACTTCACCCAGTGGGGAGTACATACAGGTTTTATTACCCTAAAGGGTAGTATGGGCTGAAAAGATAAATAGAAGAAGTTATAGAAGTGCTGAATATGGACAGAAACCCCAGGGTGTAGGCCAAGCTGTAAATATTCAGTTAACTCATATACATCTGGAGGACTGGAGAGGTAGGTGGCGAGGTATTGGTTTACAGGAGTTTGCTGGGCAGGTCAAATGACTGAATGAATGGACTGTGACCTTCCAAGGGTGTGCTAGAGCCAGTTCATGCTGGCTCACAACAGCCAATTGTTAACTTATCAGGAAATTTTGCAAGGCAATTTTTAAACACAGCCATTATTAAAAATTAAATTATGTGAATTTATAATTGAAGATTATATTAGTAACAGAAACAAATATGAAAAAGTCATCGGTTCCTAATTGTTTTACTACATTTTACTTATATGTGTTCTTGAGATTATTTACTTATATTTGTATGTGGAAATGCTGCCTAATGGTGTACTATTGCATATATCTTCAAAACTCTGTTCAGTAATGTGAAGTTGGAAGTTTGAGATTGACCATGGTAGAAGTATTTATACCATGGAAATCAGCAAATACTATAAATAAGGGCTTTTTTCCCTAGCTGGTTGCTAAACATCATTTAGCAATTGGGGAATAAGAGGCCTACTGCTTCCCCATTAGGCTGAATAGTGGTGTAGTCATATTATTAGGTTGAACATATGAAATTGCTGATATTCCATCATTTTTGATCTATGGCAATGATAATTTCATATGGTCCAACTTAATACAAAAAGGCACTGTTTCTTCTGGGATGATGCACCTTGAGCTATGGCATGTTGGTTTGGCTAGTGGGCAGTGGCTAGATTTCATCTCCCATCTTTCAGCTTTTCTAAACCCACAAAATGCACAGACACAGGTACCTCATATCTACTTGTGGTAGAGATTGCTAATTGTCCCCTAAATATGTTCCCTTCTCTTCATCAGCAATAGGGCCCCAGTTCTTTACCTGGCCATGTGGTCATCAAGAATAAGGACCATTTCCCAGTCACTTTTGCAGTTAGGTGTGACTGTGTGACTAAATTCTGGTCAGTGAATTGTAAGCAGAAGCAGTTATGTGCAACTTGCGGAGTGTGTTCATAAAGGGAAGGGGCCTGTCCTTCTCATTCCTTTTCTATTTTCTGCTGGATGGAATGGGATCATCATGGCTAAAACCACAGCAGCCAGCCAGGACCATGAAATGACAGTGGTAATGGAAGCAACACCCAGGATGGAGCAGCAGAATAGGAATCTAGCTGTTTGACACAGTAGCAGGGCATCTTGCCAGTCCTACTGGAAAATGAGAAGAAACCAGGCCCTATGTTACTAAAGTCACTATTATTTCCTTTTCATTTCTATTTTTCCAGGCAAAAAAAAAAATCTAGGAATTGCCTAATAGAGTCGTTTTAAGAATTCAGTGTGAAAATAAAATGATCACAGTGCTTGACCACAGAGCACCTGCACAGTACACAGCTAATATCAGGAGCCCGCCTTGGTATCAGAGAGGGTCCACCAGCTTGATGTAGGGGTAATGCTAGGGTGTGGAAAGAGGGCTGATCATAGACATTGTGGTAGGATGACACTCATCTAGGCTGCTGGTATATTCCTTTGGAACAAATGTCAGAGTCTGAGGGAGAGGAAGCTCCTATGTAGTATCTGGAATGTCCCAGCACATTCTGCTGTGGTAGGTATGAGACTAAGAGTGCCATACGGAAGAGGCAGTGGTGGTGATGACGCTAGCAGTACTGTGTCAGCAGACAGCAGTAGATGGGCAGTGACAATGTGGTAGTTCCCAGAGACAGTGATCAGGACCTGGTCCCTATGAACTACAGGGAAATAAGGCCTGAGGCAGAAGTGGCAAAACACCCCAGGGATCTTTTCTCTTCTATCCTTTACTATAACTAACTTGAGCCAGAGGAGGAATTTAAATTTCCTCCAATTCTGCAAGTGAGAACCAAGCCAGAGAAGGATGATTTTGTTACTGTTTCTTTGTGTGTGACTGTGTTCTGCCCTAGGCTGGTGGTCTGGGCAACATCTGTTGCTCATAAATTCAGGAATGACAAACTGGAAATGAATCACAGAAGGTCAGGATGTTTATGTAGTTGTGTAATCTTTGAAGTAAAGGGCCTAAAGAGTAATTTCCACATTCCTACAACCTGATGAAGAGGCACGAGCCCCCTCTCAGTGGAATTCTGGTGTAACGGGTTCACTCAGTAATACTAAGTTAGAAGGGGTATTAACACGTAAGGGTTTCATGTTTTCTGAATATTGATTCCAACCTTGCTTTGTTGGGTTCCTCTTTTTTATTCTTAATCTGCTGGTCCTTTACAGTGAGAAAAATTTAGTCTATTAAAAAATTCCAAGCTCATATCTGATTCAAAGATTACTCCTTACCCTGTTGTTGTCTAGATGGGTGGATAGATAAGAGAACTAGGAGTAGATGTAGGGCAGTCTCCATTCCTCTTCTGTCTCCTGCTTGCAAGTAAGCTCCTCGGGAATTGGTCTCTAGTTGGCTGTTAGGGATAGGGAGGTGCCCCTGGCCTCACCTTGGTTAGATTTGCTAGTAGCTTCTGCTGCTGGGCTACCCTCTGCGTATACAGGCAGCAGGTATGGCTTGAGCATGGAAGTGACAGCCAGCTTCATTGAAGCTTCCTGTTATTGAGAAATCTCTTAGAGAGGGGCAGCCTGGCCTCTCGCAGTCATTCCCAGACATCCATGTGCCTAACCTCTTTCCTAGCTGGGTTGCCATGACTGTTGGCCCTGAAGCTGTCTGGGTAGCATGAAGGTGCCGGCCTTTCGACTCTATGCCCCTTCACATGTGGTCACAGAACTGCTGTGGTCCATTTTTGTGACTTGAAGGGCAGCAGGATCTGTGATGGGAGTATTATCCTGTTCTCCAAGTTACAGTCCACCAAACTGCTTTCGTCCTACTGGATTGGACTGTGCTGGCAAGTCACCTGCCTTCAGAAATCTCTGGGTGAGGAGCAGGCCCCAGCCTCAATGTTCACATATTCTCTCTGCCTTTGCAGAACCCATATCCTACTCTTAAGGATTCTCACCTTGTTCCATACCCAAACGTATGAGGGTAAATATGCAGGGTCCACAGCTTTTCAAGCATCCTTCTGGGGAGCGAGGTGCCAGCCTCTTCTTCTTACAGGTTCTCCCCAGAGCCATGGGAGATTCTCTTGGGCCCACCCCCTACTTCAGTTGGCTTTGGTGGAGGGGAGAGAAAAATCTTTCCCTCTTTTCCACCAGTCTGAAAGTTGTAATAAGCTGTTCTTTCCTTTCCTCTAGGCCTCACGGGAGTAGACTGGAGGTAAAGGTTGGTAGATGACAGTATGATCAGTAAGCACTGGGGAAAATATCTGGTCCCAGTTAGTGCGTCTCTTTATCATATGAGAGAATCGAGGTTACAAGACACTTCAGTTCTGGAGCTAGAGTGCCTGAGTTCAAATCCTGACTCTTTCAGTTGCAAAATGTGTGCCACTGGCTAGCTCACTTAAATTTTATGTGCCGGAGTTTCCCCATCTCTAAGATGGGGGTAATAATAGTGTCTACATCGAAGCATTATTGAGAGGACAAATTGGATTAAGGATTGCAAAATGCTTCCTACCATGCCCGATAATAAATGTCATGCAAGTGTTCATTGTTATTTATCATTATTATTACTTGTCTTCTTTACACCATAGTCACCAATGTAGGGGCCATAAGAGAAGTCCCCTTCAACATACTGTTGTTATGTTTGGTGGGTGGGTCATGAAATCAACCTAGGGACAGGGAAGGACATTTGGAATAGCTTATAGTAACTCTTCTAATTAAACTGAAAATGAGCAAAAACCCAAACTCATTGTATCTACTTGCATGTCCCCTTAGAAAGATCAGGAAAATAATCTTGGGTGGGTCATTGGTCCATCCATCCCTAGTTAGTAAATCAAGCAGGCTCCCTCTGGAAGAAGAGATGCTGTGTCAGAGGAAGATATCCATTCAAATTAGGAGCCAATACAGTCTTAATAAATGTTCCACAGACACTAAAGTGAATTATATGCTGCGTAAACTCGGTAAGGATTTTTCTAACTTTCCACTGGATAGAAAAGCTTGTTTTATTAATATATTGAATAATAGTATCCTGTAAACACCTCATACTTTTTAGATTTACTCCTGTTAAAGAATGCCATACCTAAATGCTTGAAATTGACACTTGGAAATGAAATATCGCTGCAAAGAATGGGGAAATTGTTGATGTATTTTATACTTCTCTTTCCCAAATCAAAAGGTCTCATAAATACAGCCTCTGAAAGTGTCGGTGGGGGAGTTAACATAACTGTACAAGCAATAAGCCTGACCTTTCAATGTAATTTATTTTCGATTTGCTCAATCCTTTTTTATTAAAACTAGCACATCTGAAGAAGAATTAAATCCTATTATAACAGGTATGTGATCATATCAGGTTCTCCCTGCCAGCGACCTACTTTATTAAAAGTTACTTTGTTTCAAGGAGGATAACCTGATCAGTGCAGTGAGATGCCATTGAAGACTGGGGACAGCAGGGGAAGGATGGTTTTATTTTCCTGGGAGCAACTGCTGTTACCAGAGAAATCAAAAAATATTTATGAGTATTTCTTTTGTGTTTGAAAAGCCATGGTGGGCTGTAATCTTTCCTCTGTGTTTGCAAAGGTTATTTTTCTCTGGGGTTATTTGGACCCAGAGCCAGGTGGGCATCAAGCTGTTTGGTATCGTGATCTACACATGACTTAGCCTGCGATCATTTCCACATGCAGCATATTTACTCTAGAGACCATTGGAGGGGGCAGAAACCTCTAGGATACTACTTTGATATGGCTTGACTTGGTTGAAACTAGTTTTTATTATTTGGGGTATGATAGGGAACCTGATTCTACTAGGTCTTTAAACAAAGATTTCGAATAAAAAATATCACTCCATTGGTGAGTGGTTTGACCTGTTTTCTCTTGGTTTCACCTTCTGGTTTCTGTATCCCTTTCTTTGCCTAGTTATCTCACTACTTAGTTCAGTTTCCACATTTTCCAGGAAGATATCCCAGATATACCCTTGCCCACAGTGACCTCTTCCCTCCTCCCAGATCTGACCACTTATAGTTTATAGCCATCAACTGGCTACTGATCCGAATGGATTTGTCATAACTCTAGCATCAACCTGAGAACTACCGGAGGGCAGAAGGTCAATCCAGCATTATTCCTGTGTAGTGAGTTTGAGGACATACATGGACAGAGCAAGGAAAAAAATATATGACCGCAAGGTGGCAGTAGCACACAAGATTTATTTAGGTGCCAATTTGACAGGTTTGCATGGTGAGGGTGGGGTGGGGCAAGGGAGAAGTCCCCTATAGCATGAGACCTTCCAAAGGCTACCACAAAGGACACATCACTCAGAAGGAGAGCAGGGAAGAAGAGCAAGGAACTTCCAGTGCAGAGGGCAATCGGAGAGGGAGCATAAATGTCTAGGTGATGTTGCTCAGTGGCATAATGGAGATCTCAGAGTCAGAGAGCTCTGAAGGGCAGCAGTGGTTTCTGGTCTCATAGCTGTACGATTTGTCCTGTCTATGGCTAGCAAATGGTAGGTGCAGTTTTACAGGATATGCAAAGCAGGTAGTCTCTAAATGGCTAAAAATCTATCTCTTTGGGCTATACTTAAAATGACAGGATGTCTAAAAATTTGAGTTTGGTGCCTATTGGCTTTTGAGCTAACAGATCCCTGTCTGTTGTGAACAAACCAAGAGCATAGGACTAATACAGAGACCACTATGTTGGCTCATTTGTGTATCTTTTTTTTTTCCATTTATATGAGGTATGTATAATAGTCAAACTCATAGGAGCAGAGAGAAGTTGCCAGGGGTTAGGGGAGGGAGGATACAGGAAATTGCTATTCAGCTGACATAAAAGTTCAGTTACACAAGATGAAAACTTCTAGAGATCTGACATACATCGTACTTATAGTTAACAAATTGTGCTATATACATAAAAATGTGTTAAGCATGTAGATCTGATGTTAAGTATTAGCACAATTTAAAAAAGGACATGGCTAAGCAATAATGTAATTTTAGGAGTTTTCATCACATCCTTTTGTGACATTATTGGGGCTCAGTCAACATTGCCATGCCAGGTCAGATGTGAGACTGGTGCCCCAAAAAGACAAAGGATGGGCAAGTTAATAGGAGTAGATCCAGAATCATACAATATTTAGTCATAAGAACTATACAATATCTTAGTTACTAAAATATGGCCAAATAAATACAATATTAGAAGTACTGTGAACAATAGCAAGAATGACTTGGGATGCTGCACACATATTAGTTTAAGAACCGTTTTCTTCCACTTGCCTAAGAAAAAAATGGATTCAAAATCAGGAATGGAAAGAAAGTTAAATATTGACATATATTTTCCTTATTTGTGAATAAAGGGGGCTACAAGTACATGGGTACAAACATATCTGTGAATAAGGAAGCTTAACATGTTATCACTTTACCTCTAAAGCAAAGAAGAGGTATCCATTACTTTATCACCAGATGCCAGCAAATCCACTTTGATTTGTAGATATAGTTAATTAGTTTTATTTTCTCCTTTTAATAGAATCTCATTCATCCCTATCAAACTTTGGAAAATGATTGAATTTATTATTAGTAAATAAATGCAATACATTTCAACACTTTGTACTAAAGGATTTTTGTTCGTTTATATCCTAAGCACTGTTTAAACTTCAACTATATTTTCACAGCAGATTATTAGAGATATCATTAATGTTCTAGAATTTGTAAAACAAAATAAATAAATAATACAATTTTAGTGTATTCAGTTTTTTTAAAAATCTATGTTCAAAGTAAAATCAATAGCTTGTGCTTTGGGACTTTTAGAAAAGAGACAATAAGTGTGTCTTAATTTGCCTATTGTGTAAAATTTCATTTCTTTACCTAGATTTTTTTTTTTTTACATAGTACTTAGAAAAAATGAGGAAAAGTTCTACTGGGGAAAATTTTTGATGGTTGAAGGAGTAAACAGCTTAAAACTTTTGCCCATTTGGACCTATACATGGTACCAAGAATGGCATTTACCCTACCAACATTTTCATTTATTTATGTAAACCTGACTATGTTATTGTCATAATGAACAAAACCTAGCTTATTATAGAAAATACAAAGAAAATATTAGAGGGAATCTAAAGGGGGAAAAGCCCCTATGCTCCATTTTCTTCCCCAAACCACTGTACATATTTTTAAATTTGTTGTAATTTTTCTATTTGCCTTCTATATATCTTCCATCATTTTTGTTGCTCTATTTTTCTATTACTTCTTCTTTTGTGTTAATTTTTTTGTTTTTTTAGTGTACAGTTTTGATTCCATGTCATTTCCTCTATTGTCTATTTTCTTAGTGGTTACAATTAACAACTTAAGCTAATAATAACACTCAGATAAGCTATTCTTATAATTACATGTTTTAGTCATGAAACATCTTATATTCCAGACACACAAGACATCCAATTTTTATGTCCTTCCTAATGTTTCATCAAAATTATTCACATCTGTTTACTGGAGAAAGGAGGTTGAATGGAGGTTGAGGGATGGACATCAGAAGGAGGTGGCAGAGGAAACCCGCTGGTTCACCTCCTTTGTAGCCTTCCTCTGGACTCTCCTTCTCTTCTCTGACTCAAAGGCCAGGTTGTGGATTTAGCTCCACGAGAAACGTCCTAGCTCCTCAGGATGCGGGGCCAGTCAGACCCGGCCGCGCTTTTCAGTCGCCAAGAAGTTGAGGCTGACCCGCGTGGAAGCTGCTCCGCGCTGTGGCGGGTCTGCGGGTCAAGGCCTTGAAGCAGGGCGGCGCTTCGGGGCCCGTGTCGAGACACAGTCCAGCGCCGGTGGGCACACCCCGCAGGCTCCGGGCAGGTGAGCGGCAGGAAGCGGCACCTCGCGTGGAGAGCCGGGGCCTCTGGGGAGCAGGGAACGGACTGTGGCTTCCCTGTCAGAGCGCGGCCCCTACAGGGGGCCGCTCTGGGGCTGCCTTGGGGCTCCGGCGGGCTCGTGGGGCCGCAGGCAGGGTGCGAGCAGCCAGCCGGTTCGCAGCAGCTCACCTCGTGGTTGCCTTAGCTTTCCTCACGCCGGGCTCCGTGCTGGCGACGCCCGGGGACTCAGTGGCGGGGGGGAGGGGAGGACGGGGCTGGGCCTCTCAGGGGCCTGGGTGGGCGCGAAGGCAGCGTGGCTGCTGGCAGGAGCTGAGGCCCTCCAGAGACTCTGCGGAGCTGGCTGGCCTGCTTGGACCAAAAGTAGTTAACTGGCAGTATTTCACAGTGGCCCCGCTGAGCATCAGCTTGTAGCAGTCCTCGCCCTGCGTGCCTGGTCCGCCCTCGTCTGCTGCCAGAAGCCATATTATGGTTTATTCTGTGGTTTTGTTGATCATTTGTGTATCTTTTAGTACTCTTGAATGTTGCTATTCAATGGCTGGATCAGAAAACTGAATTGACTACTTGCTTCAGCAAGGGAGAGCTTCACTTATAAGATATAGATCTTCTGAGAAAAGCAAGGAGTCTACCTTATGTAGGGTCTTGGAAAACACAAAATTCAGGACTTGGTGAACTTCAGAAGCAGAAGTGTTTAGGGATATTACACCTTTAGCTACGGCAACATGGTTGACTGGCTGACTTTCCCAGGATTGGAACTACCCCTGATGGGTTGGCTTTGAGAAGCATGATTGCTACTACAGTTTCACTGACAAAAGAAAGGGGTTTGCAACTGGCTTTTGGGGTTACTTGTTGCTATGGCCAAGGAAAAAATAGCTGCTTTTTCTTAGGAGAATAGGAAATTTTGATTCTCAGCACCTAGGCACAGTGTTCTGCAAGCAGGGAGCACTCAGCAAGCACCTGCAGAGTAAGTGAACAGCATATGTGTACCATTTGAAAACACACTGACTTCTGGTCTCCTTAGTGTTGGAGCGCCTTTCTGGGGATTAAATGTGAGAATAATAGTGTCTAACACATGTCCTTATCTTATTTATTTCCAATCAAGGCTCTTTCATATACATCATCTCATTTGACACTCCCTTTACCCTCTGAGGCTGAGAATGAAAGGAATATCGCTATCTCCATTTGTAAATGAGAGGGGAAGTGAAATTGTCCTCCAAGGTCACCAAGTGTTGGCTCTTAGGACTCTACATTTCTTGGCTTCTTTTAAAGAGGATGTAAGGCCATTAAAACAGAGAATCCCATTTGGTGTGTAGAAATGTTGGTCCTCTCACCCTCAGGTAGGGCAGGATACAGAGTGGCTGAAACCCAGGTCAATTGCTCTGGCTGTAAGCAAGCTGGTCCATTTTCCTCAGTGTGCTGACAAATACTTTCATTTTCTTTGTGTGTCCTGTTCTGAAAATGTGGGAAGCACTGAACACAAGTGCCATTGAGGGCACATGTGGGTCTGTACCGATTGTACATAACTCTCCGTGAAGTAATAACACCTGACATCAGATTGTTATGTGAGAGTTTGCAAAGCACTTCCGTGCATGGCAGAGTTTCAGTTAACCTTCACACTTAGCCTATTATGTAGACAGAGAAGGGATTAGTATTATTTAAACTTACATTTTAAAAGATAAAAGAATAGACCATTTGCAAAAGAGAAAAAAAAGAGAAAACTTTAATTTTGACATATCAAACCATCACTCTTATAATTTTGATAATTTTTTTGAAAGGAGGAATATCATTTTCTAACACAATCATACTATATGTATAATTTATATAATACTATATATATCTCATCAGAGCATAAGCATATTCTTCTATGATATGGTAATACCTTTATTACTATCATTTTTACTGGCTGTAAAATATTCTACCAACTGGATGTACCATAATTCACTTAACATTTCCTCCATTGTTGCTTATCTTACTGTTATTATAAATTCTTTCACAATGACTTTAATCAATGGAAAATACCCTCCACCATCATAATTTCGATTACTTTTACAGTTATAGAAATTCAAGTTTAGTTGTTCAATTTTAAAAATTAAATATTTTTATACATAGAGACAAACTGTTTTCTGAAAGGTTGGCTGTAATTTGCACTCCCACCATGAATGTATGAGAGTAAATTTAACCACAATTTTGTAGGGCATGTACTATCACTCCCATTTTCCAGATGAAGGCCTAAAGTCACACAGCTGGTAAGTTTCCCAGCTGGCAATTTATGTATTTAACAAACACATATAGTGGATACTACGTGCTGGGCCCTCTTCCAAGCACTTCAAAAATATTGACTCATTTCATATTCAAAGAAACCTTATGGAGTAGCTACTACTATCGTATCATTTTTTCTAGGAAGGAAACTAAGGCACAGAGAAGCTAAGTAATTTGCTCAAGGTCACATAGCTAGTAAGTGGCAGAGGAGAGACTTAAACCCAGGAAGCCTGGCTCCATAAATATATAAAGGGAACTGACAACAAAATTGTGAGGTAGGGTAAGAGACTCGGGATAATAATTCTTGCCCTGCCCAACTCACAGGACGTTTGAGAAGAAGAAACCAAAAAATGGAAATGAAAGAATTTTGAAAATTGGGAAAGGTTGTACACATAAAGGAATATCATTACTATTTCAATTTTGGGATATAATTTGTAATCAGTGACTCTACATTTCCCTTTGGGGTTCGTCTCTTCTGCTCCTTCCTCTCCTCCTTTCCACTTATTATCCAGTACATAATGCGTATCAAAGAGTCTTCTGTCCCCTCCTCCTCTGTACGTGCAATGCTCTGAGTCTCCCTCTTTAGCAGAGTGGTTCTCCTCTAAAAAGCCAGCATTTCCTTTGGTCCGTGGTCTAAGGTCTCTGAGATGTAAACAATAGCTGCAATATGGTGTGAAATCTGTATCATTAAAAATCTCTTCAAGAATTCCATGTGAGTTTGGAGCAGCAGGGCTTTTATTAAGCCCAGGAAGGCTACCAAAGATGCACTTCTGATCAGTGAGTGGTTAGTGTGACAGACTCCTTCATGACAACTTTGATACAGTTATCTTCAGTCTTAGGAATTTCCTCTTTAAAACGTGCCTAATGCTTTAGGTCTTTGTTTCTCAAACTGTACTATGTCGGCTATGGAATCAGAGTATCGGAGGGTAGAGGCAAGGAATGCGCATTTTTAACAAGCCATGACACATGTATATGATGCTAATATTCCAGGGGTCACACCTGGGGAAATACAGTCTTAGATATTCAAATATTATGGGCTTCTAAGAAATATGGTTTGTGTTCCATGGAGTTCTATTTGGTCCAATTCTCTGAAGATTAAACTGGATTAATCTGCTTTCATGATCCTTGCTACTTGAATGAAAGGCTGGACAAAGTGGTCTAAACAACCATGGAAACTTTGAAGTTGATGAAAAGCACACACAATGAAAAGCATTTATTCAAGAAAACCTACTGAATCTTGATAACAGTTGGAGTCTGTGATGTTTTAACCAGGAGTTGCTACCCTCTTCCTGCTCCATGGTGGGGAAGTTCTACCAAAGAAGGCAGAAAGTCAGTGTGTGCTGCCAGAGGGAGATGACTTTGTTTGGAGCACAGCATGAAAAAAATCTATGTCTGGGTTGTTGTCAAAAACAATAGCAATAGTTCAGAAGGCCTACATTGTGGTTAGCCTGGGGAGTTATAATACTGGTTGGGGAAAATAAATAAAACAATACATCAGCCAGAGATTTAACTGGGAGATTCAGGAATCAGAGACTGAGAGGGATCCTCCCTAAGATCCCACTTATCTCTGGTGGTCTGGAAGACTGTGTATGTATGCAAGGCTGTGCCCACTTAGGAGAGACAAGAGAGGGCCCTGTAAAGATGCTCATCCCTGGATGATCATGAGGCCTTGCATGGTCAAAGAAGCAGTCTTGTAAATTGTTTGAATTTTGAAGGATTCCTCAAGCTGCACACAAATCCGTTGACAATGGGCCTTACTGGCTAAAGGTGTTTAAGCACAGCCTCTGGCCAACTATTGGCCGACCACTAAGTTATGTTTACCCAGGGACAACTCTCAGAAAGACAGGCTTAAAAATATAGAATAAAAAATCTGAGCAGAAATATTGGGCCCTACACCACAAGGAAAATAAGCTCTACAGAATTAGTTCAGGCACATCAAAAAGCAAAGAAAATAAAAACAGCAACATCAACCACTTCTGGGGGGTATTAGAATTCAAGTTGCTAAAATAGTTAATTTTTAAAAGTATTTTTTTTTCAGCAAAAGTTTATGAGACCTGAAAGAAAACAGGAAACTATGGCTCATACACAAGGTAAAAAGGAGTCAATAGAAATTGTCTTTGAGGGGGCCCAAATGTTCAACTAGCAGACAGATACAGGAAAGCAGCTATTGTAAAGATGTTCAAAGAACTAAAGGAAACCACATTTAAACAGGTAAAAGAAAACATGATTACAATGATTTATTACATAGAGAATATCAATAAAGAGATGGAGTTTACAATGAAGAGCCAAACAGGCACTCTAGGATGGAAAAGTCTAATAACCAAAATGAAAAATTCACTAAAGGGGCTCAATAGCATGTTTGAACTGGTAGAATAAAATAATAAATCAATTTCAGGATAGATCAATGGAGATCATGGAATCTGAAGAGTAGAATTAAAAAAACAAACAAAATGAACAGAGCTTCTGAGACATGTGTGCTAACATACACGTAAGGAGTGTCATAGAAGGAAAGGAGAGAGAGAAAATAGAAGAAAAACATTTGAATAAATAAAAAGATTAATAAATTCCAAATAGGATGAATTCAGGAAGAGCCACACCCAGACACATTATTATTCAAGTTGTTGAAAGCCAAAAACAAAGAGAAAAATCTTGAAAACAGCAAGAGAAAAATGACTTACCATGGAAAAAGCAAGCACTATAAGATTAATAGTCAACTTCTTACCAGAAATACTGTGGCAAAGAAGGCAGTGGGATGAAATTTTCAAAGAGATCAAAGGAAAAAAGAAAGGTCAATGAAAAACTCCATATCCATCAAAATTTCCTTCAAAAATAAGGAAGAATGAAGAAATTCCCAAATAAACAAAACCAAAACACTTTGTTGCTTGAAAACCTGTCTTAAAAGAAATATTCAAGGAAATTCTTCAAGCTAAAAGGAAGTGACAACTAAAGTTAATTTGAATACATGCAAGGAAACAAAGTACACAGGTATTTTACATATATATATAAAATCTTTTTTTATCAACTGATTTAAAAGATAATTTCATAAAATACTAATTATGAAATTGTACTGTTGGGATTATAGCACATAAAGATGCAACATATATGACAAAGAAAGCACAAAGGAGGGGAGAGGAAATAGATCTATTTTGGAGAAAAGAAATGACACCAGACAGTAACTTAAATCCATAGGAAGAAATGAAGAGTGCCAGAAATGGTAAATATGAAAGTTAATATAAAAGACTGTATATTTGTCTCCTTTAGTCTCTTAAACTGTTTATTTACAAAGAAATAATTATTACACTGTATTTTTGTTTATAACACATATAGATGTAATATATACAATAATAGAGGCACAGAGGAAGGCGGAAGGATGGGAGCTATACTGGAGCAAATTTCTATGTTTTACTGGGATTAGGTTAGTATAAATCTGTAGGTAGATTCTGCTATGCTAAGATGTATAATGTAAACCCTAGTACAACCACTAGTAAAGTGACTAAAAATATAGTTGAAAATCATTAAAGTAATCAAAATGGTATATTAGAAAATATTCACTTAAGATAGAAGGCAGTATCAGCCATAAGAAGAAAACAAATCCTACCATTTACAACAACATGGATGCAGCTAGAGGGTATTATGCTCAGTGAAATAAGCCAGGCAGAGGAAGACAAGTATCAAATGATTTCACTCATCCGTGGAGTATAAGAACAAAGAAAGAACTGAAGGAACAAAACAGCAGCAGACTCACAGAATCCAAGAATGGACTAACAATTACCAAAGGGAAAGGGACTGGGGAGGATGGGTGGGAAGGAAGGGGTAAGGGGAATTAAGGGGCATTACAATTAGCACACATAATGTATGTGGGTGGCACAGGGAAGGCAGTATAGCACAGAGAAGACAAGTAGTGACTCTATAACATCTTACTATGCTGATTGACTGCAATGGGGTATGTGGTGGGGGCTTGATAATGGGGGGAATCGAGTAACCACAATATTGCTCATGTGATTTTATATTAATGATACCAAAAATAAAAGATAGAAGGCAGTAAAGGAGAAACAGAGGAACAAAAAAGATATGACATTGAAAACAAATAGCAAAATAGCAGAAATGAATTCTACCACAGAAGTAATACAATAAATGCAAATGGATTAAAGTTCAACCAAAAGGCAGAGATTGTTAAGCTGGATTTAAAAATCGAGATCCAACTATATGCTGTCTATAAGAGAGAGATTTTAGATTCAAAGATATAAATAAGTTGAAAGTAAAAGAACAGAAAAAGTAATGCCATTCAAAGAGCAATCCTAAAAGAGCTGGTATGGCTTTACTAATATCAGATAAATAGAATTGAAAATAAAAAAATTTGTAGAGATAGAAAGTCATGTTACAGCAATAAAAAGATCAGTCTATCAGGAAGATAGAACCATTATAAACATATGTGGACCTAACAACAGAGCTCCAAAATACATCTAGCCAATACTGACAGAATTAAAGCGAGAAATAGACAATTCAACAGTAATTTTTGCAGACTTCAATACTTAATAATGGATAGAACAATGAGACAGCAAATCAGCAAGCTTTCAGAAGATTTGAACAACATTATCAACCAACCTGGCCTAAGTGACATCTATAGAATAGTCCACACAACAATCAGCAGAATAATCTTTCCATACTTAATATTGGGCAGCTCTGTCTCTAGTGCTTTGCAACTTACTAAGGTCAAGTCTGTTTTATGAAGGTGACTTTCCAACAGTTTTGGTGATTTAATTGGCACTTTTCCATTTATTAGTAATATGAGATAAATTTTTGTTTTGTTTGTTTAGTTTAGAGATAGATTAGATCCCAGGAATCAATACTCATTACAGTTACAGGGAAGTGTCCATGACTGACAGACTATTCTCATATACTTCCAGCAATAGAGTTGAAAAGTAGGCAACACTTTTTAAAATCCATTGGCAAGCCAATTAATTACAGTTGATACATTGATGTAGAGTTAGACAGAGGGACCCCTGTTTTTTGTTTTTTGTTTTTTGTTTGTTTTTTTTTTTTTAATAATTTATTTTATTTTAGTATCATTAACCTACAATTACATGGGCAATACCGTGATGATTGAACTCCCCCCATCACCAGGTCCCCCCCACCAACCCCACCACAGTCACTGTCCATCAGCGTAGTGAGATGAGAATCGCTACTTGTCTTCTCTGAGCTGTACAGTACCCCCCGTGCCCCCCCACCCTATGTCTGCCAATCGTAATGCCCCTTTTACCCTCTTATCCCTCCCTTCCCATCCATCTCCCCAGTCCCTTTCCCTTTGGTAACTATTAGTCCATTCGTGGGTTCTGTGAGTCTGCTGCTGTTTTGTTCCTTCATTTTTTTATTTTTTTTTATTTTTTCTTTGTTCTTATACTCCACATATGAGTGAGATCATTTGGTACTTGTCTTTTTCGGCCTGGCTTATTTCACTGAGCATAATACCCTCTAGCTCCATCCATGTTGTTGCAAATGGTAGGATTTGTTTCTTTCTTATTGCTGCGTAATATTCCATTGTGTATATGTACCACATCTTCTTAATCCATTCATCTACTGATGGGCACTTAGGTTGCTTCCATTTCTTGGCTATTGTAAATAGTGCTGCAATAAACATAGGGGTGCATGTGTCTTTCTCAAACTGGGCTGCTGCATTCTTGGGGTAAATTCCTAGGAGTGGGATTCCTGGGTCAAATGGTATTTCTATTTTGAGTTTTTTGAGGAACCTCCATACTGCTTTCCACAATGGTTGAACTAATTTGCATTCCCACCAGCAATGTAGGAGGGTTCCCCTCTCTCCACATCCTCGCCAACATTTGTTGTTGTTTGTGTTTTGGATGTTGGCCATCCTCACTGGTGTGAGGTGATATCTCATTGTGGTTTTAATCTGCATTTCTCTGATGATTAGCGATGTGGAGCATTTTTTCATGTGCCTGTTGGCCATCTGAATTTCTTCTTTAGAGAAGTGTCTATTCATGTCCTGTGCCCATTTCTTAATTGGGTTATTTGCTTTTTGTTTGTTAAGGTGCGTGAGTTCTTTGTATATTTTGGATGTCAACCCCTTATCAGATACATCATTTATAAATATATTTTCCCATATTGTAGGATGTCTTTTTGTTCTACTAATGGTGTCCTTTGCTGTACAGAAGCTTTTCAACTTGATATAGTCCCATTTGTTCATTTTTGCTTTTGTTTCCCTTGCCCGGGGGGATATGTTCATGAAGAAGTCACTCATGTTTATGTCCAAGAGATTTTTGCCTATGTTTTTTTCTAAGAGTTTTATGGTTTCATGACTTACATTCAGGTCTTTGATCCACCTTGAGTTTACCTTTGTGTATGGGGTTAAACAGTAGTCCAGTTTCATTCTCTTGCATGTAGCTGTCCAGTTTTTTTTTAACAAAGTATTAATGACAATTTCAGACTAATATAAAAGTAAAGGGAACAGCACAAGAACCCTCATGTTCCCATTACCTGCCTCCATTCAAGGTCATTCTTGTTTTATCTATACCACGCTACCTACTCTCCCCCACTTCAACACCAAATTATTTTAAAGCAGAATTCTAGATATTATATTATGGAATCCCTTTGTAAATTCAGTTAGTGAGGGGATGAAGATGACAGAGGTAGGTTTTAGAAACATATGAGTTAGGAATCCTAGACCTAGTCCCTGATTATTAAGGAATGCTGGGAAACGATCTTCTTTTGTCTTGGCTTCAGTTTCTTAATCTGTAAAATCAGGAGGATTAGTCTGTATGTCAGTGGTTCTTAGCCCTACTGCACTGATCATTGGAATCACTTGGGGAGCTACTAAAAATTATGTAAGCTCTTGGTAGTGAGAACTGGTTTTACTATTTAAAAGAAAAAAATACCCTCATGATTCTAATGTGAAGGCAAGGCCAAGAATCAATGACATAGAATAATCTCTGTGATAGTTAATTTTATGTGTTAATTTGGCTAGTCCGTATTACCCAGCTAACTAATCAAATACTAATGCAAGTGTTGTTGTGAAGATATTTGGTAGATGTGGTTAACATCTACCATCAATTGACTATGGTTGATCATGTGTGTGGGATTTATCCAATTATCTGAAGGCCTTAAGAGCAAAACCGAAGTTTCCTGGGGAAGAAGAAATTATTTCTTAAGACTACAGCATCAATTCCTGCCTGAGTTTCTAGTCTCCCACTGCCCTACAGATTTTGGACTTGCCAGCCCTCACAATCATGTGAGCCAATTACTTAAAATAAATTACACACACACACACTATTGGTTCTATTTCTTTGGAGAACCTTGAATGATACAGTTTTCCTCTGTGTTTCTGAGATTTTATAGTTTCTGTTATGTGTCTCTGCTTCTGTCAAAACCAGTCTTGCCTTTTTGAAAACTTTATTTGGCAGTTTAAATATTTATTGAGAGATTACTATTTATTGAAGAGTTATGTGCTAGGCAGCATGCTTAGAGTGTTTCGACTTACCTCCTTTTGTTGTATTAACTGAACCATCCCTGTCAATGTTCATAATAGAGTACTTTCAAAGTAATAGAAATGAATTTGATTCCTTTCCTCCATACTTGTGTTAGATTTGTATCACTGTCTTGGGTCACAGAGCATCAGTAACTTGGAGATAATTTTTTGACTAAATTGTTGTTTTTTATTGCCTATAGCCTGATTTCTTTTTTTGTTTCAGATATTTTATCTTAGTCCTGGGGAGACAGGATTATTTGTAGTGCATAGTGTTCAATAAAAACACTTAAGTATAATGATAACATAGAGTCAAAATTGATTGCTGTAAATTCCAATTGCACCTTTTCTCTGAAATCTCATGGGTCCACATAGAGACTATCTAAATCAAAAGACTGAACCCAGGCGGTGAGCTAAGTGTGTAGTCTTTGGATCAGCAGGCAAGGGGGGTGGTGTGCTTTTAGAAATGCAGACTCTTGGGCCCCACCCCAGACCTACTGAATCAGAATCTGCAATTTAACAACTCCCAGGCAACTCACATGCACGTTAAAGTTGAGAAGTACTGGACTACCCTCCACCTGTCACATTATTTCAGCTATCCCATTTGTGGCCAACCACTCGCTTTGTGACATGACTTTTGGGGTTAGGGCTCTGACTATAGCTTGGGCTGGGAACTCAGGAAGTACTGAGATCAGGGCTCCATCTAGGGCCATAAAATAGAACAACAAAAAAAAACTGGCCTTGGGATCATAGGTACTGACTGCTTAAAAACTGTTTTTTTTTTTTCTTCTCTAATTGATCCCAGCTGGTAGAGCAATGACTCCAAGTAATGCCACCCTATGCCCTTTTCTTTTTAGGTTGTTGCTGCTTTTTTTCTCATCTTCCAAGTCCCCTCTTTCTTGGTCCTATGACACTGTTGTCAGAGCAGACACTTTCAGATGGGCCAGGGACTAAACTACTGGAGTTCTCCAAGTCGGATGCAAAACAAAATGCCCCAGGCAGGCCAGCCCTTCCCACACCATCCTTACTCCCCAGGGAAGGCTATGTTTCCCTGCTTCTGGGATGCAGCCCAGCCTATCAGTTGAAGCTTGACATTTGAAGGCATTCTGGGAAATCATTTTAAATAAAAATCCAAGCACAATTCATCCTTACCCCTACTTATGCCAGTTAACCTCAGGAAAGACTAGGTCTTTCATGAAAACTGCCATCAAGCTCTCCACTGGGTCTGATAAGTTGAATCTAGAGTATCTAATCTACTTGGATGGGTGTTTGAATTAGCATTGCATGGGCATCTTTCTGGGGCATATTTTTACTCAGTATTAAGTAATATAAAACATTTTTTAAAAGTACAAATGGCTGTGTTGTGGAATGTAATATTTATATGAATTTTTAAGGTAGAACACAAGACTTCAAAGAAAATTCTGCTTGCAAACAGCACCTCAAACTATTCCTTCAGGGATATGTATCTACCATTGAGGGGTAGTTAGTTGCGCAAGTTTAAGAAGCACTGGGTATGCTAAGAATTTTATGAGGTGATGGGGATACAGAGATGGGTAAAACCCAGCCACTAATCTCCAGGATCTTATAATGGGGATGTATAACATTCCCAAGCAGACACTGAACCCCTGGAGGGCAAGCGAATGCCCTTTGTCACTGAATCATTAAAATACTTCTCTCCTTCTATAATGATCACTTCATTTAACAAACGCAGGCTTAGCTTCTGGCACTGTGGGTCTGGCCCGTGCTGGGTGCTGGGATGCAGTGGTAAATCAGACACAGGCCTGGTCCATGGGCAGATGTTCTGGTGGTCAGACACTCAGTGAGGCAGACTCACCAGATGGCACTGCAGCCCTGTGGACAGGCACCAGGAGCAAAGGTTTGTGGAAGGACTGAGTTTCACGTGGGGTGACATTTAAAAGTGAATGGCTCTGATTTGGGAAAATACATCACTTAAAACAAAAAGTTATGCTACAAAATATAAAGGGAGCTGCCCTTTGGTTTGGTTTGCTGAAGTGAGTTTTATATGTAAAGGAAGTTTTCCTGGCACTGGTGACAAAACCCCAGCAGTCCAGACTGAGCAACCTAGGGAAAGGGGGAGTAGGGGAAAATTCCATGTGGGGAAGCAGAAGAAACTGCTCTCTCCTTGACCATGACTACCAAGAGATGATCTTACCCACCAAAAGATAGTTCTGGATGAGAAGGCAAAAAACCTTGATTCTGGCAAAGGGACTCAATTTTCCCAGATCTGCATTTCTAAGCGAGTGAAATAGGGCTGAACAAAAGTTTGCCATGCTTCCCTATGGGTTGTTAAAATGATCGAAAAAGCTAAGATATGTGAAAAAAAGTAAGATGGTGAGGCTATATACATACAGGGCATTTCTATGATATGATTTCAGAAGAACAGGAAGTGCCTCTGGTCTCCCCCAAACTTCCTTCACCTATGGGTTAGAAACAAAACTTGAACTATTCCTTTGTAAAATGGTAAATAAACAAGCATTTAACATGAACTGTGTGACAGGGTTTGGGGTGGGAATTTTAACAAAACCAACTCACTTAATCCTTACAGCATCGCTGTTTGGTGTGTGTTATTATTCCCATTTTACAGATGAGTTAACCTGATGCTCAAAGTGATAACGTTCCCAAGATCACAAGTGTTGATTGCTAGGAAGTGCTGGATGCAATATCAAAATTCAAGACTGTTTGAGTCTTAAATTTATCCCCTTAATTATGAGCCATTCTGCGTCCTAAAGTTGATACATGCTAAATTGCAGTTTTCCCTGGGAGGAAAACATGAATCTCAGTCACTCAGAGGCAGACAGCAGCTGAGTATGAATGAATTTGTCAACTCCTTTTCTCAGAGCAGGTTTTGACTGGGGTTAAAGATTGGAAGCAGAAGGCACTGGCTACCACTCAAGGAGGGCTGGAGTGGCATTAAACAAAGAAGATACAGGGGAAAGAGCAAGGCCATTAGTAATTAGTCCAGGTTGGCTTTGAATTCCAGCTCTACTACACAAACATATAACTTTGGGAAAGGAATTTAGTTTATTTCATTTAAATGAGAATAAGTTGAAGAATTTTACTGATCGAGGTGATGTTTGTAGGGTTGACATCTGATGTTGCATTATATCCACCCCTCTATGTCCTTTCAGGGACTGTCCCTGTTGCCATTCCATGTGATTCTGGTGGGTCGTTAATCATGATGCCCACACCCTTGGCTATAGTAATGGTATAATTTAAGTTGGGCTACTAAAGTATCCTATCCCTTGGCAACAATGGGCTACAGTCGGGCAGCAGATCTAAGCAGGTCCAACCATATGCCTTCTCTGCTTTGACTTTTGAGTGTTCGGGTGGATATAAACATTTTTCTATTTGGATTTATGGACAAGGAGCATATAAATGCAGGGCTGTGGGCAGTCATCTTCCCTTGCACAAGGAGAGAGTCTGTCTACAGGATGAACTCAACATACAGAAGAAAGTTGAGAGGATAGTGTGTGAGCTCTTCAGTTCATCTGTGCCTGAGGCACGTTACCCTTTGAACTCCCCAATTTATAAGGCCCTCATTTTTTTTTCTTAAACACTTTGATTTGGGTTCCTCTCACCTGCTTGTGAAAGAATCCTGATTTATACGGTGTTATATATGACATGCATATACTATGAAGAATTCTGAATAAATGATAATACATGTTTAAAAACTCTAAACATGTTTTTCTTATTTGGATTTTGGAGTATTATTTTTTTTTCTTAGTTTAAGACATCCATCTACTGCTAAGGAGATAAGATTGAGAATAAAAATATGAAAGAACGAATTAACCTTCAGCTTTTGACATTCAAAATAGAATTCTATACCAGGGATACAGTTTGAAAGCTAGACATTGTTGAGAGAGGATTTTTCTAAATTCCCTAAACCTCCTCTTTTAGCCTATCAACAGCCAGGCTTGAACGGACTGAAAATGTAGGGGGTAAGTTCTTGCCTGCTAGGTCTGCACTGTGAGAAAAACTAAGAGAGGTGGGAGAGGCCATATGAATGTCCTAGTTTCTCCTCTTCTCTGTGCAATGGGACCTGAGCCAACAGGACATGCCTCAGCATACCGAAGTGGGTGGAAACTGTAGTAATACAGAGAGAATATCTCTTTCATTGGTTCCTTGTTGTATAGGCACTGAGTTTACAGTTACTACACCTACAATGGTGTTCTTTGTGGTGGAAGGGAAGCTTGGAATATACCGCATGGGCCAGAGAGCTGGGCAGATATGGAAGATATTTAGAAGAGTCTACAGCCCAGCAGGAGCTACAGGGAGTGTGAGTCATACTATCTGTGTCAACCATGCTTGAAGAGTATGCTTGATACTGTGATTTGGGCCACAACTCAGCTTGGCTCTCCAGTGAACTGATGATGGTAAGAAGCAAAGAGTAAATCCATTGGCACTGTGTGGCACAAAGAAAGTTTAAATTTATTATTAAAGGATTTAAGAGTGTATAGAATTAAAGGCAAGAATAATGTCAGTCAATGTAACATCTCAAGTGGTCCATAAGTGTTTCTTCTGCAATTTTCTTGGGCAACCTCGGTTCACTGGATCTGCAATATGGACTTCATTGGAAGTTTAGATTTTAGAGGTCCCTTTCCTCCAATGTTCTATGGAACTATAATATGAAGTTTGTTTTTTATTTTTTAAAATTAATTAATTATTTTTTTTGTATCATTAATACACACTTACATGAACAACATTGTGGTTACTATATTCCCCCCATTATCAAGTTCCCACCACATAGCCCATTACTGTCACTGTCCATCAGCATAGTAAGATGCTATAGAATCACTACTTGTCTTCTCTGTGTTGTACAGCCCTCCCCCTGCACGCCCCCCACATTATGTCTGCTAATCGTAATGCCCCTTTTTACCCCTTGTCCCTCCCTGCCCACCCATGCTCCCCAGTCCCTTTCCCTTTGGTAACTGTTACTCCATTCTTGGGTTCTGTGAGTCGGCTGCTATTTTGTTCTTTCAGTTTTTTCTTTGCTCTTATGCTCCACATATGTGGAAATAATTTGATATTTGTCTTTTTCTGCTTGGCTTATTTCACTGAGCATAATACCCTCCAGCTCCATCAATGTTGTTGCAAAAGGTAGGATTTGTTTTTTTCTTATGGCTGCGTAATATTCCATTGTGTATATGTACCACATCTTCTTAATCCATTCATCTACTGATGGGCACTTAGGTTGCTTCCATTTCTTGGCTATTGTAAATAGTGCTGCAATAAACATAGGGGTGCATATGTCTTTTTCAAACTGGGCTGCTGCATTCTTGGGGTAAATTCCTAGGAGTGGGATTCCTGGGTCATATGGTATTTCTATTTTGAGTTTTTTGAGGAACCTCCATACTGCTTTCCACAGTGGTTGAACTAATTTGCATTCCCACCAGCAGTGTAGGAGGGTTCCCTTTTCTCCACATCCTCGCCAACATTTGTTGTTGTTTGTCTTTTGGATGGTGGCCATCCTTACTGGTTTGAGGTGATATCTCATTGTGGTTTTAATTTGCATTTCTCTGATGATTCGCGATGTGGAGCATCTTTTCATGTGCCTGTTGGCCATCTGAATCTCTTCTTTGGAGAAGTGTCTTTTCAGCTCCTCTGCCCATTTCTTAATTGGATTATTTGCTTTTTGTTGGTTGAGGTGCATAAGTTCTTTATATATTTTGGATGTCAACCCCTTATCAGATACATCATTTATGAATATATTCTCCCATACTGTAGGATGCCTTTTTGTTCTACTGATGGTGTCCTTTGCTGTACAGAAGCTTTTCAGCTTGATATAGTCCCGTTTTTTCATTTTTGCTTTTGTTTCCCTTGCCTGGGGTTATATGTTCATGAAGAAGTTGCTCATATTTATGTCCAAGAGATTTTTGCCTCTGTTTTTTTCTAAGAGTTTTATGGTTTCATGACTTACATTCAGGTCTTTGATCCATTTTGAGACTTTGGGTTCTGTTTTACAATTCTGGGTAGTTCTTAAATTCCCCTTTTCCTTTTTCCACAGTTCTGGTGCTATGCAAATTGAGGACCAAAGGTATTCTTAGACAAAGGAAGTACTGTTATTTATGACTCATGTAAATCGAGAGAAAGTAGTGAACTGCAGCTAGATTAGTAATCAAAGAACTGTGAATCATTAGATGGCTTCACCAACTAGTCAATTTGAGTTGATTTTTGCCCTTAAATGCCCATTAGGCGTTTAGGATTAGGATTAGGATGTTTGCACTGTGTTTTATGGAGTCTGCACTATTTCATGACACCACAATATTTTTTCTTTGTCTGAAATGATCTGGTCAGACACCCCCTGCGAATACCAGGCATTTAGTATACCACAATGTTAATTATTTGACTGAAACCTGACTTGATTTGGTAGAAAATGACTCAGTGTACTGGATTTATGGTTCATTTAATGAGTGTTACAGATGCCAATACATTAATGTAAGTCTGGTGCAGGTACTAATTTTACTTCTAATGAGGTGCTCAACCAGCATCTTACTATGAAAAGTCAGGACATTGTTCAGTGGGCACAGAATACACTTGTCTAATCAAACCTAAGAAATGTACTAGTTGTATATCACAAGGATATTAGGACCACTTGACTTCTCTGGGACTCGATCTCCATGTAAAATGAATACGTTGGACAAGGGCCTTTGCAGCTTTGAACCTTTTAGGAGTTAGCCATTTTAGGAAATCCCTCATTTTTAGGACATGTGCTTTGTAGTGGACATGGAATTACATCACCCATATATGCTGTGATCTGTACCTCCTTCCATGACTCCGAACCCTTGCTTAAACTACAGAGTCCCTCCTGTGTCTGAATGTCTTGCAGATGAGGCACTGACTGCCCATTGTTATAGACTGTTCTTTCAAGAATGTTTGTATAGGGAAAAGCCTTGCAATGGAGATAGTGTCTCTCTCTGGAGCAAAGGGCAGGCATGCTTATTGTCTGTCCTTTATAAAGGATTCTATAAACTTGAGTTCCCTAAGCTCAGAGTTCCTCTCCTGGACCACAGCAGGTATCATGTGGAGGTGTGGTTTGGTTCCCTTCACATTGTCCTGTGGGAACTGGGAGTCTGGAACCAATGCAAAAAATGTGGATACTCTGGCTACTGCTGTTGCTATGAGCCATAAATTGTCTTTTGTGTGTAATCCAGGTGTAGAGAAAATGGAAGTTCCATGACCAGGATTCTCACCTGACCCTGGTCTGCTTGCCCACTGCTCACGTGCAGTGCTCGCAGGTGCATGCTTATACATGAGTTAGCAATGGTCTATTGTTGACACTATATAAAGAGCTCCACCCAGGACTACAGGGCTGTGACACAGTGGAGAGGCCCAGAGGCAGAGACCGGCTTGCTGCATGCAGACTTGCCCTGAGGTAGACAGGATTCTAGTACTTGACCAGCCACCATGAGAATAAAGCTGGGTATAAACCCTTTTACTCACAACGTTCCATTGTCAGTTTTTGGTCTCACCAAATCCACAGTGAACTTGCCCAGGGCTGAAACTTCAGGCGAGGCCTCAGGAATCTTGTATCTTCTAACAGTAAGTAGCAGGCTAATTGCTAGCTTGTAAATAAAGTAAAATCTCAGACCCTTCATAGTTCTTCACAACTCTAGTCCACGTTTACTTTCTTCTTTTCTTAAGAACACCTAGCCTCTGAACAATCCAACTCAAAAGAGTTCTGTCTTTTATCTAATTGTTTTATATGTTAATCTTATCTCCCAACTAGATTATAAGCACTTGAGACCAGGTACCATGCTACTGCTTTTCCTGTCTACCCTATAGCAGCTGGCACAAGGATGGGCACATACTAGGGCCTCAACATGTGTTTTGGGGCTGTCTTTGGCCATGTGCATGCCAGCTGAACTAAAATTCTCCATACTTTTTACCATTGAACTTCTTGGCTTGGCTGTCTTATTATGGATGAAAATTATGGACATACTCCCCTAGAAATAGAAAACCTCTAATGAGAGAGGGAGAAGCTGTTTTCAGACATCTAGGATGCAAGGCATAGGCATTCCTTAATCCATTGGAGATCATTTGACTAAGGGACAAATTGCAAAGCTATTCTGAGCCCCACATTGCCAAATATATATATATCAGGAATAGTTTGTGATGCTGGGCTGCTATTAATGAACATGCTCTAGCTACTAAAGAACTAGAATATAGTCTCTCTGTTTTTGTAGAATTCAAGAGCCTCAGGAGGGCCTCTATGCCAGCCCACTGACTTCAGCATCAATGGGAGCTCATTTGACATTTGATACAAATCTCGGAGGAGGAGGATTTGACTCCCTATGACTGCATTCCCCAAAGCCACACTTGTATTATTGTAAGTATCCTATTATTAATGGCCTCTCATACCAGAAGGAAAAATGTCTACATATGTCTTTTCATTTGGCTTATCATTGTTTCTAATAGTCCGGATTATTCAGTCTAACCTCATTTTTCTCTAAGGTAATATGGAGACACAACAGACTTTTTGACATTAGTGCTAAACATTAATACTCAGGACTCTTTCTTGTGGTTATGGCCATGAGGATACACCCCCTACTCCCATAATAAATTTATTATTCTCTCTCTCTCTCTCTCTCTTTTTGCAGTTATCAGGACTGCAACAAATTCTCTGATTCAGTCTTCTTGAGTACCCCTGATACCACTTTATAGTTGTGACATGATTATCCTTTTCTAATTTTAACTTTGCATATCTGGCATTTTCTAACTTTAGATTTGTGAGTGCAGGCTGTTCCTTCTCACTTAGGAATAGTTCCTGCTATTTGAATTTGGGCATGCTGCCAACAAGTGGTTGCCAGTTTTTTAATTCACATGGTAACATAATTCAAACTGCAGGCTGCATTGTTTTGGTGGTGGTGGTGTTATGTGTTAGGATTGGGTGTGATGCTTGTGAAAAGGTGAAGGTATCAGTTATCAGAGGGATTTGGGGTAAGTCTTCATGAGGCAGCAGAAAGATATTGAAGAACAAAAATGGGCCATAACTTGAGGAGAGAGGAAAGGCACTCTGAGATTCAAGGAATGAGATCAGGGACAGAGGAATTGTGGGTGAAGGGGACAAGGAAATAATAGGAAAAAAAGGAAAATGACCCAGAGTTAAGTGAACTTGATCACGGCACCAATTTTCATCTTTGGTTTCTGGACTTTTCTCCAGTTCTTGTACTTTTTGGGGAGTGTGAATAACAAGATAGATGTAATATCTTGAGCACGACTGTGTCCTGTATAGCTTTGTATTCCCACAGTGGCTAGCATAGTCTTGGGCACAGAATAGGTCCTTAATAAAGGTCTGTTGAATGTATAACCCAAACCTGGGGGAATTAAGAAAATATGTAATGGAGGTGGTGGGTGCTGGCTTGAGGCATAGGGGCAGCTCCTGATGAACAAGTCTTGATGATGTCCTGCCTCTGTCATTAAGCTGAGGCCCTGCACAACTTCCGTTGGCTCCAATGATCAGTCTTCCAAATTATAACATTTTCTAAATCTTCTGAATAAGCTACCTACATACTTTCATATTTTCTTTCCTTTTTTATTAAATTAAAAAATTGAAATACAGCTGATATACAACATTATATTGGTTTCAGGTGTACGACATAGTGATTCAGCAATTATATACATTACTAAATGCTCACCACAATAAATGTAGTTACCTTCTGTCACCATAACAAATTATTACAATATTATTGACTCTATTTCCTATGCTGCACTTTCATCCCTGTGACTAATTTCTTTTATGTTTAGAAGTTTGAACTTCTTTATCCCCTTCACCTGTTTCACTCATCCCCCAACCTTCCTCCCCTGTGGCAACCACCAGGGTGTTCTCTATGTTTATCAGTCTATTTCTGTTTTGTTAGTTTTTTATTTTAGATTCCACATATAAGTGAAATCATATGGTATTTGTCTTTCTCTGTCTAATTTATTTCATTTAGCATAATGCCCTCTAGCTCCATTCATGTTATCATCTTCTTGGTCAGATTTACTCCTAGGTATTTTATTCTTTTTGATGAAATTGTAAATAGGGTTATATTCTCAGTTTCTCTTTCTGCTGGCTTGTTATTTGTACATAGAAACACAACAGATATCTGTATATAGATTTTGTATCCTACAATTTTACTGAATTCATTTATTAGGTAATAGTTTTTTTGGTGGAATCTGTAGGATTTTCTGTATATAGTATTATGTCACCTGCAAATAGTGACAGTTTAATTTCTTCCTTACCAGTTTGGATGCCTTTTATCTCTTTTTCTTGTCTAATTGCTGTGGCTAGGACTTCCAGTACTATACTGAATAAAAGTGATGAGAGTGGCCATCCTTGTCTTATTCCTGACCTTAGAGGAAAAGCTTTCAGCTTTTCACCATTGAGTAAGATGTTAGCTGTGGGTTTGTCATATATGGTCTTCATTGATATATGTTCCCTCTGTAACCACTTTGTTTAGAGTTTTTATCATGAATAGATGTTGAATTTTGTCAAATGTTTTTTCAGCATCTATTGAGACTGTTATCCTTCCTTTTGTTAATGTGGTATACCATGTTGATAGATTTATGGATGTTGAACCATCCCTGCAACCCTGGAATAAATCCCACTTGATTGTGGTTATTGATCCTTTTAATGAACTTTTGAATTTGGTTTGCTAATATTGTGTTCAGGAATTTTGCAGATATGTTCATCAGGAATATTGGTCTGTAATTTTCTTATTTTGTAGTGTCTTTGTCTGCTTTTGGTATCAGGGTGGTGCTGGCCTTGCAGAATGAATTTGGAAGCCTTCCCCTTCAGTTTTTTGCAATAGTTTTGGAAGGATAGGTATTAACTCTTCTTTAAATATTTAGTAGAAGTCTCCTGTGGATCTATCTGGTCCTGTAATTTTGTTTGCTGTGGGTTTTTGATGACCAATTCAATATCATGACTAGTAACTGGTCTGTTCAGATTTTCTATTTCTTCCTGGTTCAGTCTTGGAAGATTGAATGTTCCTAGAAATTTATCTATTTCTTCAAGGTTGTCCAATTTGTTGGTATATAATTATTCATAGTAATTTCTTATAATTGTATTTCTGTGATATTGGTTGTAACTTTTAGTCTTTCATTTCTGATTTTATTTATTTGAGCCATCTCTTTTTTTCTTGATGAGTCTAGCAAAAGGTTTATCAATTTTGTTTATCTTTTCAAAGAGCCAGCTCTTAGTTTCATTAATCTTTTGTATTTTTTTGTCTCTATTTCTGCTCTAATCTTTATTATTTCCTTTGTTTTACTTTGGGCTTTGTTCTTTTTCTAGATTCTTTAGGTGTAGGATTAGATTGTTTAATATATTTCTTGTTTCTTGAAGTAGGACTGTATCGCTATAAACTTCCCTCTTAGAGCTGCTTTTGCACGGTCCAAAGATTTTGAACCATTGTATTTCTATTTTCATTTTTCTCCAAGTATATTTTGATTTCCTCTTTGATTTCTTCAGTGATCTATTGGTTGTTTTGTAACATGCTGTTTAGCCCCTATGTGTTTGCATGTTTTTTGTTTTCTGCTTGTAATTGATTTCTAGTTTCATACCATTGTGCTTGGAAAAAAAATGCTTAATATGATTGAAATCTTCACAAATATATTGAGATTTACTTTGTAACCTAACATATGATCTATCCTAGAGAATGTTCCATGTGCCCTTGAAAAGAGTGTGTATTCTGTTGTTTCGGGATATAATGTTCTGTATATATCTGTTAAGTCCATTTGATCTAATGTGTCATTCCAAGCTACTGTTGCTGTATTGATTTTCTGTCTGGATGATCTATCTATTGATATAAGTGGGGTGGTAAAGTCCCCTGCTATTATTTTATTACTGTCAATGTCTTCCTTTATGTCTATTAATATTTGCCATATATGTTTAGGTGCTCCTATATTGAGAGCAGAGATATTAACAATTATTATATTCTTGCTGGATTGAGTCCTTAATCTTTATCCAGTGTCCTTCTTTGTCTCTTGTTACAGTCTGTTTTGTCTGATAGAAGTATTGCTACTCCAGCTTTTATTTTTTTCTCTTGTATTTTTATTTTTATTATTATTTTTACTTAATTTTTTATTAACATAGTATTGATATACACTCTTATGAAGGTTTCACATGAAAAAACAATGTGGTTACTACATTTACCCATATTATCAAGTCCCCACTCATACCCCAACGCAGTCACTGTCCTGGGGTATAGTAAGATGCCTCAGATTCACTATTTGCCTTCTCTGTGCTACACTGTTTTCCCTACAATTCCCCATACTAGGTGTACTAAACAAAATACCCCTCAATCCCCTTCTCCCTCCCTCCCCACCTGCCCTCCGACAACCCTCCCCTTTGGTAACCACTAGTTCCTTCTTGGAGTCTCTGAGTCTGCTGCTATTTTGTTCCTTCATTTTTGCTTCATTGTTATACTCCACAAACGAGGGAAATCATTTGGCACTTGTCTTTCTCCTCCTGGCTTATTTCACTGAGCAAAATATCCTCGAGCTCCATCCATGTTGTTGCAAATGGTAGGATTTGTTTCTTTCTTATGGCTGAATAGTATTCCATTGTGTATATGTACCACATCTTCTTTATCCATTCATCTACTGATGGACACTTAGGTTGCTTTCATATCTTGGCTATTGTAAAATGTGCTGCAATAAACATAGGTGTGCATATGTCTTTTTGAATCTGAGAAGTTGTATTCTTTGGGTATATTCCAAGGAGTGGGATTCCCGAGTCAAATGGTATTTCTATTTTTAGTTTTTTGAGGAACCTCCATATTGCTTTCCACAATGGTTGAACTAGCTTGCATTCCCACCAGCAGTGCAGGAGGGTTCCCCTTTCTCTACATCCTTGCCAGCATTTGTTGTTCTTAGTCTTTTGGATGGTGGCCATCCTTACTGGTGTGAGGTGATATCTCATTGTGGTTTTAATTTGCATTTCCCTGATGATTAGTGATGTGGAGCATCTTTTCATGTGTCTGTTGGCCATCTGAATTTCTTCTTTGGAGAACTGTCTCTTCATATCCTCTGCCCATTTTGTAATTGGGTTATTTGCTTTTTGGGTGTTGAAGCATGTAAGTTCTTAATATATTTTGTATGTTAGCCCCTTGTCAGATATGTCATTTACAAATATATTCTCCCATACTGTAGGATGCCTTTTTCTTCTGTTGATGGTGTCCTTTGCTGTACAGAAACTTTTTAGTTTGATGTAGTCCCATGTGTTCATTTTTGCTTTTGTTTCCCTTGCCCAAGGAGACGCGTTCAGGAAGAAGTTGCTCATGCTTATATTCAGGATATTTTTGCCTGTGTTGTCTTCTAAGAGATTTATGGTTTCATGACTTACATTCAGGTCTTTAATCCATTTCGAGTTTACTTTTGTGTATGGGGTTAAACAATAATCCAGTTTCATTCTCTTGCATGTAGCTGTCCAGTTTTGCCAACACCAGCTGTTGAAGAGGCTATGTCATTTCCCCATTGTATGTCCATGGCTCCTTTATCGTATATTAATTGACCATATGTGGTTGGGTTTATATAGGGCTCTCTAGTCTGTTCTATTGGTCTATTGGTCTGTTCCTGTGCCAGTACCAAATTGTCTTGATTACTGTGTCTTTGTAGTACAGCCTGAAGTTGGGGAGCATAACACCCCCAGCTTTATTCTTCCTTCTCAGGATTGCTTTGGCTATTTGGGCTCTTTTGTGGTTCCATATGAATGTTAGAACGATTTTCTCTAGTTTGTTGAAGAATGCTGTTAGTATTTTGATAGGAATTGCTTTGAATTTGTAGATTGCTTTAGGCAGGATGGCCATTTTGACAATATTAATTCTTCCTATCCATGAGCATGGGATGTGTTTCCATTTATTGGTATCTTCTTTAATTTCTCTCATGAGTGTCCTGTAGTTTTCAGAGTATAGGTCTTTCTCTTCCTCGGTTAGGTTTATTCCTAGGTATTTTATTCTTTTGATGCAATTGTGAATGGAATTGTATTCCTGATTTCTCTTTCTACTAGTTCATTGTGTATAGGAATGCCACAGATTTCTGCATATTAATTTTGTATCCTGCAACTTTGCTGAATTCAGGTATTAAATCTAGGAGTTTTGGAGTGGATTCTTTAGGGTATTTTATGTACAATATCATGTCATCTGCAAACGGGGACAGTTTAACTTCTTCCTTGCCAATCTGGATGCCTTTATTTCTTTGTATTGTCTGATTGCCATGGCTAGGACCTCCAGTATTATGATGAATAGAAGTGGGGATAGTGGGCATCCTTGTCTAGTTCCTCATCTTAAAGGAAAAGCTTTCATCTTCTCGCTGTTAAGTATAATGTTGGCTGTGGGTGTGTCATATATGGCCTTTATTATGTTGAGGTACTTGCCCTCTATACCCATTTTGTTGAGTTTTTGTCATGAATGGATGTTGAATTTTGTCATATGCTTTTCAGCATCTATGGAGATGATCATGTGGTTTTTGTCCTTCTTTTTGTTGATGTGGTGGATGATGTTGATCGATTTTCGAATGTTGTACCATCCTTGCATCCCTGGGATGAATCCTACTTGATCATGATGGATGATCCTTTTGATGTATTTTTGAATTCGGTTTGCTAATATTTTGTTGAATATTTTTGCATCTATGTTCATCAGGGGTATTGTTCTGTAATTTTGTTTTTTTGTGATGTTTTTGCCTGGTTTTGGTATTAGAGTGATGTGGGCCTCATTGAATGAGTTTGGAAGTATTTCCTCCTCTTCTACTCTTTGGAAAACTTTAAGGAGGATGGGTATTAGGTCTTCACTAAGTGTTTGATTAAATTCAATGATTAAGCCATCTGGTCCGTGGTTTTGTTCTTAGGTAGGTTATTGATTAGCAGTTCAATTTTGTTGCTGGTAATTGGTCTGTTCAGATTTTCTGTTTCTTTCTGGGTCAGCGTTGGAAGGCTGTACTACTCTAGAAAGTTGTCCATTTCTTCTAGGTTATCCAGTTTGTTAGCATATAATTTTTGATAGTATTCTCTAATAATTCTTTGTATTTCTGTAGTGTCTGTTGTGATTTTCCTTTCTCATTTCTGATTCTGTTTATGTGAGAAGACTCTCTTTTTTTCTTGACAAGTCTGGCTAGGGCTTTTTCTATTTTGTTTATTTTCTCAAAGAACCAGCTCTTGCTTTCATTGATTCTCTTGTTTTATTCTTCTCAATTTTATTTATTTCTGCTCTAATCTTTATTATGTCCCTCTGTCTACTGACTTTGGGCCTCATTTGTTCTTCCTTTTCTAGTTTTGTTAATTGTGAGTTTAGACTGCTCATATGGGATTGTTCTTCTTTCCTGAGATAGGCCTGTATTGCAATATACTTTACTCTTAGCACAGCCTTCGCTGCATCCCACAGATTTTGCGGTGTTGAATTATTGTTGTCATTTGTCTCCATATATTGCTTGATCTCTATTTTTATTTGGTCATTGATCCACTGGTTATTTAAGAGCATGTTGTGAAGCCTCCATGTGTTTGTGGGATTTTCATATTCTTTGCGTAATTTATTTCTAGTTTCATACCTTTGTGGTCTGAAACACTGGTTGGTACAATTTCAATCATTTTGAATTTACTGAGGCTCTTTTTGTGGTCTAGTATATGATCTATTCTTGAAAATGTTCCATGTGCACTTGAGAAGAATGTGTATTCTGCTGCCTTTGGGTGTAGAGTTCTGTAGATGTCTGTTAGGTCCATCTGTTCTAATGTGTTGTTCAGTGCCTCTGTCTCCTTACTTATTTTCTGTCTGGTTGATCTGTCCTTTCAGAGTGAGTGGAGTGTTGAAGTCTCCTAGAATGAATGCATTGCATTCTATTTCCCCTTTTAATTCTGTTAGTATTTGTTTCATATATGTAGGTGCTCCTGTGTTGGGCACATAGATATTTATAATGGTTATATCTTCTTGTTGGATTGACCCTTTTATCATTGTGTAATGTCCTTCTTTGTCTCTTGTGACTTTCTTTGTTTTGAAGTCTATTTTGTCTGACACTAGTACTGAAACTCCTGCTTTTTCTCCCTATTGGTTGCATGAAATATCTTTTTCCATCCCTTCACTTTTAGTCTGTGTATGTCTTTGGGTTTAAAGTGAGTCTCTTATAGGCAGCATATAGCTGGGTCTTGTTTTTTGATCCATTCAGTGACTCTATGTCTTTTGATTGGTGCAGTCAGTCCATTTACATTTAGGGTGATTATGGATAGGTGTGTACTTACTGGCATTGCAGGCTTCAAATTCATGGTTACCAAAGGGTCAAGGTTAACTTCCTTACTATCTATGAGTCTAACTTAACTCACTTAATATGCTATTACAAACACAATCTAAGGGTTCTTTTTTTTCTCCTCCTTTTTTTCCTCCTCCATTCTTCATATATTAGGTATCATATTCTGTACTCTTTGTCTATCCCTTGATTGACTTTGGGGATAGTTAATTTAATTTTTCATTTGCTTAGTAATTAGGTTTCTACTTTCTTTACTGTGGTTTTATTACCTCTGGTGACAGCTATTAAACCTTAGGAACACTTCCATCTATAGCAGTCCCTCCAAAATACACTGTAGAGATGGTTTGTGGGAGGTAAATTCTCTCAGCTTTTGCTTATCTCGAAATTGTTTAAACCCTCCTTCAAATTTAAACGATTATCTTGCCGGATAAAGTAATTTTCGTTTGAGGCCCTTCTGCTTCATTGCATTAAATACATCATGCCACTCTCTTCTGGCCTGTAAGGTTTCTGTTTAGAAGTCTGATGATAGCCTGCTGGGCTTTCCTTTGTATGTTATCTTATTTCTCTCTCTGACTGCTTTTAACAGTCTGTCCTTATCCTTGATCTTTGCAATTTTAATTACTGTGTCTTGGTGTTGTCTTCCTTGGGTCTCTTGTGTCGGGAGATCTGTGCATCTCTATGGCCTGAGAGACTATCTCCTTCCCCAGATTGGGGAAGTTTTCAGCAATTACCTCCTCAAAGACACTTTCTATCCATTTTTCTCTCTTCTTCTTCTGGTTCCCCTATAATGTGAATATTGCTCCATTTGGATTGGTCCCACAGTTCTCTCAATATTCTTTCCTTCTTAGAGATCCTTTTTTCTCTCTGTGCCTCAGACTCTTTGTATTCCTCTTCTCTAGTTCCTATCTCATTTATCGTCTCCTCCACCATACCTAATCTGCTTTTAATACCGTCCCTTGTGCTCTTCAGTGATTGGATCTCTGACCGGAATTCATTCCTGAGTTCATGAATATCTTTCCATACCTCCATGAGCATGTTAATGATTTTTATTTTGAACTCCCTTTCAGGGAGGTTCATGAAGTTGATGTCATTTAAATCTTTCTCAGGAGTTGTATTAATAAATTTACTTTGAACCAGGTTCCTTTGGCATTTCGTATTTGTATATGGAGCCCTCTACTGCTCAGAAGCTCTACTCTCTGGAGCTGCTTAGCCCCTGAAGCAATGTTGGGGGTCAGAGGGGAGTGGTATTTGTGCCTGGGGGGAAGAAAGGGCTGTTTCTTGCTTCCCGGCTGCTATGCCTGACTCCATTGCCTGAACCAGTGGGCCGAGCACACAGGTATAAGCCTCTATGCTTTGTGTTTGTAGTTTCTGTAGACAGATCTTCCCTCTGGCTGGCCTAATGCCAGAGTAGGGTTTGCCGGTTTGTGAGCCAGATGTGGCTGGCTGGGAGAAAGGCGCAGTAGGCTGTGTATCATGGAGGGTGTCCTTGGAGCTATGTAGGCAGCCAGGGAGCTGGAGCACCTGAAGATCATGAAAGGTCCCAACCTGCTGGGCAGAGTGCACCTGGACAATTTTGTCTACCTGTCCTTTCTCCTGAGCAGTAAGCTCTGTGCAATCCTTGCCCCTTTAGCAGCCCTCTTGCTAAGGGCTTCCTTGTTAGGAAGTCTCTCAGACTGCCCACCTTTCTTTTGTCCCAGAGCAGCCGGGTATGGATCCTTGCTTTCCACAAGCAGCTGGAATCTCAGTCTCTCCAGGAATTCTGACTGTCTTAGCTTCCCAAGCCCCTACTCATGAGAGTACCATGCAAGCACCATGAAATGTAGGTTTGTCCTCTCAGAGTAGATCTCCGGAGTTAGGTATTCAGCAGTCCCAAGCTTCCACTCCCTCCCTGCTCCCTTTATCTTCCTCCCTCCAGTGAGCTGGGGAGGGGGAAGGGCTTGAGTCCTGCCGGCTACAGCTTTGGTACATTACCCTGTTCCGTGAGGTCTGCTCTTTTCTCCAGGTATATGCAGTCTGGCACAGTCCTCTTTCCTGTTGCTCTTTCAGGAGTAGTTGTATTAATTATATTTTCATATTACATGCAGTTTTAGGAGGAAGCCTCTGTCTCACCTCTCATGCCACCATCTTTAATCCAGCTTTTATTTTTATTTCCATTTGCATGGAGTATCTTATTCCATCTCTTCAGTTTTAATCTGTGTGCGTCTTTAGGTCTGAAGTGAGTCCCTCGTAGACAGCATATAGATTAATCATGTTTATCCATTCAGTTACTCTCTGTCTTTTCACTAGAGCATTTAGTCCATTTACACTTAAAGGGATTATTGATATGTACTTATTACCATTTTGTTAAATGCTTTCTGGTTGTTTTTATCATTCTTTTGTGATCCTTTCTTCTTCTCTTGCTGTCTTCCTTTGTGTGCGATGACTTTCTTTAGTGTTATAGTTGGATTTGTCTGTCTTATTTTTTGTGTATATATTATAGGTTTTTGGTTTGTGGTTACCATGGGATTTCTTTTTCTTTTTCTTTTTAAAATCTCAGATCCAAGGTCCTTGAAGTCCTTGATGTATCTGAACCAGTCTGTGTGGTTGGAAACAGATGACATATGGAAGCTTTTGATCAGAGGATGTGAGACCTAGGGCTTCTTCCATTCATATGGTATGCATGGAATGACTGGCCAGGGCTTTTTCAAAATATATGAGAAGACAAAACTGAGGATAGTTCCAAGTAGGATGTTTGTTCGAATTAACATGCTTCTCCAGAAGGGGGTTTACCCCTGGATAATAATACATGTGCCATGTTATCTTTGGCCCTGCTAGCATATGATCACATAATTGGTATTTAAAGATACACATGTCTGAATTTCACTGTTACCCAGATATTATAATTCATGAAAATCCTGTGAAATCATTCCTCATGCTTCCCCTAATGTAGAGATTAAATCCTTGAGGACAATAGTTCTAGTGAGCAGGTATGATGACATATTTGGCACCATAAACCTCCATATCTGTAACACCAAAGTCTCCAACCAGGGATCCTTGTGAGGCACTATAGCACAGTGGATAACACATGGGCTTTGGAGTCAGACATACCTGGGCTCCAGTTTTACCTCTGCCTTGTAAAACTACTTGACATTAGAGAAGTTACTTAAATTTTCTATACCTTGAGTTCCTAACCTATGAAATGGAGTAATATTAACTACCTTTAATGGTTGTTATGAAGGTTAAAGTACATGACAAGAGGCATACTGTGTGTCTAACACAGAGTTTAGCATATAGTATGTACACAATCACTGGCAGCTATTATATACATTTCTTCCTATAAACAAACTTTAGGAAGTGATGGCCCTGGATAGTGTCTTGTTTTGCTCACTACTACATCCTTGCCCCCAGCTCTGAGGCTCGTACAGATTCTCTGGGCATGGAGACTCAGGCTATCTCCTGCCCCACAGAGTACCAAGCAAGTGGGAGCTTGTAAGCTAAGTAGGATGTCATTTTGAGTCACTGTTGCTCTAATTTCTTTAGACATTTCTGAAGAACAATTGGATTCCCTTCAGATTTAATTTCCTTCCTTTCCCAGATAAATTTTCCAAATGTCCACTTCCTATTTCCTTGATCAAGGCCAGAGTTGAAGAAAGCTGGCCTTCAATCTCCAACTAGGCTGAGAGTACCATCTGGGCTCAAGAGCAAATTGTATTGGAAAAGCTGCAGAAACACTGAAATGAATTTTCGTGAAATGAGGCTTCAAATGAAAGTACAAGGCAGAGTCTGGTTCTAATTGGCAGTGAAGTTGTTCAGTTAAGAAGCCAATTCCAAATGTCCCATTGCAGAAGTTTTGTAGTGTGTATTTCCTCCAGTCCCCACCTCCCATCCCGAGTCAATTCCTTACGTTCACATACAGCCTTTGGGTAAAGGTAACTGAGTTATTGTTATTTCACAATTTCTGTAAAATCTCTAATCTCTAAACTATGTACAGACACAGAAAATGTCTGAACCATGGTACAATTTGAAATGAAATGTTCCTTCTGGTAGAGTGATAATGGTATACCAAATATTTCCATATTGTCCTCCACCGTGGAAACCAAATATGTTGTGTTATATGAAAAAGAGACTGTAGATACAGTTAAGTGAAGGGTCTTGATATGGGAATATTGTCCTGGATTATCTGGGTGGACACTATATAATCACAAGGGCCCTAGTAGGAGGGACTCAGGAGAAGACAGAGGCAGAGGAGATGACAAGGTGATGATAGAAGCAGAGACTGGCGTAATGTACTTAAAAAAAAGTCCTTCTTTTTTCAGTTTTTAATTGGAATATAGTCAATATGCAATATTATATTGGTTTCACATGTACAACATAGTGATTCTAAACTAAATGCTCAGCACAGTAAGTGTAGCTACCCTCTGTCACCATAGCAAATTACCATATCATTGGCTATATTCCCTATGCTATATTTCCATTCATGTGATTAATTTATTTTATAATTGAAGATACAGGAATGGGCCAAAAGCCAAGGAATACAGGCAGCTACTAGAAGCTGACCAAGGCAAATAAATGGCTTTCCCTCACAGCCTCCAGAAGGAACTAGCCCAGTCTACACTGTGCCATTAGCCAGAGACCCATTTCAGACTTCTCACCTCCAGAACCACAAGAGAAGAAAATTTTACTGTTTGAAATCAGCCCTCCAAATTCTCCCAGAGTTGCTGGAAAGCCATAAGTTACCAATATTAGAATTATTGCTTTGGGTGATATCACTGAAGGGCACAGTCATTAAAAGCTTCCACAAAGGGGGGGACCTGATGAAGGGGGAAGTTTAATCATCACAATATTGCTCATGTAATTGTAGGTTAATGATACTAAAATAAAATAAATTGTAAAAAAAAATGCTAATATATAGCAAAATAAATCTTTAGAGTTGGAAAAAAAAAAAAGCTTCCACAAAAATGCAAAGGAAGAATGTGTTACGCAACATTCAGTTTGCTTTGCCTTGATCTGACTGACCGGCATGAAGCGTGGATGTAGACCCAGGATGTAGGGATTTCTGGGTCTTGGGATGTTATGAGAGGATAGACTTGATGGGTAGGATCTGTCTGATAGATGTAGCAAGTCCTGCCTGGGATGAGACAGTGACCAAAGGGAAGAGAGAGAACCTGAAAACTAAATTCCATTTGTTATTTGTTGTCCTGGGGCCAACCAGTGAAAAACTCACCTTAGATTTGAGCATCATCTTTGTAACTAATCCAGCTTGAAGCCTGTGCTACAGAGCTCCTGGTGACCTTAAAGAAAGAAAGGACTTCTTGTGCTTGCCTGGTCCTACAAATTCTGACTTTGGGACTGATTGCCCTTTGGTCTGCCCCTCCTGGTTTTGGTCTCTTTCTGGTACTGTTACATGCTGCCATATGTACTGCCTCTTGTGGCCTCCTGGTGTCCTCTAACTTCAGCTCTTTGGACTGGGACTGCTAGACACTTTTCTGATTTTTCTCAGAGGCTTGAGTTTCCTGTTCCCAGGAATTCCTTGCCCTAACCTGAAAGCTCTTGTCCTGGCCCCTGGCACCAAAGCTACCATCAGGCTCTGATCAGGAGACCTCACTGACTCCTTGTGAGATGATCTTTCTGAGAGAGAAGTCTCCTTCCCATTGAACTCTCCTCCCACAAAGTATTTTACAATAAGAAGTAGTGATTTACATTTGAAGGATCTTGAATCCCAAATCCTGCCCTCTCTGTCTACAACCATCACAGTTGGTCACCTGTCTTCCTTACCTCTGATCTCACTCCCAGAGAACTCTAACAAAAGTACAGAAAACTGAGGGACTTTGGACCCATTAGTTACTTCACCTCTTCGTCCCCGACCCTCTTGCCATCACAATTTGATGACTTGACTATGAGGAACAAGGCCCTGATCAGTTGGCCTTAACCTACACATTCAGAGATGCATATCTGATCTATACAGCTAATATGGTGTTTAAGCAACCCAGGAAGGAGAGCTTTCTTGTTTCCGAGGGCTCTCTGCCTCATAATGAACACAATAATGTCATCCAAGTGATGCCTATAGGTTAGGATATACAATAGAGCCACTTATAAAACTACCAGGAGGCCTCAGGCAATTCCACCCAAATGTGAATGCTGCCTTCCCAGGAACTGGACAAGGGAGGTCAGGTGTTGTAAAGGAACCTTGACTTGTTTACTCGGCCTAGGTTTTACAATCACAAGAACCAAATACTATCAAATAACCTACATCTGATTCTCATACAGCAAGACCTGACATGATCTAAATCCCAGGCTATGTTTATTATTGAATGGTGTTCTAGAACTTCAGTAATACCCACTAGTAGATCTATGGCTTGGGTGGTGATGGAACAGGCCAGATTGGAATAGATAAGGCTTGGGAATTCAAGTGGGCTTAGTTGGTCAGGCAAAGGCTGGGGCTGGGACAAGGATGTAATTCCAGGGTTTAATGATTTGGTTATTATAGGCTTGACTACATGATGGTTGGAGTCCAATTAGGGTATGTTCAGAATCAAATCAGACCACAAAGGGCTAAAAGCTCCTAAGATGGGAGTGTAAGTATTCACAATGATAAACTAAACCAAGGACCAGTCTATTTGCCGGGCAAAGGTGTGGTAGTTGACAATGCTCATCCAAGTAGTTGACAGTTGGCACAGTCTAAATTAGCTGATGGTCGATTATCAAGGGATTATGGTAGTGGGTATTAGGGATTCAGATCCAGATCCAGATTGGGAAACACATTTTTGTGTAGGCAATCTAGTCCTGCTACTGGGATACCAGGCAAGGAATCACAGAAGAGGAATGAGCTCTGATTATGGAGGTACCTATGTTCTGTCAATAGAAAAATGTGGCTTGGTGCTGATTATTTAAGTCTTCTCCAGATTTCTCCTAATTGATGGCCCCCTCCAGCCTCTTATCCACAATATAGCCATAGTGAGTTTTTGAACTTGTTAAGCTAATCTTACTGCTTCTAATTGCTCTTAGGATAAAGAGTAGACTCACAAATCTCTACAAGGCTCTGCATGGTTTTGTTCCTGCCCACCTCTTTAACCTCATCTTCTGTATTCCACCATTTTCCCTTTCACTCTTGGTGCTCTGGATGTACAGAGTTTCTATAGAATCCTCAGCTCCCTACTATCCCAGAGTTGTTGCACATTCAGTTCCTTCGGCTTAGAATGTACATCACCTCTTTCTTCATCTTGCTGGTCTCAACTTAAATGTCACTATATCAGGAAGGCCTTCTCTGATTTGTTTGTCTAAAGTAATGTCAATTTATTCTTTATAATGGTTCCACCCAACACCATCACTTACAAGTCACTCCCACTAGCCTTGTCTACCATGAGTAGCAAGTTCACCATCTCCTATGCAACACTTACATTAAGCTTTATCTCCCCAATATTCTTGCTACCCCACAACTCCCCACTGTCATGCCTATCACCTCACCCTCCTATGGCCCTGCCTATTCCTTGTCACCCATGCCGTCTATAACCTGTGCCCCTCTTTGCCCTACCTTCCTACCAGTCCCTAATAGTCACACTCAGAAGCCCTGTGTACCACCATTAGCTACATTATCCCTTGCCCACCCAGCTGCTCCAAATAGTAGTAGCCCTACCCTCCTGACCCTGTGAATGAACAAGAGCCCTCTTACTTACATTTCAGGTATCAGCCTGCTCAGCAATGTCTTTTCTGACCATTCAGCCTGGATAAGGTTTCCCTGTTTTCCATAGCACCCTGCCCTTCTTCACAGTGCTAATCACAATGGTAATTATGTAGTACTTTTGTCATCATGTTTAATGGTTGTCAACCCCACAGAGTCTACATCTGTCTAATTCACTATTTCCCTTGTTCCTAGACACACAGTAGATCTCAAAATACACTTGCTGAATCTTGTATCAAGTGTTACAGATAGAGAACTTGAGGCTCAAAGCAGCAGAATAAAGTACTAAGGGTTGCACGGCTAGCAAGTGCCAGAGCTAGAGTCCAGACCCAGGTCTGGTTGACTCTAAATCCTGTGGGTTCTCAATCATTATGCCAGTTGTTTCTGCCAGACCATCAGCATCAGCATTGCTTGGGAACTCATTAGAAATGCAAATTCTCAGGCACTGCCAGAGACTCCCTGAATCAGAAACTCTGGAGGTGAGGCCTAGTAATCTGTGTTTTAACAAGTCCTCCAGGTGACTCTGATGCATGTAGAGAACCACTCTACACTGCACTGCCCGTTATGTGGTTCCTTCTTGGTGGGAGAGCCATGTTGTTCTCATCTATGTAAATAGTCCTAATGGTACCAAGTATGGGGCTCAGCATACTGTAGGTATTTATTAAGTACCCATTGACTAGTAAGTGAATCGAGCTCTAGGGCACATCTGTTTTTGAAAGGCATGGTCTTTTTCATCAAAACTGCAGGAGGACAGTGAAAACACCATAAAAAGCCTAATATAAGGGGCATGCCACTTGCTTCAAGAAAAGGTTTCAAAATGAAATTATTCATTTATTACTTCCTCCTCTCTACCTTTTCCTTTCAGGTCAGTCATTTCCATGTAACTGTCTCTGACCCCTATGGTTTATATTGATAGCTCTCTTATTTGGCTTCTTTATAGCATTTTGAGTATAATTCAAGTTATCCCTGGATTATATGTGACAGTGCATTTTTTGAGGGTCTCAGATATATAAATCATGGTCTCCATAATGAAACTGTGTTCTCTTTAGCACATACACTCTGCCTTTCTTTTTTATCCTCTATTTTCTACTATGGCCTAAAGTATATAGTAGCATGTTGGGCTAATATTTAATAAATTATCCTGTGTGTGTGTGTGCATCTCCTTGCACCTACCCATTCCCATATTCAGCAAAGATATTCATCATTTAAGCGAAAGGTTATCAGAGTAGAAGAGCAGAAAACCAAAAAGTTAATTCTTAGACTTTGAGTTTTAAAAGCCTATTTAGAGTTTCAGGAACCAGGGCTTTTGAGTGTAAAGAACCCAGGACATATACTTCATAACATACACAATAGATTTGAAAGGATACAGGATCAATCAGAGCCAGCCTTTCTCTCCCCAGACTATGTGAAAATTCCTGGGATGTGAGAGGAGTGAGAATTAGAACAAAAGAGTGAGTCCTTGGTAAGTCCCTTAACAGAGGTGCTGTAACCTATGTCTGTGGGCCAAGACCCAAGTTGAAGAAATATAGTCCTCAAATGGGGGAGGAGGATGGAGAAATCTGAGCAGATGAGACTATGTATTGCCTCTCCCCATATAGGGCAAGGAAGCAAGCCCTGGAGGGTTCCCTTGAACCTAGCCTGGCACCAGAGCAGTAGAGTAGAATTGGCTGCATGTATATATCTCAGGAAACAGGGCTTGACGTGGCCTCATAATTCTGTGGACTCTGGTAAGGTATGGGAAGAACCAAGTGCTTTCTGGATAGCCATGAGGGGCCCTGAGACTTAAGAAAATGTAAACCCATGGTTGAGGAGACCCAAAGGAATCTGAATGCAACTGTAACCGTGCCCTGGTTGGAATTTGAATATCCCTGCAACATATGTGCCAAGACAATCAAGGCCACTCAATGCAATACACCGCTCAGTGGATTCTAGGGTGGATTGCAGAAGATAACTGAAAATCAGATACCTTTTTATTGTCTTAGCCACAGCCCCAGAGGCGGTGGGGAGAGCTTGAATTGACTGTGAGAAAGTTTTATATTACATGGAGGAATGGGGGTTTGAACTTGACTAAGTTCTAAGAAGAAAAATTCTCATGCATCTGAACTTGTAGGTTGACATTTATATCAACCCTACCAAAGTACTCTGTATTTGGTCATTTGGATTGACTTGATGAACCAGAGCCTTTCTTCTGAGTCCAACCTTTAGGAGATAAATGAATCAGAAGACAAGAAGATCCTGCTGGGGACTGGGTAAATTAGCACATACTGAAGTGCTCCCTGAATGGTCCTTGCCTCGGCATGTGTCCACCCCAACATTCTCATTTTCTCTAGTCCTTGATAGTGACAATGGTGCTCCAAATACTCAACGCTGAAACACCCCTGACTAGCCAAAGAAGGTTCCACCTAGAGTCACTCAACTATTTCCTAAGGCAGGAAGGTGAACTGAGGCATTTAGAGTTTTCATATATATACAGAAGTGGAAACAAGAGAGGCTTTAAAATAAGCCTAAGATGCCTAACTTTATGTGTAGTTACAAATGTATGACTTGATGATTGATTTTTAGCAGGTAAACAGAACCAGACAGGTTCATATTTTTAACTGGGCTATAGCCTGAGTGTTGCATTTGTAAGGGCCACGTTATTTATTAACCTGTGTGGGGCTGCTCTGATTGTGCTACAGATAGGCAGAAGTCTCCAGAGTCAATTGGGGTTGTCGAATCACATTCAATGAATGTCCTAGTGTCTCAGTGAAGAATCCTGCTATTGAGGGACTCCTCTGGAGTAATCAATTAAAAGCAGTAGCATTAAGCAGCTCACAGTGCTTGGAAATCAATACCAGCATGGGAAAGAAACAATTCCCTGAAATGATTTCTATGCAAATTTTGATTCCTGCACCTAATGGCATTAGGATCCACTAATGACACATAGCTCAAGGAAGAGCTTCTTTCCCAGTTAAGTGTGAAGCACATTTTTGCCCTTTACAATCTTGGTGGGACCACTTGGGAGGCCTGCTTTCACCGCTGGGAAGCAATAGATTAAAGAAAGGCAGCCCAACTTTCTATGTACCTCTCCTGTGGGAGAGAGAGAGGTTAGATCGAAAGAATGGCTTTCTGGAGATTGGAATGGGTCCCTGAAAGAGCCAGGACCATTCCTTCTTTCATTCACTGATCATTTGTTCATGCTGGCCCTGCACCTTTAACTGCTCCTTCTCACTCATGACCAAAGGAATCCTACTGGTGACCCCTTTAGCTCAGCCCAAACTGCTTTGAGGCCTTCTCCACATTCCACTACTTTCCTCCAGTATTAAATCTTGTGGTGGCTGTGGATTTTACCCCAAAATATTAGTGTCTGTCCTTATGGACCTTACAAGCCAGTGGGAGAAACAAATATTAACAACCATCTTAATAACTCACTACCATTATTTGCTACATAGAGAAGCTACAGGGTGCTATGTATGTGTATAATGGGGACCTAAGTAGAGTAAGGGGCCATGGAAAACTTATCTGGAAGAATGACATATAGGCTGACACTTGAAGAATGGTTAGGGGTTTGCTAGGTGAAGGGGGATAGAGGAGCAGGGATAGTGAGAAAGGGAAAATTGATTAAGAATGAGAGTTCCCCCACCACCCAACACTTATACACACACTTGCATGCACACAGCCTATCTAGGGCAAGATGAGTCTTGTGACCTAGAAACCTGGGGATTCAATAGCTCTACGTGAAAATTAAGAGAATTCTGTGTTCTAAGGCCAAGGCAAAAGTAGGCAAAGAGCTAAACTGCTGTCCTAAAGTGGTAGTGGCCCTGAGGTCTGGTAAGGTCCATAAGGATAGGGACTAACCTTTTTTGTTCATTGTTATATCCATATTTCCTCTCAATATCTGGCATTTAGAAGAAGTAAAAGAATGCGGAATAAGTGAAATCTTTCCATAGTTGTGAAGTAGCAACCCAGAGGGCATTTTCTAATCTTCCTTTCTTTAAATTTATATAGTAGTGACAGCTTATAGGATATAGACAATGCACTGACTATTATGATGCCAAGAGTTGTTTATATTATCCTTTTATTGTCTTTTATAACATACATAATATCTATAGTGATATCTCTTTTTCATCCCTTATGTTGGTAATTAGAGCCCTCTCTCCGACTTTGTGAAGTAAAGAATTTCTATCCATCTAAAAAACATAATTAAGAGAGTAAAAAGGCAAACCAGTGTGGGAAAAAATATTTGCAATATACATAACTGGCAAAGGGCTTGTGTTCAATACATAAAAGATCCCTAAAAATCAATTAAAAATACAGATAACCCAGTTAAAAAAATTTAAAGACTTGCACTGATATTTAACCAGCCAGGATATCAAAATGGTCAGTGAGCATCATTAATCATCAGGGAAATGTGAATTGAAACCACAGTGAGATACCACTATATGCCTAGGACGAGAGCTAACATTAAAAAGACCAACAACACCAAGTATTATCAAGGATGGGGAGCGGCTGGAACTCTCATTTGCTGTTGATTGGAATGTAAACTGGCACAAACACTTTGGAAAACTGGCAGTATCTACTCAAGTTGAATACATGTGTATCCAATGAGCTAACAAGTCTGTTCCTACGTAAATGTTCCCAACAGATGCATACGTGTGTGCACCTAAAGACATGGCAAAATGTTCATAGCGATATTATTTCTAATAGCACCCAACTGAAAGCAATTCAAATGTTGCTCAACATTGGAATAGATAAATTGTGGTATATTCACACAATGGAGTATCGCACAGCAATCAGAAAGAACAAACTACTATTACACCAAACAACTGGATGAATCTATAGGTATAAGGTTAAGAAAGAAGCCAGATGCAAAAGAGAGTCTATCTTGCCAATGGGTTTCAGCCCCGGGCAAGTTCACTATGGATTCAATGTGACCAAAGAAATGACAGTAGAACGTTCTTAGGGTGAAAGGTTTATACCAACTTTATTTCTATGGTGACAGGTAACACTAGAATCCCGTTCACTCAGAGTGAGTCCCCTTCATGCAGCAAGCCAGTCTCTGCCTCTGGGCCTTTCTTTCCACACAACCGTCCTCTGGGCCTCTCTGCCTGCACAGCCACCCCAGTCTCTGTCCTCGGCACTGCCACTACTCCAGCCTCTACTCTGCTCTCTTGCAGCCTTGCAGCTGTGCACAGTGTCGCCCAAAGCATGGTGCAGGGCTCTCTATATAGAGTCAATAATGACGCATTGCCCACACGTGTGTAGTGAGCTAGCCAACTGACGGGGCCAGGGGAGAATCCTAGCCATAGGAACCTTCACTTTATCCACAGAGCCCATTTATATCAAGTTCACAGGCAAAATTAATCTATGGAGCTAGTTCTAAGTTCTGAGCTAGGTGGTGGTAACATAGGTATGATTTATAAAAATAACTTTATCAAAATTAAAATAACTTTAAAATACTTCTAAAATAACTTTATAAAAACCTGTACAATTAAGATTTACCTTTACTTTATGTTATACTTTAATTAAGTTTATAAAAATAATGTAAGAATAAATATGTTAGCAGAGGGAGAGAGAGAGGGTTACATTGGATGATTTTTAATATTCCTTCCAGCTTTAACATGCTATGAATTTGTGTGAAAACGCTTTGAAAATAATAAAACCCTCTGCAAATATTAGGTCTTTTATTACTGTCAGTGGTAGTTGACCTTGTATTTCTAGTGATTCCTTGATCAAACAATGGCAAGTGATGTGTTTAAATTTCTGTAATTTTCCATTTGAAAATTTAAGTTACCTCTCTCCTCTTCTGGCTATTGTTCATTTCCTAGTTTCTCTGAACTTTTCTGCCAAGACCCAGGATGAGCAAGCAGAGACAAATATCATGAAGAGTAATCCTGAACACTCTTCAATTTTAGCTGGCAGTAAACAACAGCAAAGTCTCTTAGTGCAAGGTACAAGGTTTAAGGAAAATGGGCCTTGATTCTTTTGAATTAGCTGTGGCTTTGCATTCCTCAGACTAAGTTTTCAACTTGCATAATGTAGCAGTGGAAATAATAATGATTTTTCCAATCATTTGACCTCTGTTGGGAGCCCATAATTCTAATGTCAGGTGAAAATAATGCTAGAAAAACAGTAAGATTCATTTGACATTCATTTCCAAATATAGTAATTCAAATTATATCATTTTATCATTGCATCATTTTTCTTTCTTTCAGCCTTGCCAGTAAGCACAGTTGATAAAGTGATTGACTTATTCTGAGAGATGGGGCTTTGGCTTTACTGAGGCCACCGAACTTATTCAACCCCAATATACATTTTTTTTTCCTTGGAAGTTTTTCTCTCTTTTAGGTATTCATTAAGAACTCAACTTTCCTGGTATCTAAATGAAAGTTTCCTTTAAAGGTGTAATGCCTTTCTAACGTCAGAAAATTCTCTAAATCTATTTAGTGAAGTATTTTAAATGCTCATCTTGCACTTTTGAGTGAAGTGTAATTTACATTTCATAAAAGTAGAAGCTGAGCAGCAAGCTGTAAGTAATTATCATATAATTAAATGTCTACTATGGAGGGAATGAAAACGTGAGCTCCTTCATGCTTTCCGTGACTGGGTTATGCAATGGCAAATTAAATTACAGCTCTTTATCTCAGGAAGGCTCCAGGGGACCTACTCAGGGTTTGAAGAGCTACCCCTGAGTTGCCAATATAGTTTCAGTTGGAAGCTGAAGCAATCACTTCACTGTCCAAGCAGGCCACATGGAAATGGATTCTGCAGCTTTGGTTTTAGAAATGGAAACCAAAGTATCTACTCCTCTCAGTGACTCTGAAAACCCCCGTTCCCTATGTTAATATTTGTAAATGGGAAACACCACCAATATAATTCATACTTAATTATTACCATGGATGAGTTTCATCTTTTCAAATTCACAAAGGAGTTGGCTTTGGGGATGATAATCAAATGTCAAATGCATTTGTAATTAGGTGAAATGCTCTCCCTAATATGATTTTGTTTAATATTCATTTAAAATATTCATTGAGTCCCTGCTAAGTTCAACATGCTATAGGGCATTAGGAGGTCAAAAAAGGCATGTTCCCTGCTCTGTGGGAGATTATACTCAGGAAGGAGCTAAAATCAATGTGCAAAAAGGTACAAAATGGGGCAAAATTGGGGAGTTGTCAGAGAATCTAAGGTATGTGGGAGCCCAGGGGAAGGAGTGATCACTTCTACTTCTGGCTAGATAGAGCTGGTCAGGTTTTAGGAAGACAGTATTTAATCTGGTGTATGAGGGATAGACTTATTATAAGAAGAGACATTGAGGAGACCATGAGCAATGACAGATGTGGGAAACCAACGCAGGGCTTCAGGGAGTGAAGTAGAACAATGGTTACTTACTCAATAGTCACAGTGGCAAATTATCTAAATTTGTGAGTACAACTGTTGGGTTTTATAGACTTTATCCCTAGTCAAAACCTATAATGTGATATTCTTGACTGCTTACATTGTTTAGAGCATTTTATACATGTAGAGGTATAGTGAGAAATATGGATGAAAATGGAGATATGGAGCTAGATTGCCAAGACCTAGACACCAATCTAATGGAGATAGACTTTACTCCAAGACTCATTCACTTAAAAAGTCTTATTGCTGGAATACTGTGTGAGCAGCACTTTAAAAATAATGTGGAAGTATAGTGATGAATACCTTCCCTGCCCACAAAGAAATTAGTGTAGTGGGGAAGATGGGTGGGAGGTACTGAGGGCACGTATCCTAGACAGGATGTGAGATGTCAAGAAGAGACATTCTAGAGATGGTAACGTCTGAGTTGAAATAGGAAGGTGAGTGTGGGTTTTCCTGAAAGAGGGGAAAATGGAAGTGCTTTCAAGCAGAGAGAGCCTGCAACATCTCTGAGGTATAGAGAAACTGGAGAGTTCCTGGGAGGTCTAGGCTTGAACTAGGGTGTGAATGGAGGGGTAAAGAGATGAGGCTGGAGGGGTCATTGGAGACCTAATTGGGTAAAGCCTTATAGAGGTGGTTGCAGTGATCCAGGTGCAGGTGATGTGATCCTGAATTAAAATTATAGTAGTGGAATATATTAATATATTGACAGATAGTAATTACACTTATTGGGGTGAACATTTAATAGTGGAGATAAGCATCAACTCACTATGTTGTACACCTGAAACTAATATAATATTGTATATCAACTATATTTCAATAAAAAAATTACAGCAGTGGGGAGGAAGAAGAGGGCATACATTTGAGAGAGATTTAGCAGGTAGAATTGATAGGACTTGCTAACCAACAGAATGTAAGTTGTAGGGTGGATAATCGAGTGCAAGGATGAGTCTCAGGCTTGGACTTGGGTGTTAGGGAGTGCCATTCACTCAGAATGGGAACAGGCAGAAGAGAAGATTTGAGGGGAAGTCATGAGCTTAGTTTTACCTATGTTGAGTGCGGGGGAGGGGGGGCCCAGCAGATATCCAAATGTAGATAATGGTAAACATTTGGATATATTATTTGGAGTGCCGGGATGTAGTTTTGGCTGCAGATAGAGTTTTGAGAGTCACAGTATCAGGAGTTGCAAATCCAAATGTTTACAGGATCCAACATAAATGGATGGTTCTGGCTGGGGCTGATATGGGGTTAAGACAAAAGGAGGAGATGTGCATAGGCCCTGCCCAAAGACATTCAAGTTAAAAAAAAAACTGATAAGCCAGCCAAACAAAATCCAGTCGCATGGTCCTGTGAAGCTTTAAGAAGCCAGTTTTCTACCTTTGATATATATAGTAATTAGCCATTAGAATGAATGTAAAGTTTATGCAGAGAAGGTATGTAGAGTACAGAAAAAAGCCAAGGACATAACTCCAGAGGAGAAATACAAGAAACAGGCACATACATGGGGAGTGAGAGAGGGACAGAAGTTTGGAGAAAACCAGGCAGGGAATGGTTATAACTGCTGTACTTAATGAATTGAATTGAATTGAATGTGTTAGATGCTACAGAGTTAGATAAAGACTAAACTTTCCATATAAATTTGCACCATGGAGGGGAGTGCTAACTTTAACTGAAGCCATTTCAGTGGTGTGGTCAGGACTGAAGCCAGACTGCAGTGGGTTGAGAATTTAACTGAGGAGAAGTGGAGACTGAGTATAGACAACTCTTTCAAGAAATCTGGCTGTGAATGGGAGGTGTACAGTTGGGTGGTAGTTGGTTATTTACTTATGTTTGTGTACCAGGAGAGAGGAGCACCCTTGTATGCTAAATGGAAAGAGTGAGATCGAAGATATAGAAAAGAAAAGGATCTATGATTGAGCTCAGGTCCCCAGGTAGGTGAGAATAGAGGTAATCCAGAGCATGCGTGGATTAGACTTCAAGAAGAATAGACTTCACCTATTCTACTGAAATCGAAGAGGATTTCATTTAACAAAGGTTTATGGAGTGCCTGTTCTTTAATAGACACTGTTCTAGGTGCTGAAGATGTAGCAGTTTAGAAAAGTAGGACAAAATTTCCTGCTGGCATGGGGCTTACATTGCAGAAAGAATGAAATATGTACAAGAGCAAACACATATATAAGCAGTGCTGGGGCTTTGGCGATGCAGTTGAAACATTCTTATTTGATGACCTTCTATTTTGTCTGTGAAGGACTGAAGAGATGTTAGAGTAGTAGGCTTAGGAGATTTTGGAGAAGTTTTGAAGTAACTACTGTGGTTCAGGTGAATGAGAGGTCTAGGAACAAACAAATTTCTGAATAGCAATGAGATTCATATTTGTCTTGTAGTAGAAGAGGGATCACAGAATCTGTTAAGGTCCCGAGCATAAGTATTCCAGGCCGGAAGGTGTCTGTCACAACTACTCAACTCTGTTGTAGCACCAAAGCAGCCATAGACATTAGGTAAGTGAAGGAGCACAGCTGTGTTCCAGTAAGACTTTACCCAAACTGGTGGCAGTCTGAATTTGGCCTGTGGGTCTTAGGTTGCCAACTGCTGTAGTAGAGCATTCACGGGATGAGAGCTGGTTCATAGGAAAAATTTATTTGACAGCAGCATGGAGGTGGGTAGGAGGATGGAGGCCATTGCATTGGTGCAGATGAGGGTTAATAAGGATCTGAAGTAGCACTGGAGCAGAGAGAATGGAAAGGACAGGAGAGCAAGGAGAAATATAGTGTCATCAGTCAGGGCAGGAGTCAATAATCAATAATATCAAATGCTACAGAGAGGCCTAGGAAGCTGATACTAGAGCAGAGGACATTGGATTTGTTATTTGGGAGGTCAGTGCTGACAGCGAGAGCAGTTGATACAGGTGCAGGGGGTGGAAGGCACACTTCTCCTATCAGGAATGCTTCTCCTTCCCTAAAAATGTTACCAAATTTCCTTAAAAATTATTACCAAATTTTATCAAAGTAACATATGCATAATGGTAAACTATAAAAAAGTAACAAAAGGCTTTCCAGTTAGCAGGCCCTGGCCCATTCCCTCCCTACCTTCACATCTAGCCTGTAAGAAGGCTAATACATAACTCTTTCAACTATTCCTTCTGGTAATTATTTCCAGCTGTATAAATAATATGATTTTGGTAGTAGTTCCTGATATATAACTTTTAGGCAGCATCTAATGACATTTTATGGTGGAATATGGAGATTTAGCACTTTTACATCACTCCCTGCTCACCTTCTCCCTACATCCTCTCAATATAATTAAATCATCTTTGTTCAAATCAGTATTCAGTATTTGCTTAGGATAACTATGTAAGCATGGCTCACTGCTGAGCCAAGTAGCATACTGTGTATAAATTTTTGTTCATCCTGAAGTTAATAAGTGTTTCATTTTCTGCTTAATTAAAACAATAATTATTTTAATGAAATTTTTTCTGAGATAAATTGTACATGAAAGTTGTAAGAAATAATATAGAGAAATCCCAGGTATCCTTTACACGGTTTTCCCCAATGATAATACCTTGCAGGACTATAATACACCATCAAAACTAGGATTTTGATATGATTTCATTTAAATGTGGAATCTAAAAAACAAAACAAATGAACAGAAAAGTAGAAATAGACTCAAACACAGAGGACAGACTGGTGGTTGTCATAGAAGAGGGGCGTTGTGGAATGGGCGAAATAGGTGAAGGAGATAAAGAGGTACAAACTTCTAATTATAAAGTAAATTAGTCACGGGGATAAAAGTACAACATAGGGAATGTAGTCATTAATATTATAATATCTTTGTATGTTGACAGATGGTAACTACTCTCACCGTGGTGAGCATTTAGTAACATGATTGTCGAATCACTATGTTGTACACCCGAAACAAATATAATATTATATATCAATAATATTTCAATTAAAAAACCCCAGGATTTTGACATTGATACAGTCAAGATATTTTTTCCATCACCACATAATATTTCCATCACCACAAGGATACCCTGTGTTATCCTTTTATAGGTAGTTGTCCACTATCCTTCTGCCCCACCCCACCCTTAATCCCTAATCTGTTTCCTATTTTAAGAATGTTAAATAATCGGGATGATATAGTATGTAACCTTTTGGGGCTGTTTTTTGTTTTTTCTTTTCACTTAGCTTAATTCCCTGGAGATTCATCCAGGTTGTTGCATGTATCACTAGTTTAAGCTTTTTTATTCCTGAGTAGTACTTCATGGTATGGATTTATCACAGTTTGTTTAGCCATTCACCCATTAAAGGACATCTGGGTCATTTCCAGTTTTTGTCTATTGTGAACAAAGCTGTTATAAATGTTTGTGTACAAGTTTTTATATGAACACAAGTCTTCATTTCTCTGGGCCACATGTCCAGAAGAGCAATTTCTGGACTGTATGACAATTGCATGTTTAATTCATAAAAAAGGGCCAAACTTTTTCACAGTGGCTGTTCCATTTTGTGTTCCTGCCAGTGACATATGAGCAATCCAGTTTCTCTGCATCCTCATCAGCATTTGGTGTCATAATTGTTTTTATTTTAGCCATTTTGACAGGTGTGTAGTGGTACCTCAGTGTGGTTTTAATTTGCAGTTCTCTAAAGGCTAATGATGTTGAAAACCTTTTTGTGTGCTTCTTTGTCATCTGTATATCCTCTTCTGTTAAATGTCTCTTCCTGTCTTTTGCCCATTTTCTAACTGGATTTTTTTACTTTGAGTTTTGAGTTCTTAATATATTCTAGGTAGAATTCCTTTGTCAGTTATTATACTTTGCAAGTATTTTCCCCTATGCCGTGGTCTGTCTTTTCATGCTTTTAACAGGGTCTTTCATAGAGCAAAAGTTTTAAATTTTGATAAAGTCCAATTGATCACTTTTTCTGTTATGAATTGTGCTTTTGTTGACAAGTTTAAGAACTCTTTACCTAGCACTAAGTCCTAGAGATTTCTCCTAGGTTTTTTTCTAAAAGTTTTATGGTTTTATGTTTTACATCTAAATCTTTGATCAATGTTGAGTTAGTTTTTGCAGAAGGTTCATACTTTGACTATGGATATCCAATTGCTTCAGCACTATTTGGAAGCTTATTTTTCCTCCATTAAAATGCTTTTGCACCAAAAATCGGTTGGACATGTTTGTGTGTGGGTTCTCTATTTTGTTCCACTGATTGATCTCTGTGCCAATACCACAGTCTTGATTACTGTAGCTATATAATAAGTCTTGAGTTTGAGTAGACTGATTTTTCCGACTTTATTCTTCTTTTACAAAATTGTTTTAGCTATTCTAGTTTGTCTTTCCATACATATTTTAGAATTATCCTGTATATCTACCAAAAAAATCTTTTTGGGAGTTTTATAAGACTTGCACCAAATCTGTATATCAACTTGGGGAGGATTTACATCTTTACTAGGTAGGGTTTTCCAGTTAAATCTTCATTTACTTGGATTGTCTTTGATTGCTCCAATCAGCATTATGTAGTTTTCAGCATATAAGTTCTGCATGTATTTTATTAGATTTATGCTTAAGCATTTCATTTTAAAAGCAATTGAAAATGGTATTATATTTTTAATTTCAGTTCCCATGTGTTCATTGCCATTATATAGAAATACAATAGATTTTTTATATGGTTATCATCTATCCTGAAATCTTACTGATCTTGCAAAAATTTAGCTTTGGGAATATGGCGTCGTGAACGGACCAGCAGAAAAATTCCTCCCAACATTATATTTATTCACGAAAATACAGCAAATACAACTATCCCTAAAAGAGAGACCAGAATACACAGGAAAGTGCACAGCGTACAGCTACACCTGTGAGAACTTGGCAGCCGGTGAGG
>JAQQAC010016209.1:108137060-108219672 GCA_029783875.1 Phataginus tricuspis | reverse complement strand
GTTGGTAGAATTTCAATATTTTTTAATTTATTGAGGTTCTTTTTATGGCCAATATGTGGTCTATTCTGGAAAATGTTCCATGTGCACTTGAGAAGAATGTGTATCCTGCTGCTTTTGGGTGCAGAGTTCTGTAGATATCTGTTAGGTCCATCTGTTCTAGTGTGTTGTTCAGTGCCTCTGTGTCTTTACTTATTCTCTGTTTGGTTGATCTGTCCTTTGGAGTGAGTGGTGTGTTGAAGTCTCCTAAAATGAATACATTGTTGTCTATTCCTCCATTAATTCTGTTAGTAAATTTGTTTCACATGTGCTGGCACTCCTGTATTGGGTGCATATATATTAATAATGGTTATATCTTCTTGTTGGACTGACCCCTTTATCATTATGTAATGTCCTTCTTTATCTCTTGCTACTTTATTCATTTTGACATCTGTCTTTTCTGATAGAAGTACTGGAACACCTGCTTTTTTCTCTTTGTTGTTTGCATGAAATATATTTTTCCATCCCTTCAGTTTATTCTGTGTATATCTTTGGATTTGAGGTGAGACTCTTGTAAGCAGCGTATAGATGGGTCTTGCTTTTTTATCCATTCTGTTACTCTGTGTTTTTTGATTGGTGCATTCAGTCCATTTAAATTTAGGGTGATTATTGATAGATATGTACTTATTGTCATTGCTGGCTTTAGATTCATGGTTACCAAGATTCAAGGGTTGCTTCTTTACAATCTAACAATCTAACTTAACTTTCTTGTTAAGTTATTGTAAACACCATCTTATGTTTCTTTATTTCTCTGCCTTCTTATCCTTCCTCCTCCATTCTTTATATATTAGGTGTTTTATTCTTTTCCTTTAGTTAGTATTTGGATGGTCTTCTTTCTTTGCTATGGTTTTATTTCTCTGGTGACATGTTTTTAGCCTTAGAGGTGCTTCCCTCTAGAGCAGTCCATTTACGATATCCTGTAGTGGTGGTTCATGAGAGGCAAACTGTCTCAACTTTCTTTTGTCTGGAAATTGTTTAATTCCTCCGTAATATTTAAATGGCAATCGTGCTGGATACAATATTCTTGGTTCGTGTCCCTTCTGTTTCATTACGTTAAATATATCATGCCATTCTCTTCTGTCCTGTAAGGTTTCTCTTGAGAAGTCTGATGATAGTCTGATGGGTTTTCCTTTGTAGGTGATCTTTTTCCTCTCTCCAGCTACCTTTAATACTCTGTCTTTATCTTTGATCTTTGCCATTTTAATTATTATATGTCTTGGTGTTGTCTTCCATGGGTCCCTTGTGTTGGGAGATCTGTGGGCTTCCGTGGACTGTGAGACTATTTCCTTCCCCAGCATGGGAAAGTTTTCAGCAATTATTTCTTCAAAGACACTCTGTATTCCTTTTTCTCTCTCTTCTTCCTCTGGTATTCGTATAATGCGAATATTGTTCCATTCGGATTGGTCACACAGTTCTCTTAATATTGTTTCATTCCTAGAGATGCTTTTATCTCTCTCTGCCTCAGCTTCTCTGTATTCCTGTTCTCTGTTTCTATTCCATTAACAGTCTCTTGCATCCCATTCAATCTGCTGTTAAGCCCGTCGATCGTTTGTCTGATTTCTGCATCGTCTTTCCTCACTTCCCTCACTTCCTCCGCTCTTGCACATTTCTCTGGAGATCCATCAGCATGGTTATGACTTTTATTCTGAATTCTTTTTCAGGAAGACTGTGTATTTCCATCCCTTCAGGTTCCCTCTCTGGGGTTGTCTCGTTGATCTTAGTCTGGACCATATTCCTCTGTCTTTTCATGGCTATAGAAGTGTCGCTGGTAGTTGCCACATATGTCAGCTGGGCTCTTTAAGACTTTAAAAAGAAAAGAGAAAACAAAAAGAAGGAAAGAAAGAAAAAAAAAGAAAAAAGGAAAGAAAGAGAAAAAAAACAAACAAAGAAACAGAAAAACACCCACCGGGAGTAGATTCTATGAGGATGCTGTAGGTGGCACTGTTGCTCCACTATTCCCCAGCCATTGCCACGCCACTCTGCAGGGCCCTTTATAGCTCTGGCCAGGGTGGGAACGAATGGGAGGCTGTTGATCTGTGTGGGAACTCTAAGTGCGTCCACCCTTTCCCAGTCACCAGCTAAGGGGTCCGAAACTCCCCAGGAGTCCCAGCCTGCTGGGCTGAGTGTGCCGGGGCGATCCGGCTCCTCCTTTGGGCCCCTGTCTCTTTAAGACCACTTAAAAAAGCACACACTTTTCCTTTGTTCCAGGGAGCTGGCTTCGAGGACCTGGTGGGTTCCCTGGCTCAGATCCTGCACCCTCTGTCTCTCCAATGTCCGATACACTGCGTGATGTGTGTCAGTGCTTCTGGTGCAGATCACCAGGGCTGGTTATTTCGTGGGCCCGTACTTCCACTCCCTCCCCGCTCTGTGTCCTTTCCTCTCCCTGGTGCGCTGGGGTTGGGGAGTGCTCGGGTCCTGCCAGGTCACGGCTCCATATCTTACCCGCCTCGTGGGGTGCCGAGTCCTCTCAGGTGTAGCTGCACGCTGTGTGCTTTCCTGTATATTCTGGTCTCTCTTTTAGGAATAGTTGTATTTGCTGTATTTTCATAGATATATATAGTTTTGGGAGGAAATTTCTGCAGCCCTGCTCACACCGCCATCTTCCCGGAAGTCCTCTCTTTTCTTTTTGATAATAGCCATTCTAACAGATGTGAGATGATATCTCATCATGGTTTTGATTTGCATTTCCCTGATGATTAGAGATGTTGAATACTTTTTCATGTACCTGTTGATCATTTGTATATTTCCTTTAGAAAAATGTCTATCCTGGTCCTTTGCCCATTTTTAAATTGGATTATTTGCTTTTTCCTATTGAGTTGTAGGAATTCCTTATATATTTTGGATATTAATCTCTTATCAGTATGGGGTTTGCAAAAATTTTTCTCCCATTCCTTAGGTTTCCTTTTCAATATGTTGCTTATTTCTTTGCTGCACAGAAACTTTTTAGTTTGATGTAGTCCCACTTGTTGATTTTTGATTTTGTTCCTTGTGCTTTTAGTGGCATATCCAAAAAAAATCATTGCCAGGAGCAATGTCAAGAAGCTTTTCCCTGATCCAAAAAGCAAATAACCCTATTAGAAAATGGGCAGAGGATATGAACAGACAATTCTCCAAAGAAGAAATTCAGGTGGCCAACAGACACATGAAAAGATGCTCCACGTCACTAATCATCAGGGAAATGCAAATTAAAATGACAATAAGATATCACCTCACACCAGTTAGGATGGCTGCCATCCAAAAGACAAACAACAACAAATGTTGGAGAGGATGTGGAGAAAGGGAAACCCTCCTACATTGCTGGTGGGAATGTAAATTGGTTCAACCTTTATGGAAAGCAGTATGGAGGTTCCTCAAAAAACTGAAAATAGAAATACCATTTGACCAAGGATTCCACTCCTAGGAATTTACCCTAAGAATGGAGGAGCCCATTTTCAAAAAGACATTTGCACCCCTATGTTTATCGCAGCACTATTTAAAATAGCCAAGAAATGGAAGCAACCTAAGTGTCTATCAGTAGATGAATGGCTAAAGAAGACATGGTACATATACACCATGGAGTATTATTCAGCCATAGGAAGACAACAAATCCTACCGTTTACAACAACATGGATGGAACTGGAGAATATTATGCTCAGTGAAATAAGCCAGGCGGAGAAAGACAAGTGCCAAATGATTTCCCTCATTTGTGGAGTATAACAACAGAGCAAAATTGAAGGGCAAAACAGCAGCAGACTCACAGATTCCATGAAGGGACTAGTGGTTACCAAAAGGGAGGGGTTGGGGAGGGCAGGTCCAGAGGGAGGGAGATGGGGATTGAGGGGTATTATGTTTAATACACATGGTGTGAGGGGTCACGGGGAAGACAGTGTAGCACAGAGAAGAGAAATAGCGACTCTGTGGCATCTTACTATACTGATGGACAGTGACTTCAATGGGGTATGGGGGGGACTTGATAATAAAACTTCCTGCGTCTTCTTTCCCTAAAAAGTAGATACCAAGAATTCTCACCACTTATAGTAGTTTGCTACGAGCGTATTTCTCTTTGCTGTCTATATTTATGACTTTTCACTTAGTCTGATTCAAGCTTCTCTGGCCTTCTGTGCATCTTGCCAGAATAATTTCCCTTTTCATTTTTACACTCCTGCTTCTTTCAAACATGGCATTAGTTTCTATAAGAGAGGTGTGGCAGACTACATGCTTTCCTTGCTCCACTATTACTTCAATTTCTTCCCTTACCTACCCATTGCTATATGCTATCTTCTTGGATTTCATCAGTACATCTGGCATTTCATTTCACTGTAAAAGTTTGAGAAGAAAATCATATTCCAAAGCCTTTTCTTGATCCAGACACATTTCACAGCCTTTGACATTTAAAGAATTTCAAACAAATCTTAGTACTTGTCAGTCAAATACTGCCTGTCTTTTTTTTTTTTGCTGTTTCTAGCACTTTGCAGAGCATGAATTGTGCCAGTTTCATCACCTTCTGCAGCTAGATTCCTTGTGTCACCTTAACAGCCATTTCCCCTTTCTCCCAGATGCCACTGAAAACAGCAGCCTTCGAAGCTTTGCTGAAGCTTCTATCCTCCAATGTCGTGTTGAACTCAGCAGTGAGACCAGCAGGGCCAGGAGCATTTCCATTTTTCAACATCTGGATCCTGCTGCTCACTTCTGGAGCTGTCATGTCAGTGCTTATATCAGCTGTTGCTTTCTTCTTTGATTGGTACCTCAGCATAAGACCATGATCTTTCCCTTTTCTCTGTGCCTAAAATAATTCTTAAAAGAACTCCATGATCCAGATTTCTCAATTTGTACTGTCAATTGGCCCGATTTGTCCATTAAAGCCATCACCAGCCAATATTCTTCTCCCTAACTCACCCATTCTCAGATATTCATTGGTCTTGCTATTAGTTTTGCTCTAGCTTTCTCTTCTCTGCTTATCTCCTTGACTCTCTGTATACTAATTCTTCCTATTATTTGATTTTTGCTATTTTACTTTTGTCCTTTCTCTCTCTGCTGTCTATTAAATACATCTGCATTTTGGAATTTGTTTTTGGCTTTTTAAAGCCAATGGCTTGGATCTTTCCTTGGGGGTTTTCCTTGAAATATTTTTTAGGTCTTTCCTGTCAAATCCTGAAAGTGGCTTAAAACTTCTGAGAATTTATTCTGAGGAAATAGTAACACATGTGAATTAAGATGTATATATGTATAAGGTTTTCAGCATAGTACTCTTTCCTTTGTGAAAAATAAGGTATAACAAAAATTTCTATCAATAAAAATTAAATTTTGGTTAGCCTTATAATATACTACAAATGTATTTGAAGTGATAATATAAAGCTATATTTACTGACACCAGAAGATTCTACAATATTTATTGAGTGAAAAGGCAAGTAACAAAGTGTATACTATGATTATATGTAGCATATTTGTTAAATAGCACTAACCCTAATTAGGCAGATTCAAGTGTGAATATTGGCTCCATCATAGCTGTCTGACTTTGGGCAAATCGTTAACTTCCCTGTGTCTTTATTTGTGCATTTGGAAAATGGGCATTATAATAGCACCTACCTCATAAGGTTTTTGTGAGTATTAAATGATGTAATTCATGTTAAGTGCTCAGGACAGTGACTGGCCATTATTTCCAGTATTTGAAACAAATAAATATGCATATGAAAGTGCTTTGAAGAGTGGAACTTGACTAAGAGGTGATTGATAAATATCAAAATGTATTATGGCTTTGTACTGATAATACCGAGTGTGGGAGAAGTGTATCCTAAATTCTGAAATATTCCATCCCCAAGATATGCCACATAAAGTGGGGAGGACTTCCCTTGTAATGAGGGAGTAGAGCCAGAGGCATTGCTGCCCACAGGAACTTACAGAAGTTTCCTCAAAACTCTCAGGACTGCAGCATCTCTCACCTTTGGCAAAATTGTGTCTTAAGTAGTTCCTTCCAAGCTATCTCTCATATGCCTTCCTTTTTTTCAGTGTCCAATCAGAAACCAGGGTTTTCCGTATCATTGTAGGATGAAGTGAGTAATGGTGGCCTTTCTGAGAGTTTGTGCTAGACAGGCTGGCAGGTGGGATAGAGAGCTTAGTATAAGGGAAACTCTAGACTGTGTCTCTCATCACACTTCCCCTCTGTGGGATGCACCTCACACCTCAATTATTTTGATATTTGATTTTGAATTGTGGCTAAAGTGGTGGGTCACAGGAGGTCTTCACAGTCTCTCTCAGGCCATCTTGAGCAGGTTCTAGTGTTTATTTCTCATAGATGGGAGGACAGTTCTTCCTTGTTTTCTCAGCATTCTTGATTTGGTCAAGTTCACACTTTATCCAATTTCCTAGACTTTAACTGTTTATACACTTTACAGTTATAGTCCCTAGACTTTAACTGTTCTGACATATTCATTTTTAGAGAAAAATTATTTATCTGCAATTAGAAGGTTCCAAAGGAATAAAGAATGTCCAGCTAATGCTCAGAATGGTTATGGTGGGTATTTGCTGATTTCCTGACTATTCTTTAAAGAAACATGAATCAGTTGAAGATATATATGCTATCACATTGTGAACATTTTGTGTCACATGTAAGTAAAGCTTCATTCTTCATTTATTCAGTAAGCATCTCAATATCCTATAATGTAGGGGGCACAGTGAGCTGAATACATAGCTGAAAAAGATACAGCCCCTGTATTACAGTCAGGTGGGGGGTATAAGACATGTTTCCATAAGCTAAAATGTGATCAGCATCACAGAGCCAAGAAACTGCTAGTTCTTGGAGTTTCAGGGAAAAGAGTGATCTCTTCTGACTGAAGGATTCATGGAGGAGATAGTATTTGAACAACATCTTGAAGGACAAGTAATGAGGGGCATTTCCAGTGGAGGAAATGGTGTGAGCAGAGACATGGATGTTGGAGAGAACAATATTTTTTTTAAAGAGAGCTATGCATAGTACAGTTGGATAGGTGGGGGGAAATGAATAGAAAAGTTGAATCCTAGAATATCTGGCCTTGAAGGGGCAGTTGAAGTAATTTAATCTGTCCCCCTCATTTTATAGGTTAAGAAACAGGTAACCTGTTCAAAGTAATCTAGTTTGTTTGTAGTAGTTTGGGGTCAGAAGTTTAGATGTTAAGTAAAAGATATTTTAGCTCATTTGATAGACAATAGAAAACACTGATAATAACAGATATAATAGTAATAATAGCTCAAAATTATTGGACATTTACTATGTGCCAAGCCTGGTGCTAACTTATGTGTGGCACCACATCTACTCCACCCTGTGAGATAGATACCATTACTAGCCATATTTGAAAGATGAATGAAATAAGGCTCTCAGAGCTCACACATAGTCAAGCTGAGATTTGAATTCAATAGTCTAGGTCCAAAGTACAAGCCCTGAATGACTATACTAAACTAGTACCAAAATGATACCTTAGGAAGTGACGGTAGGACAGAGGATGAAGTGGAATAAGAGAAAGAATAGTGATAGGGAGACCAGTTAGGAGACCATTGTAATAATCCAGGCAAGAGGTGATTAGGCCCAAATTGTAGGTGGAGTTAGTAGAACAGACGAGAAGGAGAGACTCAAGGAATATCTTAAAAGAAGACCTGATAGGTTGGATATAGTGATGGGCAGGAGGAATAAAAGTGGTTAGGAAGCCCCATGAGTCAACAACATAAGATTATCTCCAAAGAAAAGGAATGTAAATTAAAAAACTATCTAATAGATATATGGTATTATATATCTGATAGAAATATATCTAGAGAAAGAAAAATAACAGCTTTTCTTTAATCAACTACAATCAAACCAAACTTAAAGCATTCTGTCTGAGACTTGGGGAGTGAGACTGACAAACCAAAGCATGTTCAGAAAAGGATGACTAAGATGATGAAGGGATCTGATGACCAACATCCATAGGGTGAGGGCCTGATGCACTTAGAGAAGAGGAGGAACAAGGATGGCATGATGACCGGCCTCAAACATCTGAAAGGCTATCATACAGAAGGGAGAACAGATTCCTTTTTTATAAGGTATCATTGAAGCAGAACCAGGGCCAGTAGAAGGAATCAAGAGAAAGATTTTTGGTACAATATAAGGAAGAGATATATAGAAATGGAAACTGTGCTGAAATGAAAATGCACAATGCAAGATGTTGGAATGAACACTTGGGAAATAGTGGTTAGCCTGGCTCTGGAAAGGTCCAATAATTGCCTAATGACAACTTGTTGAGAATGCTGTGAAGGAGGTTCAAGCAATAGGTGGGTGGCTGAACTAAATGAACTTTTATCAGGGCCACTCCAACACTGAGATTCTTTGGAATTGTGTTTGGAGAAAGTTTGAAACTTAAAATTGTAGTAGCACTCTGCTCTGAAGTATGATGACCTGAAGATTTTGGTGGAACTGTGGACCAAGTCTCTGGGAAGGCTATACATCTAGTAAGTATGTGTGGTCCTGACGGTGAAAAGAGAGAACTCAGGAAGATGCTTTCTAGTAACTGAAAGGCATAGCCGGGAAAGAATGGTGTCACTCTAGGCTTAGCCTCCACTGTTGGTCAGAGTCATTTCTAGGGGATGGCAAAATGAGTTGAATCTTTATGATCTTGTTTTTGGGGGTATCTCATTGGCTTCTCATAGAAACAAAGAGGCTGAAACTATTCAGTGACTCACACAGCAAAAGGTAGAAAGAGCTGCAAATATAGTCAATTGGCACAAAATCATGTTACTTCTAATAGTATGTGAAGTGAAGACTAGGGCAGGTGGTCTGGATATAGCACTTTCCTTCCTTTTCCCCATCCCTCCTCAGGCTGCCTGTGCTAATTCTTCACCTTTGAACCAGGGAAGTGCTTGTACACATATTTTGATTTGCCTCAGGTCTTACCCTTAAGTTGATTTTTCAGTACCTTCCTCTGACCTCAAATAATGGTCAGAATCATAACAATCTTCTTTCCAAGAGTAATCTGATGCTTGGTTCATGGACCTTTCTAGAGCAAAGATGATGATGAAGAGGTTTAATCTTTTGGGCCAATTCTGATTGAATGGTACTAGGTTGTGTAGGGCACTGCAGTGAGAAGTCGTTTGAGGCCTCATCTGAACACAACAGGAAAGGAGGCCATGACCAATTAGTGATGTCTGTTCTATAGGTAAGGGATGGGTGATTGACAGCATTCATGCCTCAAAAACGTACTATCCTTGGGGTAAAGGAGAAAGTTGTATTATTTCTGCCAAAAAGTACTATTATCTGTGCCTCTCTAGGTTAAAGGGTTAAAACACATGACTACTAATCCCTAATCCTTATGTATTTCTGGCTATTGGCATCAGTTATAAGTTGAGCCTTGATTCTGTCCACATAATCATTTCTTAACTGTAGTTAAAGCTGAGTCCTGGACCTAGCCACAGATTGAGCCATAATCTGGCCACAGGTGGCACCCTAACTCCAGGTAGCTATTACACAAATGGTCATTATCAGCTAGATTAAGGCAAACCCATTCAGATCACTGTAGACAGAGTTTAAGTCCTGTATTTTACTAGAGGTGGGACAGTAGCTGTGCCTTTTGTCTGTGAAAGACAGAGCATTATTGACATAGCAATATGCCTGTCAGTGTTTCTTCTTTAATTATCTAGCTGCAGAGAGTACAAATGCTTTATTGCCATGGTAGACAGTCTTTTCCTTAAAAAGAAAAAAAATGGAAATAAAGAAATGAAACTCAAGTGAAAGAAGTAATTTCCTGTGACTGGGAAAACATAAAGCAAATGCCTGGACATGATTTTATATGGATCTGTGAAAGTGGCTAGTGGAAGGAAACTTTCTTGGAAAGAACATCTACTCTGAGTGCTGCTGGGTACTGAGCACATTTGGGGGCAAGGAACCTAGAAACCATGTGCTGGAAGTCAGGCTCTATTAATAGACTTCATACAGCTACAAAGTCCAGTCTGGATAAATGAGTTTTTAGACTAATAATTTTTTAAAAATCAGGGAGTGACTTGATAAGGTACTAATAAAACTGTCAGAGTCTCTACTTTGAAGCTGAGGTATAATAGGGGATTTTTAAAATATCTAATTTTTTAGAATGCAGACAAGGGGGAAGCTGAGGAATTAGAGCTCCATTTGAATCCTTCTGGGGTGGGGCTTTGGAATGAATGAGAGCAGCTCTGTCCAATAGAACTTTCTGTGATGATGGGAGTGTTCTGTATCTTCCCTGTCCAATACAATGGCCATTGGCCACCTATGGCTAGGAAGCACTTGAAATGTGGATAGTGTGACTGAGGAACTTAATCTCAGATTTTATTTAATTGTAATTAATTTAAAATTAAATAGCCATATGTGGCTGGTGACTACCATATTGGATAGCATAACATAGAATTTAGGCCAGTTTCCAGATCCCAGAGCAACAAAAGCCTAAGGAAAAGAACAACCAGAAAATCCATATGTCTGTGCTACCTATAGTGAGAAGAACAGGCTTTTGTTAGCTTTAGATAGGCCCTGCACCTTGATTTTAGGTGAGACCATGCCAGTATTGGTGGAGCATGGTCTCTGTGGTCAATCTAAGGATATGGAAAGTCCAAATACATTATTCTTTACTAGTGGGCATTGATGATTTTAATGAAAGTAATCCATCTTGATCAAGGCAGAGAAATGAATATTTCACAAAAAATATGTAAATAGGATTTGATTAAAGAATTTGCAGATTAAAGAAATATTTAAGAGGTAGCATTACTAAAACTTGGAGAGTAATTAGATGAAGAGGGGTCAAACTGTGCTCCCCTTGGGTAGCCTCTGCTTTCCATTTTTTTCCTTTTTAAGGAAAAGACTGTCTACCATGGCAATAAAGCATTTGTGCTCTCTGCAGCTAAATAATTAAAGAAGAAACACTGACAGAATTAATTTTTTCTCATCCAGCAAACATTCTTTGAGCTCCTATTTTACACGTACTCTTGCCCTACACTTTTCCTCAGACAAGACCCAGCACTCTGTCACACATCCCCCCAAATAAATTCACTTTCCAAAGCATTGATGGGTAATGTGTGTTATGTGAATATTTCATGGGGGAATGGAAGACCTGGTTACATTGCACACCACACAGTGAAATTTAATCTGATCCTTCATTGAACATATCTCTCCTAAAGTCTCTTTCCTATCTGACTCTTCCCTGGTCTTTCCCCTCTACCTTCCTCTATTCTTCCTGTCTCCTTAGCTCCTAGCTACCATCTTATCTCCTCCTAGATTCTATTTCGTTTCTATCTGCTTTCTTATATAGAGCAATTTGACTTTTCTGTGGCCTTCTACAATTTACATCCTCATATGTCAGCCTGGACTTCTGTTTCACTTGGGATCTTCATCTTTAGAAGCAGGGGACATTATAGATAACAATCAGCATTGCTGATTTTTTTTTCTTTTGCCTCAGGTTCCAATATGGGTAGACACTGCCCTGTCACTGCTCCTGTCTTTATTTAAAAGTTTGGTATTTTGTTCATCATGTATTTTTGCATTATTTTTGCTTAAAAAAACTGTATTAAAATATTATCTTGATTTTGTGTCTTTTGCTGCCCCCTTACATTTTGTGTCCAATGGGAGTGTCTACTTGCCCTGGCCTTTGATAACCTATAGGGATTTTAGAAATAAATTTTTATGTACTTTATAGAAGTATAATTTTCCTGAAATATAGGATTTCTTGAGCCACCCAGTGTGACCTTTTATATATCAGTGCTTCTTTGTGCCCATCAAAAATATATTTCAGTTAAAGAATTCATTTTTTCTCATCCAGCAAACATTCTTTGAGCTCCTATTTTACACCAGGCACTGTGTCATTATCTGGGCTTAGAGTGGTGAACAAGATCTTTTCAGTGGATAAGACAGAAAGGAAGCAAATAAATATGCAAAAAATCATTTAACAATAAAGCATTTTTTGACTAATAGGTACTAAGCCAAGTGTTGGAGATTAAAAGGTTTCTGGCCCTATGGACCTCACGTTCTTAAAGGGGAAGAATGTCACATCTTTGAAAGGTGGCAAGAGAAGGGCCCTGGGGGAAAAAGACAAAGAAAGCTGTGTTTAATAGGTGGTGAGGGAAGAAAAATCAGGAGCTGGCTTTCCTCCAGAATACGTAAGGTAAATAGTTGGTCATACTAGTGAGGCTAAGGTTAAAGTGGTAAACGTGTGAAGCAGTGTTAGAGAGGTCTGAAGGCAGCAGGACAGGCCTGGGAAGGAGGGGTCTGGAACTGGAAACTAACCCTGCATGTCATGGTGACCCTATCTCAGTAGCAGACTCAGCTCCGTGTCCAGGAAGAGCTGGTACAGGCAACAGGAAGCAGTTCAGGTAGATGCCAGCATCAGGAGAATCATCAGGGGCGTAGGTATCCTGGAAAAGAGGAGGAAATAAGGAAGGCAGAGTTCAGGAGGAGAAAGCATTTCTGGATACAAGAAGATCATTGGGTGAGGTGGAAGTCTGGTGACAGCTGGGATGGGTGGTTTTGATAACTGAAAAAAGGGAAAATGAAAGATGGGGATAATTAGCATTTTTTGCCCTGCATGGTTGGAGTGGGGAAGACCATCAGCTGAACCCCTGAAGTAATAATGTTCCTTCAGTTTCCTTCTTGATTGATCCCAGAGCTTGTGGCTCGCTCTGCAAGTGGCTTTTTCTGTAGGGAGTGGCACACTGGGCGAGGAGAGGAATCAGGCAAGACATCAGAGCTGGTAATGGGAGACTACGTATAAGACCCTCTCTGCCCTGCATGCACAAAAACAGAAAATTTTCAATAGCAATTCTTTGTTGATGAGGATGGTGATATAAGGTGATTTAAATGTAACATTACTTAGAGAAAAGCATCCAGAATACTGCTTTGCTTTTATCACTGGAAAAATGGTTTTCTTCCAAAGTTTAACTCAATTAATGCCTCCCCTCCCTCAATATGCCAGAACCACAAATTCTGCAGGATGTTAGTTATGCACTAAGTTCACCTTCTCATATTCATGATGGCTAAATCATTTTTACTTTCATATTGCCTTCTTACTGATCTTTTGCCAAATTCACATATGCACAGGAAGTTGATATTTTTTCTCTGTTAGCATGAGATGCTTTATTGCTGAACTCAATGACACCACATTAATTCAAAGGGAGAGAGGCCAACGAGACTGGAAATCAAGCCCTTCAATTCTGAATTTCCACATTTATTGCATTTGAGGATGCCAAGGCATAATGATAAAGCATTCCAGCAGGCAGAACTCAACAGTTTTAAACCTATTTACTCTGCTGTAGCTGAATGTCGCTGCATATGACAAATGTTGTGAATAAATATGTTTCAAGGCCAAAGAGCTCTATGAGAAATCCCATCATTCTAAAGATCGCAAAATCATTCCAGAAATTGAACAATATTACAGCAGCTTAATAGCAAATTTGAATCTTGTGTCTCCAACATGTCAAGAGTCCTTTAAAGCCTCCTGTGGGTGGTTTGTGCACAACCGCCAGCATTCCTGCACTTTGGACCTCCCAAGAACCGAAACTTAAATTTTCCCAAGAAGAAAGTCAACTCATTACTTGGTTAACAACAAAATGTTAAAGGTTCTCCTGGTGGAGGAGCTCAGGAATTTGGGCTTTGTTTGTGCAAAACAATCATTTCAATGGAATGATGGACCCACCACACAGTTTGAAATTATGGAATCCACTTCTGGCTCTTAGAACCTGAACCCTTCATGTAAACCAGTTAGAATTATTACCTTAAAAGCCATTTGTCCCTTTTCTGAAAAGGCTGAAAAATGCAACCAAAGCCGAATAAATTAAGTGCCAAGAAATCCCCGTTGTTCTCCATGTGTGCATCAGCCTTATGTTCTGAATTTTATGGAATGAGGTCTTTTTAAAAACTGTCCTCGTAGGCCCACTAACTATTGACATTTCCAAACATTCTAACATTTTCTCATGCAGACCATATCTCCCTGACAACTTTTTACATTCTGAGGCAGCACAAAAATCTTTTGTAAGACAGCATGAGCCAAAGCTGGTATCAGCCTCATTTACCATAACTGGGATTTTCAGTTGCAGAAAATATTAAAAAATCCTTGCTCTGGAGCCATGTGAGGGAGACACAGACAAAAGGTAATCCCAAACTTCCCTGGCCTGCCCAGACCTGGCTGTGACTGAAGGGACTCACATTTGGGTCTGCTTTTGGAAAGTGGGTAAAACAGGAGGGAAAAATAAAGACATTTGGGAAATGAAATGGTCTACTTTGTGTGCTTTAATGCAGAAATCTGATGCATATTCCTACCATGACTTGTTTCAACCAGAATCCAACTCCATCGGTTTGTAGAGCAGTCTTTGGATCTGCAGCCCTGATTTTTAAATATACTGATAATAAAGTCTCCCCTGGGCCTCATCAGCTCTTAATTGTTAGAGTGTCTCCATGTTGCTGGTATGGTTTGCACAAAGCCTAACTGAACTGCTAACACACCCTGAAATAGCAGGATTAATTTTTTCACAGTTTGAGCGATTTTTATCAGATTAATTACCACCTCCTGTAGTCCAATCCCTCACTCTCTGCCAACACACCCCAAGAATGTATATCTATTTCTGAAACTGTGAGAAATCTAACTGTCATGATGCATTTAGCCGAGTGCAATTTTTTTTTAGACAAAAGTAAGTTCCTGGAATAATCCTTTCTGGGCTGGTGGTTGGAAATTGAGATGCTACATATAAATAGGTATAGCACTTTCAAACAAAGAACAAAGGGCTTTTGTTTGGCCTTCAGGTTTATTACTAAGTAGCGCTGCCTATAATGGGCATTATGTCTGGTTTACCCCACCCAGGTCTTCCTGTGGGTTTACTAGTTGTTTTCCCCCTTATCTCTGGATACTTATGCTTTGTTTCTCTCTAAAAACACCAACACCTTTCTGTATGAATCTGGAAGCTCTGCAAGCTTCTACCATAATATTTTAGCCAGTCCATATTGTGGATGGCAGAGCCTGGTGTAGGCACTGTTACTGGTGGAATGAGTTGTGTTTTCCCCATTGTTGTCTTCTCGAAGGCAAGAATTCAGTTAACAGACCAGATAGCAATATATTGGGTTAAAGAAATATAATGGGTTAAAATGAAAAGTACACTCTTGAGACAGAAGAGTGGGCTGTCTGGAAACCAGAAACAGCCTTGCAATTTAGGGTTAGGTTGGCTTTTATTTTTTCTTAAGGTGGCAGGAAGTCCTGCCCTTCATCTTACATCCTTTGATTGACAGGCTGATTGCCAGCTCTAGGCTATATAACCTTTTCCTCCACACACAGGCACCTTACCCATAAGTACCTAAGTGAAGCCCACAGAGGAGCCACAACTTCAATGCTAATTAGACTTAGATGCTATTTTACAGGGGTGGGGTTACTTTTGGACAAGGTCTTTGGACCTTGCACATGCCCTGTAATCAGGGAAGCCCCTGTGGTCCTGGGCCTCTTGACAATCTAGGCGTCCTTGACTGTCTGGGCCTCCTGATACCCAGGTGTGCTTGACTGTGGAACTGTGAACTAAGGAGTTGGCCAGGAGGAGTCTTTCTTGGTGATGGACTGGCCCCCTTCTCCTGCTTATGTCTAACTGCCTACTCTAACAGACCATTAAAGTGCACACCAATAATAAATAAACAAACAAATGAATAGGGGAGAAGGGATTCCTTACAGTAGAATGCCAACTGATACACGGGGAAGGAGAGGGAAGTTGGGAAATCACCATTTTGCTGCCATCATAGTATCAAAGGGCTCAGATGAGAATCATCAACAGATGCTAACTTTGGCAGGGGAGGTTTTGATGAGCGAGATATATGCATGGTCTCAAAGTGTTTCCTCATAGGTTGCTTTTTAGTTATGAAGTGAAAAAGAGTTAACTGTCCAGTGGAAAAACTGGATAGTGCCTTGACCAGGTGATCAAAATCAATATCACAGATAGACTTTGTGTCCTCCATATGTGATGCTCTGGAGTAGGACATATTGCTTTTATGGTTTTCTGCCTGGGAATGCACAACCTGAATCTAACCATAAAGAAACATCAGACAAACCAAAAATGGGGAGCAGTCTATAAAATAAAGGACCTCTATTTTTCAAAAATGTCCGTCATAAAAGACAAAGGCTGAGGAAGTTTTTGAATTTAAAGGAAGCTAACGGGAAATGGCAACTAAATTCACTCATGACACTGGGTTGTTTCCTACTGGAGGAACAAAAATGCTATAAAGGACATTATTGGAACAATTGATGAAATAGGAATATGGGCAGTAGATAAGATTAAAGTATTGAATGATGTTAAATTTCCTGAATTTAATAACTGTACTATGTTTATCTGAGAGAATATCTTTGTCCTTAGGAAAGATACAAACTGAAGTACTAGGAGGTAAAGGGAATTGATACATGTAATCTAACTTCAAATGGTTCAGAAAATAGATTTTATATATACATATATATATACTATACATAAATTTCTATATAACATATAGCAATTAATTAATAAGTTATATGTATACAGATAAGTATATATGCTGTCTGTGCATTTAGCCACTCTGCTTTCTGAATCCCAAAACAGAGCTGGTTAATGCGTGTGTAAAATGAGAGTGAGAGAGAGAGAGATGAACCTGGATAAAGAGTATACAGGAGTTCACTATACTCTGTGCAACCTCTAAATTTGCAATTAGTTTTAAAGCATGATGCCACCGTTTCCCTTGTATGTATGCGTCGCGTATTCCCGTCTCCATTCTTTCACTGCCATTACTCCTACCACAACAACTCCCTATCTGGCAAGTCAGCTTCTCCAATCTCACCTGGGTCTCCAGATGCAGCGCAAATCTGGCCTCTGTCTATGCACTGCTCCCTTCTCTGCATTCCTCTGGCACTACTGGGTCTCAGTATCATTTGGCCTGATCCTGTTGATTGGCTTTATTTGTGGATGCAAACAGCATAATGGCTAAATGCTCTGACTGTGGGATCAGACTGGGTGTAAACTTCAGTCTGCCACTTACAGACTCAGTGACATTGAACAAGTTTCTTAGTTTCTCTAAGTCTTGCTTTCTTTGACAGGAAGCAGCATTACACGAGTGAGAAAAGAGCACTCACTGGGGTTTCAGAGGCATTTGTCACAGGCATGTGACCTGGTGGGTCTCAGTTCTCTCACCTGTAAAATAAGGTGGTTGGGTGAGTAGGTGGTTCTCCACTCTGACTGACATTAGGGAGCGCTAAAATACATAATAAAATGTATCAACATCACTCCCTCAAAAAAATTATTCTGATTTGATTCGTCAGAGGCAAGTCATAGACATGGTAGTTTATTAAAGCTCCTGGGTGATTTTAATGTGTGGCTCTGGCTGAGAACCACTGAGGCAGCTGATTCTCAAGGTTGTTTCCAGCTTTATAATTCTATGGTTCTGTGCAAAAGTGCTGCTGTGAATTCTTTGTTGCTGGTATTGAGGCACCTTCTGTCTCTGGGACAATGTGTGGCCTAGGGCTTGATCACATGGCAAGGATACACAGCGCCAATATGTTAACTAAAATAATGATCAGTTAAGATTTTCCTATTTTTTTCCCTCCAGCTAGAAAGAGACATCTTTGACGATCTCAGCATCTTGACAGAACAATTATTGCCTCCTACAATCCCCTACTAGCAATAGGAAATTAGGTGTAGCAGTGTATGCTCTTAATGGGAATCTAGCATGTCAATGGGCTATTTCTGTCAGTGTGGCTTAGTCTGATAGTCTAATATGTCCCTGCTGCTTTTCATGATACTTAGCAAAAATAAAGAGGCTGTGGTTCCCCCTTGGTTCACATTTGACCAATTGCTGTGCTTGAGGCAATCACAAAACACCATAGGTGTTGAAAATGATTAGGGACAATTAAGTCAACGCAGCCTCCAAGGAAGAAGCCACTATCAAATCTTTGATCTCCCAACTGCACAGGTTGTGTGTTCCTGCAGCAGCAATTACCTACAAATATCTAATACTTAATTACTTCCAAAGTGTCAGTCTTCATAACTGGGTATTAGAATGTTCTAATTGATAGCGCAGCTGCAGCTCCCCTGCCTGATGCTGGCATATGGCTTGTAATATCCTTCTACCTTGATCAGTTTTTCTTCATGAAGTTCACTTACCGATTGCAGATTGTAGGCACAATCTACCTCGGAGTGGAATTACTGCCCCTTTTTTGCAGTTCACCACTTCCTGCTTTGAGTGAGAGGGGGAAACATCAATAAACAAACAAACAACAACAACAAAAAAGACAGAAAGAGAAAGTAAAGAAGAGAAAAAAATAGCTTAGAGGTCCATGGCAACCAAATAGTGTTGGGAAACGTTCTAGTTCCTGTTGCTTCTGCATTTCCCTTTAAGAAAATCCTATACATATGTAACACAGATTTCAGCTATGGTCACCCTCATCGTCCTTAAAATCTAAGTAAGATCAGCTGGAAAGTCCAAAGCCCTCTGCAAGCTGTGAATTCCCAGGGTGCTAATGCTATTGCAGTCACTCAGAGCTCTAACACTTGGCATTGCTAAGTCTGTTTTATTCCAGGGTCTTCTCACTGTCCTGCACGTGCTGTTTCTGTTCTATACTACGTGAACTCAAATTTTTACCATGGCCATGCAAACAACTTCAAATGGAGTGGTAGCCATCCTTCTGCTACCAAGTCCCTACGCCATTTCTCTAAGATGAGTCTCCCACCATGTTGCTTAGCTTTCTTGCTTTCTCCAGGGTCTCTTTCTTTTTCTTATGCAGAGCAAGTAGGCTCTCTCTAGTGCTAACTCCAAATCTTAGTTCTGGGCCTCCTTTTACATCCCATAGCTGTGCACTTACTGCTTAAAAGGGCCCATCTGATTAAGATTGTTTTCCAGTATATACATGTGTGTGCAAGTGTGTGCATACATGCATACATACACACACACATATATATCTTCCAATTTATAAAACTTATTGGATATATCAATTACAACTTAATCATTTATTTGGCAATAGGATTTCCTATAAAACACCCTCTTAACTCGTGTAGGTTTCTAGCTTCTTTCTAGTACTGATTGTCTACATAGCTGTGAAATGAATCTTCTAGAAACTTTTTTCATCATGTTATTACTCTGCATACCATGCTTCATTAATATGATGACCTAGTGAATATTTAGCTGTTAGTAGTTGATTATTAATGTATTACCCTCAGATAATTTATGTATTTTATCAGGAACTTTTAATATCTTGAACTAGAGGACTGAGCAATAATCTATGTCATGTGCTTAGAACAGATCCTGGAATATAATAAATGCTCAGCAAAGGCTAGTGACTAATACTGTCATTGCTATATTGTTTTTGGGATTTCAGGTGTGGTAGTGGCTGAATCAGTGGGAGGAGAAGATTGACAAGTCATGGGGACTTGTGCAGCTCAAATTGCAATAGTTAAACCACTTATGGTACCTCTGAGTAATGTCAGAGCTAGGATTCACAAGTAGCTGCTGCTTTGTTATATTCATCACTGCCCACCAACTTTCTCTGGAAAAGTTGGGAATTAACATTAAATGAATGTCCAAACTCCTCAGCCTTCCATGCAAATCTTGCATAATCAGATCCCTCTTTATTTCTCCAAATTTTGATTCCTTTGCACTCATACACAATTTTGTGTTCTAGTTATGCTTATCTTATACCTTTACCCTAACATATTATGCTCACCAAGGTAACCTTAAATGGGAATTCTCATTTAGAACTGAGGAAATTATACTTGGATCTACCTAAGGGGTGGTGGTAACTGGGGGTGGAAATTTGGGAGTTAAGCATGCTTAGAGTCCTCCAGCATTATGCATTTCCTATTTTCTAAACAGGGCTACATGGTGACCATTTGCATTCCCTTTTACCTTTCATTAAGTATGATGTTCCCCAAACTTAAAGGTGTTTTCTGAACCCTACCAAAGCCCTGCTGTCTCATTGAGCAGAGTGTTGTCCTCACCTCTGACCTTAACTCCCCTTCTTAGTGAGAACAGATAAGGCCAGGGTGGGTGATCTTCCCTAGAGTAAGGTAGGGTTCTTCAGGGGCCAGAGGCACAGCTCTCTGGGTGGGCCTCCGAGCACTGGGAGTTGGAGGATTGGGGCATGCTTCAACAGGCTCAGTCTCTATCCGAAGTTTTTTCCAAGGACAGTTACATGCTGCAGAAGTCTGGCTCATTTGTTGATCCACCCTTTAACGAATGCTATCAATCAAAAAGCATTCTGCTTGCCCATAACTGAGTTTATTGTTGTCTTCCTGAAATTATTTCTTTGGCCATCCAATCCTCAAACAGAATTCCATATTGGAGACCATACTGAAAGAACTATTCTTTGAAAGATGGTAAAATTGGCCCATCTGTTTCTCTCTCTGCTTACCTGTAGATAGGGAAATGGTCAGACACGCCCCTCACCATGGTGCTTTCTCGGTCCAGTGCATTACACCAGGCAGAGAATCTCACCTCATTTATTTCTGGAGATTGTTTTCTTTCACAGGAGGAGAGCAAACTGCTTTGGGGAAGGACACAGCCCTGTCTCAGGCATTTCTCTGACCAGACCCAGCTGAGTAGATAGGAGAGGGAAGTCTGGATTGCGAAGAAAAAAGAGATGGCTAGGGCATGGGTCCTGGCTGGAGTCGGTGCACATTGGTGTCAGTGCCTGGAAGTCTTGAAGGGATTTGAGGGGGAAAGTATGGAATATAAAGAGCTTAGCTCATACTGCTGAAATCAATCTGTGGGCTAAAGGGTCAGTAGGCAAAAGTGTTCTTCTCAATTGTTGCCTCTCCCTTATCCTGGCCCAAAGTATACAGCAGTTTCCTCGTCTTGCCTGGAATTTAGTATCTTGCCCTGGAGGTTCTTGTGAGGATCAAAAGTGGTAATGACTGTGAAAGCCTTTGTAAATGGAAAACTGCTGTACAAATGTAGGGACTTGGCTAGAAAACCAGAGAATCTTAAGATTTTATGAGACTTGAAAGGTCATCTACTCCAATCCCCCATCCTATGCTTGAAAAATTCACTATTGTTACTATATTCTCTTGAGGGTTTAAAAAGTTAAGTATTACTTGGGGAGTGAATGGGTCATTCTCCAAATATTTATTGGGTGCCTATTAATTTTAGGTGCTGTAGTAAAACAGTGAATGCTAAAGACACAGCCTCTGCCCTCAAGTAGCTTAAAGTTGAGTAGGGAGAGCCATATAATATGTAAACAAAATAATAGGGATAATTTCTGATAGTGGTTCGTGGTACACATGTAATAAAATAAATAAAGTAGGGGTATGTGATAGAGAGGGACTTGGGGAGCAGCCTGTTTCTCTGATAGTGAAAAGGCCCTGAGCAGGGAAGGTATGTTTGAGGGTCCGTGTGGCTAGAACAGATTTTGTGAAGAGAGTGCTATGAGAGGAGACCATAGCAGTAGGCAGGGACCAGATGATGAAGGGAATTTTAAACAAGAAAACAAAGCATTTATATTTGATTCAAAATGTAATGGGAAGCCATTGGAGGGTTGTAAGCAAGGGAGTTACAGTATCAGTTTTGAATTTTAATAAGAACCTTCTGGCTGCTGTGTTGAGAAAAAAATAAAGGCAACAAGGGTGGAAACTGGTATATGCAATAGGAAGGTATAGTAATTGTATTATTTGTTCAAAACTATTTGTTTCTTCCTTGCCAAGATTTCCTGTGGGCTGAGTCTATTTTCTTTTGCCTTTAATTTTGGACTTGGCCATATGACTTGATTTGGTGAATTAAATGTGATAAGATGTAACCTATGTCTTATCAGAGCAGAGCTTCAAATGTCCTCCTAGTGGTTTAACCCTGCTGCCCCTGAGTTTCTGCTCTCCATGAGAATAGCGTGGCCTTCAGCCTGTGTGCTTTGTAGACATGTAGAACTAAGCTCATCCCAGTGGAGCCTAGCAGAGTTCAGCTGAGCTGCAGCCCTCATGTAACCTGAGCAAGAAATAATTATTTCTGGAAGCCCCAAAGATTCTAGGATCGTTTGAGGCACCAAACAAACCCCAAGACAAATAAAACCTGAAGCCAAAAAAAAAAAACCCCAAAAAACTTGTACTGGTGGAAATAGTGAGAAGTGGTTCAATTTTACATATTTTTAAAGACAGAACTAACAAGACTTGCTGGTGTTTGCAAAATGTGGGATGAAAGAGAAGGAAAATAATCAAGGATGACTTCTGAACAACCAGGTAAATGGGGTATCCTTTACTGCAATGGGAAAGGCTCAGGGGAAGAGCTAGTATGAGGAAAACCAGGAGTTCATTTCTGGCCATCTTAAGTCTGGGGTGACTATCAGAGATCCATATAGTGCTCTACTTGTGCCTTCCAACAAATCCTTATTTATTTACTTGCTTTATTTCACTTTATCAACAAAAATACTATTTGATAGCTTACATTAAAGCACTGGTAAAACCATTAATGCAAAGGGGTCCAGAGGGAAAATTATACTGAAAACTTCTGGCAGAAGAAAACCACTACAATTCAATACAATTAGTTTTGAGCTTCTTAGTAACCAAAATGAAGAGGCAAAAGCAATGAGTTATAAAACTCTCATTTTCTGGGGCAGTGGTTCTCAATCTGGGCTGCAGAGTACACTCCTGGAGCTTGGCCGAGTACATTGTGCATGGGGACCCCAGAGCTGCACAACTCAACAGCTCTGCCCAGCATGGACTCCTTGCAATCCAAATTTAACTGGTCTAGATGGAGCTGGCATGGGAATATGTTTACTGTAATATGATTCTAATGTGCAGCCAGAATTGAGAGCTACTAATTTTGTAGAAGAAAGAGTACCCATTGATATGGAAAGATATATCTGTTCCTGAGCTCTAATTAAATTTGTCTGAGGCGTCTTTAGGTAAAGGGTATTGAGCTATGTAATGAATGATGCTGTTGATAGCACTTTCACACAAAATATAGAAATTTCCTCCTTTGCTACTAATTATATGTACCCTCAGTGAAAGCAGAAGTGAAAAGGCTTAAATTACAGTTGTGTAAAAGTGGAAGCCAATGGGAGTAGGGTCCAGTTACGTGGTTTTCTGGTAATTTGGCTTAGCAGAGTAATAAAGCTTGGAGACTCACACAGAAGAAAGAGTTAAAGGAATCCTCATGAACCCCAGTAGTTTTAGCTAGACTTTGCTGAGGTTGGCTATCAAGCCTCTCTGGAAGATTTCTCAAGGGGATAAACCTTTTGACTGGCTCTTTCCCCTTAACTGAGGCCTGCCTGTGGTTGGACAGGGAGTGGTTTGTGTTCTCTTTCCCTTTTAGTTTTGTCACTATTATGCTTTCCCATGCCAAGCAGGTTTTTCCTTTGGGGGAAGACACTTAGGCAGAGAATGAAATTAAGAAATAATGTAATGATGATGGCGGCAATTCTTTGCACAGCCTAAGAGCAGTTGGCTGCTAATTGTGGAGTGGTAATAAGGGGGGCCCTGGGCCATAAGGTTTGCATTTGGAACACCTGTAGTTTTCATTTAACACCATGGATCATTAAACAGCTGCTCAGAATGGCCTTATTAAAATAAACACAGTTGTACTGTTTTATGCATGTGTTATATTGCAGTGAGCAGATCAGATGCAAACACAGGGATCTTTAAAAAAGACACCTTACGCATATTTAAAGGTGTGATCTCATGAAGGCAAATCTAGCTGGGTATTTTTCTGCCTGTGTGAAGCTGAAACTGATATAAGTTGTTGGCTTTTGCCTTAAGCCCTCTTGCTGGGGTTGGGGGGCACAGGAACCCTGATGATGACAGTCTTCTATGGGGGAGGCCCTCACTGAAATCACCGGCATGCTCTAAAAGTGACCTGTCAAGTGTTCCTTTCACTGAAGAAAGCAAAATGCTCTGTCCTGTGTAATGTAACAGTGACCTTCAGGAAAGAACAGGATCTTTCTGGAGTTTTTTCCATCACTGGGGGTGTATTTGTTCTATGTCATCCACATTCCCACACTGATATCCCTTTACAAGTTTCATCACTGTCTTGTCTGAGGGGGATTGCCCCCAGGCAAGTTCACTCTGGATTCAGTGAGACCAAATAACAACAAAAGAATGTTAGGGGTGAAAGGGTTTATACCAAGCTCTGTTCTCAAGGAGGCAGGTCGAGTGGTGGAGTCACATCTGCCTCTGGGTGTTTGCAATCTGTCTCTGTCTCTGCGTCCAGGCAGAGCACTGGGTGGAGCTCTTTATATAGTAACACCAACAATAATGGTTCATTGCCAATGGTTGTGTAAGCATTAGCCTATGCAGTAGGCCAATTACATCATCAAGTAATTTAGGGTCTGATGAGGATCCTGGCCACAGGAACTTTAATTTTCCCTACACTCCACCCATCTAAGATTCTTGCCTCACAATCTACATGCCCTCAATCTTCTGCAATCATCCCTGTGTGAGAAAGAGAATTATAATCAGATTTGATAACAACAACAGAGGATAACAACAATATACAGGTAACAACAAAAATTATGATAGAGATAACAACAAAAATTACAATAATCCTCAAGCCTGAGGAGATTGATTGCCACCAACTGGTCATCCCAGCTGTATTCAAAACAGTTCTAGTTCATGATTTGCACTTTCCATGGAAGGCCAGTAGTGGTACTGATAGGGAGCCACAGTTTTGGGATAGAGAAGACCTAGACTTTATCTATGACTGCTTCTGGGATAACTTTAGTCATAGCCAACCACATGACCCCAAAGAATTTGACTGGCAAACCAGGTCCCTGAACCTCAATACTGTTCATGGCACATCCTTTCTACTGTAGATGTTGCAGCAGTCTAGGTGCTGCACCTTCTAGATCTGAAAGAGAATCAGATGTGAGCATGACATCATCAATATAATGGAATAGCCACACCGTTGGTGGTTTCTCCCATATAGCCAAGTCCTGGGCTACAAGTCTGTGACAGATGGTGTGGCTGTGGAGGTATCCCTGTGGAAGGACAGTGAAAGTCCATTGCCATCCTTCCCATGTGAAGACAAACTGTTCTTGACTTTCCTGCTTAATATCAATGGAAAAGAAGGCATTAGCAAGATTTACAACATAATTGTCTATTCCTAGTACATAACTGAGGGTATCCATCAAGTCTGCAATAGAGGGGCAGCAGCATGCACAGGGGGTATAAGATTTATTCAATTCTCTGTAATCCACAGTCATATGCCAGGAGCCACCCAGCTTTTTTTACTGGCCACACTGGGGAATTGAAAGGACTATGGGTGTGCTTTATATTACCTACCTTTTCCAGGTCCTGGAGAGTTTCTCAAATTTCTTTATGCCCTCCAGGCAATTTGTATTTCTTGGTATTAGTGCCCAGCCAAGTCACAGGCAAAGCAATGGGTGGGTATTTAGCATGCCCCCTCAGAAGTATCTTTACCACACATATCCTCAGTCTGAACTCACCTGCAGTGGTATGCAGCCATAGGTCCAGCAGGATATCTATCCCCCAAATATATTCAGAGATGGGAGAGATGTACACAGTATACTCCTTTGGGGATAGATGCCCTATTCCCGAGGGGATTTAGGCTTGTTTCACTCTGATAGCCTTACCTTTGTATCCATCTATAATAGTAGGGGTCCAGGGAAACCACTCAGGATTGCCATAAATCAGTGAGTATTTGGCTCCTGTGTCTACCAGAGCCAGACATGTTGTACATTCACTGGGGACTAGGGAATTGATATTTCAACATGTGGCCTCTGGTCCCTACCCAGTCCCCCAATGGAGGTGCTTTGACCCTCCCCTCAGTCAAACTGTATCACCAAATTGTCTTCCTGTGCAGGTTCAGGCAAGGTTGGTTCATTCTCTAGCAGGAAGTCTTGCAGGAACACAGGCTGGACTTGTGGCTTTGTCTTCTGCCTCTGTTTCTTGGTCCTCAGTGGCTGAAACTGCTGCTCTCACTTCAATTGTTGCCACAGCTCCAGGAAGATTCTATTTGACTTCCTATCCAATTTCTCTCTGTCTGCTCCTGCCCCTGTTAAATCAGCCCACATCTGGGTCCTTGTGACCTTCATGGGGCCCTTTATACCATTCCTCTCAGAGTGGACTGTATTCCTTTATGTGCCCACATTGCTTCCATCTCCCCCAAATCTGCCAGCTAACCACATTTATGGGCTGCCCTATGTGAGGGGCAAGAATGGCCACTACGGGCCCAAAGAGGGATGAGGGAGCTGTTTGCAGCACCATTTCCCTCATCCCTGCCTTAAACAGCTCCTCATTCAGGCCATAATTTACTAGGTTATAAATGGCATTTTTCATGCCTAAATCCCATTACACATGTTGGAGCTTGGTATATGTCTGCCATCTAGTGGGGGAGGATGGTAATTCACCATGATTGGGCCATACAGTGTGAAGTGTAGCCATTATCCACTCAAGAAGTGAATTATTCCCTGGGATCTCATCTACATTCTGCAGTCACTGCCACAAAGTAGGATGAGTTGTTAGGGAAGCCAGCTTTCCCATCTCTGATCCAGATAGAATGATCCCATCCACCCCTACATTCCAAACGTGCAGGAGCCAGGCTGATATGGACTCCAATGGTTTCTGCCAAAACTGGGAGACTCAATCCACCAGTTTTGCCTGTGTATGGGGTAAAGCATAGAGTGCTCCACGACCTGGGGAGGGGGCTGCATCGCCCCTGGTGGAATCAGTGGTTGCTGTGTCTTTATTTTTTTTTACTACAACCAGGTGGGATTTCAGTAGAGGAGAGGTTGGTGCCTCCAGCACCACTTCTATCTCCTGGTTCTCCCCAGCTACTCCACCATTTCCAGGACTGATGGCATATATTTCATTCCAGAGTGCCTCCTCTGCTATATCCTTTTCTTTTTCCATAGTGCTTCGCAGCAACACTATCTCAGTCTTCAACAACTCTCTTACCTTTTCCTCAATACCTCATCGTTGGCAGCATTCTCATGCTGCCTCTTGTGCTTCTCACAGGAGTACATCCTTCTGCTTCATGGCCTTTGCCTCTTCCACAGCTCATTGCCAATGGGTGTGTAAGCATTAGCCTACAGAGTAGGCCAATTACATCATCGAGTAGTTTATGATCAGGTGAGGATCATGGCCATAGGAACTTTCATTTTTCCTAAAATCACACATTTGTAAGAGGGCTAATTAAAATGAGATGATTTTATGAGCAGATTGAGGGTGCAGACTAAATCTATGATGTAGAGTTTTTCTCGATTTAGAAATAATTGGCCTTTAGTGGATATATTTTCTAATTATTTTTCAAAAGACATTTTGCATACTTCAGGATGCAGGAGCTTTAAAGATGTAATTTGGATAGGGCTATGTTGGTATTTTTAGGTATATTTTTATAGGAATGACAGTGGAGAATGTATCAAAGGTGTGTGTTTGTATTGTGTGTGTGAGCATGAGAGTGAAAGAGTGAGAGAGTTTGATCCATGAACATCAAACTCAAAATGCAGATTAATCTCTTTTATAATTGCACAAACTTATGACAAGTGACACTTTATGTCTTACCCTAATTTTGTGCAGAAAGTCTTTTATAGATATTTGTGGCCCTGATTTTATTAAAGAGCAAGAGCCATACCCTATATGCCTCTCTGTTTTATAATCACACAGTCCCAATTTGTCTTCAGACTAGAAAAGAGATCTTGGTGGGTCTGGGAAACTTTCCTGGAGTGTAGGGGGAGTGGAAAAGGGGGAAAGACTTATATTTCTCAGTGGTCTCCATTAGTTACCATAAAGAAAAGTAGGAACAACTATGTGAATCTTGAGCAGCTGAATTTGGCTTGCAGTATCCTCCACATATGGTCTGTCTCCTCTCCTCTGTAGATATCTTTGCTCATGTGCCCCACTGCCCTAACTGGTATCTACTGCATTTGTTTCCACTCTGTCTCCTGCAAAGTCAATCCTTGGCAAAAATTTTTAAAATTGCTAGCACTTGGTTCTTCACCTCCATCTGATGCTTTAATTCTTTTTGTTTCCCTCAATGGACCAGCCTTTGCTTGTTTCCCCACTCTCCTACCCTCCTTTACAGGTTCCCAGACCCCTTCCACTTTCTTCTATCCCATTCTGTCAAGTCCTGCTCTAGGAGAGGATGGGGGAACGTCTGCAACATGAGAGGGAAATGACTGATGCAGCTCAAAGGGTCACTGCAGTGGGGATGGAAAATGAGTTTTAGCTAACAAGATGAAGTCCTACCATTGGATGTTTAGACACATGGTAGCTGGAGGTGAAGTCTCCAGGGGCAGGAGTAAGGCAGTGCATTTTAGTTCCTTCCTGTTATGTTCTAAGATCAAATCACAAGAGAAGTGGTAATTTCCTGTGTTCTTCTCTCACTATACTCAGTTTTATACCTCCATGTGAGAGTCTGGACAATGGTAGCCTCTCGAAGATTTTTGAATGAATAAATGAATGAATGGGCAGGGAGCCTGTCCCAGACCTCTCTACCTCAAAGTAGTAGCTGTCCCTACTTTCAAGCCAGACCCTGGACATACAAAGTAGTTCCTCCAAGTAGAATACTATTATGCTGCCAAGAATATGGAGTATTGTGAGGTCAAGAACATTGCCCAGGCCTCCTGTCTGTTGTCAGGGTTCAGTGAAAAACATTTCTTTGCTGAGCAGTATGGCCCACAAGATGCATCTGATTCCTCTTCCACAGTAGTTGAAGCAGAATGGGCAGAAGCAAGCTTCTTTCTCCTTAAGCCTACTTTCAGATTGCCTGAATTCAGTCTTGTCAGTAAAGAATCTAATCTAGTCCACTCCATTTTCAACAAATTTACTAGAGCTCCAGAGATAATGGAAGAAAGAAATCGTGTCACTTTTGTTCTGATTTTTATCTGCATGGAAACTGATGACTTTCAGTTTTTGCCTATATCTTTCAGGTCCTGTGTCTTTGGCTTCGGGCCAATTTGCACAGTTTACAAAAAATCCAGTGTTCATACACACACACACACACACACACACACACACACACCTTCTCCAGTGGGCCATGCTCAGCTCCCTGATTCTACTCTAGGTTTGTAATCTATGAAGCTTAATTTGGCTGCAGAGATAAGTATTGCAAAAACTCAAACCACTGGTGTTGCTTTCTCCATATGTTCCTCATCACTTCTGCTTAAAAGCTTCTAGGCCATTTGGGAAATGCTGTGTTGACCACTGAGAAAATTCCTGATTCTTGAGTTACTAATTTACTCCCAGAGAGACATGTAAATAATGTGTGTGTGTCCCCGAGGAGTTTCTTTGATCCTTGAAGTATTGCAAGCCAAATTTTTTGACAATGCTCTATAAGGAAAATTATTTATTAACTTATTCTTTTTTTTTTTTTTGCTAATTTCCTCACTCCTGCCAAGCACTGAGTTGGCCACCTAGGTTACAATGGAGAACCAAGCAAACAGGGTTTTTGCTTTTGGGTCCCTGGAAGTACCTGTGCATTCTCTTTTGCCTTGGTGGAAAAGTTTGAAAATCATTGTCACCAGATACATGGATTCCCTCTAAAACAAGAATGCTGGCCTCAAGTGATTCCTTCAAGGAAATAAATGGTTGAGGGAGAAAAATTCAGATGTAATATCCCTCATTTAGAATCCTCATTTGGAAAAATTGAAGGGGAAGAAAGTTTCTATTGAGCAAAAGCTTGATTTATAGTATAATGTTTAGGAACTATGCTTTATTTTTTTCAAGTGTATTTAATGATTAACTGTTAAAAGAATATGGGTAGATGGATGGCCTGCAATATCTGTGATGAATAGATATTTTATTAAGATATATTTAGAATTATAAAAATAATATATGTACTATAGGCAATATTACAAGTACAGAAAAGTATAAAGAAACAAAGTGTATGATTCCAGTACTCAGAAACAGCTGCTTTTAATACAGGTCCCTATCTCTTATCTGATGCTTGGGACCAATAATGTTTTGAAATTCAGAATTTTTCAGATTTTTAGTAAGGTAACTCAAAGTGTGTACAAAAGATTTTATGATATCCTAAGCAGAATATAGGGCAGTTCTTCATAATCAAACACAGTAATATTTCTGCAGCAACATGTATAAAATTCATGTTAAGGATAAATGTAGACTATAAATGAACTCATAATTGTTCATGTCAGATTTTGACACCAAATGAGTTATAAATATCTTTCTATTTCAGAGCACTTTGTATTTTGGAATTGGATATAAAGGAACACGGACTTGTATTTTAGCACAGTATTTAGACAATTTCTGAGCACTTATTGTATGCTAGGCATCATGGGAGGAGTTTACTGTGCTGAGATTTGTGCCCTTTGCAGTGATGAAGGCATATCTAGGCACTGGGGTCCTATGTCTTTAAAAGGTCTGATAACAGGGAAATTCTGTCCATTGGATTTGTTAATATCCGCTCTAGTTGTCAGGCCTTTTAGAGCTTTGGCCTCAGTTTTGCCCATTGCTGTTGACTCCCACATTCATCCACTTGGATCTGTCATCCCCTGCTGGGATGACCCTATTTTTGACCCTAACTCTGCTCCCTATTCTCTTTAGCTCAAAGGTCAGATTGTGGCAGCCTGCCCATGTTCTCCAGGCAAACAAATCCCATCCTATCCGTGGTTTTGCTTTTGCAAATCTATTTTGACATTGACATTTCACTGTGACACTGCCCTGCACTACTCGGTCAAGTTAAGACAAGCATGACCTGAAAAATGGTTGAGAAAAAAATTAAGGTGAAGGTTAAGTGCATGCAGCATCCGTTCAAATCAAAGAGATTGCTTGAAAGGCAAGTGTCAGAAATTAAGCAAGTAAATAACAGAACACCGCGAGTCATTGGTTTGTAACTTGATGGCTGCCTGTCTGTGCCTTTTACTTTGTCTGTGCTCTACATTTCAAAATTCTACCAGATAATGAGTATTTTGCAGAAGCAAATGTCAAAGCTCTTTCTTTCATGCAAATGAAGGCAGGGAATTTGGTGAAATGATGACTAATGGATTAAAAAATATCAAAAACCTGTAATTACCTATGATAAACAATATGTTATGTGTTTTCTTCTTTGTTCTGAATCTGCCTCTGCATTTTTTCTTATCTGATGCAGTATTTCAGGCCAGTATTGCTTTTCAGTTATGTGTCTCAGGCTGCAGTTCCTGCTGACAGTGAGAATGAAAGCACATTTTAGTTATTATGTTTTTCTTTCCCTTCCTCATGGACTCCAGATGCCTATATGCTAATACAAGCCCCAATGACAGGAAGTCCAAATGGAAATGTTATTAGAAAACTGTGGATATGTAGTTAATGAAATATGTATGATTAAAATATTGCAGGACATGTGTAATATTGATGGGAACTCAACTGATCTCAATATTTAATAAAGTTTTAATTTAAAATATGGATATTTGGGGGAGTGGGTTGTTTTATCCTTTTTGCAAGCATGGCATATATTAATTTCTTGCTGGAAAATTGTCTGGGAGATTCAATTTCCTTCTGTAATTTCTCATTTTGAATTTCCCTTTTTTGGGGAGCACACTTCTTTATGCTGGTCTGGACTATGATATCCCAGAATGCTTGAGGGTAAGAGACAGGCTAATATGTTTTGAGGCATTCTGGAGCAGCTCAGTGGCCCATTGATGATTTTCTATGGTCTATTTTAATCAGCAATTGAACCAGCTCTTTGGAAATTTGGGCCAATAACCAAGCTTTAGACTCTGTTCTTAAAGACCCTTCGTGTTTAGTTTAGGCATTGGTTAAAATGGTGGGTACTATGAATTGAATTTATGAGGACTGAAATTGCCTGTATAGTTACTAGAGATGGTGCTTCCAAATTGGTTAAGCTCTGGCCTTTTTTGAATACCAAAAAAGTGACAGGCTAGACAGATCATTAGTACTGAGCAGTGAAGGGTCATAGATAGACAACTGGAAACTGTAATGCATCAAAAAGCCTGTCTCTTTGGATTTGTAAGATTATTTTATTGTCATTTTTGATTTCAACTACTCATCCTGAGAATTTACACAGTTTAACACAAAATGATAGTATGTATTTTGTATCTTTTTTGCCAAATGTTTTCATATGTATGCTCATGTTTTCCTCCCTGAATCCCTTGTGAAGAGACATCTGTGTGCCCATTTTATAACTGAGAAAACTAAATCACAGAAAGGTTAAGTAACTTGTCCAAGGTCAAACATGGAGCTAGGAAGTGGCAGAGCTGGGATTCTATGTTAAGTTTATCTGTACAGATACTGAAAATGAAAAATGGTTAGATCATCAAGTATATGATATAAAATGTTATAAAGCAAGGGAAACTGAAGAAAATTTTGAAACAGTTTTTACACATTGGTTAAAATTTATCTTCAAGATTTATTTACCCTTCATGGCCTCTTTCCTTGTGAGCCTTGGACCAGAGTAGAGAATGTGAATGATTTGGTATCATCTCTATGCTGGAGAATGAACGTAAAATGAATGTACTACTAACAACTGGTCATGGGGATCATATGCAGACATGATATAGAGCAGTTTTGTTTTCTGAGCCAGACTAAGTACTTAAGCCAGTGCTGGGAGAATTATTACACTGCACACCCATTTGCCTAGAGTACAAGAGCATAGGTTTCCAATCAAATAGCATACGTCCTTGCCCATGGAGAGAGTGGGCTGGACAGGCAAGTTCATGAACAGGCACGTTTTTGTTTAGCCTATTTTCTATGTTGTCTGGGGATTGCCTGGAAGGGTAGCCTGTGAGAGAGTACCACTCTGGGGGATTCTATGAAGCCAGGGATGGGATGCAAGCAATTGGAGTACCCAGAAAACATTCAAAGTTAAGAGCTTCATCTCTGATATCAGACTTCCTACATTGGAATACTGGCTCTATCACTCACTATGTAAATTTCCTGAGCTTTATTTTGCACAATTACAAAATAGGCATAAAAAGTGTTTACCTAATAGGGATTTTGGAAGGACTGGATGCATTATTTCATCTAGTCCATTATTTCAGATACCATTATCTGGTAATAGGAATGGTATAAAGGTATCTGGCTAATAGTAAGATTAATAAGTGTTGATTATTGGCCATTATTCCTATTAGTTCAAGAGCTGGCCCAAAGTAGAATGTATGGTTTTGCAGGAAAGTGATGTATCTAATCTCATCAAAGCATTTTGAGAAGTGTTTGCCTGTCTCCAAGATCCCTACCAATGAGATGACTGACATTTCCTGGGACATTTAGTTGAATTCCTATATTTATCCTATTTTAAATGTCCCTGTCTCTGGATTTTTCTATGTGGTTCTTAGGACTCCTTTTTTAATGTGTCATTTCTATCTTAGAACTGATGATGAACATGTTCACTACATGTGCCTAAGTGAAAGTAGTTTCCTAGAAGTGAAGTAACTTGCATTGAGAAGAAAATTGATTAACCAAAGAAGACTTTAATTGATTTGTCCATGTGAATTTGTCATTTTAATTGTTGGGTTTTTAATACTAGTAAATCAATTAATGGCACCAAGAAAACAACTGCTGCTGTCAGAGAGTAAATAATGGTATAGTCGTTCTAGTGTGAAGGTTATTTTGTATCACGTTTCCTTGTGCTAGCCTGTCTGATTTATGGCTGTAACCAATGACCCTGGCTCTGGCACCTATCTGCTCACACAATAATTTTAAGCCCCTCTGTCTCAAAAAGGCCCTGTCAAAGTATTTATGGGACTCCCCAGGGGTTATTTTACATGAATGCTGGATTAACCAGACCACCACCACTATGGCTCGTATCATGTCCCAGACTCTCAGTGCTGCTGTGCCTGCCCTGCCAGCTTGCTGTATCCTGCTGATGGTTCTGGCTATTGATGCTCTTAATCCTCATAAAGCAATGAGACCGTAGCAATCAACTGCAAAGTCAGAAGGGGCATAGCTTTCCCCTTCCTGCGTTATGCTCCCTTAGTGGGAATCTCATAGCATGGTTATTTGGGACCTGAGGTGTTCAAATGTTTAGTCAGCTCTTCTGGCTTTTACTCACAGTCCTTGTATCCCACAACACACATTTGCCCAGTCAGACTAATTGGGCTAAGATGGATTTAGGCAACAACTATCCTATAATTGGAAATTATAGGGTAATTTCCTGCCTGCCCGTCATTCTCAGCCCCTTGTACTAAATCTCACTCACCATGCCCGACTTCTTTATGCTTGTTGGTGCATTCCTTCCCAGAGGCCCTACAATCTGTTCAGAAGCATATCTTCAGCTGGGTTCTCCACCCATTCAACAGAAATAAAGGAAATATGGCAGGCGTCCTTTATACAGAAGATTTCATACCAGAACAAATAAATCAATGGAATAGGTTTGGGGGTGGAGAGTGGTAAGCAAGGTGTTACTTAATTCCACCTTCCAGATGTAACTGAACCCTAGATATGACCCAATTGGGACCATGCTCTTAAACTAGGTTTACATCTTTAACCTGCATGCCTGTGAAATTGCCATAGTCTGTGATGTTTTGTCCCCCTTCTCTGAAAATCCACATCTCCCTATTTACAAAATCTTAAATGAAGTTTATCTCCTTTAAGAAGACTTCCCCAGTTAACCCCAACAGATTCAGAAATAATTTCCATTCTTCACATACATCTTCAATTTTATGTTGATGTAATGTGTACTTTCAGTATGTTTGAAATGGTTCCTTGCTCTCAGTAGATATTTGTGAACACTACCACATGCTGAAGATACAGCAGTGAACAAAACAAACATGGTCCCCTGCCTTCATAAGGTGACATCCTGGTGGGGCAGATGATAAGGAAGTAAACAAGCAAATGAGATAATTTCAGATAGCTATAAAGGCTATGAAGAAAAGCAGGGCAAGGAGATAGTCAGGGAGAGCCAGGCTAACTACTTTGCATAGGGTGGCCAGAGAAGATTTCTCTGAGGAGGTGACATTTTAACTCAGTTCTAAAAGATAAGGAACCAGCCATGCAAAGGGTGTTTCAGGCAGAGAGAGCAGCAAGTACAGAGGCCTGGAGGCAGAAATAATTTTAGTGTGTTAAAAGAATTGAAAGATGTCCTCAGTGAGGCTACAGCACTGTATGAGGCTCATTTATAATTTTCTCTGGTTCTGAGTTTTGCTTCTTCATTGGACTGTGAACATGGAGGACTAGGATGCAGGGGCCAGGTTGTCTGTTCTTTCCATATTTTCCATAGTGACTACTGTTGTTCTTTTTTTAAATTGGTATATTTAGACCACTTACATTTAATGTAATTGTTGATAAGGTTGGATTTAGGCCTGCCATTTTATAGTATGCTTTCTGTTTCTTCTATGTTTTATTGTTCTAGTTTCCTTTTCCTGCCTTATTTGGGTTAAACATTTTTAGTGTTCTATTTTAATTTACCTCTTGTGTATAATATTTTTAGTGATTGCTCTATGTGTTAAAAAATACATCTTTAACTTTTAAATATATATATGTTAATTAAGATATCATTGATATACAATCTTCTCAATGTTTCACATGAGCAGCATTGTGGTTACTACATTCACCCACATTATCAAGTCCCCCCCACCCCATTGCAGTCACTGACTATCAGCGTAGTAAGATGCTATAGACTCATTAATTGTCATCTCTGTGCTGTACTGCCTTCCCTGTATTAGCACTCACCTACCAATATTGTGAGTGCTAATTATGATGCTCCTTAATCCCCTTCTCCCTCCCTCCCTACCCAACCTCCCCACTGAATCTCCCACCCCCTTCCCTTTGGTAACAACTAGTCCCTTCTTGAAGTCTGTGAGTCTGCTGCTGTTTTCTTCCTTCAGTTTTGCTTCGTTATTATGCTCCACAAATGAGTGAAATCATCTGGTACTTGTCTTTCTCCGCCTGGCTTATTTCACTGAGCACAATATCCTCTAGCTCCATCCATGTTGTTGCAAATGGTAGGATTTGTTTATTTCTTATGTCTTAATAATATTCCACTGTGTATATGTACCACCTCTTCTTTATCCATTCATGTATTTATGGACACTTAAGTTGCTTCCATATCTTGGCTGTTGTAAATAATACAGCAATAAACATAGGGGCGCATGTGTCTTTTTGAATCAGGGATCTTGTTCTCTTCAGGTAAATTCCTAGGAGTGGAATTACTGGGTCAGATGGTATTTCTATTTTGAGTTTTTTCAGGAACCTCCATACTGCTTTCCACAATGGTTGAACTAGCTTACATTCCTACCAGCAGTGTAGGAGGGTTCCCTTTTCTCTGCATCCACCAGCATTTGTTGTTCTTAGTCTTTTCAATATGGGCCATCCTAACTGGTGTGAGGTGATACCTCATTGTGGTTTTGATTTCCATTTCCCTGATGATTAGCAATGTGAAGCATCTTCTCATGTGCCTGTTGGCCATCTGAATTTCTTATTTGGAGAATGGTCTGTTCAGGTCTTCTGCCCATTTTTTAATCAGGTTATTTATTTTTTGGGTGTTGAGGCATGTGAGCTCTTTATATATTGTGGATGCTAATCTGTTATCTGATGAGTAGTTTACAAATATATTCTTCCATACTGTAGGATGCCTTTTTGTTCTGCTGATGGTGTCCTTTGCTGTACAGAAGCTTTTTAGTTTAATGTAGTCCCATTTGTTCATTTTTGCTTTTGTTTCCCTTGCCCGAGGAGAGGTGTTCAGGAAAAAGTTGTTCATGTTTATATACAAGAGATTTTTGCCTATGTTTTCTTCTAAGACTTTTATGGTTTCATGACTTACATTCAGGTCTTTGATTCATTTCAAGTTTACTTTTGTGTATGGAGTTAGACAATAATCCAGTTTCATTCTCTTATATGTAGCTGTCCAGTTTTGCCAACACTAGTTGTTGAAGAGGCTGTCATTTCCCCACTGTATATCCATTGCTCCTTTAATATATTGTATTTTATTTATCCTTTATTATAACATATATTAATTGGCCATGTATGTGTGGGTTTATATCTAGGCTCTCTATTCTCTTCCATTGATCTATGGATCTGTTCTTGTGCCAGTACCTAATTGTTTTGATTACCATGGCTTTGTAGTAGAGTTTGAAGTTAGGGAGTATAATCCCCCCAGTTTTGTTCTTCCTTCTCAGAATTGCTTTGGCTATTCAGGGTCTTTTGTGGTTCTGTATGAATTTTAGAACTATTTGTTCTAGTTTGTTGAAGAGTGTTATTGGTATTTTGATAAGGGTTGCATTGAATCTGTAGATTGCTTTAGGCAGATGGCCATTTTGACAATATTAATTCTTCCTAACCATGAGCACGGGATGTATTTCCATTTATTGGTGCCTTCTTTAATTTCTCTCATGAATGTCTTGTAGTTTTCAGGGTATAAGTCTTTCACCTCCTTGGTTAGGTTTATTCCTAGGTATTTTATTCTTTTTGATGCAATTGTAAATGGAGTTGATTTCCTGATCTCTCTTTCTGATAGTTCGTTGTTAGTAAATATGAATGCAATGGATTTATGTGTATTAATTTGGTATCTTGCAACTTTGCTGAATTCAGTTATTAGTTCTAGTAGTTTTGGGGTGGATTCTTTAGGGTTTTTTATGTGCAATATCATGTTATCTGCAAACAGTGAGTTTAACTAACTTCTTCCTTACTAATCTGGATGCCTTTTATTTCTTTGTGTTGTTTGATTGCCGTGAGTAAGACCTCCAGTATTATATTGAATAAAAGTGGTGAGAGTGGACATCCTTGTGTCATTCCTGATCTTAGAGGAAAAGCTTTCATCTTTTTGCTGTTAAGAATGATGTTGGCTGTGGGTTTGTCGTATATGGCCTTTATTATGTTGAGGTACTTGCCCTCTATACCCATTTTATTGAGACTTTATCATAAATGGATGCTGAATTTTGTCAAATGCTTTTTCAGCATCTATTGAGAAGATCATGTGATTTTTGTCCTTCTTTCTGTTGTTGTAGTGTATGACATTGATTGATTTTCCAATATTGAACCAGCCTTGCATCCCTGGAATAAATCCCACTTGATCATGATGTATGATCTTTTTGGTGTATTTTTGAATTCAATTTCCTAATATTTTGTTGAGATTTTTGTATCTATGTTAATCAAGGGTATTCGTCTGTAATTTTCTTTTTCTGTGGTGTCTTAGTCTGGTTTTGGTATTAAAGTGATGCTTACCTCATAGAATGAGTTTGGAAGTATTCCCTCCTCTTCTACTTTCGGAATACTTTAAGGTGGATGGGTCTTAGGTCTCTAAATGTTTGATAAAATTCAGTGGTGCAGCCATCTGGTACAGGGGTTTTGTTTTTAGGTAATTTTTTGATTACCAGTTCAATTTTGTCGCTGGTAATTGGTCTGCTCAGATTTTCTGTTTCTCCCTGATTATTCATGGAAGGTTGTGTTTTTCTAGAAGGTTGTCCATTTCTTCTAGGTTGTCCAATTTGTTAGCATGTAATTTATAGTATTCTCCAATAATTCTTTGAATTTCCATATTGTCTGTAGTGATTTTTCCTTTCTCATTTCTGATTCTGTTTATGTGTGTATACTGTCTTTTTTCTTGATAAGTCTGGATAGGAGTTTATCTGTTTTGGTTATTTTCTCAAAAAAAAACCCAGCTCCTTGTTTCATTGATTCTTTGTATTGTTTTATTCTTCTCAGTTTTATTTATTTGTGCTCTAATTTTTATTACGTTCCTCCTTCTACTGACTTTGCGCCTCAGTTGTTCTTCTTTTTCTAGTTTCATTAATTGTGAGTTTAGACTATTTGTTTGGGATTGTTCTTGTTTCTTGAAGTAAGCCTGTATTGCAATATGCTTTCCTCTTAGCACTGTTTTGGCTGTATCCCACAGGTTTTGGGCTGTTGAGTTGTTGATTTCATTTGTCTCCATATATTGCTTGAACTCTGTTTTTATTTGGTCATTGATCCATTGATTAGTAGTATGTTGTTAAGCCCCCATGTGTTTGTGGGCTTTTTTTGTTTTCTTTGCATCATTTATTTCTAGTTTCATACATTTGTGGGCTCAGAAGGTGGTTGGCACAATTTCAATCTTTTTGAATTTATTGATTTAGTGAGGATCTTTTTGTGGCCTAGTATGTGATCTATTCTGAAAATGTTCCATGTACACGTGAGAAGAATGTGTATCCTGCTGCTTTTGGGTAGAGTGTTCTGTAGATGTCTGTTAGGTCCATCTGTTCTAATGCATTGTTCAGTGTCTCTGTCTCATTTTCTGTCTGGTTGATCTGTCTTTTAGAGTGAGTTGTGTGTTGAAGTCTCCTACAATGACTAACTTTGTGAGTAGTTGATTTAATTTTTGCATTTGCTTTGTAATTAATTGGTCTACTTCCTTTACTGTGGTTTTATATTCTCTGGTAACAGCTATTTAGCCCTAGGAGCATATCCATCTAGAGCATTCCCCTTAAAATACACTGTAGGGATGGTTTATGGGGGGTAAATTCCCTCAACTTTTGCTTATATGGAAATTTTAAAATCCCTGTTTCACATTTAAATGATATTTAAATGCCAGGTGGAGTATTCTTGTTTGGAGACCCTTCTGTTTCATTCCATTAAATATATCATGCCACTTCCTTCTGGCCTGTAACATTTCTGCTGAGCGGTCTGCTGATACTCTCATGGGCTTTCCTTTGTAAGTGATCTTTTCTCTCTCTCTGGCTGCTTTTAATGCTCTCTCCTTGTCCTTGATCTTTCCCATTTTAATTATTATATGTCTTGGTGTTGTCTTCCTAGGGTCCCTTATGTTGGGAGATCTCTGCAGTTCCATGACCTGGGAGACTATTTCCTTCTCCAGATTGGGGAAGTTTTCAGAAATTGTTTTCTCAAAGAGATTTTCTATCCCTTTCTCTCTCTTCTTCTTCTGGTACCCCTATAATGTGAATGTTGTTCCATTTGGATTGGGTTGCACAGTTCTCTTATTATTATTTCATTCCTAGAGATCCTTTTTTGTCTCTGTGCCTCAGTTGCTTTGTTTTCCTGTTCTCTAATTTCTATTTCATTTCCTGTCTTCTCTACCTCATCTAATCTATTTTTAAATCCCTACATTGTATGTTTCATTTCATATACTGTATTTTTCAACGTTTCTGTGTCTTTCTTGAATTCCTCCCTGAGACCTTGAATATTTTTCTGTAGCTCTTTCACCATGTTTATGATTTTTATTTTGAAATCTTCATCTCGAAGATTGTTGATTTCAGTTTCCCTTAGCCCTCTTTCTGGCATCTTTTCCTGTATTTTCTTTTGGATGAAATTTTTTTTGCCATTTCAATTTTTTAGTTATTCCTATGGAACAATAACTTTGTGTAGGTGGTGCTTTCTAATGCCCAGAAGCTCTACTCTGGAGATGCAGAGCATCTGTAGCAATGGCAGGGTTCACAGGCAAGCATAAACAGTGCATGCTGGGAGGAAAGAGCTCTTTCCTGCCTTCCTGTCTCTATGGTCTACCTCCACAGCCAGGTCCAGTGGGCTGATCATGCAGGGAGGAGTCTCTGTGCAAAACCCCTGTAGCTGCCATAGGCAGGGCCACCCTCTGGCTGGCCTGGCATGATGGCAGGGGCAGCAGGTTTGCAGGACCAGTGCCTATGGGGAGGAAGGAGAGGCAGGCTGTGTGCTGCAGTGGGGGAACCTTGGTGCTGCGTTGCCAGCCAGGTGGATGGAGCCTCTGAAGCTCGTGAGAGTTCCCAACCTGCTGGGCTGAGTGTGCCAGGATGATTTTGTCCATCTACCCTTTCTCCTGAGCAGTGAGCCCTGTGTAATTTTTGCCCCATTAGTGCCCCTTTCACTGTTGGGAAGTCTTTCAAACTGCCCACCTTTCTTTTGTCCTGGGGAGCTGGTTGTGCATACCTGTTCTCCACAAGTGTATGCAATCTCAGTTTCTCTGAGTATTCTGCCTGCCTTTGTTTTCCAACCCCCCTAATCTCCAGATCACCATGTATTGTGGGTTTGTGCTCCCGGAGCAAATATCCAGGGCTGGGTGTTTAGCTGTCCTGGCCTTCTACTCCCTCCCTGCTCCATTTCTCTTCCTCCCACTTGTGGGCTGGGGTGGGGGGAGGGCTTGGGTCCTGCTGGATTGTGGCTTTGCTACTTTACCCTTTTCTGTGAGATCTTTTTTCCCCAGATGTAGGCCAGCTGTTCTGTAGTCTTTTGGTCACTCTTTCAGGATTAGTTGTGCTTTCTGTGTTTTTGTGTTATATGTGGTTTTGGGAGGAGGTTTCTGCCTCACTTCTCTTGCTGCCATCTTTTTCCCCAGCTCCATCTTTAACTTTTAACATTTACCTTACTTAATAGACTGTTTTAAGAACAGTTTTAGATTTACAGAAACATTGAACAGATAGTACAGAGTGTTCTCATATTACCACCCTCTCCTGCTATACACAGCTTCTCCTTATCTTCTTATAGTGTGGTACATTTGTTACAATTTCCAAACCAATATTGGTAACACTATTATTAGCTAAAGTCCATACTTTACATTAAGGTTCATTCTTTGTGTTGTATGGTCTTATGGGTTGACATATGCATAATGTTATGTATTCACCATTACAGTATCATATAGAATAGTTTCACCACCCTAAAAATCACTTGTTCTCCATGTATTCATCCCTTTATCCTCCCCCAAAACCCCAGACAACCACTGATAATTTTGCTGTCTCTATAGATTTACCTTTTCCAGAATGTCATATATTTGGAATCATCTTTGTAAGATGAAGAGTTCTGGAGATAGGTTACACAGCAGTATGACTGTACTTAACACTACTGAACTATGTATACTTAAAATTGGTTAAGATGATAAATTTCATGTTAAGCATATTTTACCACAATTAGAAAAACTTCTCTGACAGACCTAAAGGGAGGAGATGAGCTGGTAAGTGGGTTCTGCTTTTTTTCAAATGTATTCCTTATCTGTTCTGTGACTGTATAGAGGCCAGAACTCCTCCCCTCCTCCTCATCCCTGCCAACATCAACAATATTTGACCATCATTAAAAACGAAATAAACCTTTGTTGTGGCAAGCACCAAAAAAACACCCCTTACAAAAACAAAAACAAATAAACAAACAAACAAAACCATGTAGTCTTTCAGACTGGCTTCTTCCACTTTACAATGTGCATTTAAAGTTCATCCAGGTCTTCATGGATTGAAAGCTCATTTTTTTTCATTGTGTGACTTTTGTATGGATGTATACATTGTATGGCTGTCCACAGTTTGTTTATCTATTCATCTATTGAAGGAAATCTTTGTTCCTTCTAGTTTTTGGTGACTAAAAATAAAGCTGCAACAGATATTTGCTTGTTTTTGTGGACATAGTTTACAACTCAATTGGGTAAATACCTAGAAGTGCAATTGCTGAATGATATGGTAAGAGTATGTGTAGCTTTGTAATAAACTGCTAAACTATCTTCCAAAGTGGCTGTACCATTTTGTACTGCCATTAGCAATGAATGAGTGCATGTTACTCTTGTTCTGCACCCTTGCCTGTATTTAGTATTGCTGGGTTTTTGGATTTTAGATATTCTAATAAGTGTGTGTGGTTTCTCATTGTTGTTTTAATTAGTAATTCCTTATGACATATGATGTCCAACATCTTTTTATATGCTTATTTACCACCTTTATATCTTCTTTGATGAGTTGTCTCTTTAGATCTTTTGCCCATTAAAAAAATTGGTTTGTATTCTTATTGTTGAGTTTTAAAAGTTGTTTGTATATTTTGGATACAAGTCGATTATCAGACATGTGTTTTGCAAATATTTTCTCCCAGCCTGTGGCTTGTCTTTTTATTGTCATAAGAGTGTCTTTTGCAGAGTACAAGTTTTAATTTTAATTAAAGTTTAATTTTAATAAAGCCTAACATCCATTTTTCTCATAGATTGTTCTTTTGGTATGTCTAAAAAGGCATAGCCAAACACAAGGTCACCTAGATTTTTCTCTGTTATCTTTCATAATTTTTATAATTTTTCATTTTATATTTAGGGCCATTTTGACTTAATTGCTGTGAAACATAAGGCCTGTATCTAGATTCATTTTTATTCCATATGAAAATCTTCCATATGTTCAATTGTTCCAGTACAATTTGTTGAAAAGACTACCTTTTCTCAATTGAATTGTGTTTGCTCTTTAGTCAAAAATCAGTTGATTGTATTTATGTGGGTCTATTTCTGGCCTCTTTATTTTGTTCCATTGATCCCTTTGTTCTTTCACCAGTACCATGCTGCCTTGATTACTGTAGCTTTATACTAAGTCGTAGTCAGGTGTTGTCAATCATCCAGCTTTGTTCTTTGGTATTGTGTTGGTTATTCCAGTCTTCTGCCTTTCCATATACACTTTAGAATCAACTTGTTGGTATCCACAAAATAACTTGCTGGGATTTTGACTGGAATTTTGTTGAATCTATAGATCAAGTTGTGAAGAATAGATATCTTAAAAATATTGAGTCTTTTGTCTCAATATTTCCATGAATAAGGCATATCTCTCCATTTATTTAAATATTTGATTTCTTTCATCAGAATTGTAGTTTTCCTTATATAGACCCTGTACTTGTTTTTTAGAGTTATAGCTAAGGAGTTTTTGGATGCTAATGTAAATAGTATTATGTTTTTTATTTCAAATTCCACATTGTTATTGGTATATAGGAAAGCAGTTGACTTTTGTATATTAACCACATATTCTGGAACCTTGCTAAAATCAGCTATTAGTTTTAGGAGGATTTTTGTCTATTCTTTGGGATTTTCTACATAGGCAATAATGCCATCTGTGAGTGAAGACATTTTAATTTCATTCTTTTAAAACATTATTCCTTTTATTTCCTCTTTTATCTCATTGCATTATCTTGATCCTCCGATGCATTCCAGTACAATGTTGAATAAAACTAGTAAAAAGAGGCATTCTTGTCTTGCTCTCAATCTTAGGAGGAAAGCATCAGTTTCTTATCAAGTATGATGTTAGCTGAACTTTTTTTTGTTCTTTACCAGTTTGAGGAATTTTCCTGTATTCTGAGTTTGCTGAGAATTTTTTTTCTTAAAATCATGAATGAAGGTTGGATTTTGTCAAATGTTTCTTTTTTAAATCTAGTTATATGATTTTTCTTCTTTAGCCTGTTGATGTGATTGATCACTTTATTCAATTTTTTGAATGTTGGACATAACCTGAGTAAATCTCAGTTGTTGGTGGTGCATAATTCATTTTATACATTGTTAGATTCAACTTGCTAAAACTTTGTCAATGATTTTTTGTATGTATGTTTACAAGAAAAGTTGTTCTGTAGTTTTCCTTTCCTGTAGTATCCTTTTCTGGTTTTGGTATTGGAGAAATGCTGGCCTCATAGAAAGAGGAAGTGTATTCTGCTTCTATTTTCTGGAAAAGACTATAGAAAACCATTCTTAAATGGTAGAATTCACCAGTGAAAACATCTGTACCTTGTGCTTTCCTTTTTTGGAAGATTATTAATTTTTAAATCAATACTTTTAATAGATATATTTCTATTCACATTATCTATTGCTCCTTATGTGCCTTGTGGTAGTTGTGTCTTTCAAGGAATTTGTCTATTTCATCTAAGTTATCAAATTTGTAGGCATAAAATTGTTCACAATACTCTTTATTTTCCTTCTAATGACTATGGGAAAAGTAGTGATATTCCTTTTTCATTCTGACATAAATAATTTGTGTTTCCTCTTTTTTCTTCTCTCTTTTTTCTTGGTTAGCCTGACAGATGATTATTAATTTTATTTCTCTTTTCAAAGAGCTGGATTTTAGTTTATTGATTCTGTTTTGATTCCCTGTTTTTAACCTCATGGATATTTTCTCGAATTTTTATTATTTATTTTCTACTGCTTACTTTAGGCTTATATTGCTCTTCTTTCTGTAGCTCCCTAATAAATAATCTTAATTTATTGATTTTATATCTTTCTTCTTTTCTAACATGCACTTGATGCTATAAATTTCTCTTTAAGCACTGCTTTTGCTGCACTCCACAAATTTTGGTATGTTGTGTTTTCTTATTAATTTAGTTCACAATATTTAAAAATTTCTTTTAATACTTCTTTAATCCATGTGTTGCTCAGATGTCTGCTGTTTAGCCTCCAAATATTTTGGCATTTTTTTAGCTGTTTTTCTGTTTTTGATTTCTAGTTTAATTCCATTGTAGTCTGAGAGCATACTCTGTATTAATTCTATTCTTAAATTTGTTAAGGTGTGCTTTATGGTCTATGATGTAGTCTATCATAGTGAATGTCCACATTAGCTTGAGAAGAATGTGTATTGTGGTGTTGTTGGGTGAATTATTCTATAATGTCAACTAGATACAACTGATTAATGGTACTGTTCAGGTCAACTATACACTTACTGATGTTCTGCTTGCTGAATCTGTTAATTACTGGTAGAAGAGTAGATTTGTCCATTTATACTTATGGTTTTATCAATTTTTGCTTTTTATCATTTTGATGCTCTCTTGTTAGATGAATACATGTCAAGAATAGTTATATCTTCTTGGAGAATTGTCCCCTTTATCATATGTATTATCTATCTTATTTCTGATAATTTCCCTTTTTCTGAAGTCTACTTTGTTTGAAATTAATACATCTACTCCAGCTTTCTTTTGTTTAGTGTTTGTATGGTATCTTCTCCATCCTTTGCTTTTAATCTATCTGTGTCTTTCTATCTAAAATGAGTTTCTTGTAGACAACCCTAGTTGGGTCTTGTTATTTTATCTACTATGACCGTCTGTATTTTGATTGATGTATTTAACCATTGACATTTAAAGTGATTATTGATATAACAAATCTACCATGTTTATAACTGTGTTCTACTCATTGCATTTGTTCTTTGTTTTTTTGTCTCCCCCTATTTTTCCTGACTTTACTGGTTTTAATTGAGCAATTTATATTATTCCATCCTCTCTCTTCTCTTCGCATTTCAATTATATTAATTATAAAAATTTTACTTGAGTTTCCAATATGCATTTACTAATAATCTAAGTCCACTTTCAGATTACACTATATTATTTCATGGTACTGTAGGTACATTATAAAAGAGTATTCCCAATTCCTCCCTCCTTCCCCTTATAACATTGCTGCCATTTATTTCACTTATCCAGATGTCACAATCTACCAATGCATTGTTGCTATTATTACTTTGAAAAGTTATCTAGTAGATAAATTAAGAACAAAAATTAAGAGATTTGTTTTACTTTCATTTATTCCTTCTCTGATGCTCTTTTTTATGCAGACTTGTGCTTCTGACTTATATCATTTTCCTTTTCTCTGAAAAACTTCTTTAACATTTCTTACAAGGCAGGTCTACTGGCAATAAATTCCCTAAGATTTTGTCTGAAGGTCTTTTGGGAGATATGTTTCCTGAATTTAGAATTCTAGGTGGCATTTTTTTTATTTCAACACTTTAAATGTTTCACTCCACTCTTGATTGCATGGTTTCTGAAAAGTCCAATGTGATTCTTATCCTTTTTCCTCTGTAGATAAGGTGAGTTTCCCCTCTGATTTCTTTCAAGATTTTCCACTTGTCTTTGGTTTTCTTCAGTTTGAATATGATATGCTGAACTGTAGATTTTATAGTATTTTTCCTACTTGGTATTTTCTGAGCTTCTTGGATCACTGGTTTGGGGTCTATCATTAATTTGGGAAAAATCTCAAAATATCATTACTTCAAATATTTCTTCTGTTCCTTTCTGTTATACTTATCTAGATATTCATAATTTTTGCACTTACTGTTTCTGAAGTTTCAGTTTTCTTCCTATATTATTTCCTTTCTTTCTGAAGAAATTCTTTAGTAACTGAGAGTGGGTCAGCCATTTATGAATTTAGTTTCTTTTGTTGAGAATGTTTTTGTTTTATCTTCACTTCTGAGGGATATTTTCATTGGATACAGAATTCTGAGATGACAATTCTTTACTTTCAGTACTTTAAAAATATTGTTCCACTTTCTTCTGCCCTTCCTAGTTTTAATGATAAATCTACAGTAATTTATTCCATTCTCTCCTCATTTCTTTCTGGTTGCTCTCAGGATTTTTTTTCTTTGTCTTTATTTTTTAGAAGTTTGACTATGATGTATCTTGGCATGCATTTCATTATCCATTTTGACATTCCTTCAGCTTCTTGGATCTGCAGGTATTTTTTTCTTTTGCTGAGCTTGAGAACTTTTCAGCCATTATTTCTTCAAATACTTTTTTTCAGCACTCCACTGCTTTTCTTCTTCTAGGTATCTGAGGATACTATTGTTAAATCTTTTGTTATTGTTCCACAGGTCTTTGAGTCTCTGTTCATTTGTTTAAAACTTTTTTTTCTCTCTACATGTCAGAGTGAGTAATTTCTTTTAATCTGTCTTCAAACTCATGACTCTTTCTTCTTCCATCACCATTCGGCTAATGAGTCTATCTAGTGCTATCTATAACTCGTTAAGTAAGGAAAAACCCTGTTTTTTCATGTTAAAAAAGAGTCTTTTATTTCAGTTATTGTATTTTTCAATTCTAAGATTTCTATTTAATTCTTTTATATATCTTTTATTCTTTAAAGATAACTGTATTTTGCTGTTTGCTTCAAGAGTATTTATAATTGCTTATTTGAGTATTTTTATAATAGCTGCTTTATAGTCTTTATCAGGTAATTCCAACATCTGTACCACCTAGTGACTGACCTCTCGCTTGTCTTTTCCTATATAAGTCAGGATTTTGTGGTCCTTCATAAGCCTAGTAATTTTGGATTGTATCATGGACATTTTGAATATTACATTATGAGACTATAGGTCTTACTTAAATCCTATGGGCCATGTTCATGTTTTTATTTTTAACCAGATAATCCATCTGATTCAGCTCAGAGTGCAAGTTCCACTGTTCATTCTGTGGGTTAAGGTTCCTATGTCAGTTTAGTTTTCAAAAGTTTGCAGTGGTATTGTTTGTTGCAGGAAATGATTCATTTTCTTTTTGAAATAAAAGCAAGGTGAAAAAAATAGTTAAGACTTAATTAACTGGAACTTTTCAGTACATAAAAATGTTGTTTCCTCTTGGTTACAGCAATTTAAAAATTTTGTTGATGTGATGTCTTAAGCACAACCAACAATCTACTAATTTCAATGACTTCCTCTCTTCTTATTCCCCATATTGGCCCATAGAAGATGGTGATTCGATGTAAAAAGCCAGTACATTAAATTAAAAAAATGGGATTTCAGCTGAAGCATGCCCAATGACTTAGCTTTAGCTGTTTACCACCATACTATGCTTCTTTATTAAGTTAAATAAATATTGCCCAACATCACAATTTTTACTGACTGTGGTACATTTATTGCTCATTCCATTGACTCTCCTCCCCAGTCTCTGTAAAAGGAGTGTATTTCTCTACTGCATTAATGTTGAGCCTGGCTTTGTAATTTGCTTTGGCCTAGTGGTAGTTGGAATATAGTCCCCCACCATTTGACTTTGGGCTTGGCCATCTGACTAAGGAGACATGACAAGAGCAGAGGCTTGGAATGTGCTTTATGGTCAGGTTCATCCTCTTGCCCTTCTGCCATCACTATGACAAGAACATGTCCTGGGGATCTGGAAGATCCAAAGGATGAAAGACATGTAGAGCATACCTGGATCCAACCCACAGCTTGGTTATGAGCCCTCATAGGGTTTAACCTAGGTGAGTGATATGTGAGTAAAAAGAATTTCAAGCTTTTGAGTTTAGGGGTGGTTTGCTAAGTAGCATTATTTTGGCAACTGATAGACTAATTATGATCACAAATATTTGATTGAGGACTTCTCATATTTCCACATGAAATTTAAGTGAACACATGATTTTGATTTAAAATTTAAAGTCTAAGGGATATCTTTTCAACCTTCTACTCTCTTCACTGCTTATTCTATTTTCAGGCTTCTTTTTCTCCTACAACATAGTTTGTATTAAGGAATGGGCTTTTCTTCTTTTTATCTCCAACTTTGCTAGTTCAGCCAAATACTGCTAGCTCTATTTGGGGCTTCAGAGAATGGTGGGGACTTGTGTGAGGCATCAAAGCTCCTACTTCCCTAAACTGGATTTGTTATTCTTGGTCCCCTTTGTAAAGGCAGCATGATCATGCCTATAGGTCTCTCTGCTTGCCTTCTACTGACAAGAAGCCACAGATCATAGGATTGTGTGCTGGTGCACTCCTCAAGACTATTTATTCCCATTTAGTAAACTCTAGAATAGAATCTAGACTGACTTGGGCTTTAATACTATTTCTTACCTTTATTGTCTGCAGGGCTGAGGGTAAGCTGCATACCATCTTGGAGCCTCAGATTCCTTAAATGTGAAGTGGGATGATAATCTCTGCCCAGCCTCCCTCACAACATTGTTGTGAGATTTAGGAACCCAGTAAAGGTTAGAGATCTTATGATTGTTGTTATTTACCCTGAGAATGTTCAGCAAGCTAGTAGCTGGTAGCACTCACCACCAGTGCTCTCTTCTTTTTATTCCTTAGGGGATGGAGTTTTCAGGGAGCTGGAGCATGACAATCCATTTCACTATCTCTGGCTCCTGACAGAGCCTGGGCTCAACAATTTTATTCCCCTCTGTACCCTTCCTCTACCACCTGGGTAGGAGAATCCTGACCATACTCACCATCTGCCTAGAACTCAGAGCATCCTCTTTCCTCGAGAACAGAATTGCAGGTGTCAAAGCCCATCAGCTTTGAGGATCTGAAGCAGTGGCAGGCTGCCCTTGGCTTTACATTGCTTTTGGCTTCTTAGAGTTGTTCTCACTAGATGCTCAAACACACAATGAGTATGTGGCCTAGAGACAAAAGAAAAAAGTCTAGCTTAGCTGTTTTCTACCAGATGTGTGGGCTCTAATGTTGTTTTACAGAAATAAGGCAGCTCTTCTACTCATTCTTGATGGTCCTAACTCATTCTTGATGGTCTTTTAGGACCACACAACCAGTGGAGCCTGGAAAAGAGTATAATTTTGATTGCATTAACCCTTTGGTTCATAAGCTTAATTGGTAGGACTTCACAGTAGATAAGAATTCTCTTGTTATTATTTACTATGTGTCAGATGCTTTGCATTATTTATATCATTTACTGATTACATGATTTAGTTCTCACATTAGTCCTTTTATCCCCATTCTACAGATTAGGAAATTGAGCCTTAGAGTAAGTAAATTAACAGAGTCAGAGGTTATATTTACAACTGTCTGAATCGAAGGCTTGTGCTTTCCATGACATCACATAGTCACTGTTTGCATTTTGCCTGTATTTGGTCATTCTGGGTGACTGGTACCTAATGATATGGTAATATGTGCTTTACCATCATTTTGAAAACACAGTTATTAGAGCCAGGATATAGAATCAGATAGTGCTGAGTTTGAATTCTGGCTTTATCATTTATCAACTGTGTGATCTTAGAAAATTTATTTAACCTCTCTGAGTCTCAATTTCCTTATGGGACTAATAGTGTTTCCTCATAGGGATTTGGAGAGATTAAATGAGATGATGCATGTGAAGGGCTTTGTGTAATGCCTGGAATATATTAAGCATTCAATCAATATTGACTGAAAAACTAATCTGTCTCAAAGTAGAAATATCCCTGGAGCCCAAATCTCTTCTGTTGGCTTTTGGAGGATATCAGTACATTCTTGAGAATTTAGTTATAGAATATTAGAGCTAGAGGTAGTCTTAAGATTGGTTAGTCAAAACTCATTTTGCATTTGGTAAAACTGAGGATCAGAGAAGGAAGGAGGGTGACTTGAATTTGTGTTATCCTCCACTGCTCCCAAAGGTACCTCCTGATAAAGTCAGTGGCTTTGGGCAAAGTCATGTTTTTTGGCCTTGCTTTATCTGTTTGAAAACCAGTAAGTATCCATACCCTTCTATTTACTAGGCCTGCAATTTATAGGGAGAAAATGAAATGTTAGGTATTTGTGATTAGAAAAGTATGTATTTCCTCTTGCATATCCTCCTTTCCCTTATTCCGCATACCCTAATGTTTCCCAGACCAGGCTTACAATTCAAGGAGTGTCCTCCGTCTCTGGGTATCTCCTTATCCTCTTTACAATCTTAACTGTCAAAATGTCTTTGTCAGAAATTCTCTTTGGGACCTGTTGCATGTTTATCTGATAAAGCAAACTATAGGTTAATGTATTAATGGTCTAATGTTTTACCTTTCCCACATGTCATCTACATATTAACAGTATGCTTCCCTCCAAGAAATTATACACAGTAGAATTTCATATATGAAGGCATTAGGTTATGGAAGAGAAAAGTTTGAGTAGGTAGCCTTCTCATACCACCTGGGTGGCCACTGGGAAAATATCTTTCCCTTGGAGCCGTCTTAGAGAAAGATAGGGAATCCTCTTAGGATCATAGTGAGGTGTAACCTTCCCTTGTTTGCCGTTTTGGAGCAATGGGTGGGCAGAAGTAGAAGTTGCCTCAGCTCTTGGTGATGGGGCCTAGACTGGATTCTGGGGTCAGAGGTTGGTATTTGAGACGTTTTATAGAGTATTCATAGATGAGGATTGAGATGGGTTTGAATCTAGCCAAAACCAGTAAGAGAAATCCTGTTGAAATCAAGGCCAAGGGCATCTCCTGCCATTCCTTTGAAGGCAGTAGGACTCCAGAGGTCACACAATAGCTGGTAGTCATTTTCATCATCCTCTCCATCCTCATCAGGAGAGATGATTTCCACATTTCCCAGAGATACCAGTGTACTGTCCTGGCTGGACATAAAGGCTTAATCTGCCCTGGTAATTGACATGGGAACCAATTCTTCCCCACTAGTATGCACAAGAAGGCATTGAAAGAGGGACTTCTCCTCTTTGCCACGAGTGCTATGTCCTTTTCTATTATTAGTCTCAGAATATAAGAGGCAGCTTTTGTAGGCATTTTCTAGTTCACCGCTGTGGGGGTGACTTGCCTAAGGCTGCAGAGTGAATTCATGGTTCAGTGAAGGCTATAGCTTGGGGCTCCTGATGCCCTACTTTGTGCTCTTTCTCCTGCATCATAGTCTCTGTTGTGTAAATTAAGACAGCACAGGTAGGTGGCACGGTCTCCAGAAGACCCCTGGTTTTTATGTATGTTGGTATATATGACATGGGCACGTGCATGTGTGTGTGTATATGTAGTGGTTAGAACAGTGGCTGGCATATTCTTTCCTACATTTTAGCTATCATTATTATAATTGATAATATTTTACATACATATATAGCTCACATGAGGGCCTTGAGACTCAGTAACTCACTGCTCTTAGTTCATTTATCAAAATTTATGGATGTCTTTCACTTCACCTAAATCCTTATAACAATATCATGGGATTCACATTCTTCTTGTTATTATTATTCTAACCCAGAGATGAAGTAATCGGCTTAGAAAGGTTGAATACTGGACCAGACACACATCAAATCAATGATTGAGCTGAGCTGACCAAGGCAAGTGTTCATACTCCTACATCAGAGCCTCCTTTCCAAAAGCTGTAGAAGAGGTTATCACAGCAGGCACAAGTCCTAAATACAGAGTAGGTCAGTACTAGACCTGCAAGGCCAGATCCAGGGAAGAAAGGAGCTGTTGTGTGTAAGTAGTTGATGCCTGGGAGTAGGAGCTGAGGACAGTGGCACCTAAGATAGACTTTGCTTATTGACCAATTCTGTTAGAACCAGCCATGCTCATTATTGCGCCTCTTCTTGTCTCAGCTCCCTCTACATGTATGCTCAAGAAATGCCATCTAATTGGAATAAAACTGACAAAAATAAGAATTCACATCAACTTGAGAGGCCCATACCTGTCATAAAAACATAATATAGCAATGTATTTGAGAAACAGAAGTGGAGGAAAGGAAAGAGAGAACATGAGAGAAGGAGGGAGGGAGACATGAAAGTATTTCACAGGCAAGATCTAAACATAAAATATAGAGGTAAAAGCAAGCAGCTGTGTGAGAACAAAGGAATATTCTGCTGCTCCTTACTCTGTTTGCTACTCAGACTCTTCAGTTGCAGCTTCTACTGAATAATAATGTGGGCTTTCTCCTTGCTCCCAGCTCAAAGAGAATGATAAAGCAACAAAACACTCAAAGTTACCATACAGCCACAGATAAAAGTTAATGACACAGGAATCTGTCCCCTCCCCGACACACACGCTTTGGCAACCCCTACTGCAGAAGCACAGTGATATGAATATAATGAACAATGAAGGAACCTCTTATTGAGGTAAGATGGGGAAGGGAGGCTTTCTTTGGTTCCCTAATGGGGTGTTTTGATGATTGCTAATGTCTGTAGTGCTTAATTTTGCAGCAGAAAGTTGGAGTAGAAGAAAAGGCTAGTTACCTTGTTGTTTCAATTCTTAATAGGACACAGCATCTTATTCTAGTCACTAATCAAATATAACCATAGACTAAGTTCTTCTGTAGGTTAGAAAAGTTGAAGAAGTTGGACTCCGAATTCTACCCATTTTTAGGAAGACATGAGATGGCCAAATGAAATTCTAGTGTTTAGAAAGGAAGTGATAATGGATTGATTGCATGAAACACAGACTAGAAAACTTGATGTCAGTCTTTGAGAATGACTCTAGAAAATGCTATTTAAAAGATAATTAATAATGCTAAGAAGAGTTAGCCCAGATCAGGAAGAGTCAATATGTGTTTGTTGAGAAGCCATGTAATACAAACGTCATTCACTTATTTGATTAGTTGAGTGATGGCTCTGGGGAATGTAGCATACAACATATATGTGGCTGTCATCCAGACATTTAGCAGGAGTTCTCATGACATACTATCTTGTGGAAAGTACAAAGATGAAGACCTCATTCTTGCAATTATATCAGTCAGTAGTTTGTTAAAGCAATATGCATAAAAGGTATGGGTACAGATCTGAACAGTGTTAATATGATGATTTCTAGTAAAAAGCTACATGGTTCCATCCTCAACCTCAGCCTGTTCAACATGTTGATTAATAATTTGGTTGAAGCTATTTAAAAAACCTTCTCATCAGATTTGAGGAGGGATAGTAAACACAATGGATGTCAAAAATTGGGTTCTGCAAATTTTGACAGATTTGGTAGATGGGCTGAATCTCCAAGATGAAATTTAACAGATGTAAGCATGAAGTACTAGGGGGAAAGACCAGGAAACTGATTACCCAAAAACAGTGTGGCATTACAGAGCTCATGTAAAAAGTGTTTAGGGGTTTTAATACAAATGCAAGTTAGCTGTGAGACGTGTCTGTGTGTTTTTTAAGATACATTCATTAATATGATGGCTCATACACTTGGCTTCCCAGGCTTCAATCCAGATGAATTATATAATACTCTTTGGAGGTAGGGCCTAGGAATTAGTATGTTCAAAGTTCCCCAGGTGGTTCCAATGGGAAACCAAAGTTGAGAACCACAGTGATAATTAAATGTGAGAGAATTGATAATCCCATCATAATGCGTATTGATTGAATTACCTCTATAATATTTCACTTAGTCCTGGACAACACCTTTTGCAAACTGAAACCCATTCAGAGCAGTGTGACCAATATGGTAAGGGGACTTGCAGTCATGTAGACTATGCCATGAGGAAAAATTTGCAGGAACTGAATATGAGCAATTTCAGGGAAGACATAAAAGCTGCCTTGAAATGAGTGTGCCACAGGGATTACCTTGCTCTGTTTGGTTCTAGAGATGAAAACTAGAACCAAGGAGGAGTAAGTTGGAGGCAAATTTTAAGTCAATAAAAGGAATATATGAGGGCTGTCTAAAGATGTAATGGGCTACCTCAGAAAGAAACAATTGCCTTAAAATTTGGGGACTCCAAGCCATTTGGCTGCTAAACCAGTTGATGAGGAGAGTGTGGGGAAGGCTTACATTATTCAAGATTCTTTTCATGGCACACGACAGAAACCCAACTCAATAAGCTTAAAAATATAGTTGATTGTATCATATAACAGAGAAGTGACTTCAGAGAGGGCTGATTCAAAGGATCAGTTGATAGCATCTGGCTCTGTCCTACTATTTTTTGGCCCTGTTTGTCTTTGCTTTCCTTTATTCTGCATTCAGGTTCTCTCCATGAAGTGTTCTGGAAATTCCAGGAGGGAGAGAAAATTTTTTTCTGATACTTCTCAAAAAATTCCTAGGAGAAACACTGATTCTGAATGGACCAGAGTACCCAGAAAGAATAGGGCCTTAAGCATTGGCTAGGCTGTTGAATAAGTGAAGATCCCTCCCAGCCCTAGGAATTTAATGTTATTTGACAGTATGGCCAGAATGTAGCAGTATGTATAGAATACTATCCCCATGACCAACTTATGATTGAGAATTTTTGTGCCCCTTTATTCCCCTCACCCTCCCCATCCACCTACCCTAACCCCTCCTCCATGGTAACCACCAGTCACTTCTCAGTGTCTATGAGTCTACTGCTATATTGTTCCTTCTGTTTTGCTTTGTTTTTATATTCCACATATAAGTAAAATCACATGGCATTTGTCTTTCTCTGCCTGGCTTATTTCACTGAGTATAATACCCTCTAGATCCATCCATGTTGTTTCAAATGGTAGTATTTGTTTTCTTCTTATGGCTGAATAATATTCCATTGTGTATTTGTACCACATCTTCTTTGTCCATTCATCTGTTTATTGACACTTAGGTTGCCTCCATATCTTGGCTATTGTAAATAATGTGGTGATAAACATATGGGTGCACACATCTTTTCGAATCAGGGATTTTGTTTTCTTTGGGTAAATTCCTAGGAGTGGAATTACTGGGTCAAGTGGTATTTCTATTTTTAGTGTTTTGAGGAACCTCCTTACTGCTTTCCACAGTGACTGCACCAGGTGACATTCCCACCAACAGTGTAGGAGGGTTCCCATTTCTCCACATCCTTGCCAACACTTGTTATTTTTTGTTTTTTGGATAGTGGCCATTCTGACTGGTGTGAGGTGATGTCTCATTGTGGTTTTGATTTGCATTTCCCTGATGATTAGTGATGTGGAGCATCTTCTCATGTGCCTGTTAGCAGACCTCAGTTTCTTATGGGTTGTTGGACTGAAGGCCCCAGTTACTTGTCACATGGCCCTCTCGCTAGGGAATCTTACAGCATGGTAGAAAGCTTCCCTGAGAACAAATGATCCAAATGGGAGAGAGAGAAAACCTAGATGGAAGCCAGTCTTTTTTTTATAATCTAATCCCAGAAGTGATATACTACCACTTCTATTATATTCTGTTCGTTGCAAGTGAGCCACTAAGTCCAGGACACACTCAAGGGAAAGAGTTATCCCCTTTCTTGAAGTGGGAAATATCAAAGGATTTGTGGACATATTTTTTAAACCACCAGAAGGGGGAAGATTATTCTAGGTGGAGGAAATCACATATGCAAAGGTAAAAAATCAAGGGGAAGAACTAAAAGTGGACATGTGGGACTGTTTGTATGTCTAGTTTGGTTGGGTTTACTATTAAGCACTGGTTGACATAAAGTTTCCTTAAATGTCAAATAACTGTCTGAATACTCCTACTTACCTGTCCTGTGTATTTGGGGAAGGCCACAGGGCCAGGTCAGGGCTCTCACACTAGGAGTGGGTAGGACCTGCAGCCCCTGCAGCCCCTATAGTATTTTGTTTTAGGATCTTGGAACAAAAGGGAAAATATAAAAAGATGCCTTCTTTTAGTTGTAGGTATATGCCTTTACAGTAGCACGGGAAGGTAGCCTGGAGTTTTAACTGGTGGCTGATTGTCCTTGATAATGCCTACTCTACCACTGTCTTCCATGTTCTTACTAGCTAAATCACTATAAGTCAGTTTTGCTATGATGTCTGTTTTGAAAACTCGAGTTTGTTCCAATGCGATTGATATATTAGGGAACAATTTGAGCATGACATGAATTTCATGTTTGGTTGAGCATGATTCCATCAGCAAGAAACACTAGGGGAATGTGGAAAACTACACCCAGCTGAACTGAGCTGTGTGGTCTTACCCAAAACACACAGCCCAGACAGCTATCAGCCACACCCATTCCCATTTAGGGTTACAACTTTCCATCCGATTTCAGATAACATTCCATCCACCACTTCACAACAACTCATAACCTGCTTTGCCCACATCCACAAATAAACTTCAGGTCTTTGCAACATAAAGTGCTGTATTTATTGTAGTTTTTTCTGTATTTCTTAACCATCAGCATGTGTAGAACTGTGCTATCCTATTCTGTTTTTAACGTGCCACTGATGATTTTATTGTTCTTCCTCTAACCCCATGTGGTTTTTATTGTGCAATTTTGCATGGTGCAGTAATTTTTAAAGAATTAAGTATGTTGTGTTATAGCAGAACTGACCATACATATATATGTATATATTAAATTTACCTAGGATAGTGAATTTGGGTGGACTTAGCAAGCAGTGGAAATCAAGTCAGTGAAGATCCTGTTTGCAGAGGCAAAAAGAACAAAAGAAACATTCAAGTTTAGTGGAGATGCTTAGCTTTAGTGGAGGACCATTCAGAGCCTCTATCTAAAGACACTTTTTGTGGATTTTCTCGCTAACAGTTACGTGGTATTCTGCCTGCTGGGTTTCCTGCTCTTCTGACCGTAAGCATCCTCTTCCACAGCAAGCAGATCTGTTTCTTTGGAGTATAGGGCAATGAATGGGTAGTGAGACATTGTCAAAGAATTTAGACTTTGTTCTCTTCTCTGATCTTGAGTAAGGCTCAACTAGTTCCTGCTGATTTCATATCCCTTCTAAGAACACACCTTTAAGACCTCAAGAGCCAGGGACTCTTATTTTTGGACCTGTGGCACCTGAGGCTGTGGGGATTGCAATCAAGTTCCAAAGTGGTCTGGGACATTTGCAATATGGAACTTCCTTCTCTTGCTACTGGGACCACATCCAACTCCAAGGAAGGAGGCAGGGGTAAGTTATTTATTCCTCCTCCTCTTCCTTTTCCTCATCATTCTTTCTCATCTTCATCTTGAGGCCGTGCACATGGTGGTTGAGGTTTTGGGCTCTGGGTCCACCACTTAATGGTTGTGTGACTTTAGGCCACTTACTTAACCCATCTGCACCTCATTCCTGCATCTTGAAAATTGAGATTGTGACAACACCTACCATGTAGGCTTATTGTGATGAATGAATGAGATAATCCATGAAAAGCACTTAGAACTGGGCTAGTTTTACACACATGTTCTTAATAGCTAACGTCTGAGGAGCCTATATCCACTTAGGATCAAGTGGAGATAAAAATAAAGTGACTCTGAGCTATTAAATTCTGTCAGTGGGGAAATGTAGTTGCATTTATGCACAATTCTTCAGGACTCAATTAGTGCATAAAAAGGCACAATTGTAATTACGGTTTCTATTTATGAAGCTTATAAGCATTGACGTACTCCTTTCATTAACTACTGCTTTTACCCTTAGGGCCAAGGCTTGCAAAGTAAAGAAGCTTCTATATAACTTTGAGCAAAGATTAAATATTTAGGTTATACAACTCTAACAACAAAAGTGTATTTTAGGCTGACTCACCAGTATATTAAATGAAATGTTAAATGAGACTGTAATCTAACCATGGTCAGGGTTTTTGTCTTTTCCTCTTATATCTCTTCAACATCTAATATAGTGGTTCTCAACCATGGGTGATTTTGTTCCCTCAGAGGACATTTGTCAATGTCTGGAGACATTTTCAGTTGTCATGACTGGCAAGGAAGAGGCAGTTACTACTGGAATCTAGTGAGTAGAAGCCGGGAATGCTGCTAAACATCTTAAAATGCATGGGACAGTCCCCTGCAACAAACAATTATCCTGTCCGAAATGTCAATGGTGCTGAGGTTGAGAAGCTCTGTTCTAACATAATGCCTGAATACAGGGAACATTGCAGCCTCCTGATAAATGCGTGTTGAATAAATGAATGAAGTTTCGGGGACAAAAATGTGATTTTGTAGCAGAGACAGGGCTTGGCAGACAATCTCATGGAGAAGGAATTGCAAGAAAACCTGGTCTTCAGCTCATTGGTGTCAGCATGACAAAAAGATCAATATTTGCCCTGTTCAGGCATCCATTATGTGCCTGGGCCAAACAGTTGTTAAATATTTTTTATAACATCCCTGAAAGGTAGTATGTTTCTTACAAGTGGTAGATGATTGCTTCTGGAATTAAGTCATCTTAGAAAGCACAGGAAAGGGAAATAGTAAACAGGAATTGGTATAGGGAGTGGCTATGGATGAATCATGTTGTTATGGTCAGGATAGAAAATGAAGTTCACCATTCTGGATAAAGAGGGCAAATCAGAGCAATCTATTCCATAGTCCCTCAGCCTTAGTCAAGCAAGGCAATGGACACCCAAATAGGAAATTAATAGGGGAAAAAGTGAAAAGTAGACTAAAATAAGTTAAAGTGATTACATGACAAAAGAAAAGATGTTATTTTGTGTAATAGGACATTTCTTTGGGCTGCTATTATCAGAATACCAAAGACTGAGTAACTTATAAGTGGAATATATCTATTTCTCACAGTTCTGGAGGCTGGGAAGTCCAAGGTCAAAGCACTGGCAGATTCTGTATCTGTTGAAGGTCCACTTCCTGGCTCAAAGACAGCTGTCTTTTCCCTGTGTCTTCACATGGTGGAAGGGGCAAGGGAGTGCTGTAGTCTCTTTTATCAGGGAACAAATCCCATTCATGAGGGCTCTGCTCTCATGACCTAATTACCTCCCAGAGACTCACCTCCTAATTCCATCATATTGGGGGGCAGCATTTCAGCATATGAATTTTGGGGGACAAAAGTATTCAATCTATAGCAAGCATTTTTCAGAAATTCCAAGAGTAGCCTAAGTGAAGAGAACATGGGAGCCCCTTCAAAGGTAACTGATTAAATGAATAATGATATAGCTGTGTTATAGAAAATTGTGTAACACTTAAAAAGAATAAGATAGATCTGTATCTACTGACATGGAAAATCTCTAAGGCATAGTGTTAAAGAGAAAAAGCAAGTGGAAAATACACTACATGTAGCTTGGCACTATTTCTGTAAGAGAAAAATCCCACAAAACACCTTTATAAATTCAGATATATACATGCATGAGAACAGAGATGAATAGGAAAATGTCTTGAAGGATATATAGCAAACTGATCAGAGTGATACTCTCTGGGGAGGGGAATCAAACCGGGAGGCAGTGGTCAAGGGGGCCTTTTACTCTGTGTGTATCAATTGAATTTTTGTGGGAATATACTTATGTGGGATTTGTATAATTAAAAAATATGCCCAGTGGGAAAACAGAAAGTCCATAGATATGGTACAGATATGCAGAGGAATTTTGGGGTCATTTTTGCCTCAAAGAAAGATTTACTACTAGATTACTGTAAATAGCAAACTTGACTCACAAGTAACTTGTTGCCTGTTGCGTTAGGGCGGAGAAGGCATAATGGACAGCTAGGCCCAGTGCTACATAAGGATGGAGAGAGGAGTGCGGTGGGCATACGGCCCTATGGAATTTTTAAACCAGGTTTGTTAACACTCGGCTGGCTGTCCAGCCTCTTCTTTTAGCCCCAGAGCCCTCAGGTAGATGTTTCCTGCAGCCTGTGACCTGTAGCATTTGTAGGCTCAAATATTTGTTGAATGAAAAAAACCAAGTTACCAACTATATATATATATGTACACCTTATAATCAGTGTGTTTTAGTAACAGCAAGGAGCCCAATGTGAATTGAATGAATTGAGCAAGGGGAAGAATAATAGCAAAATCAGGGAGGTATGTAGGGGCCAGTCCCCATAGGGTCTTTTAGGCCATAGTGCAGACTTTGGATTTTATTCTAAGCATGATGGATCTTTTAGAGCATTTTGAGCAGCTACGTGACATAATAGTTCATATTTACAGTTCCAGGCAGTATTCTAGGTGCTTTGGATATATCAACTCATGCAATCTTCAAACATATGTATAATGTAGCTCCTGATATTTTCTTCATTGTAAAGATGAGGAAAAGTTACACAGAGAGATTAAATGCTTTGGCTACAGTCACACAACTAGGAAGTAGGCCTGGAATTTTAACTGGCCATCTAGCTCTAGAGTTGCACTCCCAGCTGTTACATTATATTGCCTTTTTGCACATTATGTAAACGATCTGATTTACATGTTAAATGGCTTCCTGTAGTTGTTTTGCCTAGAGCAGACCACAGGAAGGTAGAAGTGGAGTCAGGTGGACCAGTTAGGAGGCTGTGGTAGTTACCTGGCAAGAGATAATGGTAGCTTGGTGGAGGAGATAGAGACAGACTCTGGACGTATTTTGAAGACAGAGTGTAAAGGGTTGCTGATGGACTGGATGTGGGGTATGAGAGAAAGAGAAAGGTCAAGGATGATACTTTGAAGATAATCTATAAATGACCTTTTAAAAATGTTTAGCTATTGTTGACCTCGAAATTTCCTGATATGTCTGGAAGCACTTACTTTCTTAAAAGTGGATACCAGTGGAGGCAAGAACTACCTAATTCTTGATGACAGTGGAAACTCCTCTGGTCATACAGCTTAGTGTTGTGGTTTACTCTTGATCATCCATATGGTAATTAACTGTTTTGGGAAGGGCACCTCTCCATCTTCTCCAGTGATCTTCTGGGACTCAGACATTTCTCTCCAACAGCAGGTGTGGTATGTTTAAGGAACACTCAATAGTTTCTCCTGTCACTCTCTTACCCAACCTGGTTCAGAGGTTTTGGGAGGGGTTGGTAAGCTTCACCAGTGGCATGATGTTAGGAGTCCTGTGTCAATGACTGTTCAGGTCTACTCTTCCTAGCACCCCAACTTTGGCACATTATATTTATTCCTACTTCTCAAACCTTCTCTGCTCTCTGTATTGACTATCTTCTATGTGTTCTCCAGCTTCTGGGTCTTTTCACTCTAGGCTCCTACCTTGGTATCTGTGTTTAACTGCATCCAACTGAATTTACTTCACTCCCTAGTTTTCACCTTTTCTTCTATAGCTTGGTTTCAGAAACTTGTCTATTGATTTGCACTTGTAGTAAACCATTGTGGAAGCTACTGGTAACACAGTTCAACAATTTTGATTCCCAATGGGTGGGGCTCGGTACCAGCCAGTCCTCAAAGCTGTAGGCCTTTCTCTATACTGACATACATTCTATGTTCCTTTTCCTGAGTTCTCCCCTAGAGTTTATTTGATCTTTTTATCTGTGCTGAGATCCCAATGTGTCTGTGTTAAAAAACATGTCAGGCACTGTTTATATTTAGAAAATAGAATACCCATAAATTCTTCATCCTCAAGGGCACATTGGTACCATTTGATGAAAGGTGGGCTACCTCGTACATTGCAAAAGATTTCTTCTCATTATCAACAAAGCTCTAAGTTCTCATAGAACATTGTTTTTAGAATATGGAATTCTTCGTGAATTTACGTGTCATCCTTGTACAGGGGCCATGCTAATCTTCTCTGTATCAGAACATCAATTTTTAAACTATTAAAAGTTGTGATAAAGTTTTCCATTTGAACCATTTAAAAGTGTACCATTCAGTGACATTAAGTACATTCACACTCTTATGCAACCATAACCACCATCCATTTCCAGAACTTTTTCTTCTTCCCAAACTGAAACTCTGCACCCATTAAACAAAATCTCCCCATTCTTCTGTCCCCCCACCCCCTGGAAATCGCCATTTTACTTTCTGTCTTTATGAATTTGACTACTCTAGAGACTTCATATAAGTGAAATCATACAGTATTTGTCCTTTTGTGACTGGCTTATTTCACTTAGCATAATGTCTTTAAGTTTCATCCATGTGGTAGCATGTGTCATTGTATATATATATTTCACTTTATGTTTATCCATTTATCATTGAGAATTGTGAATAACATTACTTTGGACACGGGTATACAAATATCTTTATGAGTCCCTACTTTTAATTCTTTTGGGTATATATCCAGAAATGGAATTGTTAGATCACGTGGTAATTCTATGTTTAACTTTTTGAGGAACAACCACACCATTTTCATAGCAGGTGCACCATATTTTATATTCCTATCAGATATGCACAAGGCTTCCAATTTCTCCACATTATTACCAACACTTATTATTTTCTATTTTTTATATAATAGCCATCCTAATGGGTACAAAATAATACGTCACTGTACTTTTGGTTTGCATTTCCCTAATGATTGGTGGCATGCTTAGTTGGCCACTTGAATATCTTTGGAAAAATGTCTGTTCAAGTGATTTTCCCACTTTTTAACTGGGTTGTTTGTATTATTGCTGTTGGATATGCAAACTTCTTAAAATTGTGAGATTCTGTGTTCAGATGAAGCATTTCAGGAAATCTCAATATATAAAGCAGATTAGAACAAAGATGCCCCAGGTATAGGTGGAGAAGAGATGGAGCCTATCTCTTCACTTTTTATTTTCTTGGTAGCCCCTGAGAGGGCTCCTTGATGTCCATAATGCTCTTTCTTTGCTCGTTTGAAAAATTGCTGTCCCTTGGCATTTAGAAAGGATATCCATGATTCATAATGTCTGAAGAGACATAGATATACACAAAGAGAGACTTACTTCTATGTTTTACCAGCTTCAAATATTGACCATGACTAGAGAAATGCAGTACTTTTTACTGGAGCCTGTTAGTGTTGTTTTCTCACTTAGTTTCTAAAGACACACGTAACTATTGATTCTTCCACATATCAATGGAAGCTCATAAATTATTGGGGAAATGTCAACAAAGATGAAGAAAATGACAGAAACTCTTCCAGATTTAAAGAAATATATTATTTGCAAATTCATGTCCCCTAGTATCAGGAAACTCCCCAGAGGCAATAAGAATTTGTGAGAGCAAATAAGCCAATGATCATACTGCTATTTATCACTATTGCTCAATTTCGCTTCAGCCTTCAGACCTTGTTGAGTCAGGAGAACTTTTAAAAGTGAACATTTGTGGGGCTTAAAATTGTTTTGAGTTTGAAAGTAAATTTCTGAGAATTGTCCTATTATTCTGGGAGCTAACAGCTGGCCCTCAGCCAAGTGGTTAAGACTCACTTCCCTTTTGAGGGTCTTACTTTCTGCTTTGGGTGACCACCTCCCAGGATTTTTATGTTGTCTGTGCAGGGTCCCCCACCCCTTCCCCACTGGGATTCTGTATCCCCTGCCATCTTGAGAAACAAAGTGTCCTTCATATACACACCACTTCTGTTTGTGGGCAAGTGGGAGGCCAATCAATTTTTTTTTGCGTTTAGTTCTTAACAATTGACAAATTCAAAGGAACAGAGTCTAAAACGTAACCTTTAAAATGGATAAAGTCAAAGGTGGAGGACATAGCTTATATCTATGAGCACGTGAGCTTTCTACAACTGTGCCTCTGTATTAGAGAGACTTAACCCCCGTGGCCGCAGCCTATGTCTGTGCCACTAAAGGACCTTCCACAGGGTCAGACCCCTCTCACTGTTTGGCAGAGTAGAACAAGACTCCTCTGTAGTGTTCCATATCCCAAGAAGAGGTGTGGGCAGAGATATGCATGTATGGTTCCTTGTCCCAAGCTCGTCAACCAGATAAATCATCTCTTAGTTGTCCCCTCTCCCACCCCCACAGGTATATCACAACACATGGAAAGAAACATCTGAAATTGGAAGAACAGTTTCCCAGTTAATTTTTCTCTTAATTCACTGAGTTTAACCATTGAGCTATCTGCATGGACTGGAGAGCCAGCAGTTAATGAGGACAGTCCTGCTCTCATCTCGGTAAGGCTACTTCCCCAGGAGCAATCACTGGACTGTTGATGGGCAATGTAGATAGTAGTATACCCAGAAGGCTCTGAAATGTATCCAAAGACTATAATAATTAAATAAACATCAAGATCATGCCACGACCATGGATGAAAATACATTCCCTATTCTACTTCCCTTTTGAAATGATGTCTAGCTACAATGTCTCAAGTTGCCTGTCAAAGGATACACAATGAGATGAAAGGATAGTATTAAGACACTACAAAAATGACGTGCAGCAGTAAGATGCCACTCCTTTGAACATAATCTGTCCTTATCACATTTCCAGGGGGATGTTAAAGTCCAAATATTAAATTGCCTTGCTCTTTCTTTTAAAAATTTTTTTTATTAAGGTATTATTGATATACACTCTTATGAAGATTTCACATGAAAAAGCAATGTGGTACTACATTTACCCATATTATCAAGTCCCCACCCGTACACCTATGCAGTCACTGTCCATCAGTGTAGTAAGATGACACAGATTCACTGGTTGCCTTCTCTGTGCAACATGTGTACTAAACATAATACCCCTCAATCCCCTTCCCCAACCTCCCCACCTGCCCTCCCACACCCCTCCCCTTTGGTAACCACTAGTTCCTTCTTGGAGTCTCTGAGTCTGCTACTATTTTGTCCCTTCAGTTTTGCTTCATTGTTATACTCCACAAATGAGGGAAATCATTTGGCACTTGTCATTCTCTGCCTGGCTCATTTCACTGAGCATAATATCCTCCAGCTCCATCCATGTTGTTGCAAATGGTAGGATTTGTTTCCTTCTTATGGCTGTATAGTATTCCATTGTGTATATGTATCACCTCTTCTTTATCCATTCATCTACTGATGGACACTTAGGTTGCTTCCATATTTTGGCTATTGTAAAAAGTGCAGCAATAAACATAGGGGTGCATATGTCTTTTTTAATCTGAGAAGTTGTATTCTTTGGGTAAATTCCAAGGAGTGGGATTCCGGGGTCAAATGGTATTTCTATTTTGAGTTTTTTGAGGAACCTCCATACTGCTTTCCACAATGGTTGAACTAACCTACATTCCCACCAGCAGTGGAGGAGGGTTCCCCTTTCTCCACAGCCTCGCCAGCATTTGTTGCTCTTAGTCTTTTCAATGCTGGCCATCCTTACTGGTGTGAGGTGATATCTCATTGTGGTTTTAATTTGCACTTCCCTGATGACTAGTGATGTGGAGCATCTTTTCATGTGTCGGCCATCTGAATTTCTTTTTTGGAGAATTGTCTCTTCATATCCTCTGCCCACTTTTTAGTCGGGTTATTTCCTTTTTGGCTGTTGAGGCATGTGAGTTCTTTATATATTTTGGATGGTAACCCCTTGTCGGATATGTCATTTACACATATATTCTCCCATACTGTAGGATACCTTTTTGTTCTGCTGTTGGTGTCCTTTGCTGTACAGAAGCTATTTAGTTTGATGTAGTCCCATTTTGTTCATTTTTGCTTTTGTTTCCCTTGCCTGAGGAGAGGTGTTCAGGAAAAAGTTGTTCATGTTTACATTCAGGAGATTTTTGCCTATGTTGTCTTCTAAGTGTTTTATGGTTTCATGACTTACATTCAGGTATTTGATCTATTTTAAATTTACTTTTGTGTATGGGGTTAAACAATAATCCAGTTTAATTCTCTTGCATGTAGCTGTCCAGTTTTGCCAACCAACACCAGTTGTTGAAGAGGCTGTCATTTCCCCATTGTATGTCCATGGTTCCTTTATCATATATTAATTGACCATATATGGTTGGGTTTATATCAGGCCTCTCTAGTCTGTTCCATTGGTCTCTGGGTCGGTTCTTGTGCCAGTACCAGATTGTCTTGATTACTGTGGCTTTGTAGTAGAGCCTGAAGTTGGGGAGCATAACCTCCCCAGCTTTATTCTTCCTTCTCAGGATTGCTTTGGCTATTTGGGGTCTTTTGTGGTTCCATATGAATTTTAGAATTATTTGCTCTAGTTCGTTGAAGAATGCTGTTGGTATTTTGATAGGAATTGCATTGAATCTGTAGATTGCTTTAGGCAGGATGGCCATTTTGACAATATTAGATCTTCCTATCCATGAGGATGGGATGTATTTCCATTTATTGGTATATTCTTTAATTTCTCTCATGAGTGTCTTGTAGTTTTCAGAGTATAGGTCTTTCACTTCCTTGGTTAGGTTTATTCCTAGGTATTTTATTCTTTTTGATGCAACTGTGAATGGAATTTTTTCCCTGATTTCTCTTTCTGCTAGTTCATTGTTAGTATATAGGAATGCCACAGATTGCTGCATATTAATTTTGTATCCTGCAACTTTGCTGAATTCAGATATTAAATGTAGTAGTTTTGGAGTGGATTCTTTAGGGTTTTTTATGTACAATATCATGTCATCTGCAAACAGGGACAGTTTAACTTCTTCCTTGCCAATCTGGATGCCTTTTATTTCTTTGTGTTATCTGATTGCTGTGGCTAGGACCTCCAATACTATGATGAATAGAAGTCGGGAGAGTGGGCATCCTAGTCTTGTTCCCGATCTTAAAGGAAAAGCTTTCAGCTTCTCGCTGTTAAGTATGATGTTAGCTGTGGGTTTGTCATATATGGCCTTTATTATGTTGAGGTACTTGCCCTCTATTCCCATTTTGTTGAGTTTTTATCATGAATGGATGTTGAATTTTGTCGAATGCTTTTTTAGCATCTATGGAGATGATTATGTGGTTTTTGTCCTTCTTTTTGTTGATGATGTTGATGGATTTTCTAATGTTGTTCCATCCTTGCTTCCTTGGAATAAATCCTACCTGATCATGATGGATGATCTTTTTGATGTATTTTTGAATTCGGTTTGCTAATATTTTGTTGAGTATTTTTGCATCTATGTTCATCAGGGATATTGGTCTGTAATTTTCTTTTTTGTGGGGTCTTTGCCTGGTTTTGGTATTAGAGTGATGCTGGCATCATAGAATCCCTTGCACTTTCTGATTGAAGTCTAGAGAAGTAAAAGTACAAATTTCTTAAAATCCAAAGAACTTAAAGTTCAAAATAAAGTTTTCTTTCCCACATGAGTGAATGTGTAAAGAAATTAAAGATCAAAGTATATATGCCTTAGCTTCTTATTTGCTCAGTCTTAACTAGGAAAGTTTTCAAGGCCTGTGCAAAGTTGGGGTTCTTCAGCAGCTTTAGCCTGTGCTATTTCTTACTGGAATGGGTGTGGTCACTTCACAGCCCCTGAGTTTGTATTAGTTCAATGCTAAGCCTTTGATGTTTTATAGTTCCAAGAATTAATAGAACCTAGGTGATATGATATGATATAATCACTGGTCCCCTAATTCCCAATTAAGGAACAAACAAACAGGCTATAATAGTCACTTCATTACTTACATTGATCCTTGCTTTCTAGAATTCACCTCTTGTGCAATCCTTTCCCGTTGTGTGTGGGCTGGACCTAGTGTCTTGCTTCTAACCAATAGAATCTGTCAGAGTGATGGGGTGTCACTTCAATCATTAGGTTACAGAACACTGTGACTCCCATTTTTGTAGCACTCTCTCCCTCTCTGGTGCTTTTCACTTGCTTGAATTGATAATGTCAGCTGCTGTAGGCTAGAAAGAGACCCATGTGGCAAGGAATTTACCAGTAAGGGATGGGACCTTCAGTCCAATAGTCTTTGAGGAACTGAATTCTGCCAACAGCCGGTGAAAGAGCTTGGAAGCAGGTCCTTCCCTAGTTGAGTTTTGAGATGATTACAGGCTTGTGAAACACCTTGACTGCAGCCTGTGAAGAACCCTGTCATGGAAGGTCCAGCTGCACCAGATTCCTCATCTACAGAAACTGTGAGATAATAAATGTTTCGTTTTAAGCTGCTAAGCTTGGAGATAATTTGTTATGCTGAGACAGACAAACGAATATGAAGGTCAACCCACAGTCCCAAGGGCAGACATCATTGGCAATGTTATATTATCCATATGCAGTACTCAGAAGGCTGTGGGTTGTGGTGGAATCTCAATATCATCTAAAGGGAAAAATGGTTGATGGAAGAAATTTTGGTGTGAGCTTTGCCATGGTTGCCAGATTATCCAAGTATCTGGAGTGCATATTCTATAAACTTCAATTCAATTTGGGGAACTTTCTCAACAGAAGGTTAATTTTGGCCTTGTTTAATTAAAAGCCAATTGCTTAATTATAAAAACCAGACTCTTGCCCCAATGTAAGCCTCTAGAGACTGCCAAGTTTAAAATGTCTTTTCTATGTACTGAAGTCCAAGGCCTATAATCATGTGCCCTGGCTCCACCCAGAGATCCTCTTTGTGTTAGTTGAGTCTGCTAATTCTAGTTCTTATATGTTTCTCCATGTTCTTGGTCCAATGGTTCAGGTGTTTGAATTAGAGGAAGTCCAATGAATAACACCTTGAATTCTGAACTGACAGGTATTTAAGTAAAAAGAGCAAGGTAGATGGGAAATGAAAATCACTCCTTTATTCCCAGTTAAGCTGATATTAAAAAATGAAGCTTTTATCTGTGAATTAGTGGGCTTCCTAATATTGCATCCCAGACTCACTCACCTAGAGTCAGCACTAGACTGTCACATTGCCCTTGCCTCCCCATGGATATGTCCCTGTAAAACTTTCTGCTTGGAGGAGCAGAAGAGGTCACACACTCTCTATAGATAGCTTTACTCCTAAGAGCAAGAGTAAGTGAAGGGGCTGGGTTAATGGGACAGGCTTTTTCTGACCACCTAGGTGAGACCCATCTTCTTGGGAGGAGTGAGGAAGTGCAGTCATGGAAAGCAATATCAGGAGTAAGGAATGTATTCTGTTTTTTCGTAGTTCTCCCATATGGCTGATTAAAACCCTACTGTGGTATTACTGCATAGTTATCATTCAGGGTCCTTCAGGGGCTGGTGTAAAGTCAGATGGAATTCTGTGGTGTGTAGGTATAGAGAAAGCCAATAGGACTGGCTCTGGGCAAAATTGTTTAGTTGATAATGTGATTTTTATTTTCTACAGCAAGTCCTTTCAGTACCTGCGCTAGCTTCATCAGCCCCCAAACACCAGAAGCCAGGAATTCCTTCAGACCTATATTCCACTGCTGATCCTTTATGAAGACCAGGCCCCCTTCCTGATAAACCACTATATGCATATCTTTTGGGGGCAATAACTTTTAACTAGAACCTCTGTGTTTGTTTTACTTTAAAGAAAGGAATTAAAAAATTTAAATTGGAATATAGTTGATATACACTATTTCAGTGATAGTGATTTAACAACATGGTGATTCGACAATTATATACATGACTAAATACTACTCATCACAATAAGTTTCGTTGCCCTCTGTCACCATACAAAGTTATACAATATTATTGACTATATTCCCTGTGCTGCACTTTTATCCCCATGGCTAATTTATTTTATGATTGGATGTTTGTACCTCTTTATCCCTTTCACCTATATCACCCTTCCCCTGATCCCTCTCCCCTATGGCAACTACCATTCTGTTCCCTGTGGTTATGAGTCTCTTTGTTTTGTTTGCTTCTTTTGCTTTTTAGAATCCATGTATAAGTAAAATCATATGTTATTTGTCTTTCTCTGACTTATTTCACTTAGCACAATGCCCTCAAGGTCCATCCATGTTGTCTCAAGGGGCAAGATTTCATTCTTTTCTATGGCTGAGTAATATTCCCTTGCCTATATGTACCACATCTTCTTTATCCATTCATCTATTGATGTACACTTAGGTTCCTTCCATTTCTTGGCTATCCTAGAAGTAGAATTACTGGGTTGTATGGTATTTCTGTTTTTAGTTTCTTGAGAAACCTCCATACTGTTTTCCATAGTGGCTGCACCAATTCTGACCAACAGTGTATGAGGGTTCCCTTTTTGTCCATGTCTTTGCCAACATGTGTTATTTGTTGTTTTGTTGAATGATTTTGATACTACATGGCAAACTGATGAATATTTATAAATATAGACAGCTACCTTCAAGTGAGGCTGGTCCTGGTTTGTACTTAAAATTTTCTGGATTAGTTGTCCTATTGCCTGACATAGTACCTTTGACTTCTAAAAGCAAGCCTAGCCAGGAGCCCCAGAAAGTTCCATTTTCATGCATTGTCCCAAAGCTTGCATCATCCCACAGACCAGAGGATTCATATTTGGGTTCTTTGGGAAGTTACCAAGGATATCAAACCCTCCTGAAAGGCATTATAAATATATATTGAGGAGTAGGTTGACATTCTGCATTGTCAATTTCACCTGGATGAACCACGGCACAGCCCTTTTGTCTTATACCAAAAAAAGGTTTACCAGTATCTGATTGAAATGTAAAAATTCACATCAGCCAGATATCCTGGCCAGGAACTTCTACTCCTCTGGAAAAAATCAACTTACATCTAAAAGATGTTATCACTCCTTACGGGCCATCAGGGTGTTCAGAAATAACCATGGCAAATCAAATATTCTCGGGAAGAGAAGGTTCTGGATGATTGTTTTGTGTTCAGCCATTTTATGTTTATCAGTTATGAGACATGCACAGGAATTTTTGTATGTTTCTGACATCACCTGTGCTTTGTTCTCATGCATTATTTGTTATCAATGCATTTGACTGCTGTGCAACATTTACCCTTGGCCCTGGTGTGACAGAACATTATGATCTTTTACTCCTCTTACCTGGTGTCCAGATAGATGTGCTTTATGTGTGTGTTTGTGTTGGGGGATAGAGAGCTAGGGTACAGGGAGGCAGGGAACTAGGGAGGTTGGAATGGCAAAGGCTTGTTTGGTTTTGTTCTTTGGGTTTTTTTCAAGTTAACATTTTCAAAAAGCTTGGCTTGAAAGTTAATTCTGAAATACCTGGCAAAACCCATTCTTCCTTCTTTTTCTTTTACATTTGGAGCCAAACACAACCAGTCAGGCCTGGATCTACACCAGATAGAATAAGGGTCTGCCTACAGAATGTGGGTATAGCCAAAATAAAACAAGTCCCCAAATCTCTTTCTTTCGGGTATAGCACTTTTGTTTTTGTTATTTTTGGGGGCAAGTATTTCAAATATCTTGTTAATTTGCATATATGTTATCTAGTAGGGGTGACACATTAAATTATTATCAGCAGATTAGGAGGTAAATGGACAGCTTAGGCAAGCAGATAGGGCCTTGAGGAGAAATGGGATAAATGTTTTGATGGCGAGTGGCAAGGGAATGATCTGGAAACTATAATTATAATTAGTACTGTAACTGAAATTACTACTACCTCCTTCACACCATAATAGCTTATTGGATGACTATGTACCTGGTATTTTACAGACTTTGCTTCATTTCCTGCAACAAGCCTGTGAAGTGGATACTACAATTATCTCGGTTTTATAGTTGAGGAAACTGAGGCTCAGAGAAAGGCAAAGTTATTTGCATAGTGTTTCTCAGATGGAACGTGTGAACTCAGGGTTCTAACTCAAGTCAAGCAGAAGGCAAGTACTACCATGGGAGACAATATGGTCAGTAAGTATGGAACAAACATTGCCTTCTGAAACATTTTTTCAGATATGGCTTGGCTTCCTAGACATGGGTGGGAAGAACATGAACAAGCTAAAGAACTCAAATACTATGAAAGTCTCACGAATTTGATGGAGGGGGCCTCATGATTCACAGAGCCCAGCTTGGGCACATATACTAGAAAACCTTGTCAATCAAGGGAAAACACAAGTTTGATGATGCAAATTCAGAACTTCACATAAGGGTCTTAAATCCAAGCTGTAACAGCTCCCTACTTTCTAATATAAATTAATTTAGATTGCTTGCTAGCTATGCAGCTGGGGGTGCACCATTTTACTTCTTAGCTTTTGTTTCTCTTCATCTGTAAAATGACTTTAGTAATACCTTGCTGAATTGTTGAAATTATCAATGAGTGTGAAAGTGTTTTGCAAACTGTGTCAGATGACACACAGATATTCGGATTTGAAGAGATGGGTCACAATGGAAACCCCATTTCCTGATCAGAGATGTACTTTGTTGCTTGAATTCAGTGAGTGACACTGAGGACCAAGGAAGAAAAGCAGACCAGTGGTTTTCACAGCTCTCCCTGCTCTGTTTGGTTTGTGCAAGTCTTTTTATCCTGTCAAGTGTATGTAGACTGGCTTGAGTTTAGTTTGTGATGGCTGCACTGTTTCTCTGGAACATGCAGGCATTATGACTGGTTAATGAAACTGTGGTGACATTACGCTTTGAATGAAGATCATTAGTATTATGCTCTGACACTAGTAGATGGAGGATGTCAGGGTCCTGTATACCAGAGATAGGGAGAAACTATAGCTGACTCTTATAAGCTGGGGCTCTAAGAGAAATTTCTAACTGTCCAGTGACTCTATTGATCATATTCATTTCATTTCTACACTGTGGTGAGAGAATGTACACTTACTTCTCAGTGCTGGCTCTGGGAAAATTTGAGAAGTCATTAAATTTGTCTTTGGCAACTCTAGCCTTTTAATAATAATCAGTGCCATTTTTAAACACTTGTCATAGGCCAAGAACTATGTTATGTGCTTTACAAGGGCATCTGTAATCACATTTAATACTTTGTTATAAGTGTTGGGCTGTTTTTTTTATGGAGTGTTTCCTATGTGTTCTGCAGTATGCAGTGTACTTTCTGCACATTATCTTATTTAGTCTTCATACTAAATTTATGAGGTAGGTGCTACTACTATTTCTGTTTCATAGAGAAGGAACTAAGACCCAGTGGAATGACATGGTTTGCTTAAGACTACACATGTAAATTTTCAAGAAAGGAGTTGAGTCTTATTTACACTAAGATGTAGTGTTAGGTTTAGGAAGATGGGAAGAAGAGAGAAATGTCTGGCTCAGGTGGAATATTTTTTCATCTAATCATTCATTCAACTCCTTTCTTTGAGTCATTCAGGTCAAAACTCTTAGAATCATCCTTGACTTTAACACTCATGTCCAGCCTGTCAGCATCCTTCAAAATATAGTATATCCATAAGCCAACCCCTTCTTCCCACCTCTACTGCTGCTACCTTAGTCCAGGCTACCATTGCTTTTCATAAGGATGACTGCAGCATCTTCCTTCTTTTGTCCCTGTTCTCTATGGCAGACATCACTAGCTGTCTGTCGAAACCCATTTGACCCTATGGACCTGAACCGCTCACATAAGGACTGTTACATATGAGAGAAATAAATTCCTTTATTCCTTATGCTATCGTAAGGTTGAGTCTCTTTGTTACAGCTTTACCCTAAAACAATCCTTATAATCTGTTCTTTACACGGCAGCCTGAGTAAACCATATAACAATATAAATCATATCATTTTGTTTGTCTGCTTAAAACTCTCCAGTGGCTACCTATTTCTCAGAGTATAAAAGCCAATGTCCTTAGAATGGCCTATAAAGTACAACAGGACTAGTTCATATTCCCACACCTATATTACCTATCTGACTTTTCTCTAATCATTTTCCCACTGGCCTATCTTCTATTCTTGAACATGTCAAGCACACTACCACCACAGGGTCTTTGCCCATATTGTTCCTTCCACCTGGGAAATTCTTCCCCAGATATCTGCATGGCTCATTTCCTCACTTCATTAAGGACTTGGCTCAAGTATTACCTTTACAGAAAGCCCTTTCTGAACATATGAAATAGCACCCCCATCACTAACTAACCCTGGCTTTAGTTTTCTTCATAGCACTTACCACAAGTTGTCACATGTATTTGTTTGTTTATTATCTGCCTCCTTCATTTAGAGTGTGCACTCCATGAAAGCAGGGAATTTCCTTCATTGCTATATCCCTAGTGCCACAAACAGTGCCTAACCCACAGTAAGTGTGCAATAAATTGTTGAATCAATAACCTTATTTGTTAATCTTCCAAATCCACTAAGTCAGTGGTTCTCAGACTTCAGCATACATAGGAATCACCTGAGGTGCCTGTTAAAATGCTGACTCCTGGGGCCATGCCCATTCAGATGTTGGTTCAGCTGATCTGGAGTGGGTCCCAGGATTTTGCTTTTTTTTAAAACATACACTCAGCCCCTATAATTTTGATACAGGTGGTAAGGTGACACATCTTTGAGAAACACTCTACTAGACTGTGAGCTCCATGAAGGCTTTCTGAATAATATATTCACTGCACAGTGCCTCGCACATACCAGATGCTCAACACATACCTTATAAATGGATCAATGAACAAGTATTTATTGCAGTTTCCTAAGTTCCAGGCACTCTGCTAAATGCTAAAGCTACCCTAGTGGAAAGCACCTCAATCCTTAAACTCATCTTCCCAACAGTCCACATCCCTTAGATCTGGCAGTCCACTCAGTCTGTTACAATGTAGACTACGCTGTTCTTTAAGTCAGTGCTTGTTAAACTTTAATGCTCACGTGAATCACCTGGGTGTCTTATTAAAATGCAAGTTATGATTTAGTGGGCTGGGGATAGGCCTGGAATTCTTCATTTCTTACAGACTCCCAAGTGATGCTGATACTCCCCAGTCCCTCGACCACACTTGGAGTAACACGGCTTTAAGCTAAAAAAGGGTAGTGGCTATAGCTAGCCAGGTGAACACTGTTTACTTGAGGCTACTTGCTACTCTGCTGCAGAGAAATTTCCTTGCCTGAGGCCCAGTGGTAGCTGTTTAATTTTCAAGCTCTACCAACAACCATACATGTTTTAATTAGAAAAAGACCCCAAATTAATTAAGATAGACATCTCTGCAACTATAAAATTCATGGATACAAATTTTGTTCTTGTTTTTCTGAGGGGGGATGGAATAATATTCCTGTCTTTTTTTTAATTAAAAAATGAGACAAGGGAGGTTTGGGAGGTGACAGACAGATGCCTGAAAGTGCTATAAGGAACATGGATGAAGAATTTTTGTCTCCTGCAGACTGTGGTGGCTTAACCAGCGGACATTTATTTCTCACATTTCTAGAGGCTGGGAAGTCCAAGATCAAGGTGTCTGTCAGCAAGGTAGGTTTCATTCTGAGACCTCTTCTCTTGGCTTGTAGGTGGCAGCCTTCTCACTGTGTGAGATACACACAGTGTATCTCATACAGCACACTCTTCATAGTGTACGTTTGGGGAGGGGCTGGAAGAGAGAAGCCCAAGCTCTTTGGTGTCTCTTCTTATAAGGACATTAATCTTATCCAATCAGGGCCCCAACCGTACAACCTCATTTCTGAATTACTTCCTTAGAGCCGCCCCTCACCACCCACGAGTATAGCCACACTGGGGGTTAAGGGCTTCAACATAGGAATTTTGGGGCAGAAACAAACATTTAGTTCATAAAGTGAACAAGACCTGGGCACTGTACATCTCTGAATTTAGGCCACCTGTGTGGGGTAATTTGGTGGGGAGGATAATGCCTTCCTAGCCTTTCCTGACCTTTCAAGAAACCTAAAATTGCCATTGTCACTTAATTCTTTTGCTTTAATGCATTTAGATTCCAGAAGTTCCCCATGACAATTGAAATGCTGGAAATTAGGGAAACAGTAACTAGTTAATCATCATGAACATCTTAGAGCAGGGACTTTAAACTCTAGGGCTTCTTATTTAGGCTTCAGGGGATCCTTGAAGTCCCCCAGATTTAATGAAATATCTATGTATATACATAGGTATGTGTGGATAAAATGAGAGTTCCTGTGGTCAGGATTCTCACCTGGCCCTGGTTGATTAGCTCACTGCACACCTGTGGGCAATACAGGGCTGTTGACTCTATATAAAGAGCTCCGCCCAGTGCTCTGGGCGCGATATGGTGGTATGGCTGCAAGGCTGCAGGAGAGCAGAGCAGAGGCAGAGACGCTAGTGCTCCACCTACCGCCAGGAGAACAAGCCAGGTAATAAACCCTTTCATCCCAAAGAACATTCTGCTGTCAATTTCTTTGGTTGCATTGAATCCATAGCGAACTTGCCCGGGGCTGAAACCCACTGGCAAGACAGTATGTATTGTATGTGAATTAGTTTTTTCCTAGGGAGAGAGTCCATAGCTTTTTTGAATTCTCAGATGGATTCTGCGATTCCCCAAAGGCTAAGAATCTCCTTAGAGATGAGGATGACAGAGTTTAGGAGGGAATTTTGAATGGAGCGGGAGAAATGCACACCATCTTATTAAAGTTCGTTTTGTTTTAGAAGTCCAAGACCTCTATTAGATTGTGTCTTCCTTGAGGGAAGGTTGTATTCACCTCTGTGTATCACTGCTGCCCAGCACAGTGTCTACCACAGAAAAAAGTATTCAATACATTGTTCTGAAATAAGGAATGAAACCAGGTCACTAGTATACCTGGGAAACCGGGTAAGGTGGGAGCTCAAGGAGGCAGAGGCATTGAAGCACAGGGCTCTGGGTATCTAGGTCACAACCTACATGGGCATGGACAGACAAGACAGAGGTGCAAGGATATCCTGAGGAAACTGGTTAATCGATGCTTTTTCCAGGGCTCAACTCCATATACATATACTCTTTTGGGGGGTTATTCTTGATGGGAGGTAAAATCCAAGTCTAACATCTCAGCTCTTTTCTTCTTGTTTCCTAGTTAAGACATGCTGTTCAATCAATAAAAATGAATAATTTAAATTCAATATCCCTCTGTCACTATCAATAATATTTTTGTGAGTGATGTAGCACTATGGTAATTCAATTTGTTAGTTACTGCCACACTTTCACATGACAGCCTGCTGAAGTTGTAAACTTAATTTACTCTGGGCACTTGACACAAGTAACATCAATGGGTTTTATCGTTAAAAGTATTGATTTCCTCCGTGAAAAAATCTCCTCTGTATTTGTGTTTATTGAATAAATAGGCACCTGTCTGGTTAAGGAAAAAATTTTAAAGCTAAGGAAGCTTTGCACTTGGTTTTAAGCAGAACTTTGTTGAACTTAGATTCAGAACTTCAGGTTTGGGAGACGTGGGATGTTGTGGTCCTGTCTGTTTGCCCACGCCCAGGGACAGCTTTTTATCATCTAGGGCCCGGAGTCCATTGCTGGATAGTTCTTACAGTTAAAGTTCTCCACAGTGGAGATAAAACTTTCTGCAGCTTTAACTAATTATTAGCTTTCCTGAATGATACACTGTAAATCTATCCACCAACTGCTTGCTAGTCCTTTCATGCACTTTAAGGCTATTTGCATGTACATCCAAGATTTTTCTTGTCCAGGTTAAACTTTCCTGGTACTTTCAATTGCTTTTCATTTGACAGGGTTTCTTGTTCACCTCACAATTGTGGTTATTCTCTTCTGGCTGTATTGTAGTTGTTGATATCTCTTAATTTAATATGTGGCATCCAAGACCAAACACAGCACTCTACATGAGGTCTAAAGGGATTGAACTTCACTTAGAACTCTTTAAATGATGCTCTCAAACTATTGTCCCACTCCCTAAAAGTAAAATTAATGAACTATATATTTTACTTGTGTCATTTTATTGTTTACCTCCCTTTAATGAGAGACCTGTTAAATATATCTGCATGGTTCATTTTTCCACAATGAATAATTTGCATGTAAGAACAATAACCAACGTAAATGGAACAAGTGAAAAATATAGATCCACTAAAAATCATATTATGAGTAAGAGCAGAGCTCTCTTGATATAAGCTCTCATTAGACTCTTTTTTTCATAGGAAACAGTACAACTTTAATTAATTATATCTTTAAGTATCTGGGCATCCTGAGATTTATAGATTAATTGGGGGGAACCGGCAATTTTAATAAGCTTTTTTTTTCATTGTACCATTAAAAAAAAAGTCTTTCATAATGGAAAACTTCAAACATTTACCAAAATAGAAGATATTATAATGAACTTCCATGAACCCAACACACAGGTTCAATAAATAATCAGTTCACGGCCAATCTTGTTTCATCTGTATAATCCTGCTGTCCTACCCAAGATTATTTTGAAGCAAGTCTAAGACATCATCCCATCTTAAATATTTCAGTGTATACTTCTAAAAGATATAAGCTCTTTACAAAAATTATATTCTCAGTCCCATTACCACACCTAAAAATTTAACAGCTATCATCAAATAACATAGCCAGTGTACAAACTTTCTTGATTACCTTATAAATTATTTTTTACAGTTTTTTGGAAAAGATCTAAATCAGGTCCATTCATTGCACTTATTTAATATGTTTCTTAAGTCTCACTTGATATTTAGATCTTTCTCTCATTTAAACTTATGTATTCAAGAAACCAGGTCACTTATTCTGTAGTTTCCTTGTCTGGATTTTGCTGATTGTATCCTAGTAATGTTGCTTAAAATATTTCTCTGTCTTCTATTTCTGATAAATTGATAGTTAGATGATACTTGATAAAATTCAGGTTTGATCTTTTCACAAGAAGACCTCATAGATGGGGTTATGTACTTCCATCAGGATATGTACTTTCATCTTTTTGTGATTGTCAGCAGCCACTGATACTCATTGCCTACATTTATAGGAGCTGTGAAGTACTGATATTCTAGTACTATCATTCCTTCTTCATTTATTAGTTGGAGTACTTCCATAATGATGAACTTCCCCTCATTAACTATTTAGCTTTAATGAATTATACATCATATAAAAATGGCAAGCTGAATTCTTCATTCTTTCCTTTTATTCACCAGTTTTCAAAATAATGAGTTAGTTCACTAGCATTCACTAGCATTGAGTTGTTTTACTATCAGTATGAATTCATATTTTTAAATAAACTTTGTGTGTTTAAATCCATTGTGGTTATCATTTTTAATGATGATGAAGTTGTTCCAGCATTGGCCAGAGTCTCTTCACATCAGCTCAAGTCCTTTGACATGACCCTATCTGTTTTTGGTGGCTTCCTTGTTTTCTGGTATAACAAGATGATCAAGTCTAACTTCTATCCCTGTTCCCTCCACTGTTTTCCCTCTTTCCCCCATAGATAACCATTTCAAAAGTAATTAAAAAAATAGACATTTATTAAAGTATAATTTACATAGAGAAAAGAGAACAAATCATTGGCATATAGTTCAGTGAATTATCAGGAAGTGAAAACATCATGATACCACCATCCATTCATTTAAGAAATAGGACATACCAGCACACCAGAAGCCCTCCTCATGTATTCCTCTCTATCACTACTCCTTTCTTCCTCCCCAAAGGAAGTAGTATCCTGACTTCTAAAATGATTAATTAATTTGCCTTGATTTTTCACTTTCATATGGGTGGAATCATATGGTATGTATTCTTTTGGGTCCGGCTTCTCTCATTCAATATTATGTTTGTGAGATTCAGTCATGGTGTTTCATGGAACAGTCATTTGTTCATTTTTATCATTGTATAGTAGTGTACAATTTATCCATGGTAATGTTGATGGACATCTGGGTTGTTTGCAGTTTTTGGTAATTAAAATTCATGGTTCTAGGGAAATTCTTGCAAATATATTTTGTTTCTGTTGTGTATACACCTAGAAGTAGAATTTCTTAGTGATGAGAATATGTGTATGTTCAAATTTAGTACAAACTGTAACTTTTCCAAAGAAGTTATACCAATGTAGATTCCCACCAGTAGGGTATGAGAGTTCTCTTGATTCATGTCTCATCCAGGAACAAGATGTATCTCTCCAATTATTTAGGTTATTCTTTAGTGTCCTTTGGTAAAGTTAAGGTTTCTACATATAGATCTTGAATAATTATAGTTAAACTTATTCCTCTGTATTTAAAGCGTGTGTGTGTGTGTGTGTGTGTGTGTGTGTGTGTGTGTGTATCCTTATGCCATAACATTTTCTCATTTATTTCCATCACATATTCTTATTTGAAGTGGAAATATTGAATTTTGCATATTAGGTTTGTAGCCAACTACCACAGTGAAGTTCCTAGTTAGTTCTCATAGTTTTATAATTGTCTCTCATATTACATGGGTATATGTCTTGTATTGCATGGGTATATCATCTGCAAATAATGACATATTAAATTTCATTTTCAACATTTCAACCTATTTTTCTTTGTCTTATAGTGTTAGCTAAGACTTCTAGGACAATTTAAATAATAAGGGCATTTATGGGCATCCTTACATTTGATGGGAATTCCTATAGTATTTTAAAATTCAATGCTGTACTTATTGTTGACTTTTGATGAATAATCTTCAAATTAAGGAAGTTCCCTTCTATTTCTAGATTGCTTAGAGTTTAGCAAATGAGTTTGCTAAATATCATAATTATGATGTATACTTCACAAACTATAAAATTCACCCCTTTAAAGTCTACAATTCAGTAATTTTTAATATATCACAGAGTTGTACAACCATCAACACTATCTAATCTTTGAATGCTTTAGTCACTGACAAAGAAATGCTGTATCATCAGCAATCACTCCCATTCCCCCTTCAGCCCCAGGCAACCACTAATTTACTTTCTGTCTGTTTGGATTTGCTTATTTTAATAATTTCTTATAAATGGAATCATGCAATGTTTCTTTTTGTGACTAGCTAATTTCACTGAGCATAATATTTTCAAGGTTTATCTATGTTGTAGCACATATCAGTACATCACTCCTTTGCATTGCCAAATAATGCATTGTAGGACATACTGCATTTTGTTTATCCAATCATCAGTTGATGGAAATTTGGGTTGTTTCCATTTCTTGGCCATTATGAGCAGTGCTGCTATGAACATTCACGTATAGGTTTTTGTGTGGATATAGGTTCTCAGATCTCTTAAGTATATACCCAGGAGTAGAACTGCTTAGTCATATGGTTATGTCCATGTGTAACATTTTGAGGAAATGTCAAGCTGTTTTCCAAAGTGGCTGTATCATTTTACATTTCAAAGAGAAATTTATGACGTTCCCAATTACCTCACATCCTTTTCAACACTTATTGTCTTTTTTATATTAGCATTTGTAGTTTATACCAGCATTTATTTAATGGCCAGTGATGCTTAGTATCTTTATATGTGCATAATGGCTATGTGTATATCTTTTTTGGAGAAAGGTCTATTTAGGTCGTTGGGTCATTAAAACATTTTTTTCTTTTTATTATTGAGTTGAAGGAGTCCTTTACATATTCTGGATGCAAGTCCTTTAACAGCCATGATTTACAAATATTTTTTCCCATTTTGTGGTTTGTCACTTCATTTTATTGATGGTTCTCTTAGAAGCACAAAGGTTTTACATATTTTTTTTACAATTTATTTTATTTTAGTATCATTAACCTACAATTACATGAGCAATATTGTGATGATTAAACTACCCCCTTCATCAGGTCCCCCCCACCAACCCTATTACAGTCACTGTCCATCAGTTTAGTGAGATGAGAATCACAACTTGTCTTCTCTGAGCTGTACAGTCGCCCCCGTGCCCCCCCACCCTATGTCTGCCAATCGTAATGCCCCTTTTACCCTCTTATCCCTCCATTACCACCCATCTCCCCAGTCCCTTTCCCTTTGGTAACTGTTAGTCCATTCTTGGGTTCTGTGAGTCTGCTGCTGTTTTGTTCCTTCATTTTTTTTTTCTTTGTTCTTATACACCACATATGAGTGAGATCATTTGGTACTTGTCTTTTTCGGCCTGGCTTATTTCACTGAGCATAATACCCTCCAGCTCCATCCATGTTGTTGCAAATGGTAGGATTTGTTTTTTTCTTATGGCTGCATAATATTCCATTGTGTATATGTACCACATCTTCTTAATCCATTCATCTACTGATGGGCACTTAGGTTGCTTCCATTTCTTGGCTATTGTAAATAGTGCTGCAATAAACATAGGGGTGCATCTGTCTTTCTCAAACTGGGCTGCTGCATTCTTGGGGTAAATTCCTAGGAGTGGGATTCCTGGGTCATATGTTATTTCTATTTTGAGTTTTTTGAGGAACCTCCATACTGCTTTCCACAATGGTTGATCTAATTTGCATTCCCACCAGCAATGTAGGAGGGATCCCCTCTCTCCACATTCTCGCCAACATTTGTTGTTGTTTGTGTTTTGGATGTTGGCCATCCTCACTGGTGTGAGGTGATATCTCATTGTGGTTTTAATCTGCATTTCTCTGATGATTAGCGATGTGGAGCATTTTTTCATGTGCCTGTTGGCCATCTGAATTTATTCTTTAGAGAAGTGTTTATTCATGTCCTGTGCCCATTTCTTAATTGGGTTATTTGCTTTTTGTTTGTTAAGGTGCGTGAGTTCTTTGTATATTTTGGATGTCAACCCCTTATCAGATAC